>CM071632.1:33760909-34390909 GCA_036419045.1 Scirpophaga incertulas | reverse complement strand
CATCGTGAGAGATTTAATCCGCTTTCATCACGTCAATCCACCTCGAGGTAACCCGATGCCCGGCTGGAACGTGAGTGCATACCTCCATTTAATGATTTGGTACCGGTATTTTTAAGTTTCGTGTGGAGCGGTTGGCTACAGCATTACATAATAGATTTAAGTAACATTTTGTATTTAAAAATTAGTATTACATTAATCATATTTGCTCTCTGATGGAACGTTCTTGATTATAAGCTGGTAGATTTGTTAAGTTATATAAGAGATTTTAGTAATATTTTGTATTTACATGATTTGTCTACATCTTAATACTTCTTAAATCTTAATCGATATTTTAAATGGAAGAAATACATGCATGCTCATTTTGGTAAATTCTTTGTGGTTTTATTTTGCATCCATCTGAAACTCTGATTGAGTTAGTGTGATGGCGCCCTTGTTATAAGTTGTTCACACTGCTCACCAGGCATCAAATTTTATTGTTTTTTCATAATAAACAATGTTCCGTGTGTTGCAAAACGCTGCAAATTTAATATACGTAATAAAACGGTAAAAACAACCTAATTCTAAATTTGCAATTTTTTTTTTTGGCAATGTTATTAACAAAAAACACTTTTCACCCCTCTTTGACCCTTTCCGTACACACCAGAACGCTGCAAAATCACGGGTTATTTTACCTTTTTTTACAAATTACTTACGGGTTTTAGGCTTTAATGACTGACCTAGTGATTGGATGAATGATCCAGCCTGAATGGCATTTATTGTTATAGTCAATAATGTACAAAATTCTGACGTAAAACAACAGCAGGTACTTTTTGAGATTTTTTTAGTTTAAAATATGCTAAATTGGAGATTTCATTCTAACCAAAACTTGCACTTACGGGTAAAAAAGTAATGCAATAATATATATTTACTATAGGGCTTAAATTAAATGAGTTACAAAGTGTTGAGTACAAGCAAAAACACCGCAATTTCATAGTTAAGAACCTATTATTTGAATTATGTTTATTCAAAATGAATAATAGACTTTATTAAAGAGAAAGTCTCAGAATAAAATGGTTTCTGTATTTAAACGGTAATTTGTTTTCAGTGCTTAATACTTTTATTTAGATGGTAGGCATCAATGGTAAATGTCTGATGGCTTAGGTTAGTCACTCGCCAATTACCAAGTTTATACACTCTAGTACTAAACACGACTTCTCCTTCTCCACAGAACAACTCCACGGAGCTTGCGTCCAAAAAGATGCGCCATGAAAGCGACTGTATAGGATACCATTCTACTTGTCGTATGTCATTTCCTCTGTCTACTATAACCTTCCTTGTGTCTGGATTCCACTGTATCGAAGCTTTTTCACCTCCATCGGTACCTTCAAATAATATCTCTACAATCTGTGTTAAGTCAGGTTCGAATATTATTATTTCCCCTGTTCTACCGAAGTTCAGTGTCGATTGAGGCAGATACCAACCAGAAGCAACCACTCCATTTCTTAGCTTAATCATATCCAAAATAGGTTTCTGCACAAGTCGATCACCATCCAGCCTCAGTTCTCTGACTAAAGTCAACGCACCCCCCCAGCCATCTACTGCTTCGGGGTATTCCTGTTCCCACGCTGAAAACCATCCGACAACATACCTCTTTCCGTTCTCTTCCATAGTCTGAGTTGCATAGAAGTCGTGGCCGAAATCAAGCTCTTGGAATTCCGTCTCGGGTACGAACTCGAATGTTTCATAATTAAAGTCACCAATAAGGTAGCCAGTTTGATGAATATTTTTATACCTATCTCCCTTAGCTTCAACTCCTTGGGGCGAATACAATAGAACGAATTTACCATCCAGTTCGAAGAAATCCGGGCATTCCCACATGTCTCCTAGGTCACCTTTTGATTCTGCAAAGACTCTGAGGAATTCCCACTGCCTCAAATCCTCTGACCTATAGAGGAGCACTCGCCCAGTAACAGAATCTTTCTTGCTACCAAGAACTACATAATAATAATCTCCATGTTTCCAAATTTTTGGGTCACGGAAGTCTGCGGCATCGTTAGGAGTATACGACAAAACAGGATTATTTTCGTATTTGGCAAAGTCAACGCCATCAGTAGAGTATGCCATATATTGAGTTTCATTATAAAATGGTTCTACTTTAGTTGTTCGACGAGCAGTATACATGAGTACAAAAAAATCCTTATACTGTATGGCGCTGCCGGAGAAGCACATTTCGTCTTCAGGAATGAGAGCAGTTGGCAGTTGGTTCCAGTGCACCAAATCCGAACTCACTGCGTGCCCCCAATGCATCGGTCCCCATTTACTGTCGTAAGGGTAAAATTGGTAGAACATATGAAACAACCCATTGAAGAAAGCAAAGCCATTTGGATCATTCATCCAGCCGACTCGAGGCGTAAGATGATAGTCGAGCTTATAGCGATGGTTAACTTGTGGCAACTTTTCCTGGATGTATGCTTCAAGTTCCAATTTTTCCTTTTCCATATATATCACCTCCGCTGCGGCGACCACTGCCGAGAACAGAGCTACCAACAATACGCTGCACGGCGCCATATTGACGCGTAACTATAGATCACTTATCACAATATCTTTTTATATAGTTTTTAAATAGTTTATCTTGTGAACAACAAATCTATCATTAGATAAGCAAGATAAGTTATGTCTTGTATTAGATTTTTATAAAGACAATGATGAATTACGGCAATATAGAAAGATAAATAATAACATACTTTGTGTGATGGTGAATGTTGAAAACTGTATCTCTCGTTATCAATTGAAGCAAATCAATTTTATCTAACTGATAAATGTCGATTAACTTGTATTGGCCATTTGAGATTCTGGGTCACCATCGTCATTAGATTAGAAAAGTAAATCTCGCATTTCCTTCACTTTAGGTATTGCCTGAGCGAATGCTTCTAATGCTAGATTTGGTACTACTCGTATGTCTTTAGATACAGCTCGTATTTTAAATCCACCTTAAGTATAGCCTAAGCGACGGCTGCCAATCTCCAGGATCAACCCGAACCCCCGACCCCCTACAAGAGTTAAGATTCGACTATTGTTGTCAGTTCCTCCGTTTCAGAAAATTCGATTTGAGGTGAAATTAGGATAGCCTTACAGAGAAGAACAGATAAGAACCCCAGCTTTATACGTACCACCACTTGTTATCTTTATAGATATCCTGAAAATGGGTAAGGGTATAATATCGCTCAATGACCTTGAGCATTTCCTTAGTAATAAAAAGTATCCTCAAGTTAGCAATGCCATTAGTTTATTTTAAGTTTATATTCAACAATTCTGCTTTTACATTACAAAAGCATAACTGTAGCTCTCCGGGAATACCGCACAGGGAACTCGAATCGAAGGGTACGCGGGAGGAAAAACTCTGGAACCGCATTACACGGGACCATTTGAGTTCCAGTGTGTGAGCATGAAATCCCTGTTGATGGCGAGCGGTGCGATGATAGAAAGTGGCTGCGGGTATCATGCCGAACAATTAATCGTTTATATCTTATAGTGTAACTTATTGAAGAAAGTAGATGATACTGTTTAAATGGCAAAGTGGTTTTCGGGAGCCAGGTCTAAATGTTGGATATGTTGTTCTCCTGGTCGAGCTGAGCAAAAAATGTAATGGTCTCAAAAAAATTTACGACTCATTTTCCCCCCAGTCAATCCGCGTAATACTGAATATCGTCGACCCAGGCACGTCATTTCTGACCCTCCCGACTCATTGACGCTGGCTCTTCAAGCCTTGCGAGAGGCGGCATCTGCGCCGCCATCCCTTAGTTAGTCCATACTTCGCAGCTTGCTGCACATGTACGAGTAGGCCCCGTCACTTCAAGGCCGGACACACTTTGGCGTACCGAGCCTTCTTTCGCGCATATGTCCTCTTCGGAAGGCAGCGCCGACGTGCCCTCTCCTGAGGGTGCGCCAACCATTCCGTTCAAGCCATAAGGCCATTAGGGCCAAGGCTAGGCTGAGTTTAGTCGGTAGGTCTGCTGGATCGAGCCGCCTCGATTCACCAGGAGTCCGACATAATCAACGCATCCCTGCTTGCCTGTTGCGTTGGTATCCATGAGGATTCTCAGCCTCCTCTCCCGAGGAAAAAAAAAACTCATTTTCCCGCTTGGGGGCTCTGAAATCTGAATTATGGTTTTCGGCAGAATCAGTTGATTTTCGGATATGTTATTCTCCTTGATGAGCTGATTCAGAATATTCTAACTAACTTTTAGAAAAAGTTATAGATATATTTTCCCTCTAGGGGGCTCTGAAGTCTGAATTAGAAAATCATATCCAAAATTTAGACCAGGCTCCCAAAAACCACTTGGCCATTTAAACAGTATCATCTAATTTCCGAGAAGTACATTTTATTGACGCTGTTCCATACTTATCCATCTATTCAACGTTCAAATATAAACATATTGAGAGAAAATTATTTCAATGAATGTTATCTTACACGGAAGCAGTAGAATGAATCACTTTGTACTGATTAGACAACTTTATGGTTTCCACGTAATCGATACTCACATCTGCTACGGCAGACGTATCTTTAATCGTAACTATCGTAAATCAAAACAAGACACTTGAACTTATGCTTTTGATCCAACTTGATAAAATACAATCATAGATGAGTATAGAAATCTCTGTTGTAAGGGTTCCTTACCCCTGACAAAAAACTGAACCATTACATGATCATTTTGTTGTCAATTACGGCATCAGTAAAAATATAAAACTTCTAAATAGACCCAATTAAAATTTAAGACATTTTAATATTTGTATATGCTGTTTTGATAATCGCAAGGGAATTAAAAGATATAACGAACTCATTGGAAGTTCGCCTCCTTTCTTATCAAGGCGTGTATGCTAGGATTTGAAAAAAGAACACATCGCTGCTGACGTAGTGTGTCCATAACAATTGGCGGTAACAAACTCATTGAAAGTTAGTCTCCTTTCTTATCAACGCGTGTATGCTAGGATTTGAAGAAAGAACGCGCTGCAGCTGACGAGGCATGTTCATAATAATTGCCAGTAACGAACTTATTGGAAGTTCGTCTCCTTTCTTATCAAGGCGTGTGTGCTGATTTGAAAAAAGAACGCGTCGCTGCTGACGCGGCGTATTCATAACGTTGACGGTAACGAACTAATTGGAAGTTCGTCTCCTTTCTTATCAAGGCTTGTGTGCTAGGATTTGAAAAAAGAACACGTCGCTCCTGATGCGGCGTATTCATAACGATTGATGGTATGGATCTCATTGGAAGTTCATACCACATTTACAGGCAATAAATGTGAAATTTCCTGTTACATGTGAAGAAAAATATATTTGTGTAATATTATCTCAATAATAATATCTTATCGTCGGTCTATCATTCATAATCACGAAGTATGCTTAAGACTCAAGACATCAAAATTCATCTGTAGGTCACCTCTTCAACTTCAATAGAATCCGAAGAGAATGTCAGTACAATTTCGATGTCATTGTTGAGCTATCAAACAATGTGTCAAAACTACCAAAACCAAAAAGTAAAAAAACTTATTTAAAAAGTCACTCATCTATCTCATCTGATTGTACTCGTATTTCACTGTGAAATAGCGAATAAATAATAATGGATGTTATGTTTGTAATGTGGTATTATTTTTAGCTGAATGCTGTTTTAATAAATTACGAATTACATTGACAAATTTCTCACTAGCGACATTTTCATATCAAAGTCAATACAATTCCAAGAAAATTTCAAAACACTTCTAATACCAATGTGAAACTGTCAAACGTAAAAATTCAAAATGGCAGAACTAAACTTTCAATAAGGAATTAATCTCTTTTTTGAAAAGAATCTTAATTTGATCCTTGCGTGTCAGTAAACCATATACAAAAAATATAAAAATTTTAAACACTCGTTAAGTACTATAAAAATTGCATTAAGATTTAATATTTTCAATTTTCGCGCGTAATTAGACGAAGGCGCCGCACGAGTTGTTACTCTGTAGCGATGACGTCAATACGGCATGTAAATAATAAACAAAGCTCTATGTTCAATGCTATGTATTATCATATTCATAATTTAAAAATGAGTTATTATCTTTTATATATAAACAACTAATAAAGGAATAATAATAAAAGAGTAATACTGACATCGATGTTTCTATACTCCGTAACTCGGCAGAACATCTCGTCAATAAAGCCAGTAGGGTCAATAGGACCAAAGGCTAGGCTGAGTTTAGTCGGTAGGTCTGTGTAGTCGAGCCGTCTCGACAGTACCAGGAGTCCGACATAATCAACGCATCCCTGCTTGCCTGTTGCGTTGGTATCCATGATGGATTCTCAGCCTCCTCACCTGAGGAAAAAAAAAAAAAAAAAAATCGGCAGAGCAAAAGTCGGGATTTGCAGCAAAGAATTTTCCGACCATTAATACATTTATTTTTGGTAAATTCGTACTATCTCCTTTTACAAAACTGCTTTCCATAGTGTGATTCACGTGCGATTTCAATTTAACTTACGTATTTATAACGTTCTCTTACATTAAAAATGCAACCTACAAACTTTTTTTTTATTGTTTTGCGGCTTTATACGTACTATGATCCATAATGACATTGACACGCATAAGTTTACAGTACCTTATGACGTCACGACATGGCGGCCTTTGTTTCGCTCTTGTTTTACGTATAGATTAAAAAAGTGAATACTTTAAAACTAATTTTTGTATTATTTTTGTTATTTTATGTACTTAAACATGATGGTTCCGACTATTTAATGCATAAGCTATCATAGTTATATGCTTTTAGATCTTTTCTAATATAGAGGGAAGTACCCTATTCATTATAACTTCATTTTCAATACGACGCTGCTATCAAAATTTGAATTGAGAATCTAGAATAACCTACAGACCTGCCTGTAGGCCTACTATGATTGCTTAAAGCAGGAACTAAACCGCAGTGCAAGCGAGATGGCGCTATACGTTTCAAGAGCGGTGTCTCAGTTTCCAAATTATTTTAACGCTACTCTAAGTGGTCATGGTAAGGCCTCTGTAGACCTACCATTATCGTTTAAAGCAGGAATACAGCCGCAATGCAAGCGAGATGGCGCTATGCGCTGCAAGAGCGCTGTCTCTCTTTCAGTATTGTTTTAACACTACTCTAAGCGGTCATAGTAAGCCTTTGGTAATTTGATTGATATTGTCTCTATATCTGTCTAATCTAACTTAAAAGATAAAGTAAGATAGTTGCCTCCAAAAACATAAGATTACGATTAATTTCAAAATAACATAACGATAATTTAATTTTATCACTTATTTATCAGGTCACATTGACTTAATTTTTTTGTGTACCTGTAATTTAAGCGTAAGTGCATATATTTACTTATTTGTGTATATTATACATATTATTCAATTTTGACGACCTGCATAGTCGAGTGGTTGGTATACCTGTTTCAAGATGTCGCTGAGGTCCCGGGTTCGAGTCCCGGTGGGGGCAGACTAGAGTGTGATAAATACAAGCATTTGTGCCTTAGTCATGGTTGTATATATACATTTCTATTAAAAATGTTTATATATTATGTATGTAGATCCGTAACCCTGGATCCCATAACAGAACCTTGCAGATAACCACACAGCGAGGAAGCGGAGCAAAAACATGAAATCCATCTTATAATGACTGAGGTATATCTTCTTATATATAAAAATGAATCGCAAAATGTGTTGGTAAGCTCATAACTCAACAACGCCTGGACCAATTTGGCCAATTCTTTTTTGTTAATGTTCGTTGAAGTTCAAGGAGGGTTTTTACAATGAGGAAAATTCGAATAATTATCGGAAATACCCTAAAAACAGCCCTTTTATTTTCCCATGCAAACGTTTTCTAACTAAAACGTACAGTCGAATTGAGCTTTATTGTTATTGTATAAAGTTCATATTGCAAGCACTCACTGTTGTCTAAGCAATGAAGGTGTGTTCCTAACATCAAAGAGTCAATTTGCGCTTTATTAACGCTACATATAGTTGAAATTCAATCATATCTATCAAAACAGTGTGCGTGCGTGCGTTGGAGCACAGAATACATCGTTGGAGGATTTAATGTCACGTTCCAAAATTGAATAGCCACAAAATGTCATTTAGACTTTTTTTGCGATTTGGTTGGCTATGCGACATTATCTATAAAATAATTAGGAACAAAAAACTGCCACTGTACAAATCTTTTTGAGAGGACGAAGTCTGTCGGGTCCGCTAGTAATAAATAAATAAATATTCTTACAATCATACCAACTTTTTTTTGTTACGCTGAGAAAATTGCATTGAATTGCATACCCCGAGAGTTGGGGTTATGTGAGGAGACCCAGAAGAAGGTAGGCCTACCCTCTAAAAATCTCAGCGATCTCCCCTTTACGCCTGGAAGCGAGCGCTAACCCCGAAGGAGAGCTGCATCGCGCCTCCGCCGCGCCGGGGGCGAGCGCGTCGCCCCGAAGGAGCGCAGCATCGCACCCCGACGCGAGCGGATCATCCCGAAGGAAAGCAGCATTGCGCCCTGACGAGGTCATGGGAACCCTTACCGAACACCTCCGGCCATACATCGACGCAAAATGGATCCGACTGGCCCTGAAAGGGCTTTTGCCCACGGGGCAAGTCCCGCCAAGGTAAGTTTTTACTGAGATTTTCTTCCTCTCAGCCCTGCACAACGTACAGGCCCACGAGCTGGCATGACCAAGGTACAACTGCTCGCATTCATCACGCAAAGATCTGCCCCCACCGGGACCCGAACCCGGGACCGACACCTTGATACCAGGGCACTAACCATTCGAGTACGTAAGTCGCGATTTCCGATCAGATATCATCCCGTTTTGATAATTTTGTACGCAGCAGTTCGAAATTCTTTGGAATTTATCTTCCCCAAAGCTTAAGTTAGCTGAAGCACAGATCATTTGGTCTGTGTAGTATGGAAATTTTCCATAATGGAAATAAGCGTAGTAAAATTTATTTTCTGTTATTATAGATAAGCTCACTAATAAAAAGAAATGTATTTCTTACGCCATAATTATTACGATAAGATTAAAATTATTTTATGATTGAAATATATTGATGTATTTGTGAGTTTTTATGTATCATAATATTATGCATAGTGTTATTAATAAACGAGGTGCCCGCGACTTCGTCTGCGCAGGACACTTATCGCCATATTTTCGACAATTTTATTTATATAATTTTTTTAAAAAACATCGCCCAACACTTCATTTTTTCCTGTCCTTTATTTCGGTTATTCTCAGGTCTCGACGTATCACATCGTTACGGACATAGCGAGGGGCCTTCACTATTGTCCATAGCGTCAGTGATTGTTGCTTTTCGAGCTCTTTCCGGTTGGTTTTCCGTAGCAGCGCGTACCAGGCGGGCGCTGCGTACGTCAGTCGGCTTCTAATATATAACTTGTTTAAATGAAGTTAAGGTTTCAGAGGTAATGTTGAGTCAAGTATCGGTCGCAGGATGTGTCTAGCCTTCTTTGCCTGGTTAACAAGGTTGACTGTGTGGTTCTTCATGGTCAGGTTCCTGTCCATTGTCACCACCAGGTAGGTGATTGTTGGTGACCATGGTATGGCGATATTCATCAGCGTTAGGCGAGGCGGTGCGTTACTTGTCCTGTTGAATATGATGGCCTGTGTCTTGCTGACGTTAATCCCAAACCTCCACTTCTTCAGCCACTCGGGGAGGGTGTCTAATTGGCGCTGCATTTTTTGTGCAGCGTGTTTCGCGTTCATCGAGGTAGTGGTGTAAGCGGTGTCATCAGCGAATAAGGCCAGCTGTGCCCCGGGTACACGGGGATGTCGTCTGTGTACTAAAGGTAGCCAGAGAGGAGTCACAGATTTTTTTTTTCCTCAGGAGAGGAGGCTGAGAATCCATCATGGATACCAACGCAACAGGCAAGCAGGGATGCGTTGATTATGTCGGACTCCTGGTACTGTTGAGGCGGCTCGACTACACAGACCTACCGACTAAACTCAGCCTAGCCTTTGGTCCTATTGACCCTACTGGCTTTATTGACGAGGGAGCCGCACCTCAGGAGAGGCACGGTTAGCGCTGCCCCATGGTGAGGGCATATGCGCTAGAAGAAGGCACGAATCTCCAAAGTGGGACCGGCCTGTATTAACGGGAACCTACACGTGGCTAAGCAGAAGGCTGCCGATTAGGCGATTAGACGGCTCAGACGCCGCCGCTTGCAGGTCTAGAAGTTCCTGCGTGAGTTGGTTAGGGGGGTCGCTAAGGACATGTCGCGGTCTACGTATCCTCTGCCGGTAGTGACTAGTGTTGCCTTGAGACTGGCTCACAGTTGGTGGTGTTGACGGGTGGAGTGAAAAGGGAATAAGTGGGGAAGGGGGGGGTGGGCCTCCGGCACCCTCACTTACTCGGCGAAACACAGCGCAAGCGCTATTTCACGCCGGTTTTCTGTGAGACCGCGGTATCACTCCGGTCGAGCCGGCCCAATTCGTGCCGAAGCATGGCGCTCCCGCGGTAAATATGTAAAGTTTTATCTAAAAATCTATTTAGTGATTTTTACGTGAAACTGTAACAAACAACCATCCATACTTACAAACTTTCGTATAATACAAGTGAGTAACGTTGAAAATTACAAATTAGCGCAGCGAGTGCTTAATATTCAGCCGAGAATGTAATTTTTAACTGCTCACTGCTACTGCTGAGTGTTATACGACGTTTTTCAACATCATTGCGAGTAATTAATACAAACTTTATAGGTCAATAAAAAATTATTTTGAAAAACAATTTGTGAAAGTACAATTATAAAAATTATACGTTGGATTTCCACCTTCACCGCCAGTCATTTCTGAAATATTCGTTATTGTTTCATTCGTACAATCAATTTCATCGCTTGATTACATTTTTGATATAAAAATCTTTACAGAAGAAACAATGTAAAATATATTCTACTTACAAAATAGTACTGAAAATTGAAAAATGGCGCGTTAACTTTTTCATTGACGGCTTTGTTCGCGAAAGACTAAGGTACCGACGCTTATACAGCCAAAACAGCAAATTATATAATTTTTACAAAATAAATATATTCTTTTAATTTTTATGTATGACTTCTATTTAATAGTTGTAATTGTAAATAAGGTTTTTATAATTGTATATCTTTAAACAGAGTGTTTCTAAACGCCAAACTTATTTAATTTACAACAATGTTTCAGCAAAGCATGTAAATTCATTTTGGTTCCTTTTTTTTCTTATAAATAAATGCGTGACTTTTCTTTACGAACCTATTAACTTTTGAATACCAAACTGTGCGGTAATCGAATTTGAAATTCGAAAGATATTATACGTTGGTAATATGATACATTGTGAAACTAAAATTGATGTAGTTACATACCAATTACGAGCAATGGTGTTGAAATAAGTAGTACATTACGATATTAGTGCAAATTCAAATTTTGTCGCTTCTGTTTCAAAATACCGCCTAGGAGTCACATTTCACCATATTTAAATGAGGCTTCTATACTCAATATGAGCTCTAGGAGACATTTGCACCTTGCTTGTCTGGTGTTTGATGTCTTAAAATTTGGGAAGCCGACATATCTCTTTTGCAAACTTAAAACATCTTCTTTTCATAACAGATATGGTACCAGAGCCTGTAGATGTCTTTTAGAAAACTCACCTCATAAAAGTATAGCTTTTACTGGCAGTTTCCGCTACCTAGCTACCAAATGCTGGAACAATTTACCTCCACCCTTGAGACAACTGACTTCGAGATCTTTGTTTAAGAAGCATATAAAATTGTATCTTTTAAACAAACAGCATTTGGGTATTCCAAGGAGATACTTGGTGACGGATTTTGCCATTTGAACATAAGAGGCGAGAAGATTAAATGAATTAAATATATAGTTATAATCACCAAATCATTCCAAACAACATTATATATTTTTATTACTTTTTCTTTTAATCTTATTTACTTATGTACTATGACAATGTTAATTGTTTATTTATGTTAGTATATTTATATCCACACACTTATATAATGTATACATCCTTATATAAATTCATGTATTTTCTTTTACATTCTTTAATTTTATGCGCATGAAACCCTCAGGTTGTAGCAGAAAACCAGTGCTTTGCTCACATCCGTATGTGGGCAATCCCAGTCACTGAGCTACGACCTATTTACACTTCTGCAGTACACACAACTTAGTTTATAGTTTGCATTTATTTAGTTATTGTTAAGTTTTAGCTTAGTCTAATTTAAGTTTGTCCGTGTAACTATGTTTGTGTGTGATGAAGATATGTAAATAAAGAGTTTATCTATCTATCATATACGCACGTATATCGTACGACGTTTTTTAACAAATTTGCGAGGAATTAGAAAAACAAAACATTTAAATAGATTCAATCTGTGAATGCAGTGTGCATTCTCGCCATTTTACTACCGACTGGCGCCGCGCGGCGATTGGTTCGAAATTTGAATAGCAACAGCGCGCGAAATGCCAAATAATACTGTTATGAAATTTATATGGACTATAACTTAACTTGCTTTGGTAACACACGCGTTTTTTATGACCCGCTTTACATATTTAAAACCAGTGGAATTACATCAGCTTTACGAGCAAAGGTGTTAAAAAATAATGAATACAATTGTTCAGATTAAAATATAAGTACTTTTTTGAAATATTTTTACAATAATACATTGTCGCATTAGATCTTAGACTGTGAAAGAAGGTTGTGTATAAACTTAGCTCCCGCCTTAGCCTTGTTAGTAATTATAATAATAATAAACACTTTATTGCACATAAACATAAAATACAACAAAAAAATTTTTAACAAATATAAGACGACAATTAGGCGGCCTTATTGCTAAAAAGCAATCTCTTCCAGGCAACCTTGTTTGGCATAGAATCTTTGACGTGCAAAAATGATTGTAAAAATCCCATTTGAAGAAGGAATTTATGGCTCTTTCACGATTATTTACGAAAACAAAATTAACTGCAAAATTTATATTATTAAATTTTACTAACTATAAATTAAAATTTTTATACGAATATTTCCAAAGTACTAAGTATTTAAGAATTATAATATATATATATATAGTAATATATTATTAAATAAAATTTGCACATAAAGCTTTCCCGCACATTTCTTTCAGGACATCCGTTCTGGTTGGCTGGAAGAGATCTCTATTAGAAATAAGTCCACCATTGTACATATTCTTTCTTATATATTTTACATACCTATGTCTAACTGTGCAATAAAGTGTTATATATAATTATAACTCTTTTTGCTTTTTCCTTCCTACCCCGATTAAAAAGCCGATATAAGCCCGAGAGAATGGAAACGTACCTACCCTCCAACCCCCTCCCCTGACAATACCCTCAAGACCTATTGACTCTTCAACGATACTTTGATTCGGCGTATCGCGCTACAAATTCGCCTCGACAAAGATTTATTTAAATTGTTCCTTTGAATGATAAACGAGTGTACAGCAAGGCAGTTCATTTCAATTTTTCCGCCATTAGCCGAGACCGGGGTCCGTGAACGACGGTAATGGGGAATCTGGGATTCTATTCAAAAGGCGTTAAGGTTCAGTTTGATTGGTTCCAGTTAGATCAAACAGCGTTCTTGCATTTACTACCTTTTGATAATTGTCTATTAGACCATCCGCTACTTTTTACGTTTGGGCTAATGGCTCCTTAGCTGTTCCATTAAAGTTCTCGTGATTTTCTTTAACATTTTCATTTGCTCAACTGAATGATTAATGTTCGTCTAAATATTGACTGTTGGATTCAAAACATTTACTTTTAAACAGATAACATTTTACCTTTAGTTGATAGGAATCATTATTTGAACTGTCTCATTTCAAGGCTGTTCCATTTCCATCTCTATGAGTTTGGCTAAAAGCTTGTGTTATGATTAATTTTGGGCAAAATGCGTAAATATGCTTTAATATCAATTAATAATGAAATAAGAAAGTCAAGATCCTTTTCGAATTAAAATTCAGTCAACAGACTTTTATAATGTTGTTAACTAGCTGGTTCAAATGTGCATTTGAAATAAATTGACAATTTTTATTGTACTTATGGCCCACGCATAAGATATAGATATATACTGTGGCAGTCTTTTCTGTAGGACTATTTAAGATAAGCATTTCCATCTTACATTACATGTGTAACTCTAGAGGTTTTGGCAGCGCACGCCATTATAACTCGCAGATGGTAGTTTTTTTCCCACTCACTTGACAATTATTGTCATATTTTAAACAACTCACATAATATGTTTAAAAATTGTAGCCTATGTGTTATTCTAATGTATAAGCTATATTATTGCAAAGTTTCAATAAAATCCATTCAGCAGTTTTTACGTGAAAGAGAAACAAACATAACATATGGATGTACCATATTTACAAACTTTCGTGTTTAAAAAGATCTGTGCAGACGTCAGCACCGGCAAGTGAATAATAAGGTAATCAAAGGATGTTTCCAGAAATAAAAGATTTGCATATATACTCATTTTTTTTACACTGACTCACAAATATGTTATATAATGATAACAATTATCATTTATTAATTAAATGATCAGATGTTTTTCCACGTGACTTTGTGGCGTGTGTCAATTTGAAATATAACTACGATTTTTAATTCCGAGTCAGTAAAATGACAAGTGCAACTGTCACTGATACAAAAAAGGGTGACCCACTACAATAGTGATGTTCGGCAATCAATAGATTTAGACATTTAGTCATGCTTTATTTTATTAGGTATCAAAGCGTTTTTTTATTGTAAATATGTAATACATACCATATTAAATAATATGATTTGTGACACATGACACTGGAAATGTCATTTTACTGACTCGAATTAAAAATCGAACTTTAGTTCATTTCGTACGAAGCGTAAAAATAAATGTACAATTTGGTAAAATTATAAAGGGTAAAGCTTACATTTTCTTATTTCACAATGAATGTATGATGGAAATGTTTATTTTATAAGCTACTCGAAATACTAAACCTGCACAGACGAAGCCGCGGCCACCAGCTAGTATTTTCATACAAAAGGATAACACAATTATTGGCAATTTCATTCAAGCGCTCATACATACTTAGACGTATGGAACGGGTATGACAGAGAATGGATATGAAGTCGTTACAGATAGATCTTGTAAACGACACAAGTGTTTTCAACTCTATTGAAAACACTTGTTTTCAATTCTATTTATATATAACTAGCTTTCCGCCCGCGCCTTCACCCGCGTTATATTCGAATTTCCCACAGGAAGGATATGTTTTAACAATACTGCCATACAACCTTTCACCCCCTCCTTTCAACCTTTTACAACCCTTTTCTGCTTTAAAAGGTAGCCTCTGTCCTTTCTCAGCCTCTAGACTATCTGTGTACCAAATTTCAATTAAATCGGTTCAGTGGTTTTAACAATATTTTCATACAAACTATTATCCCTTCTTTCAACCTTCTACAACCCTTTACAACCTTTTTTATATAAAAAAGTAGCTTGTGTCCTTTCTCGGGCTCTAGACTATCTGTGTACCAAATTTCATTTAAATCGGTTCAGTAGTTTTGGCGTGAAAGCGGAACAGACAGACAGACAGTTACTTTCGCATTTATAATATTAGTATGGATTACATGTAATTTTATTTTAATATTGAAAAGATAAGATAAAAAATATACTATTCCTAATTTTCAAATGCATAATTTAAACACAAGTAATAAAAATAAATTTGGCTACAAAAAACTAGAGGTCCGGTTATGGGCAAATGTATACATTTACAACAAGATTCCACATAGTGTAGCTGAATTGCCTCTTCATAAGTGTTAGTAAATAGGAATATATTTTGTATCAAAATAAAATTACTAGCCTCTTTGTTAACTACACTAACGCCATCTAGTGAGAATTGGAATGTATGAACATTGTTCTTGTTAAAATATATTTAGTCTGTTGCGAACAGCCAACGTGTTTTAATAATAAGTTAGACTATAAGGTAAATTTAACATGTATCTCGTAATCTGCGGGCTACCTCCCCAGGAGAAGGGACCATGCAGCGCCAATAAAGGGGGTCATATGCGCTTGAAGAGGCGCGGGAATCCAAAGTGACGCTGGCCTCTATAATGAAGGGAAAAATATATCTTCAGAATTTCGTGCCTGTTCTTTTCGAGAAGGCACTCCCAATTTCCGAACAGGCATGGTCATTTTATTTTACATACGTTCGTAGCATAGCATACAGCTATGTATGTAGCTCTCAAGTTCTTTGTGAGTTCTTTATGTCTTTAAATGTTATTTTTCTTTGACATCAATAAGTGCCTATAAAGGCTTATGTTTATCAAAGATTATTTTAATTTTGTTTAATTTGTCCCAATCCCCTCAATCTTAAGTTACTGCGACACAAATCTCAAGTTACTGCGACACATACATAGTTAGTGTAACACAAATCTAAAGTTTCTGCAACTATAAACCTAATTTACTGAGACACAAACCTAAAGATACTGCGACACAAATCTAAAGTTATTGCGACACAAATCGTAAATTACTGTGACATTAATTTTAGTTGCGAGCTGAGAGTATAAATAATTTGGAAAATAAAGACTGTCATCATCACAGCTCATATACGTCCCCACCGAGGGGCTCGAGTCTACCCTAACTACGTTAGGGCGATTAGGCTTTAGTCAACCACGCTGGCCCAGTGCGGGTAGCTTGACTACGTACACCTTTGAATCGCTTCGCAGATGTACGCAGGTTTCCTCGCAATGTTTTCCTTCACCGTAGGAGCGTCGGATAAATGTACATATGAAATTCGGAACGAAAAACACATTGGTACACGGCGGGGATTAGATCGCGGGCCTCCCGATTCTATGCGGCGCACGAACCAGTGCGAACAAAGACTATTAAATTAATGAATAAAATTGTTTGTGATGTAATTCAAACGTTGTATCACAATTATCTGTTTTATCATATTGTCTTATCCCTTGGAAACAATCATTCATCACCTGATATTTTCAGATAGCGATAACACATTGTTTTTAGATCATTAAAAACCTTAATTCAGATAGCCTTAAGTGATAGATATCACATGCAGCCGGATTTATTGATAACAAAACGCAGATAATTATAATTACTTCGTACTTTAATAATACATATTTGATATATTTGTTACATAGGTATTTTTCTACATAATACCATTTATACATATAATTCCCTAAGTACGTACTAGTCCCTAAGTACGTCCCCAACTAAGTAGTTATGGTCGTACCTATAGTATTTTTTATAGCTAGTTTACGCGACTTCGTCTGCATAGTTGGTAGATTTTTTCCTATTTAATTGACACTTATGGTCATACTAGCTTCTGCCCGCGGCTTTGCCAAAAATTAGTTTTTGTTACAGCTGATCCCTTATGTCTAAGTTACCAAGATTCATGGTCTTATCTTCAGTTCATCCCCTGTTTCACCCCCACACTGGTAAAAATTTCAAAATGCTAGAACAAACGATTTTTTGTTTCTTATGAGATATTTGACGAACTTGCATATTAACTTTCAACCCTTATTTCACCCCCTAGCTGGTCGAAATTTCAAAAATGCTAGAACAAATGTTTAATGATTTCTTAGCAAGTGCTTAAATATAAAGTTGCATGGTTTTATATTTTAAAATTAAGAAATCCCATTCTTCTTAGTCGTTCACTCTTGGCAGAGTGGTCGTGGTCATGTCTCGGTCTTGCATTGTCTCAGTGATGCGACGCCATGCATCCCTGTGTTCGGCGATGTGGGAGCTATCGTTTATTGTAGAGTGGGTTGCAGATCTAATGAGGTCAGTCCATCGTGTCGGTGAGCGTCCACGAGATCTTTTGCCTTCGACTTTCCCTTGCACGACTAATCGTTCCATGGAGTCCTTGTTACGTGTGATGTGCCCGAAGAACTTGAGGATTCGTTTTTGTACATAACATGACAATCTCTCCTTGATGTTAAGTTCTTTCAGGATCGAGACATTACTTCGGTGCGCAGTCCACGGAATTCTTAGCATGCGCCTCCAACACCACATCTCGAGTGCGTCAATCTTACGACGTTCTCGCATCCTCAGTGTCCACGTCTCAGCTCCATACAAAAAAATTGGGAATATCAGGCACTTCATCAGTCGAACTTTTGTGCTTCTAGTTATTCTGCGGTCCTTCCAAATTTTTGTGAGTCTTTCCACTGAGGATCGAGTCACGGCACAACGCCTTCGGATTTCATCCTCGCAACCGCCAGCATCAGTAATTAAGGAGCCCAGATACACGTAGCTCTTCACCAAGAAAACCCATATAGACTTTTAACCTCTATTTCAACCCCTTCATCCCTTATTTTGGAAATAAAAAGTAGCCTATGTTCTGTTTGAGGGTCTAAAGATTGGCCATGTATGGGGCCCCCGTGTGGTCGCGAGACTGCGCGAGGTCTCCCCGCTGCAGAGCTCTGCTACGGAGTCTGCAGCGGATAATGGCCATACGGATCGTACGAGGCTACGACGTACGAGGCGGCGACGGTTCTGGGTCGCTCCCCCCCCATTCGACATTCTTTTTTTTTTGCACGAAAGGACGGGAGGGATCGACAGATTGCTACCATTGCGCATCCGACCTCGACTCGGCCCAGCACTCGCTGGCGGAGTGCCCCGAGTGGGCCTCCGAGCGCCGAGTTGTTGTTGGTCGCAGAGATCGGGCGAGATCTGTCTCCGCCGACATTGATTGCGGCAATGCTGGCAGACGAGGGAGGTCGGAGGGCTGTGGCCTCCTTCTGTGAAGCAGTGATGCTCCAGAAGGTGGCCGCCGAGCGGGGTCGGGAGATGGCCGATCTCGCTCGAAGAAAGCGGCGCCGGGCTCGCTAGCACAGCTGCGGCGCCGCCGCGGTACTAGTAAAATATATTTTGTAAAAGTGTGATTATATTGTATATATATATATATTTTTTTTTTTTTTTTATAGCATAGGGCAGCAAACGAGCAAACGGATCACCTGATGGTAAGCGATAACCGTTGCCCATGGACACCCGCAACACCAGAGGAGTCACAGATGCGTTGCCGGCCTTTTAAAAGGGAATAGGGGGAATAAGGGGAATAGAGGGGAATAAGGGGGTTGGGCCTCCGGTACCCTCACTCACTCGGCGAAACACAGCGCAAGCGCTATTTCACGCCGGTTTTCTGTGAGGCCGTGGTATCACTCCGGTCGAGCCGGCCCAATTCGTGCCGAAGCATGGCTCTCCCACGGTAAATATAAATATATATATTTATATTTATATGCGTATGCATGTATGTATATATCTGTGTATGTATGTATTATATTTAGTATGAATATGACTTTTCTATTATTTATATTTCAAAAACAATTAGGTATATATTATATACTGCGTCTCCGCAAATTTTTCTTAAAAATTCACATAAAGAACTATCCTGAAGAAATCTTTCTTGAGAGATAAGTCTTTGGACCAATTAAATTTGTACCTCCTAATATTTTTATTGTAATGGTGCTCAATAAATTAAATGAAACTACTACATAAATATTTTAACTGTTTATTAGCTTTTTTTTTGACATAACAATAATAGATATTTTTAAATTTTGGACTCATCATAATGAAACCTAATAAATGTTTTCTTTTTAATGTATTGTTTATAACTTACTAGCGACCCGCCCCGGCTTCGCACGGGTGCAGTGAAAAAATGGTTATGGTGGGTTATCCCTAAGAGATAGACATATACCATCGCGGACTTTTTTGTGGATTTTTGTAAGTTGTACAATACTGTAGTACATTATTTTGGTCTATCTCGTAGGGTTCAGCCAGCGTTTGCAATATAAGCGCAAAAAAACGTGCTTATTTACGACATCACATTAGAAACCTTTAAATTTATCAGTGTTTCTCTACTATATTATGCATTTATTATACATACAAACCTTCCTTAAGAATCACTCTATCTATTAAAAAAAACCGCGTCAAAATCCGTTGCGTAGTTTTAAAGATCTAAGCATACATACGGACATACAGCGAAAGCGACTTTGTTTTATACTATGTATTGATTGAAATGCAAATAGCCAAATACTTTTGAGCGGTAATGTATACAATTCTTCCTTGACATTCTTTTAAATTTAAGTTACAATAAGTAAGTTTATGCATAAAGAATACAATATGTTTATAGCTACGAAGGTAATACTTACAATTGAATTACAATGTCACTCAATATCAATTGATTGAATCACATTAAATCACTGTTATTAATAAGATTTATCTATCACGAACGAACATTGCGAAAAATCGTAGACGGTTTTGTTTTCTGTGAGACAAATAGTACAAAACCGTCCTTTGAAGGGCATTGTTGTGAAGGAGCTTAAAAGCTTTTATTTTTAGATAGAAATAATGTTTGTATTTTCGTAAAGTATTACTGTCAGAGAGTGAACTAAAAAGCGCTTGTTCAAATTTTGTTAGGGCTCTGAGGTTGTTCTGCTTTTGTTAGTAAGGTTGTGGTCATTTTCGTTTCACAAGGAAAGATGTAAAATCGTTCAAATACGATTGTTGGTGAAACAAAATGGCCGCGTTTGTTGAAGCGGTTACATAACTTAAGTAAAAAAATCCTGTCTATATGAAGAAAGAGAATCAAATACACAAGTGACAAAAATAAATTTATGAATAGCCTTTTTAGGGTACCGTAGCCAGTGGGTGTGTGGCGGTAGAATGGCGAAAGCGCAACTCGCCACGCGCCCCGGTATGGGCTCAGATTTTTTTTTTTCCCTCAGGAGAGGAGGCTGAGAATCCTCATAGATACCAACGCAACAGGCAAGCAGGGATGCGTTGATTATATCGGACTCCTGGTGAATCGAGGCGGCTCAACCCAACAGACCTACCGACTAAACTCAGCCTGAGCCTTTGGTCCTAATGACCCTACTGGCTTATATGGAAGGGGGCCGCACCTCAGGAGAGGTACGGTTAACGCTGCCCCATGGTGAGGGCATAAGCACTAGAAGAGGCGCGGTTCTCCAAATTGGGACCGGCCTGTATTAACTGGGAACCTACTCGTGGCGTAGCAGAAGGCTGCCGGATAAGGGGAGACAAGGGAGGCGACGGCTCAGACGCCGCCCCTCGCAGGTCTAGAAGGTCCTGCGCTAATTGATTAGGGGGGTCGCTCAAGACATGTCGCGGTCTGCGTGTCCTCTGCCAATATGGACTGTCGTTGGTGGATGATCCCGCTGAAGGCGGTATTGATGGGAGAAATGCGCGCTTGCGTCCGAGCGTATTTATAGGAATTCTCAAGGTTAGGAGTGGCGCGAAAACCGCACCCCTACAACGCCAGAGGATGGCCATCGCTGAGGTTTTTAGTGGGTAGGCCTCCCCAATACAATGCAGGGTATGCAATTCAATATTCCTCAGCGTAACAAAAAAAAAAAAAAAAAAGGGGGTCGCTTAAGACATGTCGCGGTCTGCGTGTCCTCTGCCAATATGGACTGTTGTCGTGGGATGTGTCCGCTGAAGGCGGTGTTGACGGGTAGTTTACTGACTCTCGGATTAGCGGGTTGATGTGCTCTTCCGCGGTTCTGAAGAACCGCTTGGAGCACTCCCTAAAATGTTCTTGAATAGACATATGGGCTCAGAGGACACCGGGGGGGTTTTAGTGGGTAGGCCTTGCCAGCGCGGTGGCACGGTGAATCATAACTTATCCATGTCTGTCCGTCTGTATGTCACAGCAACTTTTTCAGAAACTATTAGTACTAAATCTTAAGTAAATAAATATTGCTTACATTTACACCGATTAGCCTAGCCCAAAGTAAGCTCTGGAAGACTTGTATTATGGGATCTAGGTTTTTTTTTTTTCCTCAGGAGAGGAGGCTGAGAATCCATCATGGATACCAACGCAACAGGCAAGCAGGGATGCGTTGATTATGTCGGACTCCTGGTACTGTCGAGACGGCTCGACTACACAGACCTACCGACTAAACTCAGCCTAGTCTTTGGTCCTATTGACCCTACTGGCTTTATTGACGAGAGGGCCGCACCTCAGGAGAGGCACGGTTAGCGCTGCCCCATGGTGAGGGTATATGCGCTAGAAGAAGGCACGAATCTCCAAAGTGGGACCGGCCAGTTGATAAGAACCTAATCATGGCTAAGCAGAAGGCTGCCGTTTAGGGGTTGACAAGGGGGAGCGACGGCTCAGACGCCGCCGCTTGCAGGTCTAGAAGTTCCTGCGTGAGTTGGTTGGGGGGGTCGCTAAGGACATGTCGCGGTCTACGTCTACGTGGGATCTAGGGTAACGGATAGACATACATATATTATACATATATAAATAAATTTGGTAGAAATATATAATAACCACCATGACTAAGGTACAAATGCTCGCATTCATCACGCAAACATCTGCCCCCAGCGGAATTCGAACCCGGGATCTCACAGATATACCTTGAAACCAGTATAACAACCTCGACAAAAACAAATAAAACAATAAATTTTGGGCATCAAACCTACACTTGTAGGCTATCTATGGATAGGTCTTCATAAATTATATTGACGTTTCTAGTATCATTTTGTTTCTAAATAGTTTCGTACTTCTTAATAACGTCTCCAACAATTTAGAAAAAGAATAACAGAGTTGTTGAGATTTTTTTTTTAGGTTCGGATTTGTCTTGCCATCATAGATGATAATCATCCGAGTTATTTTATGTTATTTTCTTTTTGTGATTTTTTTTTATAGTGTAATATGTTTGACTGTGTATTTTGCGGTGTATGTTGTGACTGCCTTAAAAAATGTTATATTCTATAGGTTAGGGATTTGTAATATTTAAATGTAATAATAGAACAATTGCTGGTCACCGGGCACGGCTGCTTCGGTGAGTATCTGTGTCGAATAGGACGGGAGGGATGGACACATTGTCACCACTGCGCATCCGACCTCGACTCGGCCCAGCACACGCTGGCGGAGTGCCCCGCGTGGGCCTCCGAGCGCCGAATTGTTGTTGGTCGCAGAGATCGGGCAAGATCTGTCTCCGCCGGCATTGATTGCGGCAATACTGGCGGACGAGGGAGGTTGGAGGGCTGTGGCCTCCTTCTGTGCAGCAGTGATGCTCCAGAAGGAGGCTGCCGAGCGGGGTCGGGAGATGGCCGATCCCGCTCGAAGAAGGCGGCGGCGCCGGGCTCGGTAGCACAGCTGCGGCGCCGTCGCCGGGATGGACCACGCCCCTTCCGTGGCCGGGGGGCGTCGTCGGTGGAGGAGACCGGGGGAGGTAGTGTAGCCTCCCCCGAGGAGGGCTCTCCTCTAGGCAGGGGAGCGGAGGCTGGGGGTTCCCGGAAGTGGCTTGATGTTCCCGGGGGCTCCCTACACGCCTGAGGAAGGCCATCCCTGAGGTTTTTAGTGGGTAGGCCTCCCCCTTCTGGGGAGGAGAGCCCCACACAACCGCCGGCTCGCCACAGCCGGGGTATGCAATTTAATGCATTTTCCTCAGGGGAACAAAAAAAAATTGGTGGTCCCAATCACAATAAATAAATAAATAAAAATAAATAAACTTCTAAAGTAGTTAAATGTGTAAACACACAAAAAATATTCTCAGCAACCCTATTATTCTTTTTCCAAATTGTTGGAAAAGTTATTAAGAAGTAAGAAACTATTTAGAAACAAAATGACATTACATACATTTCCATGCAAACTTCCATCAAAAATTGATTTGAACCAGATCTAGTTAGTAGTTTTTTTTTAATACGTCATAAATCGTAAATACTTCGTAGGCGAGTACGACTCGTACTTATTCGGTTTTTTCAATTTATTTACAGATTCTTTATAACGGCTTTATAAGACACGAATTTTGCGAACGGAATATTTGAGATCGATTAAACCAAAATGCAGTTGTGCTCAATCAAAAAGATAGGTAATTTAACAAAATATTTCGAATCCATACTAATATTATAAATGGGAAAGTGTGTCTGTCTGTTTGTTCTTCTTTCACGGCAAAACGGAGCGACAAATTGACGTGATTTACGTGGAGATAGTTGAAGCGATGGAGAGTAACATAGACTACTTTTTATCCCGGAAATATCGACAGATTCCACGGGATGCGCAATAAAGGCTTCGCTCAAAAACTACTGCACAGATTTTCATGCGGTTTTCGTCAATAGATAGAATGATTCTTGAGCAAGGTTTTGCGGTATTTTTTATCTCGGAAAAACTGATAGTTCCACGGGAAGCGCGATAAAAACTTCGCGCCATAAACCGACTTCTGCGCATATAGCCGTGGGCAAAAGCTACGACCCTTAACCCTCTATACCTAGACCCAAGCCCGAAATCCACGCGGGCGAAGCCGCGGGCAGAAAACTAGTCATAAATAATTATTCAATCGCAAGGCGTGCTCTGATAATATTAATTATTAATGTATTATAATAATTTATCAGATTAATTTATTTTCGAAATTATCGCAATATCACGATCAATTTCTTGAATTTCTTCAAAAAATGTGTAATCAGAACACATTTTTTAAATAATAATAATCTTTATTTACTCACACATAAGGTATTGGATATTAGGAAAGGAGGCTATATAATAATAATTTTCACTTCAGTAGCTCAAACATGAAGGTTTTCTGCTTAAAATCAGTGAGTAAAATCGATTTTTACTCACTAGTGAGACAAAGCTAACCACAGATTATAGTAACCTATGTATAGTAACTAATGGGATAACCATACTGTAATGTAATAATACTCTTACTCACCAACTAGATTTATAAAGAAAACACAAATAATACAAAATAACAAAGTGACTGATTTAATTATCAACTTTAACAGGATAAATGTATATTTAAGTTTTTCTTTTAACAATTAAATTAAAATAACCAATTAAAATAAATAACTTTATTATGTACTTAAAATAACAAATTTTAATGAGTAGACACAAGGGCAGGTTGGTTCTGGTGCTGTTTGACCAATCTCGGCAAGGATATTTAGCAACAATGGTTGATCGGGGTATTGAAATAAAATTATAATTAAATGGTAATTCTAAAATCTAAAACATGAATTCTTAAGCTAGATTCCCATCCCCCGGTGGTTAGTACTGAATACCTTCCTTGAGACTGGGTCCAGACACTCGATTTTAACTCTTCTTTTAATAGATTGCAGTTATTCTCCTTAAGGTTTATATAATTTTCTTCAAGGATATTGTATATTATATATTTTCCTTACATAAATTTGTAGGGCCGGGTATAACAACCTCCCGGTACCTTTTTGCCCTGTTATATATCATAAAAATGCTACATTATCATAGTCATGGACTCAATGTGGGTGGTCTATGCGGTTCAGAAGGAACCCATATACATTATTGTTCTTCATACAATTAAATCTGACAACTAGGTTACAAAGAAAAAAATATCAAACATGATCTATTGAACATTCCTCAAATTATGGTACACTAGCTTTCTGCCCGCGGCTTCGCCCGCGTGGATTTCGGGATTGGGTGTATAGAGGGTTAAGGGTCATAGCTTTTGCCCACGGCTACATATACGCGGAAGTCGGTTTATGGTGCGAAGATTTTATCGCGCTTCCCGTGGGACTATCCGTTTTTCCGAGATAAAAAATGCCGCAAAACTCCTCAAGAATCACTCTATCTATTGATGAAAACCGCATAAAAATCTGTGCAGTAGTTTTTGAGCGAAGCCTTTATTGCGCATCCCGTGGGATCTGTCGATTTTTCCGGGATAAAAAGTAGCCTATGTTACTCGGGGAGAATGTAGCTTTCCAAAGGTGAAAGAATTTTTGAAATCGGTCCAGTAGTTTAAGCGTGAAGAGGTAACAAACAAACAAACAAACAAACACACTTTCGCATTTATAATATTAGTTGGGATTTACATTTTAAAAGAACAAGAATTTACATTATTTATATTATTATGATTAAATACAAACACCAATTACCTCAAATACATGAGATTAGCAACTGAGCAACTAATTTCAGCATGATTTGGTATGGGTGGTTAAGCCTACCCGCTCAAAACAAATATCAATAATTATTTGTGAAAATCATTACTATTGGGAACAAATTGAAATTAAAGAGATTAAAGAATTAAAGAGATAAATGCAACTATTACTGACCTTTTTATCGGGCTTTCAATATGTAAATATTTTAGTTTATTATTTTTTCCTAAGTGCCGGTGGCAACTAGGTTAAATTATGTTCCAAAAGATATGGATAATTTTATGGGGAATAAAATACTCCTGAAATTTGTGATCCTGACACCACTTTCAGTAACTTTTATACGATTTTTATATCACGAAATATGCGTGAGATTTTTACAATAGATCGATTCCCAATTCCCAGATTTCAGATCTCCAAGTCACAGATTAGTATACCATTACAGATTGCTTACCACCGATGAGGCAAAGACTATATAGACGATGTATAGTATGTGATGTTTGTTATTAAATGGAACTAGGATGGTGTGGAAACTATGTCGATCCGCCACAAATAAAGGAAAGGAAGAATTGATCTTCCTAAATTTAAGTTTAATTCTAAATGATATTTTTGTAACCGGCAGTGCAAATAGTTTGTTGTTAATTAGTATCCGGTATATAATCTGTGGGCAGTTAATAATCTACGACACTGTTTTTAATCTATGAATTCCGGAGTGATGTTTTCAGTATTATTGATAGACGACGCTTGGCTAGATTTGATTGCCTAATTTGCGCTATAGATAATGGTGTTAGGATCATGATAAGCGGTCCACACTATAGAACTGCCAATGTCAAAGTAACAATTCGACGAAAACATAACCAATGCAAGATACAATTGTAAAAGTGATTTTAATCAATATGAATAAAAAAGTGTCTTTAATAGTACTTAAAATCAGTGAAAAAAAATGTTACAATACAGACTATGTTGTTTCGCCCTAAGATAATATGCCCATGGACATTGGATTTGCCTGACACTTCTCGTTGTTCCGTGTCACGCATAGGTACCACTTTAAACTAATGTAAAATAAATTGGCAAGAAATCAGAAAAATAATTGTTAAAAAAATGTCTCTTCGGAACGGAACATAATAAGTACTTATTAAAATCTCAAGAATGATGCGCGGAACGGAACTATTGACAGAAGTTCCTTTCCACGCATCATACATTCTTGAGATTTTAATATATTTTTTTTATTTAATTCGCTTAATTTACTAACAGGGATAATAATAACAATAATTTACTTACTTATTATTTTTGAAGACATATTTTAACAATTATTTTTCTGTTCTTTTGACAATTTATTTTACATTTGTTTAAAGTGGTATGCGTAACACGGAAAAACGAGAAGTGTCAGGCATAATTGACGTGATATTTCCAAAGTAGGTATGATATTTGTTCTCGCTGCTGAAGTGAAAAGTTATGTGTGTCACACGAGAGCAAAGTTGTTTGCATCTCGTGCCTTTGAATCCCTCGACACGCTCAGGATTCTACTCTAGAATCACTCGCTTCGCTCGTGATTCAAACAGAATCCTTCGCTTGCTCGGGACTCAAATCAGCACGCGCAGCAAACATCAACTTTGCTCACTTGTTGCACAAATAACTATTTTACAACTAAACCTTAATGTGAGAGTCTGGAGTCTGAAAAAGGATGAACCTGCGCTACAGATCTCCAGGCACTCACCTCTAGACATTAGACATTAATGTATTTTATAACAAACTTAAATGGATTACAGTAAACAAACAACAACTACCGATTACAAGATAATAATTAAAAATAACAAAAGTAAAATTGCAGAGTTAATAAATACAAACTTTACAGAATATAAATAGAGCGACGACTGTGGAACAAGTATGACGGTATATTTGAATGTATTTCATTCAAATATACTAGCGATTAAAGAATTGCTCCAAGAAGGATTCAGATTCTAACTATTTCTAGCCCAAAGTAAACTGTGTTAGGCTTGTTATAGATCTAATAGGGTAACAGATAGACATACATACCAAGTTACAAATTCATCACACAAACATCTGCCCCCACCGGGACTCGAACCCGGGACCTCTACTCTTAATCAAAGTCTTTAACTCAACACTTTAGCCTACTTAAAATAACAAATTTTAATGAGTAGACACAAGGGCAGGTTGGTTCTGGTGCTGTTTGACCAATCTCGGCAAGGATATTTAGCAACAATGGTTGATCGGGGTATTGAAATAAAATTATAATTAAATGGTAATTCTAAAATCTAAAACATGAATTCTTAAGCTAGATTCCCATCCCCCGGTGGTTAGTACTGAATACCTTCCTTGAGACTGGGTCCAGACACTCGATTTTAACTCTTTGTTAGATACGGGGAACAAGGAGCTCTAGTGAAACACACGACTGCTAGTGATCGACTGTTTATTGCAAATCCCGGTGGCCGCGGCATCGCGCGCACACACACATACACAACACTCTTCTTTTAATAGATTGCAGTTATTCTCCTTAAGGTTTATATAATTTTCTTCAAGGATATTGTATATTATATATTTTCCTTACATAAATTTGTAGGGCCGGGTATAACAACCTCCCGGTACCTTTTTGCCCTGTTATATATCATAAAAATGCTACATTATCATAGTCATGGACTCAATGTGGGTGGTCTATGCGGTTCAGAAGGAACCCATATACATTATTGTTCTTCATACAATTAAATCTGACAACTAGGTTACAAAGAAAAAAATATCAAACATGATCTATTGAACATTCCTCAAATTATGGTACATTTACATTTTAAAAGAACAAGAATTTACATTATTTATATTATTATGATTAAATACAAACACCAATTACCTCAAATACATGAGATTAGCAACTGAGCAACTAATTTCAGCATGATTTGGTATGGGTGGTTAAGCCTACCCGCTCAAAACAAATATCAATAATTATTTGTGAAAATCATTACTATTGGGAACAAATTGAAATTAAAGAGATTAAAGAATTAAAGAGATAAATGCAACTATTACTGACCTTTTTATCGGGCTTTCAATATGTAAATATTTTAGTTTATTATTTTTTCCTAAGTGCCGGTGGCAACTAGGTTAAATTATGTTCCAAAAGATATGGATAATTTTATGGGGAATAAAATACTCCTGAAATTTGTGATCCTGACACCACTTTCAGTAACTTTTATACGATTTTTATATCACGAAATATGCGTGAGATTTTTACAATAGATCGATTCCCAATTCCCAGATTTCAGATCTCCAAGTCACAGATTAGTATACCATTACAGATTGCTTACCACCGATGAGGCAAAGACTATATAGACGATGTATAGTATGTGATGTTTGTTATTAAATGGAACTAGGATGGTGTGGAAACTATGTCGATCCGCCACAAATAAAGGAAAGGAAGAATTGATCTTCCTAAATTTAAGTTTAATTCTAAATGATATTTTTGTAACCGGCAGCGCAAATAGTTTGTTGTTAATTAGTATCCGGTATATAATCTGTGGGCAGTTAATAATCTACGACACTGTTTTTAATCTATGAATTCCGGAGTGATGTTTCAGTATTATTGATAGACGACGCTTGGCTAGATTTAATTGCCTAATTTGCGCTATAGATAATGGTGTTAGGATCATGATAAGCGGTCCACACTATAGAACTGCCAATGTCAAAGTAACAATTCGACGAAAACATAACCAATGCAAGATACAATTGTAAAAGTGATTTTAATCAATATGAATAAAAAAGTGTCTTTAATAGTACTTAAAATCAGTGAAAAAAAAAGTGTTACAATACAGACTATGTTGTTTCGCCCTAAGATAATATGCCCATGGACATTGGATTTGCCTGACACTTCTCGTTGTTCCGTGTCACGCATAGGTACCACTTTAAACTAATGTAAAATAAATTGGCAAGAAATCAGAAAAATAATTGTTAAAAAAATGTCTCTTCGGAACGGAACATAATAAGTACTTATTAAAATCTCAAGAATGATGCGCGGAACGGAACTATTGACAGAAGTTCCTTTCCACGCATCATACATTCTTGAGATTTTAATATTTTTTTTTATTTAATTCGCTTAATTTACTAACAGGGAATAATAATAACAATAATTTACTTACTTATTATTTTTGAAGACATATTTTAACAATTATTTTTCTGTTCTTTTGACAATTTATTTTACATTTGTTTAAAGTGGTATGCGTAACACGGAAAAACGAGAAGTGTCAGGCATAATTGACGTGATATTTCCAAAGTAGGTATGATATTTGTTCTCGCTGCTGAAGTGAAAAGTTATGTGTGTCACACGAGAGCAAAGTTGTTTGCATCTCGTGCCTTTGAATCCCTCGACACGCTCAGGATTCTACTCTAGAATCACTCGCTTCGCTCGTGATTCAAACAGAATCCTTCGCTTGCTCGGGACTCAAATCAGCACGCGCAGCAAACATCAACTTTGCTCACTTGTTGCACAAATAACTATTTTACAACTAAACCTTAATGTGAGAGTCTGGAGTCTGAAAAAGGATGAACCTGCGCTACAGATCTCCTGGCTCCCTCACCTCTAGACATTAGACATTAATGTATTTTATAACAAACTTAAATGGAATTACAGTAAACAAACAACAACTACCGATTACAAGATAATAATTAAAAATAACAAAAGTAAAATTGCAGAGTTAATAAATACAAACTTTACAGAATATAAATAGAGCGACGACTGTGGAACAAGTATGACGGTATATTTGAATGTATTTCATTCAAATATACTAGCGATTAAAGAATTGCTCCAAGAAGGATTCAGATTCTAAATATTTCTAGCCCAAAGTAAACTGTGTTAGGCTTGTTATAGGATCTAGGGTAACAGATAGACATACATACCAAGTTACAAATTCATTACACAAACATCTGCCCCCACCGGGACTCGAACCTGGACCTCTACTCTTAATCAAAGTCTTTAACTCAACACTTTAGCCCATAGATTTATTACACTAAATTAGTTTTATTATAGGAACTAGCCACCCGCCTCGACTTCGCACGGGCGCATTGCTACGAGTATTATACATATAAACCTTCCTCTTCAATAAAAAAAAACCGCATCAAAATCCGTTGCGTAGTTTTAAAGATTTAAGCATACATAGGGGTACGGGGACAGCTGGTTGAATAAACTCCTGATAGTCCAAAATAGGTTCATATGCCGCGCCCTGAGTGCCCCATGTAAACCATGTAGTTCAGCAGCCTTCAGCATCGCCATGACGAGGCTCCCTCATGACAAGGCCGGCGCCACTTGGACTTCCCGCGCCTCTTCTAGCGCTTTCGGGCCCCTTTTATGGGTCTGCGCTGCTTCGTCCCTCTCCTGAGGGGCGGTCGATTTGCCTATATGGTTTCTAGAACTTTTTTTTTTTTTTTTTTTTTTGTTTCCCTGAGGAAAATGCATTAAATTGCATACCCCGGCTGTGGCGAGCCGGGGTTATGTGGGGCTCTCCTCCCCAGAAGGGGGAGGCCTACCCACTAAAAACCTCAGGGATGGCCTTCCTCAGGCATGTAGGGAGCCCCCGGGAACAGAAAGCTTCTTCCGGAACCCCCAGCCTCCGCTCCCCCGTCGACACAGGGGAGCCCTCCTCGGGGGAGGCTTACTACCTCCCCCGGTCTCCTCCACCGACGACGCCCCCCGGCCACGGAAGGGGCGTGTCCATCCCGGGTCGCCGTAGCAGTCGCGACTTACTCGCGCCCGCCGGCGACCCGCGGCGGCGCCGCAGCTGTGCTACCGAGCCCGGCGCCGCCTTCTTCGAGCGGGATCGGCCATCTCCCGACCCCGCTCGGCGGCCTCCTTCTGGAGCATCACTGCCTCACAGAAGGAGGCCACAGCCCTCCAACCTCCCTCGTCCGCCAGCATTGCCGCAATCAATGCTGGCGGAGACAGATCTCGCCCGATCTCTGCGACCAAGACTCGGCGCTCGGAGGCCCACGCGGGGCACTCCGCCAGCGTATGCTGGCCGAGTCGAGGTCGGATGCGCAGTGGTGACAATGTGTCGATCCCTCCCGTCCTATTCGACACAGATACTCACCGAAGCAGCCGTGCCCGGTGAGTATCTGAGTCAATCGGTAGGTGACCTCCTCCTTCCCGTGGAGCCAAGCTTCGAGGTGCGGGAGTACGGCACCGACGGCCCGCTGGCGCGCGCAGATCCGTAATTCGAGCTGCGCACGCCAGGCCGCCACAATCCGTCGGTGCCACTCCCGCTTAGGCACTTCGTGCGCGGGTTCCAGGGCGCTCCCCCCATCGCCCTCCCGGCCGACACGCCGCGACGCATACGTCGCCGCGTACATGTCGGCCATGGTTTCTAGAACCTATGCCAGGCTGAGTTTAGTCGGTAGGTTACGTGGAGTACGAGATAACCTCCGTGACACTTGCCGTTGCAAGGGTATCCAGGTAAGTTTCGTGCTCCTTGTGAGGACTCCCAGCCTTCCTCTACTGAGGAAAAAAAATGCCCCGTGTTACTTAGGCATCTGCTATTTCGCTAGTGCCTCTACCTACCCTAATATATTAATACAAAAAATGATATAATTATTACATTCCGAAAAATTGCTTCTCGGCTGGTTTTCACCGTCCAAGAAACTTTTTAATCGACCCGCCCGATCTAATCACCCGCTCCAACGAATTCCTCCCGCCGGCTAACAACCGCGTCGCCCCTCACATCCTCGGATTTCACCCACGCACCGCGCTCGACAGCAATCGCGACGACCCGGGCCACACTTCCCCCGTCAAACATTTATCCGGTACCGTCACGTACCGGGTAGATTCTCATCCTCCACTACACGGCGATCTTGAGCGTCCGAGCCAATAGAGGCGCGCTCACCTTGCTTCCACTCTTTTTGACCCGACCCAAACGGCCGGGGTCGCTAACAGGCAAGCCGCGAAACCTTCCAATCGTGCGCCTTCCACAAGTATAGTCACGATAAAGCTGAACATAGCCATCTGCGGCATCAGCATAGGTCCCTCCAAAAAGAATAATGAATTTAGCAGTCATGTGTAGGATAAAACGGAAAGAGTATAAGAGGAAGCCTGAAAGTAGCGCCAGTGGTAGAAAAAGTGAGAGGAAGTAGATTAGCATGGCTTGGACATGTGATGCGGAGGGATGAAAGTCATGTCACAAAACGAATGTTGAATATGAAAGTGGAGGAATACACGGGCAGAGGAAGGCCGAATAAAAGATGCATCGATTGTGTGAAGAATGATATAAGAATGAAAGGAGTAAGCATGGAAATGACGGCTGATAGAGAGGAATGGAAGGAAAAGATCTACTGCGCCGACCCCAGATAATGGGAAATGGGCAAGAGGATGATGATGATGTGTAGGATAAAACGCTGAAGCTGAGTGCCCGCGACTTCATCTGCGCACGATTAGTTCAGTATTTTAGCTATAATGATTTACACATAAGAAATAGCTATATACTGTGGCGGTCTTTTTATAGGACTATTTAAGATAAACATTTACATATATGTGATAGATTTACATAGAGTTACACATATAACTAGAGATCGGATAATCGGATGCATATTTACCTAAAGTTAGTTTAAGACAAAGTATGGAAACGGCTTTTTATTGTTTTGTTAAATAAAATTTTTCACCATTACTGTTTTTTTATTCAGTTATTTAATTGATTATTGTTTTAATCAAACTAGCTCACTACTTTCGTATAACATTCTACATGTAATAAATAGTACATTCATAAATCCACGGCGAACTGAAACTAAACGTCATGTAAATACGTGTGCATAGTTGTATAAATGAACCCGGAGTCTCGGTCTTTTGTAAATAAACACCACGTGCTAATTTAGTAATTTTCAAACAGTAATCACTACGTTAAATTTGCAGTCCCGTATTTTCCCGGGATTTTTATTTAACAAAATGTATTTTAAAAAGCCGCTTCCATAATTTGTGAGCCAAAAATTAACTTTAGGTAAATATGCATCCGATTATCCGATCTCTACTTATACCACATATATGTGTAACTCTAGCGCTTTTTGCAGCGCACACCATTATAGCTCGCAGATGGTAGATTGCTTCCTACTCGCTTGACACTTATCGTTATATTTTAAACAATTCTCACAATATCTTTATAAATTGCAGCCTATGTATTATTCTTATGTATAAGCTATATTATTGTAAAGTTTCATTAAAATACATTCAGTAGTTTTTACGTGAAAGAGTGACAAACATCTACCAAAAACATACAAACTATCGCATTTACAATATTTTGTTTTTTTTTTTATTATAAAATGTTTTATATTTATATGAAAAAAACATCGTTCAATGCTTTTCTCATTTTATTTTTTGCGAATCGGGTTTTTTTCGCCGCATATAAATATAAATTATACGCTTTGAATTTGTAAGTGTAAGAATCGGTCGAACGAACCCTAAACTTTCAGGTCCAACCCCTGGAGGAATCTCTGAACTAACAAATTTAAATGTCCACAACTGTTCAAACAAGAATCGTACAATTTATATATCTCCCAATTTAAGCCCGTAGAGAAAAAGCAAAAAGGAATATATGGCATATATAGATCGATAACTTATATTTAATGTCTTTAAATGTTTATTCATTATTTAGCTGCTAGTATTATTATCCTACAAAATGCTGGGATGATATCTCGACGCCTGTTAAGACCTTAAAATCCAAAGTAGTGTTCAAAGATAAAATAAAGAAATTACTGTTAGAGAAACAAAGGTTTGGAATTCCGAAATGTCTAGCTTCGATAACGAAAGCTGTAAAAGTGATTGACATAACAAAATTACATTTTATTTTTACATTCCTTTTTTTTCTTTTCTCTAACTTATTATTAGAGATTGGATAATCGGATGCATATTTACCTAAAGTTAGTTTAAGACAAAGTATGGAAACGGCTTTTTATTGTTTTGTTAAATAAAAATTTTTCACTATATCCGTTTTGTTATTCAATTATTTAATTGATTATTGTTTTAGTCAAACTAGCTCACTACTTCCGTATAACACTCTTCATGTAATAAATCGTACATTCATAAATCGCAAGAGGAACTGAAACTAAACTTCATGTAAATACGTATGCATAGTTGTATAAATGAACCCGGAGTCTCGGTCTTTTGAAAATAAATACCACGTGCTAATTTAGTAATTTTCAAACAATATCACTAAGTTAAATTTGCAGTCCCGTATTTTCCCGGGATTTTTATTTAACAAAATGTATTTTAAAAAGCCGCTTCCATAATTTGTGAACCAAAAATTAACTTTAGGTAAATATGCATCCGATTATCCGATCTCTACCTATTATATCTGATCGCGTACCGTATTTATAAAAAAGCATTTATTATCTAGTTGTTTTTCATAATTTCTAATTTATTTATATATATATATATATAATATATATATATATATAATAGTGTTGGGTTGGTTCAGTGTGTCATCGTATTACGCAGTCATACATTATATCCAAAATTAAATAATATGTATGTGTGTGTGTCTGTAAAGCACGGCAGCTGAGTATCGAAGGGCCGGCCCCAAGGAGTCAATTCTCACTTCTTTGATATAATGTCGAACTCGATATTTATCGAAAAGACAAGGCGGATATCAACTAATCGCGCCATTTGGAATTCTCGTGATAATAAATACGTGATATTTATCCAGTGTTAGCACTCGATATGCAACGAGTGCTCTACCGTAGCCGATACAAAAATATCGTCTGTGATATTGAATTCAAAATCAAATCCAAAATCATTTATTCAGTCTGGGCTGTTACAAGCACTTGTGAATGTCGAAAAGCTACGCCATCGGTTCGCAAATCTACGGCGGGAGACCTTGTACTGAGAAGAACCGGCAAGAAACTCAGCAAGGGCTGTTTTTTCCCTGTATTAAATAGATACAGAGTCGTCAATTTGGAAAATGACTTCAATATTGATAATTCATGAAGTCACTTTCCATTACATAATATAGGAAATACAATTAATAAAAATATAATTTGAAAACATGCCTATATTAGGAATGCCGTGTCATACAGTTTTAAAAGAATATATTAAAGTTAAATTAAAATTATAATAGATAGTACCCAGTATAGCAAGGAGCAGACTCATCTCCGCTGGCAGCACCCGTTCACGAGCATGACGCATGAACCAGCCATCGCTTCGCTCAACCATGTTTTAGGGAACGTAACGACCCGCCTCACACGACACTGCCGAAGAGATTTTAATGAGAGTATGACTACCCCTAAGCACAAAAGGATACAAATTACAAAAGCAGGTGCCCGTGTAAATTATCAACTGTACCTATTATAATAACAAAAGTGTTATTATAATAGGTACAGTTAAATATACATATCTATTATTATGTTACACAGTTACCTAAGAATTTATTAACAATTTGTTTATTTCAACGAGCGAGGGTTTTTTTAGTCCCAGACAGTTCGATCATCCAAGTAATCCTGGACTCGATAATATCCTTTGCTCATCAAAGTTTTTTTTACTCGAGTTTTTTAGTTTTTTAAAAGGTAGATCAATAATATTGTGTGGTAACTTGTTATAAAAAGTTATACATTTCCCCAAGAATGAGTTTTGTGTTTTATGTAATCTAAAATTTCAAGCTTAACAGCAAGCTTATTTTTATTCTTGTATTTAATTTATGAATATCGCTATTTTTAATGAATTTTTGTAATATTTCATAAAGAATAGCTCATTGTTGAAAAGAATTGCTAACTGTCAAAGCTATTGTATAAGTTTACTTAGAATAAAATAAGATTCTCTCTCTTGTATTCCTTTTGTATCCTCTTATTATAAATTTATAATCTAATAATATATATTTTTTTAATTTGTCAAACTGTTTCTTCCGCATGTTAAACATGTTGCGTTAATGGTTTAACTAGTTTCTTAGTGTTTTATAAATGCTTTATATATGTTTCTAAAATTAAAAAAAATCTACCTAATTCAAAAACAAATGATATTCAATGTAATGAGAAACGATAAAAAATAGTGTATTAAAATGAATCACTATAAACTTAGAATTAATTATTAGATAAAAATAATTAATTAATTAATTTTTCAACAAATTTTTTCTTCAATTCCTAATTAATATTCTTTAAACTAACTAAAAATGAGCATCCAAACATTACAAAAATTTTCGATGTCATTATTTCATTCAATAATTTTTCTTATAAATAATTAACAGATATGGCTTCTAGGCCTTCAGCCAAGTTTGGTTGCGCTCCGTTCGTTAACAAAGTTGCCTTAGTTATTAGTATTAACACGTCCTAACAAAGCAATTAATATAATAATTATAGATAATCAAGATAATAATGTCCAATAAATCTTACATAATGTAATAATTATATTATACATTATTATCTGTTAATTGAGCATTAAGAAGTTGCGTGATCACTTGCTTAGTGACACTTGACTAGACAAGTACACTTACTTAAGTGAATACACCAAAGAATAAGTGATAAAATTACACTGACTAACTTGAGATGTTAAGATGGGGAATTCGACCGAGACGTCAGGCGAAGGATGACCTGACACCAGTATTTCCCTAAAACTGAAGGGCATAATTAATAAATCAGTAATTAGACCAGTCGCTTTGTATGTGTCGCAGCCAACTGGTTAAAATGGACTTTAAATCAAACAGCAGCCCTTTGACTGAACAACGTCATTCAATCAGACTATACGTCGCTTAGCTATACGTCGTTTAGCTGACTTGTTGATTGCAACGTTCAACATTAAAGCTAGACGACGCTTAACCAACTGGTTAAATGGCAAATTAAACTAAGGTGACCATTAGTTTACTACTTCATTTGAGAGAATGGGAAGATTTTTTTTTATTTCTTGGGAGGTTATTCTTGAATTAAGTTTAAGAGGTGACCAAAAGTTTGATCAAATTACAAATTCAAAAATTTATGAAGCAAGAATCATTTCATAATCCGTAATTTCTCCTCGAATTTTTGTTTAAATTTTGATTCACTCGTATCACTCTAAGTGACCTCATAATTTCTGTCTTTAATAACACGTGTAACGTATATTTACTACTTACTTTCCGAAAAATATCTTGAAACAATCACAAACCACGGCTAGTTGACGCCATATTGAAAGCAAAACCAACTGCGGTGGTGAGCGACGAACCATTATCGTAGACCTCTATTCCATTTCATGGACCCCCAAATTTTTTTTCGTTCACGTAGACCCCTTGAAGATTGTCACAGACCTCTAGGGGTCGATATGGACCACTTTGGTTTAGGAATAACTGGTCTTAAATAGAAAAAATATCTGTATATTTTGGAAGTTATTTTTAATATGTTTCTTACACTCACACCAATTAGCCTAGTCCAAAGTAAGCTCTGTAAGGCTTGTGTTATGGAGTCTAGGGTAACGCATAGACATACATATATTTTGCATATATGTATAAATATATATTAACCAATGGACTAAGGCGCAAATGTTTGCGTTCATTACAAGAGCATCTATCCATACCGGGACTCGAACCCAGGATATCGCGGCACCTTGAAACCACTTATATAAGGAGGTCGCCAAAGTTATTAAAAAAATATTTAGATAAATAGATAAACCAACATAAAATTATATTAAATTAACAATTACCCAGCACAAACTAAATTGTGTGCGCTGCAGAAGTGTAAAAATGTAACTCAGTGACTGAAATTGACTCACAACAGGATGTGGGCAAAGCTGGGGTGCGATGTCAGACAACCTCCTCGTGGTGCACCCTGGGCAACGTCTTTTAATGGCTAATAGTCTGACAGAGGGTAGTACTCCTTCGGGATTGAGCTCTCGCGTCCAGGCGTAATCAGAGGGGGGGGGGGGTGAGGTATTTAGTGGGTAGACCTACCCCCTTCTGAGGAAGAGAGCCCCACATAACCTCGACTCTCGGTTTATGTAATTCGATGCATTTACCTCATTGTAACAAAAAAAGAAGGATGCTTACAAAGCGCACTTGTTCTACTACAACTCGAGCGCTTCTTGTTTACCAGAAAATTGTCAATTTTTTTTCCACGAAATTAAATAACTATGTTTACGAGTATGTGTTAAATAATACTCGTAACTGAGTGACGTATATAATCAATATATCATGTTATACATAATTTAGTAGGCATTTATAAAAATAAATATGTAACTATTCAGCAAAAATTAAAAGTATTGTTAAAACCTTAATTATTATATGCAGTCATTGTAATATAAATACACAATTCTACTTCTCACGCTTGAGGTTATACCATGATGATAGATTGCGGATTTGACTACTGTCTCTTTTCTGTTTGTGACGATATCCAATAGATGGCAGCACAGTGAGCCACGTGGCGGAACACAGTTGCACATTTGATTTTGAAAGGTGTAATGATTAGATTCGACTTGGTCAGCGACAGTATTCAGTTAGTCGAGAAGAGTGCAAGTCCTAAAAGTCGCGCTAGTATTCCATTGCTTTAAATAAATAAACTGTTATTTCTTGAAGGTGTTTGATATTGTTCACAACATTATATATGGGTAACGGATTTTGCCATTTGAACAGTCAAATGGCAAAATCCGTTACCCCTTTGGAATTCCTAATCTCTGTCACGCAAAAACTACGAAATGGATTTTAATGAAATTTAACAATGATATAGCTTATAAATCAGAATAACACATTGGCTACAATTTATAAATATATATAGATATTTGAGATTGTTTTTCTTACTGTAATGTTGTGTTATTTTTATTTATTTTTATATTTCATTTCACGCGCTATTATTATCTTACGAATCACTTTTTATTATTACTTCTCATGCGATCCTCTTATATGATTAATAACTGACAATACAAAGTTGTTGCTTCGTAAACACGTGGGTTCGAGTTCCGGAAGACCTCGTAAGAGAAAATGAATAGTTACACATACAAAAAAAATCTCATTTAATTTCTCACTAAAACAGTAGAAACAAAAACTTACACCAAGATTACCTAATCACGACTTTAATACTGATAATCATAAGACACATTATTATTTGAACTTATCCAAAACGCAAATCAAAATAGAACGGACTCCGTTCAAACACAAAAGATCGCTGTAAAACATCCAAAACCTTATCGTTTACTAAACGAGGTGCATCGATAGCCACGAGATAGTCTATGTGATTGAACTTATTGAATGGCACCAAATACATTTCTGTCGTAGTTGGAAGCTTCTCGTGTAGTTTTCTTACATCCTTCTCATTGGACAACAAATCATTCTGGGCCCAAAATAACGTCACGTTCAATGTCACTCTACTCAGATCATAATCCGGTGGTGTCGCCTGTCCGTACACCCTTCTATTGTGACTCTCGTAGACATAGTCAAACTGTTGAAACTTTCCTGACAGAATCATTTGCGACATATGTACTGCAGTTTTCCAAGAAGTACCTGTGCCCAAACTTGCCAGAAAAACTGGCAGGATAGTCTTGTTGAACTGTTCGTTATCAGCACCACATAAATAAAAAATAATATTGTTGCAAACGTAAGAGTCCATGTTTTGCGCTTCGCACATCTTGTGCATTTGTCCGAAAAAGGAGTTTTTCGGAACAAACTCGTAGGAGCCGTACATGATCTCAGTGTGAGCTATATTGCTAGTTATGCCAGCTAGCGACTTCAGGGGTGATTCCATATTCGATATGAAAACTTCCGGAGCTAACGCTATACCTACGCTAAGTTTATTATTATATTCTGGACGAACTGATAGCATTGTAAAAAGAATAGTTGTTCCCATTGAATGCCCAATGTATCCAATTTTTGTATCCTTACCTTTTATACCTTGTATATAATCAATAACCGCAGGAACATCGAACACGGCCACTTCATGCCAGGAAAAGTTCCAGTATTCCTTCGATTTTTCTTTGTATCTGATATGTTCTTTGGAATACTTGTTCCCTCTTATATTGGCCATCCAGACATCGTATCCAGCATCGGCCAAAACATAAGCTAGAGACTTATCTGGTCCGTTCAGAATCCAATCAGCAGAACTAGCGAATAAACCGTGATGCAAGAGAACGGTATTTTTATTATATCCTCTACCGTTCTTCGCTCGGGGAATCCTATGAATATTAAGTATGAAGCCTTCGGAAAGGACCGTATGCGTTTCGCAATCGTACCCGTGACGTCGTATGATCGATGGCACTGTTAAAACCAAATCTGGGTTATCTAATCTCGACGCTTCGCTTTCCGTCGGCACAAACGTGTATTGATCGACAAACTCCCTGCTAGTTTCTTTTACATTTTCTATGTAATTACTAACATCTTCTGATATCTTCTTCTTTTGTTCTTCGATGTAATCGTTGACTCTGTGCTGCGTTGAAACTGCATCGTTATAACTCTGGTTGACGGCTTTCTCGACACGGCCGATTTGTTGTTTGAAAAACGCGTTTATGTTGTCCGCTTGCTCCATAAAAAAGGCATCTAGCGATGCATTAGCTTGTGAAGCGATAAACAGTATTAAGGCACTCACTACAACACTTTGAGACATGTTTATAGTCTGAGTCTTTGCACAAACACTGGATCCTATTAAAACGAATATCTATTTATATTCAAACTGACCTGCAAGTTCAACTGGTGACGTCATTACTGATAAATTGTTATTGTATCCGGCAAGAGCAAAAAATATTTGTAGGTACCTACATTTGCTATTTGGAAATCTTTATCAATGATTTGTCGCAAACGTAATTAAGTAGTTCTCTTAAATAAAGGTCAATTTGTAAGGTCGTTAACTATATCAACTCTGTTGGCTGACTTCGTAGTTAAAATTATTCCAGTTGATAGCAGAGGGGGCGTCTATAAATTACTCCCCATCTCCTAATCTCGCGTAAGATTTTTCAAAATATGGGTTTCTTCCGTTAATGCGTTGGATTGTTATTGTAAAAAGAGAAAAAAATTGCTTCGTGATTTTATTTACGACTAGTTTAAGTGTAATAAAAATTTATTTATTTAATCTTTTTCGCACAACAAGAATCAGATGTACAAAAGGCGGACTTAATGCCTGAGGCATTCTCTACCAGTCAACCTGTAAAATGTGAGAACCATTGTAGACGGTGTACGATTACGGAGAAGAAATAATATTAAAAGACATTATTTATTAACATGACAAATAAACAATTATACCTATGCAAATAAAGTTAGAATACTAGCAACGCATATATAAATATACATACATATACAATATATACACATATATAAACACACGCATACATACATTATATATATATATATACATATTGTTGTCATACCAATTTTAGACTAAAAATTTAACAATAGAATACTTAAATCTTAACTACTGTGATTAAAAGGAAGAATATTTACTCTGATTCAGTCCATGGAGAATCATGCGCGGTCTCAAGATAGACTATTGGAACCAACATGTGCATGTGATTTCGCTGCCACTCAGCTCGTACGCTCTCGTTCATAGAGTCGCGCGTTTCGTGGCGCGAAAACAAAAGACAGGCAACACTGTACCGTAAAAAATATGGTGGTTTGACAGTCAGTAGTATAACATCGGAGTGTGAGTGAAATTATTTTCTTTCTCACGAATTAGTAAATGATCTTAATCATACATATTACGATTACGCTTCAGATTAAATCCTAAGCGTGTTCAATCTGGATTAAATGGACCAAAACAGTATTTTCTTTTTGATTTAATTAGTAAAAAGAGGGGGGTATTTGCCGAGATCAATCTCTCCAACGTAAGATTATATGTAATTTTACTCGACCCCCCACATCCCCTTATAAATTAAAACATGTCATTTTAATTATTTGTTATTATGACTATTGTCGCTTATATTACGCGTCTTTATAAGACACGGTCCTTTATAAGGCGTGCGCGGAGGGAGATACAGATCCAACGCGTAGAGGCCATTTAAGCGAAATTTATTTTTTTTTTAATACAAGGTTTTATTAAATGCACTAAAAAAGAACAAAAAAACTTTTTCATATAAAAGCTTGTCGCGAGATTTACTTACTTATAAAATACTTTTAACGACAAGCACAATGTAAAAGTTTATTTACAATGTAAATGTTCTTTTTAGCGAATTTAATAAAAGCTTGTATTTAAAAAAAAATACTTTTAATTTATTTTCCGACTAAAAAACCAAGCTTAGCAAACCCTTTCATTTGATACCCATTTTGTAGGGATGCATTATAAATACCGCGCAGCATACGCTCGCGGTGTGCCCGGCCTTCTCCGCGCGGCGCGCTGAGCTGGTCGCCGTCATGGACGAGGACCTCTCCCTCCAGAACGTGATGTGTGCCATGCTGGAGGGAGAGAACACGTGGACGGTGGTGAACTCCTTCTGCGTCGACGTCATGACGCAGAAGGAGGCGGCGGAGCGCGCCAGGGTCCTCTTCCCGGCACAGGCATGTTGCCGTAAGCGTACGGGGCGAAGGATTCCTCCTGTCAGCGACAAGCGGGGCCCCGGCGCGGGAAGGCCAGTCCCTGCTACACAAAGGTCGCCGTCAGTCGACGATCCCGGATACTCCGGGGATCGACGGTCTCCCCCCTCTTTAGCAGGGAGGCGACGATCGAAGCTCTCGCGGCAAGGCGTCAGTGAGGGGCATTGTTAGGTTTTTAGTCTTGGCTGGCACTCGGCCCCCAAGCGCGCGGAGAGTCCGACATAACCCCGCGGTTTTCCCGAACCGCGGGGTATGCGTAAAGCATTTTGCGTTAACCTAACATAAAAGAAAAATAAAGGGGTGTATCATAAATAATTGGTCTGCTATCTTGGGAAAGTCCGCCATATTGGATTAAGAGTGACGTGACATTATTTATCAAGGTGTTCTTTGCAAGCCCGTTCATTTGATACCTATATTGTAGGGGTGCATTAAAAATAATTGATTCGCCATCTTGGTAATGCCGACATGTTGGATTTAGAATGATGTCACACACATAACCATGCATTGTCATCCGACTTACACGGGCATGCGAAATTTCAGCTCAATCAGAGTGGGGACCGGGAAGTGGGTCAAATTAAGATTCCAAGATTTTCTTACATAGTTACAAGTGAAGCTAATACCTATAAAAGCTTGTAAAAATTAAACCAAGCGTTTTGACCTCCTGATACACTCCGGAGAAAAATATTCGTCATTGATGTATTTATTTGTAAGGAATGAATCAATGTACTAATATTCAAATTCAAATTCAAATTCAAAATCATTTATTCAGTCTGGGCTGTTACAAGCACTTGTGAATGTCGAAAAGCTACGCCATCGGTTCGCAAATCTACGGCGGGAGACCTTGTACTGAGAAGAACCGGCAAGAAACTCAGCAAGGGCTGTTTTTTTTCCCTGTATTAAATAGATACAGAGTCGTCAATTTGGAAAATGACTTCAATATTGATAATTCATGAAGTCACTTTCCATTACATAGTATAATTAATAAAAAAATATTTAGAAAACATGCCTATATTAGGAATGCCGTGTCATACAGTTTTAAAAGAATATATTAAAGTTAAATTAAAATTATAATAAATACGAGTAGTACCCAGTATAGCAAAGAGCAGACTCATCTCCGCTGGCAGCACCCGTTCACGAGCATGACGCATGAACCAGCCATCGCTTCGCTCTCAACCATGTTTTAGGGAACGTAACGACCCGCCTCACACGACACTGCCGAAGAGATTTTAATGAGAGTATGACTACCCTTAAGCCACAGAAGGATACAAATTACCAAAAACAGGTACCCGTGTAAATTAGCACAACAAAAAAAAAAAAATCAACCGCAGGACACGCGCATACAATCATTTAAAAACTAGCAATAATGTATTATACAAGTAACAAAAGGTTATTATAATAGGTACAGTTAAATATACATGTTATTATGTTACACAGTTACCTAAGAATTTATTAACAATTTGTTTATTTCAACGAGCGAGGGTTTTTTAGTCCCAGACACTTCGATCATCCAAGTAATCCTGGACTCGATAATATCCTTTGCTCATCAAAGTTTTTTTTTACTCGAGTTTTAAGTTTATTAAAAGGTAGATTAACAATACTGTGTGGTAACTTGTTATAAAAAGTTATACATTTCCCCAAGAATGAGTTTTGTGTTTTACGTAATCTAAAATTTGGAACAGCAAGCTTATTTTTATTTCTTGTATTTAATTTATGAACATCGCTATTCTTAATGAAATTATTGTAATATTTGTGTACATAGATTATATTTTCATAGATGTACTGCCCCGCCAATGTTAAAATGTTAATTTCTTTAAACTTATCCCTAAGGGAATCCCTTGGTCTTAAATTATATATAGCTCTAATTGCTCTTTTCTGTAGTATAAAAATACTTTCAATGGTGGCAGCTGATCCCCATAACAAAATGCCATAAGACATTACACTATGAAAATAACTAAAGTAAACTAACCTTGCTGTTTCAACATCAGCTAGAAGCCTTATTTTTTTAACAGCATACGCAGCTGAGCTAAGTCTGCTTGACAGAGCATCAATATGGGTATACCATTGTAATCTGGAATCTAAGTGTATGCCTAAAAACTTAGTACTCTCAACAAGAGATACCACTTCACCATTAATATTTAAGGGTGTATTAACCTGCCTTACATTTGGTATAGAAAACTTAACAAATTTGGTTTTTCTCGAATTTAATGAAAGATTATTTAATGTAAACCATTGTAGAACTTTTGATAGAGCACTATTTACCTCGTCCGAACAATTGCTGCCTCTGTCAACTTTAAAAACAAGAGAAGTATCATCGGCAAATAGCACTGTTTCACATAAAGTGCTTGTATAGTAAGGAAGGTCGTTAATATATATTAAAAATAGTAAAGGACCTAATATTGATCCCTGAGGCACGCCCATAACTAGTGAAGTTCCAGCAGATTCAGTTTTATTAATAACAACTTTTTGTATTCGATCCGACAAGTATGACTTAATAAGGCCGAGTGATTTGATAGAGACACCATAATGCCCTAATTTCCTCATTAATGTGTCGTGACTTACGCAATCAAATGCTTTAGAAAGGTCACAGAAAATACCTATTGCGTCTTGTCTGCCCTCCCAAGCATCAAAAATGTGTTTTAAAAGTGAAATTCCAGCGTCTGTAGTGGATTTACCCTTGGTAAAACCATATTGGTTGCAATGAAATAACTTGTTAAGGGTAAAATAAGATGATAGCTGATTATAAATAATCTTTTCAAAGATTTTGCTCAAGGCTGGTAATATAGAAATGGGTCTAAAATTAGTAGGGTCACTCTTATCGCCAGACTTGTAAAGTGGAATTAATTTACTATTTTTCATAAGATTTGGAAAGACCCCCTCATCAATGCATTTATTGAAAATTAGGGCTAGGTGAGGCGCAATTTCAGAGATAATTGGTTTAATAATATTAGTTGAGATACCCCACAGATCCTCTGTTTTCTTATTATTAAGTGATTTAAAAGTTTTGAGGATAAATTCAGCATCAATATGTCTAAAATGAAAAGATTCCTTAATCTTGTTTACATTTGATTCAAGGAGGGCGACCGCACCGTTTGAACATGATCCGAGGCTACAAGTAGTATCTATAGGTATTTGGTGGAAAAACCTTTCAAATTCGGAGGCTACTTCGTTATCAGATTGAATTAACTTATCCTTAACCTTTAGCGAATAAGTATGTTCGTTTTGTTTTATTTTCCCTGTTTCATGGTTTATTACTTTCCAAACAGTTTTTACTTTATCTTTTGAAACATTAATTTTATTGGCAATAAAAAGTTTTTTAGCTGTAACACAGACTTTTTTAAAATATTTTAGAGTAATTTCTTACATACTCAATAAATTCAGGGTCCCTAGAATTAGATTTTAGGGCATATAGCTCATATAATTTTCTCCTACTTTTGTAAATACCTGGTGTAGCCCAGTCACTGAATTTCTTTTTACTCGTGTAAATCTTAATGGACTTTTGTTTAAATATTTTACTAGATTCACTTTTGATAACATTAAAGACGCTGTTATATAAACTATTTGGGTTACTATCATCTAATGGTAAAGAACAAATCCTATCATTAACATTATTTTTAAATTTTTCAACACCGTGTTTTGTAATAGGCCTACAAGTAACCTCAAGGACCAATGGTGCATGATGGTGCTCAATAGTCACAAATTGTCCACTATGGTCAGAATTAATGAAATTAACTATGGATTTTTTAGTAACATCACTGTTATCATCACATCACACATACTGTGTATATTTAACTAATGAATGAAACAACAATGAGTTTACTACAAACGCCTACGGTAAATATAAAAAGAGATACCGCTATTTACACATATAGTGCCATCTCGCTTCAGCCTCGGTTCATACGTCGCTTAAACTACTGATAGTACGTCACCAGTCACTTGATAATAGAAGTTTCCCTGTCAACTTTGACCTTGACTAAATGATAAGACACATAAATTGTTTTTAATCATTTACAAAAGTAGGGTGTCGAGTTGTTTATGTTATGTCTGATAGGAAAGTGGGTATTACCCGATGGTAATACCCTACCTGGGATCAACTGGGTGATTCCGTGATACGATTATCACGGAAACACCCAGTTGATCCCCAAGCTGTTGTTTATGTACTCGTACTTGCATGGAAATGTTGATATTAACGTGGACCTTCCCGGGATTTCTAATGGACAATCCCGTGTGGCCAATAATATTACAAACAAATAATAATAAAAACCTCAGAGAAAGACGAATAAAACAAAGATAATTGACATACAATTTTTATTAGTTTTGTCCGCTCGCGAGCGGGATCCCGGGCTGACCTACAAACGAGCTGCCGGGGTGCGAGAGAGATCGAGCGCGATTCGAAGGAGAGGGCGTGCGCCGGCGCCAAGCGGTCTACACTTGGGCTTCGCACCGTCAAGGCATCGGGCGCATCCTACTGTCTCGCGTCGCGAATTATTTCTCCACCACAACCAGCCGAATAAACAGCATAATTATACAGTCCACTCTTTTATTGAAGTCCTGTAGGACCCTAACAAGTTTACTTTTTTTTATAGGATAAGGCAGCAAACGAGCGAACGGATCACCTGATGGTAAGCAATAACCGTTGCCCATGGACACCAGAGGAGTCACAGATGCGTTGCCGGCCTTTAAAAAGGGAATAAGCGAGGCGGGAGTGGGCCTCCGGTACCCTCACTCACTCGGCGAAACACAGCGCAAGCGCTATTTTACGCCGGTTTCCTGTGAGGCCGTGGTATTACTCCGGTCGAGCCGGCCCAATTCGTGCCGCAGCATGGCTCTCCCATGGTAATTATTCTCCTATATTCAAAGTAAAATAATAAATACTTCTTAGATTTACACCAATTAACCTAGCCCAAAGTAAGCTCTATCAAGCAAAGGCTTGTGTTATGGGAACATTTTTTTTTTAGAGGGGAAATGCATTATGCACCTTGACACCGCGCTGGGCCGTGTGTGGGGCTCTCCGGTCTGACAGAACCGGCCAACCCACAAAAACCCCCCTGAGTTCCATGGCCCATGCGGGGCACATGGCGGGGTGCGCTTTCGCGATTCTACCGCCATGAGCTCTGGGGCCGGCTCGACCTAGGTCTGGTCGAGCAAACGTCAAGAGAGGGACTGTCCGAGAACCCCTGGACAATCCCCCAGACGGAGAGACGGAAACGGATCACCTGATGGTAAGCGATAACCGCTGCCCATGGACACCCGCAACACAGATGCGTTGCCGGCCTTTTAAAAGGGAATAAGGGGGAAGGGGGGGGTGGGCCTCCAGTACCCTCACTCTAAAATAAAATAAATCTGTAGAGAATTCAATTCTGGACATGAAAAATATTTCCAAAATAACTATCAAGGTTCTGTATTGAGTTGATTGTTGGCTCTTGGTGGAACTTATTATACATGTTGAATAAAACTCTTGTACTGTTCCACTAATTTTAATTATTATCGACCTGACCGGTTTCGCTTTACAGCATTTACAAAGGTGTTAAAGTACACAGCTGTTCGTGTTTACGCTTCTCATCACACGAACAGCTGTGTACTTTAACACCTTTGAAAATGCTGTAAAGCAAAACCGGTCAGGTCGATAATAATTAAAATTAGTGGAACAGTACAAGAGTTTTATTCAACATAACTATCAAGGGATGATTAGGAATCGATACTGATGCCAAAAATTCAATCAATAAATTTTTTTTCTGTCTGTATGTCCGTTATAGAAACAAAAACTACTAGACGGATTTTAACAAATTTTGTACAATTATTTTCCATACTCCGGAGCTGATTATACTTTTCATCACGCTACAGTCAATAGGAGCAGAGTAGTGAAAGGAAATTTTGGGAAAACGGGAGAAGTTACTCCATTGTTTAAGCTTCCGTCGCGTGTGAAACCTTAACGGTTAAAGCTACACAGATGTCATGTATGACGGAAATGTTCTCCCTAATATTATATAAAAATATCTCACGATAGCATGTGTGGCTTTTATGGTTGACTTACGGCCGTTTTCAATAACCTATCTAAGATCAAAGATAAATTGCTATCCCGATTAGCAGTAAGCTGTTATCTATCTGTAGTCTGCGTTTCACAATCAAAGATACGAGCTATCTATCTTTGTCTAACTAAGGATAGCTTTATGCCCTCTCGTCTATCCAAGCCCTGTAGAACATTTTGTTCGTTGCTACCCATAAAGCTTTAGTATGTTTAAAACATATGTACAATTTATTGATGTATTTTATATTTAAATATTATGTTGTAAAAAGTGCATACAATGTTACTATAATTGAAAAAAAAAATCTTAGATCGTCATTTTCACTTTAATTGCTGGTGTTCTTTATAAAAATCATAGAACGAAACGTTTATAAATAACAAGTGATGTCATTCGAACATTACTGACAGGTAATTTGTTGCCGCCAATTTGTGTGTATTACATGTTTTTGATATAAAATATAAGTAAAAGTGGAAAAAATGAGTTCTGTAAGTATCTGGATTTACGATACTTTTATAATTCGTTCAAGATTATAATAGACTGCCTTTCTTTCAGTCAACGAAAGCAGCAAATGTGGTTGTATTAATAAAAGTAACTGATTCACAGCAATTTTATTCAGTCTGAATCTGTATGAAAATTCGTATTCATTTAATTTGGCCATATAATTCACGCGTGGTTTATATTCTTTAGGTTCAAAATCGGTATCACTGTCACTGTCTTCATCACACTCTATTATCATATTCATTAATTCCATATCACTATCATCACTACTGTAGTTCTCCATTATGTAAATTAAGTTATAATGTTATTATAGTTAATTTTTCCGAAGCCTATCTGTGTTTTAATCCACCGATATTGACAGATAGCCAAATGTCGTCACTAGAGATAGCTCCGTCTATCGGAGAGTAAGTTGAAACTTTTTTGAAATACAGTTACGTCAGATTTGTATGAGCGTCCCTCTCTCTAGTAAGCTATCCGTCCTCCCGACGATGGATAGGTAACTTCGGTAGGCGATGCTATCCATCAGTAGGTTATTGAAACGCAAGTTAGGGTATAAGGATATATTTTACTATCTTTAGTAGCAAAGACAAAGGATAGATAGGTTATTGAAAACGGCCGTTACTATAACACGTGTAACTCCCGATAGCTTAGTCGTGGGCTCAGCTAGTTATACATATAAACCTTCCTCTTCAATCACTTTTCTTTTAAAAAAACGCAATAAAAATTCGTTGCGTAGTTTTAAAGATAATTATAGCATATAATTATAGGGACAGAGAAAGCGACTTCGTTTTGTACTATGTAGCCATACTGTTGATCAAATATTACTGCTCGACTTGTTAGATTGATTCAATAAATAAATAGACTTTTGAGACAGATTTGACAGTTATGAATCATGAACATTATCAATGCCTACTAACGACGTAATCAACGCGTAATACATGAGTGATTGAAAATAATTTGTATCTAATTGCGCAAGTAATCCATAGAGTAACAAATTATACGTCAAACAATATATTTAGATAATATAATTTTTATCATAATGGCTGTTCTTCGGAAGTTAATCTGTAAGCAGTTAACTGAATATTTCTAGCGTCAAATACCTTTCGATTGTAAACTTAGATAATTAAAATGTATACCTTGTATCTTATTTTATCTTATCTATTTGTTGTCCTAATATTTTAAGATACATAAATAAATATAGTAAAAAAGTAAGCTCTGTAAGGCTTGTGTTATTTAATCTAGGGTAACGTCTATCCGTTACCCTATACATATAATATATGTAAATATTTTAATAGAAATATACCCACCACGACTAAAGTACAAATGCTCGCATTCATTACGCAAACACCCACCGGGATTCGAACCCGGGACCTCAGAGATGGCGACACTTTGAAACCGGTTGTTACTGGTTGCATATTATTTAGGATTCTTTTTTATGTTTGTCTATGAAAAATGAAGTAATATTGGTTTTGTGTTATTTTGGTTTTGATTGACGTTTGTTTTATATAAAATATGTAATTGTAAATTTATTATTGAGTTGATGAATATAATTTTATTTCACGGTTTCCTGAAGTATATTTTACTCCATCAGCGAACTCCAATTTTGAATATAAGTGGCGACCGTGTGGATGATGGAGTCTTTGGTAAAAGTAAGGAAACAGGCCAGACGGCTCTTCACCCTTTCCGTCAATAGATTGTCGGATGCTACTGAAGAAGGATTATGGTGAAGGAGCTGTTCTTTTTGAACATGCAAAGGCAAAATATGAAGAATTAGTGGAAATCGATAGCAAAATATTGTCAAAATGGTTAGAAATCGATTACAAAGAAGAAGATTACGAGCGGGATCTGGATGAAATAGAGGAATACAAGTTGCGATGGCTTCGCGCGAAACAGAAATATTTGCAAGAAGTCCAAAATACAGATGATACTGCCTTTCAACCGACAGTTAAAAAACAACAGTGTCAGCATCACAAGTCGCGCTTGCCTAAGCTGGAAATTATGAAATTTAACGGGGAAGTTAAGAATTGGTTGAAGTTTTGGGGACAGTTTAAAAAGATCCATGAGGATGACACCATCGATAATGACGATAAATTTTCTTATTTACTTCAGGCTATGGAGATTGGTTCCAGTGCGCTGCAATTGGTCGAGACATTCCCGCCCAGCGGACAAAACTACACTAAGGCCATAGAACAACTGAAACAACGTTTTGCACGCGATGAGGTTATTATTGAATTCTACATACGTGGAATTATCGAGATGATCATGAGGCAAGTCAAAGGTGGACCTGGTAAGTCAACGTCCTTAAGATTACTGTATGATAATTTAATGACTCAGATACAGGGTTTAGAGTCTCTCAATGTAACACAGGACAAATACGCAGCATTTCTGTATCCTATGATCGAGTCAGCGTTGCCTGAGGATGTACTAAGAGCGTGGAATAGGTCGCGATCGGAAGTTGATATTAGTAAAAGCCCATTGTTACAATTGATGTCATTCTTACGGTTGGAAGTGGAGTCTGAGGAACGTATAGCGTTAGCGCGAATTGGGTTTGATGGAAGTAGCTCTAGTACACAGGGTGCAGACATGCCGTCGGCGGCATGCTTTATGATATCAGAAAAGCATAGTCAGGATAAATCTAGTAGCGAAAAGGTGAAATTATGTATTTGGTGTGGCGTGTCTTCACACGCTTCATCAGAGTGTAACAAAGCTCAAAAAATGTCGCTAGAAGAACGCAAGATTTTTTTAAAAAAGTAAGCGAGCGTGTTATATCTGTCTCAAAGTAGGTCATAATGCCTTAAGATGTAAGTTACATCCTAGGTGTTTGATTTGTGAGAAAAAGCATTTTACTTTAATGTGTAATAATTTACAAAAACCCACAACCATTGCTGAGGTTTCTTTTCCCTCGGCTTCTTCTACATCGGTTTCTACCAGTCAACCTGCGGTTCTTAGCCATCGTTGTGTACAAAAAAAGATTTATTATTTTGTTACAAACCTTGCAGGTTAATATTTTGCATGACAATAAGGTAAGTTCGGTTAGAGTATTAATAGATTCTGGAGCTCAAAGAACATTTATTTCTAAAAATGTAATAGACAGATTGAATATTAAATCTAGTGGTATCGAGGAGATTCAGCAAAATTTATTTGGGGGCATTATTTCGCGAAAAGAGATTCATAGAACATTTAATATTCATCTTATTAATAAAATTGGAACGTATGGTCAGGTTATTGAAGCTCTAGAACAGAAGACTATTTGTAATTATTTGCCGAAATTAAAGCGACAGAGTGTCATTGTTGATAATTTAGCAAGCATGGGGATTGTTCTGACAGATTTAGATGGCAAAAATACGAATATTGATATTTTGATAGGGTCAGATGTGTCGGGTTCTTTGATGACAGGTCGTGTACCCATACCATAGGTGACAATTTAGTGGCAGTTGAAACGAGATTAGGTTGGACTGTACAGGGGCGGTTCCCACTGAAAGTTGCGTTACATCCAACAATTTTGTCAATTGTTTCCACTGCACTACATTTGATTTGTCCGATATGTGGAAATTAGAATCTATAGGAATAAAGGAGCCAATAATTACAAAGAGTGATAATTTTATGGATTCGGAAGTGTGGAAGTTTTTCGAAAATACGGTTCAGATGAATGATGAGCAGAGGTATGAGGTCAAATTACTATGGCTAGACACTGCCGACTCACTTCTTCAAACTATGAAAATGCATTGAGACGCTTACAATCGACTACGTCCAAACTGTCAAAATTAGGTATTTTGGGGGAATATAATGCAGTTTTTATGGAATGGTGCGATGATGGTATAATAGAAGTGGTGACTGATGCGAATTCTCAAGAAGGTTATTATTTGCCGCATCATGCTGTTGTTAAGGAGGCCAGCTTAACAACCAAAATTCGACCAGTTTTTGATGCGTCTTCTAGTAAGAGGGGCGAGCCATCTTTAAACAAATGCTTATCTAGGGGTCCGAATTTAATAAATTTATTACCAACACTTATTGTGAAATTTAGGCAAGAAGCAATAGGTATTACAGCCGACATTAAGAAAGCCTTTTTACAGATTTCTTTGTATCCAGAGGATAGGGACTTTCTTAAGTTTTTGTGGTGGCGCAATTGTGAGACAAAAAATGAAATAGTGACTTTCAGACATCGTCGAGTTGTATTTGGAGTAACGACTAGCCCATTTCATTTAGCAGCTACTATATTACATCATTTAGGAAAATATAGTTCTCGTACAGCAGCGATTTTGAGAGAATCCTTTTATGTGGACAATTGTGTGTGGAGTTTGAGTGATAGAGATAGTGTGAATGAATTTATGACAGAAGCTAAACGTATCATGTTAGAAGGAAAATTTGACCTTAGATGTTGGGTCACTGGCCCTGACATGGTGGACAAAGAAGCTGGTGTTACTTCTGTGTTGGGCTTAACGTGGGATCCGAAATTGGATGAATTATTTTGTAAGCTTCCATCTTTGTTGCCTATTAATATTACGAAAAGATCGCTTATGTCACTTGCTCATTCGATATTCGATCCAATAGGTTTTACGTGTCCAGTGACACTGATTCTAAAAATGTGTAGTTCAAAAATGTTGGCTCGCCAAATTGACTTGGGATACTGAACTCCCAGCTGAATTTAAAAAACCTGCATTAGAATGGATTGCTCAATTAGATAAGTTAAATCAATGCCGTATCCCAAGGCGGTTAAGTTGTTTTCATTTAAATGCAAGTCACAATTCTTTGCATATTTTCAGTGATGCAAGTAAGTCTGCTTACGCTAGTTGTGTATTCTTGAGATCAGAGTTGAATGGAAGAGTTTCTGTTCAGTTAGTACTTGCTAAATGTAGAACGGCCCCGGTGACACCAACGTTGACTATGCCCAGGTTAGAATGTTAGGAGCATTACTATCAACTAGGCTAGCTTCACAAGCAAAAAGCTTATTAGATTTGCATTCATGCAAAGAGTACTACTGGACAGACTCGAGTATCGTGTTGGCGTGGCTAAGTAAAGCTGGGTTATGTGTGTTTGTTGAAAATAGAATAAAAGAGATTAGGCGAGTGACAAGTGTAGAGAATTGGTTTCATGTATCTGGTTGTGACAATCCTGCGGATTTGCCTTCTCGTGGGTGTAATGCGGATGTATTACTTCGTAGTGAGTGGTGGAAGGGTCCAGATTGGCTTTATAAGCCCTTTTCTGAGTGGCCACAGTCTAAGTCAGTACCTAATGAAATTGAAATCAATAAGGAAATTCTGACTAATAGTGTTAAGGTTACTACTTTTGAACCTTTTTCAGCAAGGCTACCATTTTCAAAATTTTCCAAAATTGTTAGAATAGTGGCTTGGTGTTTAAGGTGGTTGCAAAAATTTCGGAAACACTGTATTGATTATAAAAATAATTTGTCATTGGATGAACTTAAATCTAGTGAGCTAGCTGTATTGAGACTAGTTCAAAAGGAATATTTTGTAGATAAGTATGTCCAAAATTTAGGGCTTACAATTATAAATGATAAAAACGATTTAATTTGCGTAAAAACTCGCTTGACCCTTCGTGAAGATGAAGAAAACTTCATTACGCCAATTCTAGTCGTCATTCGGTTGTACGATGTCTAATGTCAGATGAGCACGTAAAATCACTACATGCGGATGCACAAACACTCATCAATCGCTTAAGAGAATGCTATTGGATAATAGGTATTGGACGTTTAGTAAAGACAGCTATTCGTGTTGCGTTACATGTAGGAGACACACTTCGCGTGCATGCAAGGTTCCGCAAGCTCCGCTTCCTATTGATCGCACACATTGTGGTAAAGTTTTTGATGTCTCAGGTGTAGACTTTGCTGGGCCTCTATTTTTTTAAAACGGGTGAGAAATGTTGGGTTGTCCTGTTTACATGTGCAACATACAGGGCTGTCCACCTGGAACTTTGCACTTCATTGTCGACCGAAGATTTTTTGTTGGCCTTAAGAAGATTCGTTGCTAAGAAAGGACATGTTTCGATTATTTGGAGCGATAATGGAACCAATTTTCACGGCGCTAGTAAAATATTAGCAGGAATCGATTGGCAAACTGTTTCCCAAAAAACTATTGTTCATAAGATAAAGTGGCTTTTATCCCGCCGCGCGCGCCGTGGTGGGGAGGCTTTTGGGAGCGGTTAATCAGACTCCTCAAGGATTTATTAAGAAGGGTACTTGGCAAGGCGGCACTGAATAGAACTGAAATAGAAACGCTTCTTTGCGAGTGTGAATCTATATTGAACTCGAGGCCTCTAACATATTTGACACAGGATTCCGAAGGAATTCAAGCTTTGACGCCTTCCATGTTTTTAATTGAGAACGCGCCGCCTTCATTCCATCATACCAGTGCTGTCGACCACTTATTAAACTGCAGATTGAAGTATATCCAAAAACTCAAGGAAGATTTCAAGAGTCGTTTTCGTAACGAATATTTAGGCTTTCTAGTGAGTTCAAAGGGAAAACATGCTGACACTGCAAATTGTATTAAAATAGGTGACATTGTATTAATTGAGAGTGATGCCAAAAGAATTCATTGGCCGCTCGCTCGAGTTATAGAGTTGTTCCCTGGAGTCGACGGAGTACAACGTGTGGCACGTTTAAAAACCGCACATGGAGAGTTGGTCCGTCCTTTGCAGCGGCTATTTCCGTTGGAAGTCTCGTATAGTTCCAGTGAGCTGTCATCTCCTACCATCGAGACTAGAGACCTCAACAAGTGCACACGAGCTGGACGTCTGCTAAGACTCCCCGGCCGATTCAGGTTGTAGTAGAATGTGAGAAGTGTTGCGCTAAGCGCAAGGGGGGAGTATGTTACTGGTTGCATATTATTTAGGATTCTTTTTTATGTTTGTCTATGAAAAATGAAGTAATATTGGTTTTGTGTTATTTTGGTTTTGATTGACGTTTGTTTTATATAAAATATGTAATTGTAAATTTATTATTGAGTTGATGAATTATTAATTTTATTTCACGGTTTCCTGAAGTATATTTTACTCCATCAGCGAACTCCAATTTTTAAAACCGGTATACCAACCACTTGACTACGGAGGTCATGCCAGTGTACGTTGCCAACGTGTGACATAAGATGTCAAGTCACAATACCCAGTAACTTCTCTGCCTATCTTCCTTTACAGCGGAACAGCAAAGCGATCACTGCTATTTTGCAACAGAAATGGGTAGCACGGGAGTACCCAATCAGACGACCTAGTATAAAGTGTACCTCCGGTACAAAGCTGCACTAAAAGTACACTACAAAAAACTTAACTCCATCAGATGGCTGACAACCTGATAATTGCAAAAATGGCGTGGCGTCCTGTTCTCTGTGGAGCATTTTCCTCGCAGCGGTTGTAAAAGCAACGTTAACTTCAACTAGCGAACAATAACGAGGGACAAGTTTAAAGTGTTATAAGCTCACCCTCCACTAACAGCCGAAGCTATATTTCATGCCCCGCCCGACCCCATCACTCGCGCAAACGAATCGCTCCCGCCGACCACCAACCGCGTCGTCCCTCACGCCACACACCCACGTCTCTCGCTCACTCACCATGACCCGGGCCACACACTTGTCAAATATATACCCGGTACCGTTACGTACCGGGTAGATTCTCACCCTCCACTACACGACGAACTTGAGCGTTGGAACCATTAGACGGCGCGCTCAAGTTGCGTCGACACCCTTTGTTTCGACCCTTTTTTTTTTTTTTTTTTGTTACGCTGAGGAAAATGCGTTGAATTGCATACCCCGGCTGCGGAGAGCCGGTGGTTATGTGGGGCTCTCCTCCCCAGAAGGGGGAGGCCTACCCACTAAAAACCTCAGCGATGGCCATCCTCTGGCGTTGTAGGGGGCCCTCATCAAGTATCGCATCTGAGGACCCCTGGCCTTTGCACCCCTGGGTGCATTAGGGGAGCCCTTCTCGGGGAGGAGTGATCTTGCCGCCTCCTCCCCTCCAACCTCCTACGACGTCACCCCCCGGCCATCCGGGGGTGAGGTCCCTCCCGGGTCGCCTCCAAGGGGAACGAGCTGCGTCGCGCCCGCCAGCGACCCGTGGCGGCGCCTCAGAACCTTCTGTTCGTGCGCCTTCCACAAACACACTCATTGCAAAGCTGTACATAGCCATCTCAGGCTTCAGCTTCATGAAAAACAGATATTAGGTCTTCCATGTCATGCATGCACCAATAAAATCCAGTTCAAACGTGTTCATTGTATACTATATTTTAGCTCGCGTTATATCAGATATTCCTAAAGCAAGGATGAAGAAAGAACAAGGAACGCCTCTAATCATCCCAACCCGCTTGTTAAGCAAGTCATCTTAATTGACCCCGCGCACAAACCCACCACTATCCTGCCCTCTTACAGAATCTCTAACAATGCAAACCCATGAATTAGTCCTACACACCGCTAGCAGATTGTGTGGGAACAAGTCTAACCAAGATCTGACCTGATATACGGAAGCGGATGGATGAACAAAGATTGCATGTTGCTGAAATATGTATGTTAAGGTGGATGTGTGAAGTGACAAGAGAGAATAGAGTGAAGAATGAATATATCAGGGCAAGTCTGGAAGTAGCTGCTTTTGTTGAAAAACTGAGTGAAAGGAAACTTTCCTGGTATGGTCACGTATTGAGAAGAGGAAATGATTATGTTACTAAGGAAGTTATGGACATGAAAGTGGATTGGCGTGTGGGGAGAAGAAGACCGAAGAAAAGATGGATGGACTGTCGAAAGAAGTGAGTGTCGAAATGGCGAGTGATACAGGAGAGTGGAAGAATACATGTTGCGCCAACCCTTAATAAAATTAGATACAGGCCAAAAGAAAGAAGAAGAGCCGAAACAAGAAGAGTCATAGGCATACCCGCCTATAGGCATAGGCATACTCACGCACAATGGTCCATACAGGACTAAGTGCGGAAAACACACCCTCTGGATGTCAGAGGGTGACCTATGATGATGATGATGACCCGCCTATAGTGGCGTGTAAATGTAGCGTTGAACCACGATCCGCACGAATGGGCCGGCAATGTAACTCAGCACTGGGGCACAGCGTTCGCGATGTTCCCGGAGCGATATATTCCATTGGATTGATTAGTTTGCAATTCTGAGAACCTCTCACAGTTTTCGCCTTCCCTAAACTAATCATGGTAATTAAGGCAGCAGAGTAGATCCATAAAAAGGAAATGAGTGTGTACTATTTGTACTACAAATTGAAGCGGATCTTGAAGCAAATTTTACGAGTTGCTTATATGTTTCTTAGATCTTAGGCACAGGCTGAGTTTAGTCGGTAGGTCACGTGGTCAGACCGCTCTGACCGCATGGAGTTCCACATAACCACGTGACACAAGTGTCACGCAAGCCGTTGTGGTGGTATCCTGGGCACAGTTCATGCTCCTCGTGAGGATTCTCAGCCTCTCTCTCTTGAGAGAAAAAAGCGACCTTGAAAACGAAGACTAATAAAGTGAAAGATCGCTGTTTATATTCTATTCGAATAGTTATCGCCGAAAAAGTAGCATTATTATCGCTTTTGTACTGGAAAACAACCTTAGATCTGCCATAAAGCTGTCTGAGTTACGACTCCCAGAGACGACGGTTCCAAGCGAAACCTGCTATAGTATTTTTAGTGAAACATCTTGTTAATGGCTCTAGGATTACAACGATGAATGTTATGTTCTGGTAAAAACTAGCACTAAGCTTTATTTGGTAAAAAGCTTTTGTCTAAATAAAAACTTAGAAAAAGTTACAAGACAGTAAAATAATGTTATGCTCAGGCTCTGGTGACTGTCCAGTATAATGTAATATTTATCTAGTTTATACTCATACAATAACAACATTATACAACATGTTAGAACTTTTAAATGGAAGTCATCAAACACATCCGTTTGACGCCAAGTAGATTGATTCTAATATAGTCTTTGGATTGACTTCTAAAATCAAACATAGTCAAATCGCTACTTGAGTACAGTTAGAAAAGGATGCTGCTATTGAGCTCACATAGCGCTATCCCTTTCTAACTGTACTGGATGAACTCACAAGAGCTGTTCGATAGGGAACTCTCCTGTTCCATCAGTACGGTTCATAATGTCTTAAAGACGTAAAATCATAACTAAACTACAAACATAGATATAATAAGTTACTTTGACAGACAAGTTTACGAAGTTCTGAGAAAAATTCTGAGTAAAACCCTCAATGGGCACTTTAGGATTCACAAACCCACGCAACGGCAAGTGTGACGGAGGTTATGGCGGACTCCACGCGGCCAGAGCGGTCTGACCACGTGACAACCGCCCTTCAGGAAAGGGACAATGCAGCGCAGACCCATAAAAGGGACCCAAAAGCGCTAGAAAAGGCGCGGGAAGCCAAAGTGGCGCCTTATCATGAGGGAAAAAATCCCCTTACATATGCGAATTTGATCCTCTACACCAGTTCAGAACCCGGCATCTAGGATGCCACTCGATTTCTCTTAAAGAGACCCCCTCACTCAAAGCTCATACACTACATTATCTGCGTTCGAATCCAGAAAATTCTGTAACTTGATAAATAATAGATCTAAAGTGCGATTTTTAATTCGAGTCAGTAAAATGACATTTCCTGTGTCATGTGTCACAAATCATATTATTTAATATGGTATGTATGTACATATTTACAATAAAAAAACGCTTTGATACCTAATAAAATACCTAAATAAATAAAATAAAATAAAATAAAGCATGACTAAATGTCTAAATCTATTGATTGCCGAACATCACTATTGAAGTGGGTCACCCTTTTTTGTATCAGTGACAGTTGCACTTGTCATTTTACTGACTCGAATTAAAAATCGAACTTAATTTACTAAGTGATTGCAATGATCTGTCAGGGCCAATATGGACCGCACTCTCTCAAATTAAAAAAAGAACGGATGGTCCGAGATGCGGTCAGGACATATGTCAAGGTGTTTAATCGTAGTTTAGATTTGGATTGTACTTAAATCCGTTTATAATGAAGCGATCTTGCACACTAATAAAGCACTTCCTCCATTTCTCAATTTATTTTTTATTTATTATTTATTTTTTGGGAAACATACAATTATTATAAATTACAGAAAAATACAACAGATACATTCAAACATAAATCAGTAAAGTTTCCACAGTTATTTAAAATGACATATTAAATAATTAAAGCAATAAGTATAACAATAATTAAGAAAAACATTTAAAATTAAATAGTTACAATATAAAATAAAAGTCAAAAGAATAGAATTAATATGTCAAATACAAATAAATTGGTCAAAGTGTAGTCAATAAAGATAAAATGTCAAACTAATAAACTACCTAATTACAATTTAGTCAAACAAAAGAATTAAAGGAAAAAAAAAAGTACAACGGGATATCAAATGTCAATATGAAAATATGAAAATGTCAAATAAATTAAATTAAAATTAAGATATATAAACCAATCCAAATCAATTTTACATACAAATAAATTAAGAAAATGTCAAACTAATTAATTCATTCAATTTTTGCTGTATTCAATTGCCTTACCAGTTTTTTATAACAATGTAGTGAATAATTAAAAATGTCTATAGAATTAAATTCATCGTTATATTTCTTACAGGATCTGCAAATAAAGTTGTTGCTAGCATATTTCGTCTTGTAGAATGGAATATTAAAAGTATTAGTGCAACGTGAACTTGTCCGAGGGCATCTGAAACCTATATTACTAACCAAAAATGATGAATCAATATGATTATTCAAAATTTTGTGCAAGAAAATTTGATCTCTCTCACTGCGACGGCCTGATAGTGATTGCATATATGGAAGTAATTCGCCAGATCTAGCAGATCTGAATGTGAGATGTTTTTCAAATTTTTTGTTTATCCTTTCTATCATTTCGATATAAACATTATATTGTGGGTTCCAGACAGTTGACGCATATTCTAAGATAGATCTGACATAGGAGTTATAAAGCAAAGACAGGGTGAAACACTGCTTAAAGTCTCTGCCTATCCTCATAACGAATCCCAGCATTCGATACGCTCTAGCAGTTATAGTTTCTATATGCGTGTTAAATACCAATTTTGTATCTAAATAAACACCCAGATCCCTAACCTGTTCAACTTTTTTAAGAGGTACATTATTTAGATTGTAAGTATATTCAATAGGTTTTGTTTTACGGCTAAACGAAATAAAATTACACTTATTAGGGTTAAGAGTCAAATGATTACTATCACAATAACAACAAAGTTCATCCAGTTCATTTTGTAGCTGCTCGCAGTCATGTCGTGATTTAATATTTTTAAATATTTTCATATCGTCAGCATAAATAAGAATGTCAGAATTTTTAAATATTGATACAATGTCATTAATAAATAAATTAAATAGAAGGGGACCGAGATTCACTCAATTAGATTATATATCTATACGAACAATTTACCGTTCACTCCAGAAGCTATTAGAATTTAAATTCACTTTAATGGTCGTAACGCGCTGCGCTCCAAACTTTTCACGCGTTAGTTGCGGATTGAACCAGTTCCAACTTGTTTTGATTCCAACTTGTTCTGCTCGACTATTTACTACCGAAAGCTTTGAGAGGATCCTCTAGCAGTATCCAGTTAATTGCAATATGTTTGCATGTATGTATGCATTTCAATGTTTTTAGTGTTTTGCTGGCACTTTACGTAGCTTTTAGAGTTTGAGTGACAAAATTGGGTCTTGAAAAAGTAGCAATCTAAAAATGATTTATGATGTTATATAATATAGAATAGACTATAGAAAGAGAAGAATCGTTTTGCTATTTTAATTACGACGATACTAAGTTGTACAGTATTATATTATATGTAATGCACATATACGACACGTCATAGCATTTGCACATTTCCAATACATTTTCTTTACTATTCGAGGCTTACGAATGTGGCCTACATTCGCTAGCTAGCATGCACATGCTTATTAATTCATATGCTTTGTAAAAACCTTTTTCAAATGAACTAATAAAAAGTAAAATAGACCTTATAACAACACTAGCTGTAGCTACTTCGTCCGCGTGGAATTTAACAAAAAGTTAATTAGTTTATCTAGTACTAGCTGTGCCCGCGACTTCGTCCGCGTGGAATTTAACAAAAAGTTAATTAGTTTATCTAGTACTAGCTGTGCCCGCGACTTCGTCCGCGTGGAATAGTTAGTTTGAGCATCATATTTATTTTGGCAAACAACCACCTCAGCTGTTACCCACTTGGCCCGCGGCAATTTCTGTTATTATCTTAGATAATTTAGTTAAAGTTTTTATAAGAACATAATTATTTTTAAAGTACTGCGTAAATTATATTTTAGTTTTATTTTCTTGTGGCAGAAGAACATATTGGTTTTCTCCGCAACCCAATCTTGACAACGCGACATATCCAAATTTGATTACCATAAGAACAATTCTAGTGAGTTAATCTTAAAAGATAAAAATATACTGTCGCGGACACATTTCAAGAGGAATAATTCTTTCATACATATTTTTTTGGTATTTTGAACTGTTTTCTAAGCGCACGCAACGGAAGCCCTCAAAGATTAATAATTATCCCCTTTTTTTCGCTTCTATTAGTCGCAGCGTCCTCAATGAATGAATGCCTTCCTCGATAAATGGTTTATTCAATAAAAAAAAAGAAATTTTCTATTCGAAGTATGAGTTCCTGAGATTAGCGCGTTCAAACAAACAAACATACAAACAAACTCTGCAGCTTTATTATATTAGTATAGATTATTTTGGTTTTTCCTCATTTTTATTTTAATTATCTTTTATGTTCACTTTATGGAATTAGCTTTGTTGAAAATTTTCTTTATATACAATACTAGTCTTCTTTATATACAATATTAGGTGTACGATTTTCTTGGGCTAAAACAACAACACTTCTGGCATTCCGCGGGAGCAATTGCAACATTATTATTACATCAGCTACCTACCAATAAAACTCCCATCAAAATCGGTCCAGCCATTTCATACAAAAATTGTGACAAATCTCATACAATTTCTTTCAAATGCGTAATTTGAACATCTATACTAATATTATAAAGAAGTAAAGTTTGTGTGTTTGTATATTTGTTAAATTGTAAGGGGTAATCTCGGGATCTACAGAAACGATTTTAAAAATTCTTTCAGCAATAGAAAGCCACATTATTGCGGAGTATCATCATCATCATCATCATCGATTTTAAAAATTCTTTCACCAATAGAAAGCCACATTATTGCGGAGTGTCATCATCATCATCATCATCATCATCATCATCGATTTTAAAAATTCTTTCACCAATAGAAAGCCACATTATTGCGGAGTGTCATCATCATCATCATCATCATCATCATCATCATCATCGATTTTAAAAATTCTTTCACCAATAGAAAGCCACATTATTGCTGAGTGTCATCATCATCATCATCATCATCATCATCAGCGGACGGCGCGCGATGGCTTCGGGTTTAATTCAGTTCGCTTTCGTGCTCGCTTCGGGGATTATTAATATTATGCCCAACGAAGTAGCCGCGGGTCAGCTAGTATGAAATAAAAATAAACTTGCCGTTCCAACGTACAAACTACAAAAAACTAGAGGTTCGGGTTGTAGCTACGGCGTAGCACACAAACACTTGAACTTACTGGGATAACAAAGTCAGTTGCACAGAGTACTCGCTACAGTAAATATATTCTTTGACTGGCAGTTGCTTCAGAACGCCAGCTCTGGCCGCTCGTGTTAATTATAATTAACACGTTATTTAACTCGGTTGTTTTGTTTATATCCTTCTTATGTCAAATTATTAAGTGTTACGATGGATCAAATTTAATTATAACCGTAAAAGGGTAAATAAATAATGGTACTTTAAGTCTGTTGATATTTTCATAGTTTATTATAAGACTGTTTGTTAAATCAATAAATAAATAAATAACTGGGTCACTATTTTATTTAGATAAGTTTAAAATGATATCTACAAAATTACAGACATAGATGGGGCTACGACTGTGGGGGACAAGACCATCTGTCCCCACAAAACTGAGAACAACACCTTCTCCTGATCGACAAATGATATGTTACTTGTATAATAAATAATATACAGGGTTACCTGGTAAGTCGTGCGAACCCCGTTAGGGGGTCGTGGTTCCCACCATTTCTGACAGATTTCCCCTTGGAATCCCGCCCCCCAACTTAACCCTTTTCAAGTTATAAGGCTATAAAGACTTTTTTGAAAAAATGACCGATTTTTGTCTATTGGCCCATTTTTTTTTGTGTCATATATTTTTAGAGGTGTCTGCAGCCTACGTGTCATAGATTTTTTTTTTACTATTGCTGGTTGAAGTTTGATTTGTACTGATTTTTGTTTGATGCTATAACTATCAATCTTCTATCTACAACCTATTTAGTTGAGGTAACTCTATTTTTATTTTGCATTATGATGAACAAACTAATCTGCTATACAAAAATAGTATAAAACTAAATATTTGAATTATAATAAACAAAAAAAATGGCCAATAGACAAAAATCGGCCATTTTTTTCAAAAAAGTCTTTAAAGCCTTATAACTTGAAAAGGGTTAAGTTGGGGGGCGGGGTTCCAAGTGGAAATCTGTCAGAAATGGTGGGAACCACGACCCCCTAACGGGGTTCGCACGACTTACCAGGTAATCCTGTATAAGGAAATTTAAAAATACTAACACAAATAAAAAAGAGTGCGGACCAAATAGTCCACAGAAATCCAGAAAGAGTTCGCCAAAAAATAAAAATATTATCTCCGTGTTTCAAGGATTAGTTTATTTTTAGAATTAGGCTATTTAATTTTAGTAAATTTATCACTTGCTAAGCGCTTGAATACAAAATATATCTATGTGGTGTGGTATCTAAAATATGTCTGTACAAAGGCTGGAAAGGTGAATCAAAGATTTCCTATCAAAGGGTGACAAATACCGAACAACTGAAGCTATTTCAAGGGACAGTAAGGTACACAATTCGAACAAACCTGAGAAACAAGTTGAAAAGTACAATTTCTCCGATAATTACGTCTGGCAAATATTGGCCGATCCTTTCCAACGAGGAAGCTTGGTGCTGAAGGTCGAACAACCTTCCGAGGAACTGACAAAGTTTGCACAAGTCGGCGAAGTATGTTCAGCAATATCACAGTATTACTTATTGATTTTAATGCAAACAGTGTTATTGTAATATTTCTGAACGTTACATTACATAGATAAAAAACGTCTATAAGATTCCATAGCAAAGTACGTGTGTTGTACATACATACATACATACATACACTCACGCCTTTTTCCCACGGGGGTAGGCAGAGATTACGTCCTTCCACTTGCTACGGTCCTTACATATCTCTTTCGCTTCATCTACTTTCATAACATTCCTCATACATGCTCGATGATTGCGGGTACTTCTGACCTGGCCTTTTTTGAGGACAATTTCGATTTGTTCGAAATATGTTCGCCTAGGTCTTCCTCGTCCCGTGTCTCCACTAATTGTACATAATCTATGGTAATTTAAAAACGCCGTTATTAATCTGTGGTGTGACTACATTTTCTAAAAAACCGGCCAAGTGAGAGTCGGACTCACGCAAGTAGGGTTCCGTACCACTATACATCTAAATAAACGTTTTTCTTAATTCTTTATTATATTTGAGTTGATTGAATGAAAGGTATGTATAATGCGGTTTACGATTTATGACGTTCAAACTAATTTTCGGCGAAAGTTTGCATGCTAATATAGGTACATCATATATTAATTTTACATTTATCATTCCCTTATTTTAGAAGTTACGGGGGGGGACACATTTTTCCAATTTGGAAGCGTCTCTCGCGCAAACTATTCAGTTTAGAAAAAAATATATGTTAACAACCTCAATATCATTTTTTGAAGACCTATCCATAGATAACCCACACGTATGGGTTTGATGAACAAAAAAATTGAGTTACAGTTCTAAATTTTTTTGAAGTGTAAACTTCTTTAGCGGCGCTGAGCACGTTTTGTATGGGTAAAAACTTCTAAACTCGCGTCAGAGTCACGTGATGCTGATCGGAAAAGCGTAAGATCGAGGGGAAGGGAGAGGAACTAGTACCTCCCACTCTTTCTCCCGTGCCTGAGTGTGCTGCTCCGTTTAGGCGGCTTTTTTTTCCTCAGGAGAGGAGGCTGAGAATCCATCATGGATACTAACGCAACAGGCAAGCAGGGATGCGTTGATTATGTCGGACTCCTGGTACTGTCGAGACGGCTCGACTACACAGACGTACCGACTAAACTCAGCCTAGCCTTTGGTCCTATTGACCCTATTGGCTTTATTGACGAGCCTATTGACCCTACTGGCTTTATTGACGAGACTGGCTTTATTAACGAGTCCGTTTAGGCGGCACAGGGCGCTTGCGCGAATGTCTGTCATATTTGTGTACGACAGCGCAATAAATAAACATTGTATTCTACCTCATAAATGATAGTACTTTTGTACTTATAATTAAACACAACGTTAATATTGAAGTTTTCACTTCTGCCGGCACTCCCGGAGTGCTACCGGTGTTTTTTTTCTATTGTAGTATGAGAATCTTAATGCGGTACACCGAATACATCTACTTAGCAAGTTTCCACAGTATAGCACTTATAGGTACGGAAAAAAGTAGCCATGACATACGGACGGACAGACAAACATGACGAATGCATAAGAGTTTTTTGCCATTCGGCTACGGAACCCTAAAAAGTACACGCCATTGTTAAATCGCACATACGAAACTTAGCTTGACACGCTATGAAAATATTACGAATAAAATATATTATTTCATATCTAATCAAACGATTGCCCAACAAATTTCAATATTCTTTCTGTCTTCCTTTTTTCACATTATAAAGTAGCCTATATTGAAATATCGTTTTAAATACCACTTTCAAAATATTGTTAGATCAGGTGGACTCCCTGCTTATCCTTAATTTCTTAACCATTATCCCTAATCTATTATCAATCAATACATAGTATAAAACAAAGTCGCTTTCGCTGTATGTAAGTATGTATGCTTAGATCTTTAAAACTACGCAACGGATTTTGACGCGGTTTTTTTTAATAGATAGAGTGATTCTTAAGGAAGGTTTGTATGTATAATAAATGCATAATATAGTAGAGAAACACTGATAAATTTAAAGGTTTCTAATGTGATGTCGTAAATAAGCACGTTTTTTTGCGCTTATATTGCAAACGCTGGCTGAACCCTACGAGATACCAAAATAATGTACTACAGTATTGTACAACTTACAAAAATCCACAAAAAAGTCCGCGATGGTATATGTCTATCTCTTAGGGATAACCCACCATAACCATTTTTTCACTGCACCCGTGCGAAGCCGGGGCGGGTCGCTAGTACTTTATAAATAACTGATCTACAGTGTGCAATAGGCTACTAAATCGACATAATGCTCCAACTAGCTGCAGCGTTGATTTTTAACTATACTTCAGCCAAATCCGATGACGAATAAATGTAAACAAACCAATTTTAGGGTTATCACAACCTATTTCACAAGAAACATTTTTTATCTCGTCGTTATTCTGTATCTAAAGCCTGATTTTGATAGCTACTTCAATATTATATGTTTTTCTACCACATATTACTAGAAACACACAAAAAACTTCAACATTTATGTAAAAAACTGAAATAATAAAATAAAATCTAAATAAATTTTAGTTGACATCCCTATAATCTGGGTAACGAAAGTGAAATGCAGAAGTAATAAACATTTTCGTAAATCTTAACTAATCTGCCAAAGAAGTTGGCTATATATATATATACTCGTCTCCTAAGAAGAAATGTGGCCGAAAGACCAGTTTATTTATAGCAAAGATCTTGCCAAGAAACCAGCTGAAACTGTTTTCAATCAAAGCCAAAGCGCACGAACCAATACGCCACTGAGTTCCTCACTTGCACAATATGCCAACAAGCTCCTCACTTGCATTTACATAGGTATATTTCATGAAAAAATATCTGGCACTGCGGTGGTAGGACCTAATAGGTCAGACGGCTTACCACCTGGTAAAATAAAAAATCCCCCCCCCCCCCCTTCGCGGACGTATTAATATTTTGAAATAGAAAAAAAATATTTATACTGTTGCTTAGCAAAAAAGGTTATTAATATATGCCTGTCAGTGGTTGCTAGGCAACGCTTTGTTGGCAAACATTCTTCATTGGATTTGGCTGGAGTATAGGTCTGCTACCATCAGCAATAACATTGATAGAAATTAAAAAAATATTAATAATAATAATAAGATCTTGTATTGTTTAATTAAATTGTGAATGGAGATTGTTAAGATGGTTGGATCGAGAAATAACACAGTTAATTACTTTACTTTTATTTTGTATTGTTACATTTTATTATGAGCGTTCGACATGAATAGTTTGTCAAGAAGAAAAAAACTTCACCTCACAACTATCGTCTCAACCCCCCTAGGGGAGTCGGGGTAACCGATCGGGACTGTTGTCCCCTACGGTGGTATCCGTCGCCACCCGTAACTACGGGTGGGGCGTTTGGGTAGGCCTATAGCCTGTGGCATTCTAATTTTTTGTGGTCTTCTGTTCCTGGTTTTTTAATTTCTTCAATCTTGTTCATTTAGCAGGTCTCTAGGAAGATTCCTGTTCCTGCTGTCAGGCGGCCTAGTGCTGTCGGGCGGCCTAGAGTGCTGGGGGGCAATGTTCTTTATGAGAGGGTGCATCGACCTGGCAGCCCTCCCATACATCGTCCGCGCAAGCCTCTTTGAATATTCACGTATGCTTGGACATTTGAGGTCTCTACGTATGATGTCATTGCGCACGTAGCGCGGGGCCTGCGTTATCCTGCGGAGAGTAAGATTCTGCTGCACCTCTAACCTCCTTCCGGCTTCCTGCTTGGTCAAGGCCATCCAGGAGGGGGCAGCGTATGTCAGTCTGCTGCGCACATACATCTTGTATAGTGCCAGCTTCTGTCGTAGTGGCAGCGTAGATGATAGTAATGGCCTCAGTGCGGCTCTAGTGGCTTTGACCTTGTTTATGACGCTGTCCGCGTGCCGGCCCATGTACAGATATCTGTCGACAGTCACCCCAGGTAGGTGACTGTTTTCTGCCATGGTACCGGTTCGCCCATCAGCGTCAGAGTGGCCTTGTCCCTCACCCCGCTGAACATTATGGCCTGGGTCTTTTGTATGTTAATTTTAAGCCTCCATTTGGTCAGCCATTCTGGCAAGGCATCCATCTGTTTCTGCATCCTGGCCGTGGCACCTTTCGGGTTCATGGACGTAGTTAGAAAAGCGGCATCGTCTGCAAATAGAGCCAGCAGTACTACTGGACTAAAAAAAAAAAAAACGTCAATTTAACAACTTCGGGGTTACCGCCTAACAAAAATAGATGGCGCTACCTGTAACTTTCACTTTATTACAGATTATAAATTTACTTAATTACAACAGAGATAATTTATAATGTAACATTTACGCTTATTTACCTATGAAATGTTTTAACGTTATGAAGCTACACTTGTGCGAAGCCGCCATTTTAAAGAAACGCGGCCTCTTTTGTAAACACATTTCACATTTAATGCTACAACTTTCACAAGGTAATGAAAAATAATGCTTCGGAATTTATCTTCTAGTTCATTTTCCGTGTCCTTCACCACCCATAATTTTCCTCAACATTAATGGACACAAATTGGAGGGAATAACAGCAGTCCTTGCCGCATTTTCTGTAGGAGACTTCCTTAAATCCAAATGCAAAACCTGTTTCTATTTCAAGAGCCATATTACATCTCGAACGCGTTTTTTGCGTAAAATGGTCAATTTTGGCGTTCTCGATCTCAGAAACAAAGATACATTAACAATTTTGACTTAATGAATAATGCAGAATAGCTATTGACATAGTTCGTAGCGGCCGCTTTTTGTAAATTTTGCTTAACTTTTTAAAAAATTGTAGAGAAAGATTTTCATAAAATGCGCAAAGGCACTTTTTTGAGCTCCTGGATTGAACTACTGTTCTACATAAATGAAATTAAAAAATGATAATTTTATCTCTTGTATAGTCATATAGTTCGTAGCGGCCTCGGAATTTTGATATATTATTGATTTAATATGAAAAAAAAAAATATTCTAAACGAAAAAACTACGTAAATCGCTAAAGTTGACTGTGAATATCTTCTATCTACGATAGTATTTATTAATAAAATTTATACCAGAATAAATGTCACTTTATGAGGAATAAATATGTTATATTTTTAACCATGAATTTTTTATCTTATTTTAATAAAAATCATACTGCAAAATTACTACAAAATGCGATGCACAGGCCGTCCGAATCTCCATTCAAGCCGTAGGGCCCTTATGGCCGAGGCTAGGCTGAGTTTAGTCGGTAGGTTGGGTCGAGCCGCCTCGATTCATCAGGAGTCTGACATAATCACCGCATCCCTGCTTGCCTGTTGCGGTGGTATCCATGAGGATTCTCAGCCTCCTCTCCTGAGGAAAAAAAAACCGTCCGAATTCATTAGAGTTTGAGCGCTCCTCAGAGTCGGACCTATGTCGAATTTCTTCGCGCCAACATCGATCGAATCGAGTTATCGTGCCGTTGAGCGTCAGTGTATAGCGCGATTATCAGTTTTGATCACGTAACTAAGATTATATCTTTGCGACTTTTAAACTATTATTTTTTTTAATTTCATATTTTTCTAAAGTTATTCCATTCTATATATTATTTTTATCTATTATTTCTAAACCTTTTGCACACCAAAACCATTGGATCGATTTGATGGAAATTCGGCAAATAAGTGATTCTGTTTTATGATGATTTATTCTACTCCTATATAATTGATAACTAGTTTTTTTCTAATCTGATCTATTTTTAATTTAAAACTAAAACCGTTTTTTTGCTAAATAACATACTACTAGGTGATAGGTAAACATTATTTTTAGCAATATCATCTGTCCTATTTATAATATCATCTTCATATAATGTGTTTCTTCATATACGATATATATAGCAATAACGAATTATTCCATTAAAATATAAATATAAAAATGTTGGGAAAAGTATCAAAATCGCTTAGTCGTAGCGTCAACAACAAAACAACGAAATACCTAATCTTGCAGAATGAAGAATTGTAATAGGCCTCTTAACGGTTATATTAGCCACGGAATTCTCAATTTTTTATCTTAAAAATAGTTTCTGCTCCCGGATTATAAGCTTGAATGAAACTCTAGAGAATAAACGCGCCTTATGTAAAACGCGCATACACGCGTGACATAAAATGTCAAAGAAATGTAACATTTGACATATTTGGAGCGCGTCCTTTTTTGCAACGACGATAATATCGCTGTTATCGCGCTAATAAACTGTTCTAAATTAGTGTTAGCAAATTTTATCTTAATACATAACGACGTCATTGTTCTTGACTCAAAAGAAATGCGGCCTTGTAGAAATCAACAGTTATCTAGCTGTCTGAATGGTATAAGAGGGAAATTTCTTAAAATTAATGTTTAAGATTTGATGAAAGATGGCGGGCCGGCTGGTCAAAATGAAGCACACCAAATTCTTAAAACTATGTAAGATTAAAGGTTAATGGGACTCACAGAACCGCTGGTAGCCGTCACCAATAAATGCACTGGGTTAGGTTAGGTTAGGTTAGGTTATATTACATGGTAGACCATAGACATCTTGCGCGCGCTCGTATATTTCGCCACAATCAAAACATAGGTGTCTCTGTGAGGGCGTAATTGATGACTGAGGAAGGGTGGTAGGGTAGGAGTGACCGCTTTTATAACGATCAGGAGTAAATGGAAAATATAGATTAAAAATCTAGATCAATGTATATTTCGCATAAATATATTATTTTTATATAATGTGAGGTACCTAATCCGGCTTATTATTCTTCCCTTGCTGATAGTACATTTAAGTAATTATAGTAGCTATAACTATGTAATCATTTAGATTTTGTAAATATTAAGCCCGTAGTTCTAATATTTAAGTTATTGTAAATGTTAGATAGCTAACTACGCTTATTTTGGCTGACGCAATTCTCTAGTCACCGTCATATTTTTATTATCTTGCTGATTTAAGTTATTATAGTAGCTATAACAATGTAATCATTTAGATTTTGTAAATATTAAGCCCGTAGTTCTAATATTTAAGTTATTGTAAATGTTAGATAGCTAACTACGCTTATTTTGGCTGACGCAATTCTCTAGTCACCGTCATATTTTTATTATCTTGCTGATAGTACATTTAAGTTATTATAGTAGCTATAACTATGTAATCATTTAGATTTTGTAAATATTAAGCCCGTAGTTCTAATATTTAAGTTATTGTAAATGTTAGATAGCTAACTATGCTTATTTTGGCTGACGCAATTCTCTAGTCACCGTCATATTTTTATTATCTTGCTGATAGTAGTTAATTATTATACGCCTCATCATTGATCACTATTTTGTGTGCCTACTTATCACCATCATCTGTCCATTGTCATCAAGTCCCTCTTCGCTTCGAGCTGCTACTCTAGAAAAATGTCGCAGTCAAACTATGAAATCGGACATATGTAAAATGTCAGGTTGATGTGATTCCAGGGTCCACCTCTCCGGTACCGGACATTCACTGTAGACGGCCGTCGCATCTACTGTGCCTACAACTGCGGCCGAAGTCTATAATTGCGGCCGAAGCCTACAACTGCGGCCGACACCTCCATTCTTCACAATCAGGGCAGTGATGGTGTTTGTAATGAATGATTTTACTTATGCTAACGGTTGCGAATACTGAACCACTCCCGTATGCTCAAATCTACCGGTCACATACTACTATCTACTAGTAATACACATTGTTAAATTCTATCTTGCTTTTTTTTCTTTCACCTCATCTCTATAGAGATAATACCTAACTAGAAGTGTGACACAGTAACGGGAGAAACATCACTGTTAACATTTACTGATAACCGTTTACAACACGATAAGGTAACAAACTGATTTTGTGATCCACTATCTATTAAGCAGCGCACTAAATGCTATTTGCCGTCAAACCTCCGTACAAGGTCCCTGTGGTCGATAGCATTAGGGAATTCGGTAACATGGGTAATACCCTAAATCTCACCCACACCCAAGCCGAAAAAGCCCTCTTAATTAGTCAAGGTTATGGAAGCTTGGAGGGTTCGAAGACCCTAACTATCCACGAATCCCAGGGTCTAACGAGCGGGACGGTGGTTGTGGTGAGAGTGTCACAAAAGCCTAATAAGATCTACGACAGCATCCCGTACGCAGTACGTAATCAAGGCACACCAGCACATGTGTCTACTATACGGGACGCTGTGCTGATGATGCCATAGTACGATTAATATCCGAAGCACAGGCGGCGACTCCGTGCGACATTATTAATTACAACTTGAAAATGGCACTAAAATATCGGGACGAAAACGTTAAAAAGCAACTCCTCCAGAGACTTGAGTCAGATGTGGAGCGACCACAAGTTGCACAGGAGGAGGTCTGCGAAATTCGTCCCACAAGAACATTTTCTAAGGCACTACAAACCCTCAGTCCGGCTTTACTCAAATAATATCTAATGAGTAGAATGGCAAATTGTTTATAAATATAAAAATAATAATTAAAAAATTTATGGCAGGAACAGCTGCAACAAATAATAATAATAATTAAATAAAATAGGGAAAAAATTATGAAATAGTCAAAATGTTTGCAATATTAAGACACTTAATACAATTATTTTGTTTTTTAATTAATTTATAACGCTCCAACGGTGACAGTTTTTTGAATTCATTACAAAAGTAATAGAACTCATGCCGAGATTTACATAATTCACATTCAATTACGCTTACCTTCTCAGCCATAACAAAAGATTGACTTTTCCGATTAAAGGTCGGCTTTGAGTTTTCCATAGATAATGAATTAGAGCTGTTACCACTAACACCAGATGTACGTTCTAAAATCTTCGATTGGTCTTTTATAAAACTAACAAAATCGTCATAACTTGGAGATGGATTCGACCGGTACACGTTTTCAAATGACTGCGCCGTATCTGAATCAACCTTTTTTAACGCTAAATATAACAGTATAAAATCCGTTCTATTTTCAATTTATTAAGAGATGCTACCGATGTTACAAAAGTTTTAGAAAATTATATAAACCTTTCGAAGAGGAAGTTTGTAATTGATTGAAATTTAAAATCTCATCCAAATAAGAAGTACCTATCGAACGAACGTCTTCATATTTATCTTTTAAAGCATCGTAAATTAAATAATAATTACCTCCACTAGGTATGATTCCCCCCATTTGAAGTTAATGCGGTGCCCGTAAGCTGTCCACATAGATAGAACACTTTATCAGAACTAGTAAGCGATGTATTATTGTGTACTAAGTTGTTTAGCATTCAAAAATCAAGGCCAACGCTTGCGATCACCGTCAAATTTTGGAAGTTCTATTGGAGGCAACCTGAGACCGATGCCGCTATCACGAGCGCGTGATGATGATGAAGACGATTCGGATTAGCTTAACACCGCCGCCGCCATTACGAGTGTTCATCACATAAGAATACACTTCCTCAAAAGATTCCCAAGTCTTGAACGACGGTATATAAGCAGAATTGTCTTGCATTTAACTATATTTAACCGTTCTATTAGCTGAAGGAATTCGTTTCGAAGATTCACTAAAGTAGATGATAACGCTAAAAATTTATTATTTGCTTCTGTAGTGTTTAAAATCTTAGATGAATCATAAATTACTTGCATACGCGTAAAATAAGAATTGATTCTAGCCTCAAGTAGAGATATTTGCGCATTAGAACTAGCAGTTTCCTTTTTATCTGTCATTTTAATTGAAATGAACTTTAGGTACGCAGTTATAGTAGATTTATATTGTATGTATGATATCTACGTAAGAAAGACACAAGTACGGAATCAAAGATGATATATATTTAATTTTTAGGCTATGATGTAGAAATCTAAATAAAAATATGATATAAGAATTTGTGCAAATTTAACTGTAAAATAAAATCCATTAACATACTAAAATAACTAACTAAATATGATATTATTACATATATTATTACATATACGCCCTTTTACCACTAATTAAATATCTATATTTCGCAAATTAATAAATCGTTCCCGTCGGAACTTGGTTTACTTACAACATTCAGTCAAGGCAAAACCCAATTATAATCAGCAAAACAAACGTAAGCAATAAGTAGGTCACGCTTTATAACGTGCCCCGGTAAAGAAGACTGTTGATTTAATATCAATAGATATACAGTTAAATAGTCAAACTGATTTCTAAATCACATTAATAACTAATATTAACGTTAGATTGTGTACGTAGCCCAATTAAAAGGCAAATTAACGTAAAAGTATACTTTCGATAGTATTTTTAACCAATATGTAGGTAGGTGAAACTAGACGCCAGCCAAAGTATCGCAAAAAATATAACTAATTCTTAAGAAAATGTGTAGTTTTTTTCCTCAGGAGAGGAGGCTGAGAATCCGTCATGGATACCAACGCAACAGGCAAGCAGGGATGCATTGATTATGTCGGACTCCTGGTGAATCGAAGCGGCTCGACCCAACCTACCGACTAAACTCAGCCTAGCCTTTGGTCCTAATGACCCTACTGGCTTTATTGATGAGAGCCGCATCTCAGGAGAGGCACGGTTAGCACTGTCCCATGGGGAGGGCATAAGCGCTAGAAGTAGGCACGGTTCACCAAAGTGGGACCGGCCAGTATTGACGGGAACCGGCCAGTATTGACGGGAGGGAAGGGTGGTAGGAGTAACCGCTTTTATAACGATCAGGAGTAAATGGAATACATAGATTAAAAATCTAGCATGCATTCATTGAGTGACTCCCGGCGCCTACACTGTCCATGTCACTTTTATTTTGACAGTGTTTGTCAAAATAAATTTTGAATTATAATATGGTCCGAAACCCGCGTCTATACGTAATTTAAAGTGTAAAAAAGTAACATTGCAACATGATTTAGTGAAACAGAATATTAAATTAAACTATTTTTTAATATTTTAATTTTTTTGTAAAAGTCACCCTAAAAAAGTGACCTTTGGGTCAAAATAAGATCTAATATCTAGCTAGTAATCTAATTAATAAAAAACTAATAGTAGTAAACAAGCGATTTGTTTTTTTATTCTGAACAAACCACTTTCACATGTTTAGCAAAAAGCTAGCCGAGTAGGTAGTCCATTTGGTTGCCCATACTGTTGTAAAAATTACCGAGAAATCCTATTACATGTGAATATAGCGTGTAAAGCCGGGGATTTAAACCTAGCCTTACATTATCCAGGCGAGATAAGAATCTATCACAGTAGATTCCCGCGTACATTCCCGTATACCAGAAGGACGTGTAAGTGCACATTTACGACTCCAGGAGCGATAAAATTTGCGGAGACGCCTCAAAAGACTGTTTATATGACATAACCGCTGACAGAAGACATTTCTCGTCTATAAAAAAGTCGTAAATTGGTCATAGTCATAAAACACCTAGACGTTCTGACGACTGTGTTCGAATCGGTTTCCATGCTAATATGGAATTTTGGACCGCACAAATTTACACGCCTAGCTGTTTTATATATTTTTTACCTTCCCTAGCTAATTACATAGCATGTAATCTAATTTTGAAAGTCATATGAGTCACCCGAGTTAGGGGTCATCCATTAATCATGTAAGGCTTGAAAGAGAGAGGGAGGGGTTTGACAAAAATCACGAATTATCACGATGGAGAGGGGGGGGTGTAGTAAGATATCACGGTTATTATTTTTTTGTCAAACGTGTAGAGTAACACGTAGAGTGACTTGTGGACAATTAGTATTCGCCGTACGTTGAGTTATAAATTTGGAACGAGTCAATTACAAATGAAAAAAATCACGAATACGAATGAAAAGTTCATTCGAATTCGTTTCGAATTAAATCACGGATACCGTGTTGCCAATGTTGACGTATAGGACTGAAAACTTGTCATTCAAAATGGCCACAACACTACGATTTGTCTGCGGGATTTTGCTCAGAAATGATAAAATAATTAGTAATTTATGTTATAATAGTTATGTTGGTAATTTAATTATTAATGTATGTTAGGATAGCTTATTATTATTAGATTATATTAATTTTATTGTATAAAGTATTGAAATTAAGTGTATTGTTAAATGGTTGTATGTAGGTATATATTAGGATAGTTGTTTTATTAGATAAGAAAGTATTATTGTTAGATAAGTAAGTGCTGCGCAACTCACGTTAATGTTAAGTCACGGAATAGTATTATAAGATAATATGACGCTGTACGTACAGTACGTAGTAGATCCAAACGAGGACAGTTTAAAAAAGGCACGGACTACGAGTCCGTGGAGTAGACATATATAATATAAAAAAAAAAACCTGAAAAATTGCGAGTTCAAGTGGGCAGGACACATCACTTGAAAGGATCTCGAGTGACGGCCAGATGCCGGGGACAGCGCTAAGCCTCCCACAAGTTTGGTAAAAGATTTGGTGAAGATCGCAAAAAAACCCTAAGGTATAAAAAAAGATAAATGCATGAAATTTCGAGATCTTAGCGAGTTTTTAGTAAGATATTACAAACGAGTAAACTCAAATAATTTTGAAATTACGAAACAAACATTATTTTCATCTTGGTTTTGTCTTAGCTAACTTGAATGCTTCGATTGCAGAATTCTAGGAGGTAGACTCTGTACCAGGGTCGTCTGCATGGGTACCTCCGTCTTACCTATTTCCGCCGCCAAACAGCAGGGTTCGCTTTGCTGTGTTCCGGCGTGAAGGGTAAAATAGGCATTGAAATTACTGGGTACTGTGACTTTACATCTTATGTCACAAGTTGGCAACGTACACTGTGGTTCTTATGAGGTTTGCAGATTTGCTGCGAATCTCGTAGGAACCACATGTACTATAGGCGACTGTTACCACTTACCATCAGGTGGGCAGCCTGCTTGTTTGTCAACTTTAGCAATAAAAAAAAAAAAAAAAAATTCTTTGAAGTCCTCGCGGCTCTATAAAATAAAACATATGGTGTTGTCGAGCCGGAACGCTCCGGTATGTCGTTCCGGTACTTCATTTTTGGACAGGAACGCGTTCCGGAACTAAAGATGATTTCTGATAACGAGAATTGGCTGACGTATTGAAAAAAAATTTAAAACAATTAAATATATTTTTTTCTAATTTTTGACGAACTTTTATATGTATTATTATATTAAACAAGGGTTTGAACTTTTTCTGATAAACCGGAAGTCTAACCAAAATAAAGTCGTACAGATTTTTCGTTTCCTTTCCTATTGTTACGCCGGTGGCTTAGTAAAACTTCAAAAGTGATTTTCTGTGACTTAGAAACGTTTTCAGCAGGCTGAAACGTCGTTTCAGGCCGTTTCAGAAGTAGCTCTTTCACATACTAAAAATCTAATTTACACCCAAGGTACAGTAGTTTTCAGGCGCCTGAAACATGTTTTCAGTACGTTTCAGGCTACCCTCTATCCAATGCCGCAATAACCTGAAAACCCGTTTTCAGGCGTTTTCAGGACCCCTTATGAGCCATTAAGCCTACTTCAGTAAAAGGACATAAATTTCAATAGGAGTGAAAGAGATAGCAATAGTAGAAAGAGACAGAGATAGTTAGAACATTCGAGAAGTATTAGAATGAGAAAACATCATTAGAAAGAGATAGACAAACACAGAATATTCGAGAAAGATAGTACGGGAATATTCGAGTATTGTGTATCGAGAATATTCGAGTATCGAGACAGTTATACTCGAAACGTCTCGAACGCGCGACGTATTGGACTACACATTCGAGTGTGTCCGCGAATGTTCTGGCAAGAGTGGCAAGTATCTTAGGGGACTATATAAGGCTGTGTCCGCCCGCCGGGAAGAGTATTGTTTTGCGATACAGCGCGAAAACATCTAAGTGATATTGGAGAACTAAGAAGCGACTTTCAGTGCTTTCAGTGAAGTGATTAGTGACTATTAGTGTACTAATTAATAAAAGTTCAGTGTTTTGGTAGACCGCCGTTTGATTTACTGACCCCAGCTCGTAACACTATTAATGCTATATACAGGAGCGAAGGAAATCTCCCCCCCCCATCGTTAATAGCATCCGGTAAAAAAAAAATTGCGGCATTACTTTCCTCTCTGTAGAAACGAAGCATAAATATACATATTCCAAAATTGTTACACCATATCTTCTCATGTCTACAGACGCTACATAAAAATGAGTCGTAGCTGAACGTTACGTAACTCTGCCCACAACCTTCTCAGCTAGTCCTAATTTGCAATGCAAAATCAAAATAGCAAAACTTCCACATTTCAGGCTTCATCTCGGCGTTCTTGTTATGCTGAAGTTTAGCCTGAAACGTGAAACATCTATTTGTTTGCGAAGTTTACAACTTAAATGCATTATTGCACAGAATGGGCAAAGCTGAGCTTTCGTATTATTGCATGCCGTATAAATGGGTGGGTTTTCTTGTGTTTAATTAACATTGCAGTGTAATACAGACGAAATGACACACTACATTCCTTCTAGTCTATATATTGAAGAAAATAGATAATAATGTCTGATCCCTTAGATCGGCAGCCTTCAGCATCGCCATGACTAGGTAAGGCCGCCGCCATTCTGGCTTCCCGCGCCTCTTTAAGAGCTTTTGAGCCCCTTTTATGGGTCTGCGCTGCATCCCGTCTCCTAAGTGGCGGTCGCCCTCACCGATTTGCCTATATGATTCTTAGAACATAGGCACAGGCTGAATTTAGTCGGTAGGTCACATGCTCAGACCGCTCTGTCCGCGTCAAGTTTGACATAACCTCCGACACTCACCGTTATGAATCCATGACAAGGAGGTCATGGATTCTCAGCCTTCTCTCCTGAGGAAAAAAAAGTTCATATTTTATTTAACTTAGCCATTAGGGACATGAGAAAGACTATGTTGAAAAGCAGAGCATAGGTTATGTTAGCAATTTCCAGTAACAATTGTGAATATGTTTCGGCAAACGGCGCCTCCACACGGATATAAACGGTATTTCAGATATTTTCAATCTCTTTTTTCCTCAGGAGAGGAAGGCTGTGAATCCTCACAAAGAGCACGAAACATACCCAGGATATCCCCGCAACGGCTAGTGTCACGGAGGTTATGTTGGACTCCACACGACCGGGGCGGTCTGATCGCGTGACCTACCAACTAAACTCAGCCAGAGCCTTGGCCATAAGGGCCGTACGGCTTAAATGGAGAGAAGTTAGCCGCACCGTCAGGAGAGGGTACGTTCAGCGCTGCCCTCCGAAGAGGACATATACCCAAGGAAGGCGCGGTACACCAAAATGGCTCCGGCCTATATAAATTTTTCGAAATCGCAATGGATATCGCAATTCCGAACGTAGTATGGGAGGTTGGCCATCCTGCGCAAAAGGACGCTTTGGATTCTTTGTATTGAATGTCATGTCTGCCTCGGTATATGCGTGCACGCAGGCCGGGCCGTAAGAAAGGACTGGTATAATTCAATCAAACGCTGTTTAAGCAAAGAGTTTATATAAACACAGAGTTCACAGCCGGTTATTTACGAATGTTTTAAATTTTTAATAAAATTCGACGCTTAGCAAAGATGGGGGAAGTTTCCCAAATTACATTTTACTTTTTAAGCAGTTTAGTTTAGCATTTTATGTATTTATTTATGTATGTACATATATTGGTGTACAATAATGGACTACCTTACGCATTTTCTACCAGTCAACCTTCAAGCGATGCAAAGATATAAAGAGGTATTATATATGTATCTCTATTCTTTACCCTAGATCCCATAACAAACGAGCTTATCTCTCTTTTGTCCTTCCATTCAGGGGCGCGTGGCGGGGTTCGCTTTCGCGATGCTACCGCCGCACGCTCACAATTCAAGCTAACTTTATTTTTTTAAAGAGGGGAAATGCACCTTTTGCACCGTGACACCACGCTGCCAGCGATCAGGTCGCTGCACTGTTATTTCAAACTGACCCTAGAACCAATTTGAAATCATGTTGGAGGCGATATGTATGATGGTACTAATACAATTGCATTACTACTAAAATACAGGAACGACTTAAGACATATAAATACGTATATACATTACTATGTAGGTCTATCCGTTTCCCCAGATCCCATAACACAAGCCTTACAGAGCTTACTTTGGGCTAGGCTAATTGGCGTCCCGCTGCAGAGCTCTGCTACGGAGCCTGCTGCGGATAATGGCCATACGGATCGTACGAGGCTACGGTACAATTTCATACGAGGCGACAACGGTTCTAAGACGCTCCCCCCTATTCGATATCCTGGCCGACATGTACGCGGTGACGTATGCGTCTCGGCGTGTCGACCGGGGAGCGATGGGGGGAGCGCTCCGGAACCGCTCGAAGTGCCTACGCGGGAGTGGCACCGACGGATTGTGGCGGCCTGGCGTGCGCAGCTCGAATTACGGATCTGCGCGCGCCAGCGGGCCGTCGGTGCCGTACTCCCGCACCTCGAAGCTTGGCTCCACGGGAAGGAGGAGGTCACCTACCGATTGACTCAGATACTCACCGGGCACGGCTGCTTGGGTGAGTATCTGTGTCGAATACGACGGGAGGGATCCACACATTGCCACCACTGCGCATCCGACCTCGATTCGGCCCAGCACACGCTGGTGGAGTGCCCCGCGTGGACCTCCGAGCGCCGAGTCTTGGTCGCAGAGATCGGGCGAGATCTGTCTCCGCCAGCAATGATTGCGGCAATGCTGGCGGACGGCTGTTGGAGGGAAGAAGTATTTTAGCTTTATGATAGGTACAATTAAACATACATAGCTTGGTGTTTAATCTATTAAATAGAAACGGTCCCAGCAATACATACAATCTGGCTAAGAAAGTATTAAATGTACAAGAAAAGATTGTAGAAGAAAAGACAATAAAGATTCTATTGCTGAAGACGACGTGTAAGACTCTTTTCTTTTTTAGTATATACAGTAACACCGGCTAGTGCGAATTCGTCTGCGCAGTATTAGTATTTCTAGTAACTTATACTAGTACTAGCTGTGCCCGCGACTTCGTCCGCGTGGAATAGTTATTTTGCGCACCTCAGCTGTTACCCGATCTTGACAACGCGACATATCCAAATTTGGTACCATAAAAACGGTCATTGTGACCGTGACCTTAAAAGATAGACATATACCGTCGCGGACTTTTTTTTAGATCATGTATAGAGAATAATTCTTTCATACATATTTTTTGTGTATCTTGAACCGTTTTCGCAGCGCACGCAAAGAAAGCCTTCAAAAATGAATAATTTTCCCCGTTTTTTACACATTTACCGCTCTGTCTTTGCTCCTATTGGTCATAGCGTAATGTTATTTAGCCTATAGCCTTCCTCGATAAATGGACTATCCAACAAAAAAAGAATTATTCAAATCGCACCAGTAGTTTCGGAGATTAGCGCGTTCAAACAAACAAACAAACAAACTCTTCAGCTTTATATATTTGTATAGATGACATATATCTTTATAAATTGTATTCTATGTGTTATTGTTATATATAAGCTATATTATTGTGAAGTTTTATTAAATTCCATTAAGTAGTTTTTACGTGAAAAAGTAACAAACATCTATCCATACACAGTATCGCGTTTATAATATTTATTTATTTCTAACTTAGCCTATCATTACAGGTACACCCAATGCGATAGACCAGCACTACAATAGTACACAAATATTCAAAATCTGTTTCTAATCCTACATATAAAAATTAATTATAAAACATTTATATAGAATATTTTAACATTCATTATATACATTATATACATATTATAAATATACATATTTAAAAACAAAAAAAAATCCTACATGTAACTTATTTTATAATGTGCTACTTTTGTGAATTCGTTCATAGAGCAAGAAAAAATGTCCAAATTGTCAGCAATGAGGATCAGAGTGTGCAGCGCGCGCGAAAGAGGTGCTCCACGCAGGAGGTTAGTGCGCGCTTGAGGCACTGCGAATAAATGTGGTCTAATTCTTCGCCACACATACCTGTCCGGAACTAATAGATTCAAAGTACCTAGTAGCTCCGAATTAAAAATCTTGCCTCTCAATAATTTAAATAAATAAGAGACAAGAGCAAACTCTCTTCTAACCCTTAGCTCACTATAGCCCACCATTCCCAACACAAACAGCGTTGGATACTTTAATGGAAAAAATGGATACACCCCGTACAGTTTCTTGTATAAATATCTGACAAACTTATTTTGTATTTTTTCTAGCGTAGAAAGATATTTCACTTCATGTGGAGACCAGATTATAGCATTATTTTCCATCAAGCTCCTAACTAGTGCGCTAGAAAGAGCAGTAATAGCCTGAATATTTTTAAAGTTATGTACAGTTCTTAAAGTAAAACCCAGCATTCGAAAAGCTTTCTTACAAATATTTATTATATGATCCGCAAAAGAGAGGTCTGTTCTTAGCTGTACTCCCAAGTCCTTCACCTCAGTGACCCTCCGCATCTATAATTTAGATCTATATTTTAGAGTATAGGTTTTTACTCAACAACAATGAAATAAATAGTTTATATATATTCCATCCCTCTTTAATAATGCAGATAGGTGGAAGAAATTCCATATATCACTAGTAACCAGCATACGGATATGTCAGTCAAATATGGATTTAGTTAAGGATATGGAAGGACACGCAAAGTTTACTTAAACAGCTTCCAATTTTGGTCAACGGAAGCTTCATTTAAATGGAGTACGATGACATATCATAAACACCAGACGCTCCCCTGCTTAAGCGATTTATGTTCATTGTATTGGACCAGAGTAGCTTGGATACAAGGCACAAGCGGAGCGGGGACGGTTCTCCAATTTTTTTTATGCTTGAAAAGTCACGCATTGGTAACATTTTCAAAAGCTCATTAAGATAATTATAGTAATTATAAACAAACAAATACCACATCAGTGCAGTCAATCTCTCTTAGGGCAGCTTGTCAGTGAGTTGACCGAGGATCCTCATATGCTTCAGACCCCCCTATAATAAAATGACTAAAAATGTATAATTATTTTAGTGACGACCCCATGGCCCGCTGATGGGGCATTTATTGTCCCATAACTGTCATAAATGCCCCATCACTGCATTCAGTCTCCCTCGGGGCAGTTTGTGGCCAACCGGCAATGAGTTGGCTGAGGGTATATGTATATGCTTCAGACCACCGCATAATAAAATGACTAAAAATCTTAAATTATATTAGTCACTTCCCTAAGTGACAACCCCATAGCCTGCTAATGGGGTATTTAATGTCCCTAACTGCCATAAATGCCCCATCAGTGCATTCAGTCTCCCTCAGGGCAGCTTGTGGCGAGCTGTCAATGAGTTGGCTAGGGTATAAATACTTCAGAACCCCATGTAACAAAAGGACTAAAAATTTTAAATTATTTTAGCCACTTCAAAATAACAAATAGGCTACAAAGCTGACGCCTGCGACTACGTCTGCGCAGGATTAGTATTTCAAAATAACAAATAGGCTACAAAGCTGACGCCTGCGACTACGTCTGCGCAGGATTAGTATTTCAAAATAACAAATAGGCTACAAAGCTGACACCTGCGACTACGTCTGCGCAGGATTAGTATTTCAGAATAACAAATAGGCTACAAAACTATATTAAAAGGAAGACACACAAACGTTTTCAGTGTCTAATAGGAACGCAGGCTTGCGTCGCAATATCTGATAATTAGTGCTCGGAATAGCTACTTTAATTTTATGTACTTGCGATTTTGTGACATCAATAGTATGGATATGCCTGGGAACTTACTATTTTCAGAGATTGTAAAAATATTATATTGAACTTTCAAAATAGTATTTCATCATTTAGCTTATTGTTGTAATAATAAGTTGGGAGCATAAAATTTTACAATAAAAGCGTAAAGAAACGAATAGCAAATAAAAACAGAAAATTTGTTCGCGCCACAATTTTAAGGCGCGACGATCTGACTTTAAGGCTTCGGCTCTCATCGGCTCAGCGACGACGACGCACGAACGCGCGCGCCGCACACCAATGATTACGTCTGTGACAACCGAAAGGACTGTACGTCATACCTCTCGTCACAAAAGCTAAGAAAATATTTCGCCCCGCGCGTACCGGCCGGTTAACCAAAGTTGCTTATATCAGTTCGCGTGTGTGTAGTATTGTTGTGAAGGTGTCAGGTCTGTAGCTGGTGATACAGAAGCCAGAGGAATCACGCGGTCATTTTCAGCTCCACTTCCCAATTCATTAACGTTCCGACAGCCTTGAATCCCGGTAAGTCAAACCATCTCAAATCTTTCTAACGTCTATATGTAATTAATGTTACAAAATTGTTTTTTATTTGAAATATGCTATCCTTCTTTTGCAACTAAAACTAAAAAAAAAAAGAGAAAGAATATGAGAAGAAATTCCTTGACATTACAGTAATGCCGAGAAAATCATAGTATTATTTTATAATAAACATGACGATGATGATTATGTTGGCGATCTTCAATTCGAAGACGAATAATTGCACCATCGGAACAACACTATGTACTTTAATGTTAATATAAATATATGTTTATTTTTAAATTTGATTTATTTTGTAAACTTGCAATAAATATCTGTAATGTCTGAACATGATTCTTTCCTTCTACTCACTCCTATAAACCTACAGGTAAACAATAAGTGTATTTTTCATGATTATATAAAATGACATAAGTTCCATTGCATTGCATTATTTAAGGTCCCGGAAATCACGCTGATTTTAGGCTTATCCATGTTAAGCTTACATTGACTTTCTTTCTGCAAGTACATTAAATTAAACTACCTATTCCGAGCACTACTGACAATAAAAGTATCTTTACGGTCGTTAAAAAAATATATATATTTAAGACTATTATTATTTATTTATTTAAAACTTTTTAACGCGAAACAAATTTAAGAGAATGAATTATACACAGAAATATACTTACGTCATTTGATATTGAACACTATTAATATAAAATTCGAATTCCTTTTACATTAGGCCCCACCCGGCAGTTTTATTTAAGAGGTCGCACAACGCGACTCGATCTGTCTAGATTGCCGGAGTCAGTTAAATAGGCGCTCCGGACGGAAAAGCCCCGGGTAGCGCCGCACTTCGAGAACTAGGGCCATTTGTGTCAAACGTCTGAACCGACTTTAAAGCGCAGATTTAACCAGACGACTTTCGCTAGCCTATCCGATAAAGTTTCGAGATACGCAATTTCAATGCCAAGAAGTGCTTGAATAGATGTTGAATAAAGACTAATTTGAATTTTGAGCCTGTCCAATATATTATAAGATTATTGTTGATGAATACATAAAAGAAGAGATAAAAAATAGACCATCAGAGTATCCGACCTTGACTCGGCCCAGCACACGCTGGCGGAGTGCCCCGCGTGGGCCTCCGAGCGCCGAGTCTTGGTCGCAGAGATCGGGCGAGATCTGTCTCCGCCGGCATTGATTGCGGCAATGCTGGCGGACGAGGGAGGTTGGAGGGCTGTGGCCTCCTTCTGTGAAGCAGTGATGCTCCCAGAAGGAGGCCGCCGAGCGGGGTCGGGAGATGGCTGATCCCGCTCGAAGAAGGCGGCGCCGGGCTCGGTAGCACAGCTGCGGCGCCGCCGCGGGTCGCCGGCGGGCGCGAGGAAGTCGCGACTGCTACGGCGACCGGGATGGACCACGCCCCTTCCGTGGCCGAGGGGCGTCGTCGGTGGAGGGGACGGGGGAGGTGGTAGCCTCCCCCGAGGAGGGCTCCCCTCTAGAGAGGGGAGCGGATGCTGGGGGTTCCCGGAAGTGGCTTTGTGTTCCCGGGGCTCCCTACATGCCTGAGGAAGGCCATCCTGAGGTTTTTAGTGGTAGGCCTCCCCTTCTGGGGAGGAGAGCCCCACATAACCGCCGGCTCGCCACAGCCGGGGTATGCATATAAAAAAAAAGACCATCAGAGTATCTTGCCTTTTATTCTCGAAAAGGCTCTCCCGATTTCCGAAAGGTACAGTCCATCTTTTTCTTCTTTTTCTTTGTTCCTACGAGATTTTTTTTTTTTAAGTCTTCGCCCCACGCACAATTTTTATCCTGTGTCATGGGTGCAGTCAGTAACATAGAAATCTCACATGCACAAACGCCACGAACGGAACAATTTTTTGTAGGTCATACAAAATATCTATCCCGTGCGGTAATTAACCCGCGACCCGTCCCGTAGAAGCAGATTACTCGACCACTGCGCTAAACGTGTCGTCGTGTCGTGATTATGTAGTTTATATATGTATAAATTTTTATAACAAGACTCCACATAGTGTAGCTGAATTGCCTTTTCATAAGTTCAAGGTACATGTTAAAAAGACGCTAATGAGTAAGGGCTATTACAAAGTCAATGATTATTTAAATGATGCCAATGCATGGTGTGATTTGAGGATACATTTTAATGTAAAATTTGTTTTTCCCGTATAAATTGTAAACACATATGAACATTGTATGATAACGACATGATTTACTGTAAATGTTGTTATTACTTTTGATAAAGCTGATAAGTTTCTTGAGCCCATTCTTCTTATCAGCTAAAAAATACGTCCTGAATAAGTTCGTTAGTGAGAGAGTTGATTCAAAAGAGCTTTCTATAAAGTCATATTTGAATAAACTTGATTTAATTTTGATTTATCTGTTTTGACGTGCCTGTACACAGTCTGTGTAAATAAAGATTATTTTGATTTTTAGACTGTACACTGAAAGCGTATTAATTTATTTAAAAAAATACCGCTCTTCGAATATTCTCTTAAACGGTTCCAGAATGGATGACAATAATTTACAACTTGCTCTTGGCGACAGCTGTTGACCTCGTACCACAGACACATAACAATAGGCTTGTTGCCTAAATTTCAGTAGTTAGATACTAATATACCTTGATGCCTATTCTATACAAAATAATTATTATTTTTGAAAAAAAATGCTTATTTATAAGAATATTTTGCATTTAATTAAATATTTGACATTAGTCATCAAAAACGCTCATGACTGTCATGGCGTCTTGAATGACGTCACGCCGTGCAAAACACAGATGTTTTAGTATCGGAATATTCGGTATTGTGAAGTTATTTTAATAAAAAATGGATTCATCGTATTACAAGTACTGCATAGTGCCCCAGTGTACAAGCACAAGTATAAAAACACCAAAATAAATATTTATATACGTGCCAAACAATCAGCAGATACGTAAAAAGTGGCTGACACTCGCAAGAAGGAATGATGCCCATTCTTTTTCGCACTTCCACAAGACACTTGGGAATGACATTTTGACTTTGACGTTTCGCACGGCGTGACGCAACACTTTTTAATTGGTGTTTGCTGTCACGTGACTTATGGCTTATTTTGTGCAATTTTATTTTATAAAAATATAAATAATCAAAAGTTATTATTTTATAAAACTTTGTTTTTCATAATTAAATGATCATCTTAATAGTTATGCAACCTAACGCATCAGATTTGTTCATAGTGGATACAAGCCTATTCTGTCCTGTATACAGGTTGCGATAACTAAACGACTATTCTGTATGTTTCCCATAATGTTTGCAGGGTATCTGAAAATCGAATGATGCATACTCAGTGATTGGCATCAACTTTGTTTAGATACGGCCCAGATGCCTTCAAAACTATATTCAAATTGCGGTCCCGAATAATAAATAGAATGGAAAGGTGGAAGGGATTGAGGGACTCAGCCCTTTTTAACGACGACCTCCGTAGTCAGGTGTTTAGTACACCGGTTTCAAGATGTCGCCATCGCTGAGGTCCCGCGTTCCAATTCAGGTAGAGCCAGATGTTTGTGTGCTTTTTTCATGGACCTATGCTGAAACCGCAGATGGCTATTTTCAGCTCTACCGTGAGTGCATTTGTGGAAGGCGCACGAATAGTAATGGTCAACTCGAGTAGCTAACTCGTGTTAACTCGAGTTGGGCGTAACTCGAATCCACTCGAGTTGAATTCTCTCTAACTCGAGTTCGAAAACCGAATAGAACCGACATGGGGCGAAGTTTGCCGATCATTTGAGACTTTAATATAGACTGTTATGAACGAATGAAATGAATATAGTCACTATATTCATTGTTTTTTTTTTTAAGATTTTTGTATGTTTTTTGTCAATAACTAAATTGTTAGTTAATTGTTAGGATATTTTTATTTTTAAAATATTTCGACATTTTCCTTGATAAAAAATAGACCTTCAGAGTTTCTTGCCTGTTCTTCTCGAGAAGGCTCTCCCAATTTCCGAACAGGTGTCGAGTCAATATATTTTTCTTTTTTTTTTCCTTATTCGTACGTACGGACAAGTTTTTGTTTTTTTTTATTATTTAAGCTTTTTTTTGTTTTGTTTGTTGACGTCAATAAGTGCCTGTAAAGGTCTATGTTGAATAAATATTATTTTGATTTTGATAACATTTTTATTTTTTAAGTAATCTAACAATATTTTGTTATTTTATGTTTTATTTATCTTCAATTTCAAAAAGAAAAGAATATTATTTTTGTTAAAACTTATAAGAAGTTTGTTTTAGTTCTCTTATAAGATTTTTATATGTTTTTGTCATAACTAAATTGTTAGTTAATTGTCAGGAAAATATTTTTTTTGTTTTTAAAATAATTTGACATTTTCCTTTATAGTACCATAATGTAAGTCTGATTTTGAAAAGAGTGCTATTATAATTTAATAGTTTAATTGATAGTAAATATGTATTATTTTTAATTAAAATTCGACTAAAAAATAGTTCAATAAATGATTCGATTTCAAACAATAACTTTTTTGTTTCTTTAGTTAGTAGGTATAATAACTCTCCCAATACATAGGAATCGAAACAGATAAAAATTGGAACAGCTGAGTGAATAATTGGGTAAAAACTAAAAAAAACAAACATTTACTTGTCCATCCAGTTGACTCGAGTTACGTAACTCGAGTTCAACCCGAGTTACGTGGATTTTAACTCGGGTTAACCCGAGTTTTGTTTTTTCCGAGTTGGCCATTAGTACGCACGAACCTAGCGACCCTGGGGGCGTACTCTTAAAAACGATATTCGATATATCGTGGACTTCGTCGTGTCCTATCCTACTCTTAGTTACTATCGTTTAAAGCATGCCACCGAACGATTGAACGAACGATATCAATTTTGACATAAGAAAGCCTCAAATGACAACGAAGCATTGAATTTGACAGACGAACATTCGCAAAATTTACGTCAAATTTGCGAAAAGTAATACAATACGGTTTGAGGTGTCGTTGTAATTATCGTAAATTTGACGTTTTTTTTCGAATGTTCGTCTGTCAAATTCAATTCATCGTTGTCATTTGAGGCTTTCTTAAGTCAAAATTAATATCGTTCGTTCGATCGTCCGTTGAAATGTTTTAAACGATAGTAACTAAGAGTAAGATACGACACGACGAAGTCCACGATACATCGAATATCGTTTTAAGAGTACGCCCACTGGTGACCGTTCCGAGGTCGTTAGAGTCGATACAAAAGAGTCGACGCAAAAAGAGCGCGCCGTCTAGTGGCTCGAGCGCAAGATCGCCGTTTAGTGGAGGATGAGAATCTACCCGGTACGTGACGGTTCCGGGTATATATTTGAATGCTTATGTGATGAATATAGATTTGATAAAAATATATATTTTCAATATATATTTTTATCAAATCTAATATAAATATAAATATTTGTTACACTTACACCAATTAGCCTAGCCCAAACTAAGCTCTGTAAGGCTTGTGCTATGGGATCTAGGGCAACGGATAGACATACATATATTATACATATATAATTTTTATTGAAATATATATCAACAACCATGACTAAGGTACAAATGCTCGCATTCATCACACAAACATCTGCCCCCACCGGGACTCGAACCCGGGACCTCAGAGAGAGCCCCTCAGAGATTTTGAAACCGGTGTACTATCCACTCGACTATGGAGGTCGTCAGTCAATCTATTTATACATGTATAATTTATGTCAAACCTTTACTCTAGTTCCCATAACACCAACCTTACAGAGCTTTCTTCGGGCTAGGCTTTTTGATGTGAGTGTAAAAAATATAGTACAGTCAATCTGTCGAAAAAAAGGTCGTTTCAGTGAAAAAATTACCTAACAACTGATTCTTGTTTTTTTGTTGCCAAATGACGTCACTAAGCTACCTTGGCGATGGGCATGTTCAACTCGTGGCGTCTCGTAGTCTTTAGCGCCGCTTACAGTGCGCATTTTTTGTTGTACGACATTGCAACAATGACATAAATTATAGTACTCAACGCCCTCTACAATTTTTGTCTAAAAAAAAGTTTTCTAAAATGCATAGTAATCGAGAAAAATGAATGAGTTTTTCAAAAATCCGCTACGAGTTGAACATACCTATTGCCAAGGTAGCAGTGACGTCATTTGGCAACAAAATAAAACAAGAATCAGCCGTTAGGTAATTTTTTCATCACTCAACCTACAGATTGACTGTACTAATATTAAGAAGAAAGAAAGAAAGAAAAACGTTTATTTGGTAAAGAAAATATCGGTTCGGAAAAATAAAGAGACAACATGCATACAAGTTTTGTTACCAAAATAGTCTCCGCTCAGCATATGTCAGGCGTACACCACAACGCTGATCTTCCGCGGACGCCATTTACAAAATTAAAAATAAAACAAATATAAAATAAAAAATGAATGAAATAACATAAAGCAAATAACACAAATAATAAACACTAAACAATAAACTAACCATATTTTTTTGTGAGCAATTTTATAAATATATGATTTGATATTAATATACATATAATATTATTTTAATATATAATTAAAAAATTGGTTAAATGAAAATTTGACTGTACAATGGTGATTAATCAAATAAACCGAATACAAAATAAACAAACACCAAAAGACCCCAAATACACAATAACTTCATAAATCATATCTACGAGTATAATAACAGCATAAAGTTCGTCATTATATACCTAAGAAAGTTGACATAAAAGCGCGACTGGGCTGGGTCCCATAGAATATGCAAAACAAAATATATACAAATGCTAAGGTAACGCTTTTTGGGCATTAAGGACGTATGACTTAAATCTATTTTTTAAAAGATTAATTTATTGATTTGTTATATTTTTGCGTGTTCGGTGTATGCGAGTTTGTGTTACCGCGTTTTCACTACGCCTTCGGAGAGCCCTAGCTCGACCATAGGAATTATCCACAGAGTTCTTCTCTTCTCTTCAACATTCTCACTGACACAGTTTAGGACACTCGCAATAAATATTAATAAAAATGTAATGGCGCGGATCGCGTATAGGTTGGCTATTATTGTCGCCTCAGTCCAGGAGACGTATTTTTTTGGAATTCGAATACGAATACAAATCGTGTGCGAAATTATTTTCTACCGCTTACAATTTTTTTGATTTTTGAATCACTCAAATTCAACGTTGTCATTAAAAACAAATTCTTAATTAAATTCCGTTTCACGCAGAAAAACCCAAAATCAAAACAACGAAAACAATGAACCGGCGATGACCAACACGTGAAACGGATCACTGTCAAGGTCACTTCAGCGTTGGATATTCTACTAGTAGAAATCAAAAACGAGTGGGGTGAACCACTCGTTGCACAACGCACGAAATGAAAGTTCAGAAATAGTGAATTCGGTAATTCGTATACGAATCTCACGATTTCGTATGCGAATTGGTTTCTATTGTTTAAAAAATTCGTCTCCAAACACGACGTTGTAACACACTAACTACTAGCAAGCGCGTGCGGGCAGCAAGCACGAAACAGATTTTTGGCGTAAACAAGTGGAAAATTAAGACTAGACAAGACAAGAGATACGTGTTTTTAAATAAGTGAATCTCAGATTCACACCCAATAACAGATCATAAGTGTGTTCAATGTTAATCCTATTACTATTATAAAGGCGAAAGTTTGTAAGTATGGATGGTTGTTACTCTTTCACGTAAAAACTACTGAATGGATTTGAATGAAACTTTACCACAATATAGCTTATACATCAGAATAACACATAGGCTACAATTTTTGAGGTTTCTATGAGGTCGTAAAAAAACACATTTTTTGCGCTTACATTGCAAACGCTGGCTGAATCCTACAAGATAGATCAAAACAATTTACTACAGTATTGTACAACTTAAAAAGGTCAACAAAAAAGTCCGTGATGGTATATGTTTATCTCTTAGGAATAACCCACAAAAGGAAAAAGATCGTTAAATGTAGTTTATAGGAGCATACTGCAGTCTACCTATAGGCTTATGATTAGGGCTCTGCAGTGCTTTCTTACTTATTACTAGACTAGACGGGACGAACCTGAAGTCCACGCGAACGAAGTCGCGGGCAAAAGCTAGTATTATAATAAAATTTTACAATACATTCCATTTCATGCAGATTGAATAACAACCGGTACGCAATAAATCACTAATGTAAAAATAGCCAGCGATGAATCTTGCGTAAAACGAAACGTAAATTAAAACATTGTTTCGCTGTCACTCATGTGTCAACTTACATCACGATCAATTTCATTGTTAATGTCACTCTTATATAGACTGTATTTGTTCAAATAAAAAATGGATGAGACTGATTGCAAATTCCACGAAAATGTTTGATTTTCTTTCTCCTTCTTCTTCTTCCTTTAACTAAAGTACGGCCAACGAGAAGCGATACAAAATGTAAACAAAACCAATGCAAGGTCATTAGGAATAGCAGGGGTACGCAACTTTTTGACAGTTAAAATATATATTTTAGTAAGTAGACATACAGTTAAAAGAAATGGCAAATCAAAAGAAAATAGCCTTTTTATACATTTAAAATTATACTTTTCAAAAGTCATTTCAAAAAATAAAAATATAATTATCAAAAATGTACATTTTTCGATGAATATATGACGATATTTTATATTACGTTTATATATATGTAATAATAAATGAGAATGTGCATGGTTGTAGCCACATCATTAATCACTGTGAACAAAAACAATAATCCACAAAACAAAATAACAGTAATTATATAAACAAAAGAAATAAATAACACAATGTTGGCAACCCGGTCTTGATCCTGTCATGTTCTTGCCAGGAAAATGAGACAATACGACAAATATACAAGATGGAAAGTGATAAGTATACATTGTCAACTTCACTGTCTTGAAATTTGTTTTTTAGGTAAATGACCTTTCGTATCGCTGCTAATTGGCAGTACTTTAGACCACCTGCTATTATTATTTTATTCCCTTTATTTTGACACATATTGTCATTAAAAATTATATATTATATTAAGTTTATCAAAAATTATGTGTATGGCTAAATTATTTACTTGTCATTTTAGCTTTAAGTTTTATGAATAAAATGAAATAAAAATATAAATTTGAAATAAAATAAAAAAAAAAACAATATATAGTTGTAAATGTTTATGATATATTAATTTAATTATTAGGAATAAAATTATATTATTAAATGTTATTAAGACTCCAAATTGAAATATACTGTAATATATAATATTGTTATTTAAAATTTTATAAATAGCACATGTAGTTCAATTAACTAATTTATTTTATAGATATAAAAATAATAAATTGCTGTGATAGATCCTGTTTATATATAGAAATTATGAATGTCATTAGATTTGAGTAATCTTATATATCACGGGTCGCTGGCGGGCGCGACGCTTTCGTGCCCGTGGAGGCGACCCGGGAGGGACCTCACCCCCGGATGGCCGGGGGGTGACGTCGTAGGAAGTTGGAGGGGAGGAGGCGGCAAGATCACTCCTCCCGGAGAAGGGCTCCACTAAGCACCCAGGGGTGCAAAGGCCAGGGGTCCTCAGATGCGATAATTGATCCTGTGGGCCCCCTACAACGCCAGAGGATGGCCATCGCTGAGGTTTTTAGTGGTTAGGCCAACCGGCTAACCACCGGCTCTCCGCAGCCGGGGTATGCAATTCAATGCATTTTCCTCAGCGTAACAAAAAAAAAGGAATAAAATTGTATTATTAAATGTTATTAAGGCTCCAAATTGATATATACTGAAATATATAATATTGTTATTTATAATTTATAAAAATAGCATACATGTAGTTCTATTTATTTTATTTATTTTCTAGATATAAGAATAATAAAACGCTGTGATAGTTAATTAAATAAAAAAAAATAAGTTCATGCTTGATAGCTCCTGTTGATATATACAATGGTAATTATGAATGTCATTAGATATGGGCTCTCTAAAATTGCTGTGCCTTATCAAAGTCCATAATGGTACTAATAATTTATTTGACAACTTATGAAACTTATGGTATGCAATAAAGATTTTGAATTTAAATAAGTAATTAATTAATTACACATTATTCTTCAATTATCCACCATCTTGAACGAAGTCTTAGGCGCGAACTTAATTAGCTATCTTCAATCCAAGTTTGAATTTAATTCAAGATTGACACCAAACCACAGATACAACCCCAGATAGCCTTCTATTTGCGTCTCAATATAAAAAATCGTCATCCTACAGCTTTTTATGACCAGATAAACGTGATCTTTCCCCACTTCCCATTGCGTTTCTCGCAGCACTACATTTTTGCGCTCAAATTACATTGAACACACGAGTCTCAAATAACTAGCGAAACAAAATTAAAGGTTCAATAATAATAATTATGATTATAAATATAATCTTCTTATCCTACGTGAGAAGTAATCGAAAGAAAAGTCAAAATTGACAAGAAATAGATAGAGTTAATTGTAGCCTATACGTTGTTCTGCAGTAATATAGCTTAAGCATTTAAGCTATATTACTGGAAGCTTTCATTAAATCCATTCAGTAGTGTTTACGTGAAAGATCCATCCATACATACAAACATTCGCGTTTATAATATTAGTAGAGATTTGTTATGACGTCACTAATTATAAAGGCCTATGATGAAAAAAGTCCATTTTGATTTTGTGAAGACTAACTGAACTCCTAAACAAATTGAGTCCTAAAACTGAAATTTAAGAATAGATAAGTTTTATTAAAATATAAAAACCGCTATCAATCAACTATTTATTGACGAGATAATTAAAAAAAATTCGTGCCTCTTTCATTCATCAGCTAGATTCGGCACTCGACTGGGCGGTTCCATGCTCCTGAAATCAAAATGTCTGTGCTTAGGTTTGCTAGATCTTATGTCATCAATGTATTCTGTAGCTATCGTATTTTGCTTGAAATGACCCCCTATCTATCGAAAGAACCCCTGTACCAGATCAAGTCTTTCCTTGTTACCGGAGAGACTATGCAAAATAATAGTGTTCGCATTGCTCTATTTCAGAGTGAAAGGTAAGATGAACGCACAAGTTTGTGCGTTCACCGCTAAAGAAGCCCCATTCACTGTAGCCCCACAATTCTACAACACAACCTTGAATATCTCGATGAGTATTGGGATCCTCGGTGTCAACATCTCCAGTGACGTCCAATTCCGAAACACTTAGATGACAAGGTCAAGTTGGCTTCTAAAAAACTAGATGTGCTTAACAGAGCTAAGCGGTACTTCTTTCCGAGGCAACGACTGCTATTATACAAATCTCAAGTCAGGCCCCATATGGAGTACTGCTGTCACCTGTGGGCGGGAGCAGCTCGATACCAACTTGATCCTTATGATTCGGTCCAAAGACGCGCTGAGCGTATCGTTGACGATCCCATACTCACAAGCGGTATTGAGCCCTTAAGTCTGAGAGGAGAGACTGTGCCTCTTTGTGTGTGTTCTATCGCTTATATAACGGGTTGTGTTCCAAAGAATTGTTCGACATGATGCCCACGGCCACATTCTACCATCGCACCGCTCGCCATCGGCAGGGTGTTCATCCTCACATGCTGGAGCCTAAATGTTCACGCACAGTGCGGTTTCAATGAAATTGCCTTCCACGCACGCTCCGATTGTGGAACGAGCTCCCTGCTGAGGCTTTCCCGGGGGATTACAGTATGGGGTTCTTCAAAAAGGGAGTAAATAGGTTTTTAAAAAGGTCGGCAAAGCGTTTGTGATGCCCTTAGTGTTGCAAGCGTCCATAGGCGACGGTGACTGCTTACTATCAGGCAGGCCGCAAGCCTTTTTGCTACCGTTGTAGTAGAAAAAAAAAGATAGGCAGTGAAATTACAAGGTGCTTTGTTTTGCTTGCTGCTTTGCTTTTACATTTGATATAACCTGACTTTGGTAGGCGTAATATTAGCCTTCCAGCAATAAAATACATGTTTTACTAAACTCCATTTATTGACAGAAAGACATACCTCAGAAACAGCAACTTAGCCGTCCAAGGAAGAAGAGTTTTACAAACCATAGAGTTACCTACCTATATCACAACATTTATGCCACACAGGTGAATGCGACTCGTCTGCGCAGGATTAGTATTTCAAGTAGGTTATATTAGCAAGGCATACTTACATTCATTCGCGTTATAATATTAGAAGGGATTTGTTTTGACGTCACTGATTGTAAAGGCTGTAATAGTTAGGCATTACACAAATAATGGTATTTTAGGGCTGTTTATATGTACATATATATCTATACATATAATAAGACAGTAAAAATATTTTGTCTGTACATTTAGTATTTTTGACTGAAATGGATAGAGGGGCACTTAAATAGATTATTAGAAAGCAAAAAAAATTTTTTGGAATTTTTTGTCTGTCTGTCTGTCTGTCTGTATGTTTGTTCACGTTTATCTCCGAAAGTACTGAACCGATTTGCTTGAAACTTTCACTATTTGCTTTGTTTTAACTCAGAATAATATCTAAACTTTGTTTCATCAAAATCGGTTCATTAAAAAAAAAGTTATCGTCATTTTAATGAACTCAAGGCATGATAATATTGCGAATTATAATGTACACCATTCTTACATAAGTTACATGGGAAATTTAAAATCTAAAGACATCATCATGATACAATAAAGAAATAAAGAAAAAAAAAGAAAAAAACTGTTTATTCCAGTAACACATAAAATACATACTACTCTACTTAATAACAAAAAATAAACAAATAAAATATGTGTCACGGAAAGGGATATCTACTCAGCATATTGCCGAGAGGTCACAGACCTCCCAACGCTGGTCTTCCGTAGATATCCCTCAAGAGCGACTACTATTGTAAACACTTAACTATAACTATCTATACACTATAACTATCTACACTTAACTGTAATTATAAACACTTACTACATAACAGAAAACATACATACATACATACACACACACAACACACACACCCGCACACAAACATGCATACATTCACAATTAACAATCCATACACAGTCTACTTCACACTAAGAACTAGAACACTAGGAAACAGAATGCTATGCCTTAATGTGGGACTTAATGGGATACAAGTAAAACACTATTCTAAGGTTGTCGCGCATACGGCGACAGACCCAGGCACTATTTACAAAAATTTTGTTTTTGTTGCTCCATTAGGTACTTTTTATAATTAGTACGAAAGGCTCCCAAACTTACACAACTTCTTATTGGTGGGGGTATATTGTTCCAGCACTTGGTAGCAGCATAACGAAAGCTGCCACGAAATGCTGCAGTACTGTGCCCTAGGGCATATCAACCGTGGTGCGAATCTGACTGGGCGATGTGAAAACGACAGTTTATTGTAAAGATAAGAGGGTGCCTTCCTCTGAACGATTCCGAAAGTAGACACGCAAAATGAAGAGATCTTCTAGATTTCATGTTTAACAGATTTTCGCGAATAAGAAATGGAGTGATATGAGATCTGTGCGGAACAGAAAAACAGAACCGAGCACACGCATTCTGAACAATACATACATAAGATAACGTCTTTATCCCCTGCGGGGTAGACAGAGCCACACGTTATAAGACCCCAAAGGCCACGTTTGGCCGAATCATTCATGGCCGGATCATTCTTCCGGAAACACTTGGCCGTGTCGTGTCTTCGGAGGATGAACTGATAAGTTCGGTGTTCGGGAATGTTTCCGAAATAATAGACCAAGAAAATACTTGGTTGTGTGAACGTGCTATACTTTGCTCAAGAAACGACCAAGTCGCTGCCATCAACGAAAAAATGTTATCCGCTATTATTGCGAATGAAGTGGTATACACATCATACAACAGTGTAGTAAATCAGGTTGATGCTACAACTTACCCAATGGAATTTCTAAGCTCTCTCACTGCCAATGGTCTTCCTGCACACAGGATAAGGCTCAAGGTTGGGGTACCTGTGATGCTTTTGAGAAACCTTACTCCGCCAAAACTATGTAACGGTACTCGGCTAAAAATAACAGCATTACATAGGCACATTATTCAGGCTGAGATTCTTACAGGGTGTGGTTCAGGGGAAACAGTGTATATACCACGTATACCACTCATTCCCAACAATTTTCCGTTTGAATTCAAACGCACTCAATATCCTGTAGCAGTTTGCTTCGCTATGACCATCAATAAGTCGCAAGGTCAAACTTTAAAAGCTGCTGGAGTGGATTTGAGATGTAACTGTTTTTCCCATGGCCAACTTTACGTGGCTTGCTCACGAGTCAGCAGTGCAGAGCATTTGTTTTTTTTAGCCCCTGAAGGAAAAACGAATAATGTGGATTCCAGTACCAAAAATATTTTAATCGGTAAAATCGTATATTAATATGATTTGTGTATCAATAACATTCAACTCGAAATTTACGCAGACGAAGTCGCGGGCAACAGCTAGTATATATATATAATGATAGTTCGATATAAGACTTTGTTACATCGATAAATAAATAAAATAATTGTATTGTACATAATCTGTAACAATTTCTAAACACTGTTTTCAATCTACGAACAGTGACGTGAAGTTAGACGTGACGTAACGTAACGTAACGTAACGACGTCAATGAAAAAACCTTGGAAAATTAACTAATCTGTCGCTCGGAATATACCTCGTTATTCGTATTATGCATCACGTGATTATAAGATATGTACATATATTTGTTGATATTTTGATAATTCGTTATAGATAGTGTACATAATCTATAACAATTTCTAAACACTCTATTGTAGCAGGTGTTATTTTGCGGAAGTCCATTGTATTACAAAGGATATTGTTTTTTGCTGATTCCGCGCAGTTCATGATGACTTGTCCAACAAGCAGACAAGGTCGACACGTGTTTCGTCTCTCAGCGAGACATCTTCAGGATTTGTTGCCCGCTCGATGACTCACCAGCGGTGCTTGTTGGACAAGTCATCATGAACTGCGCGGAATCAGCAAAAAACAATATCCTTTGTAATTTCTAAACATTTTTTTTAATCTACGAGCAGTGACTTGAAGTTAGGTACGTAACGTAACGTAACATAACAACGTCAATGAAAACCTTTGAACCGTCAATGAAATTAACTAATCTGTCACTCGGAATATACCTCGTTATTCGATATTATGCATCACGTGTCTATAAGATACAGCCACTTGTTATGCAGATTTGCTGCGAATCTCGTGGGAACCACATGTACTATAGGTGACTGTTACCATCACTTACGATCAGGTGGGCAGCCTGCTTGTTTGTCAACTTTAGCAATAAAAAAAAAAGATAATTAACATACAATTTTTCATAAATACAACATCGCGCGTATTGTTATGTTGCAACTTCGGTCATCCTATCTCATTGATGTAAGTTTGGCAACGACGCGCGTGCAGTAGTTTACATTGTGTAAAAGTAAATAACTTGTTATTTAAAAATCTGCGGTTAATTTTCTGCTTTTTAAAATTAATCACGGCATTTGAGGCATATCCAATTTATTCATTGACGACCTCCATAGTCGAGTGGATAATACACCGGTTTCAAGGTGTCGCCATCTCTGAGGTCCCGGGTTCGAATCCCGGTGGGGGCAGATGTTTGTGTGATGAATGCGAGCATTTGTACCTTAGTCATGGTTGTTGATATATATTTCAATAAAAAATATTTATATATGTATAATATATGTATGTCTATCCGTTACCCAAGATCCCATAGCACAAGCCTTACAGAGCTTAGTTTGGGCTAGACTAATTAGTGTAAGTGTAACAAATATTTTATTATTATTATTATTATTCATATATTTAATTAATAATCTTAAATTTAAGTTTTTTACAATATAGATATATAAAATAAATATAATACTATAAAAAACTTAAAACCTAGTATGCCGCCGGTAGCGAGGCAAGGCCCAAACAAACCGGTGGTTAGGGCTGCAGACAGAGAAATCTCCGGACAATACATGCCGTGTCGAGAATCACTGCTTTTTGTATCCGACCCTTGATCCATCCGTCAAGCGAGAGCCTCTTAAGATGTTGATCGAGACTCTTTGCTATCAAGCCATTCGCAGACACAACTATCGGAACAATGATTGTCGAATCAACATCCCACATGGCGGTTACCTCGTATGCCAAGTCAAGGTACTTACTGGCTTTGTCCTTCTCGGCTTTTACGAGGTTCTCGTCATGAGGGATGGTAATATCGACGAGCATTGCACGGCGTTGGGAGCGGTCGACCACCACGATATCAGATTTATTGCACGCAATAGTCCTGTCCGTGATGATAGAGCGATCCCAATAGAGCAACACACGGCCATTTTCAAGAACTGGCGCTGGTGCGTACTTATAGTACGGTGTCTCATGCTCAACAAGGCCGTATTGAAGGGCAAGTTGTTGATGGATGATCCTGGCTACTAGGTTGTGTCTATGCAAATACTCACCGTTTGCAAGATGAGAACAACCAGAGATAATATGCCTAAGTGACTCTCCGGGACGGCGGCATGCCCGACATATGTCGGCGGTTTCGTCCTTTAGGATATATTTTCTATAGTTGTTCGTCATCATTACTTCGTCCGCAATTGCACAGACAAAACCCTCAGTTTCCCCAAAGAGGTCACCGAAGCGCAGCCAGTTCACCGACGCGGGAAGATCTACATCAGGGCCCATTAAGGCCCGATAAAACCTTCCGTGCAACTCTTTGTCCCTCCATACTTCCCTGCGATTTTCGACGCTAAGCACCGATGGTTTACGCCAGTTCTCAACTGCCATAGAGAGAGGGGTAAATCCCTTGTCAACTGCCACAACGTCACAATGCATCCCACATTCGTTGTTGAGGAAATAGTTCCTGAGGCTGTACACTTCACGGTTATGGAGGTTTTTGGCATTTAGAAAGCCTCTACCACCACACTTCCGTGGAATGTACAGTCTCATAACAGACGAACGTGGGTGTAACATGCGATTTTTTGTGAGTAGTTGACGGATTCTCCTATCCAAGGTGTCCAGCTCAGTCTGAGTCCATCTCAGTATGCCAAAGGAGTATATCAATAAAGGCATCACCCAACCATTGAAGGCACGCACCTTATTGCCACCAGACAAAAGACTATGAAGTACCTTTGTTAAGCGGCAAAAGAAACGTGTCTTCACCGATTCCTTGACATCCTTCACTGATATACCCAAAGACTCTGACATGCCGAGATACTTGTACGTTTCGGCCTCAGACAAAGATCTGAGTGTCATTGTCTCTGAAAGTCGTAGATTCGTTGAATTTACATCTTTTCCCTGTCGTACATGCAAGACCGCACATTTGTCTACACCGAATGATAGAAGAATATTATGGTACGCTTCCACGCTTTATTATTATTATTATTATTCTTCTTCTTTCGCTGTATGAAATCAGTGTAAGTACATGAATATCTCCACCTACTTCCGACCTCTATAACTTACTTTGGGTGCATTTTGTCCCAATCATTCATTTCTGCACACAAATCCGCTGTAAGAGAAGAGAGTTTTACTGCCCGCGAAGAATCTGACTTCCCCGATAGTGACTTCGAATGTTTCTTTTCATAATTCGGATCTGCGAAAACATAAAATAATTTTTAATTAATTTTTGATTGTTGTCGTAGAATGATTCGGGCAACGTCATTTGCATGTATCGCGTGCTGTCATAATTAGAGATCGGACAATCGGATGCATATTTACCTAAAGTTAGTTTAAGACAAAGTATGGAAACGGCTTTTTATTGTTTTGTTAAATGAAATTTTTCACCATTTCTGTTTTTTTATTCAATTATTTAATTGATTATTGTTTTAGTCAAACTAGCTTACTACTTTCGTATAACACTCTTCATGTAATAAATCGTACATTCATAAATCGCACGGGGAACTGAAACTAAACTTCATGTAAATACGTATGCATAGTTGTATATATGAACCCGGAGTCTCGGTCTTTTGAAAATAAATACCACGTGCTAATTTAGTAATTTTCAAACAATATCACTACGTTAAATTTGCAGTCCCGTATTCTCCCGGGATTTTTATTTAACAAAATGTATTTTAAAAAAGCCGCTTCCATAATTTGTGAGCCAAAAATTAACTTTAGGTAGGTAAATATGCATCCGATTATCCGATCTCTAGTCATAACATTAAAAATATCTCTACGTCACGAATTAATAAATGAATGACGAATAGACATATAATCATAGAGACATACATTTAAATAGTACAAACAAAAAAACTCAAAATATAAAATTATAAACAAAAAACCGATCAAGTGCGACTCGGACTCGCGCAACGAGGGCTCTGTACAAAGTCGATATGTAAATAATTCGTTCATTACTAGAATTAAGTTTCATTCTATACTTTTTTTTTTTAAATACCTACAAAGGTTAAGGTTTTCAGAGTTTTTCCTTTACTTGTGCCACAATTTGTGTCCAAATTGGGTAAGCCGGGTAAAATGAGTTAGAGAATAATACGGAAGTCCAGACACAGCAGGGTCACAAGTAAGAGAATAATCAGTCCGTTAAACAAGCGAAGTTACAATTTAACAGGTGATGATTGCAGAGTATTAATGATATTCACGACACGAATGACGGAAGCACTCTAAACTTGACCCTTGACTCCTACCCTATAGTTAAGCAGGTTGCTGATCTCTTTAATTCTTTGAATCAACAGTAACAAAGAACCATACGTTGTAAACAATAACATTACCTATCTCCTTTATGTCAAACCGCAATTAGTGCGGCGCCAATAACAAAGGGAATCCTATTGTGTTAAGCGCAACGTAATCACCTCCCGCTTATCTGTTTGTCACCATTTTTTCTAAGAATTATAAACATTTTACCTAACTATTGTACCTTTTTGTGTAGCTTGATAAGCAGTGATGTTTTTACTACAACTTGCAGGAATAGCTACTAGTATTTTATTTAAGAGAGATAGAGCTGTAGTTAGAGGTTTTAGGAAAAACGCAATGTAAATTTTAGTTCTGGGGTCGTACCAACCGTTGTCTTGTAAAACTTTGATAGTTTTATTTTATTAATAGTTTATTCTGAATGTCTTTAATACAAAATCAATAAAAAATTCTAGCCTAATAGCTGGAAAAAAAAATAGCCATAACCTAAGCATCAGTGACCTTTAGTAAAAAAATCTAAAATATCAAATATCTTGAAAACGGGTAACTTTTGGATAAGGCAATATGGGCTGAAAATTGTGTTTTGGCCAAATCTATCACCTCACGATGGATGTGGGTCGACTTACCAGTAATCCTGTATATATATATGTATATATATACTAACTGTCTGTTCATTATCAAATATTAATTTGTGAGTTGTTTTGCACAAATTCGAATTATTATATTAAAATTAAAAGTAAAAAAAAATATTTTAATACAAGCTTTTATTAAATGCACTAAAAAGAACAAAATAAACATTTACATATAAAAGTTTTGAAAAAAGTTTGTCTTTAAAAATTGTCTCGAGATTTACTTACTTATAGAATACTTTACACACAAGCTTTTTTATGTAAAAGTTTCATTTTGTTCTTTTTAGGGCATTTAATAAAAGTTTGTATTTAAAATATATATTTACTTTTAATTTATTTTCCAACTAAAAAACCAAGCTTAGCAAACCCTTTTAATCTGATACCCATATTATAGGGGTGCATTATAAATAATTGGTCCGCCATCTTGGGAAAGTCCGCCATATTGGATTAAGGTGACGTCACATTATTTATTGAGATGTTCTTTGCAAGCCCTTTCATTTGATACCCATATTGTAGGGGTGCATTCAAAATAATTGATCCGCCATCGGGTAATGCCGCCATGTTGGATTTAGAATGACGTCATACACATAACCATGCATTGTCATCCGACTTACACGTGTATGCAAAATTTCAGCTCAATCTGAATCCGAGAAGTGAGTAAAATTAATATTCCAAGATTTTCTTACATAGTTTTTTCTTTTTTATTTTTATTCCATACGGTGGCAGACGAGCAAATGGCCCACCTGATAGTAAATGGTAACCATCGCTCATGGGCATCTGCAATGCCAGGGGCACAGCTGAGCCGCTGCCTACCTGGAGAGAAATAATCTTTTTAAGCCTCGTTTGAAGTTAGACATATCGTAGCGCTCAGGAAACACCGCAGCTGGGAGCTCATTCCAGAGTTTGCATGTACGCGGTAGATGTAGGATATGGATGAACTCTACTGCGGTGGCGGGTGGTGCGATGGTAAAAAGGTGACGAAGGCACCATTGCAAATAGTTCCTCAGAGCACTCTCCGTTAATGAGCCTTTTTTTTTCCTGAGGAAAATGCATTAAATTGCATACCCCGGCTGTGGCGAGCCGGCGGTTATGTGGGGCTCTCCTCCCCAGAAGGGGGAGGCCTACCCAGTAAAAACCTCAAGGATGGCCTTCCTCAAGCATGTAGGGAGCCCCCGGGAACATCAAGCCACTTCCGGGAACCCCCAGCCTCCGCTCCCCTGCCTAGAGGGGAGCCCTCCTCGGGGGAGGCTACTACCTCCCCCGGTTCAGTTAAAGAGCCTATAAAGAACACACAGAGAGCCAAAGTCTCTCCGCTGCTCCAAGGTCTCTGTTGAGGCCGTAATATTACATCTTATAGTAACAAGTGAAGCTAGTATAAAAGCTTGTCAAAAGCTGGTAAAAATAGTGTTTTTATGCATAGATACAGTAAACCGTAACTAAGAAATGGTAATTTATATGTGAATCAAATTTTTATATATAAACCTCACAAAATGGCGTTCAGTCTGACACAGAAAATCGACCACAAAGAAACACACAGATGCAAGCTTTTATAGAACTGTACGAACTTAAAATGCCTGCGCATTCACAAAGTTCAGAAATGTCTGTTAGTATCGCAGTTCGCTTCGAAATGAGCTGTGCATATTTCAGAGACCATTAACCTACAAACTGATCAGTTTAGAAATGGCACAACTTGACTCTCAGTATTTGCAATTTCATCTTTACTGTAGCAGCATTAAATTTCAGATTCGTACAAACGCTATAGAGAAGCAATAAAAATGATCTAGCTCCGGTCATTTTAGCGTTGTCCCACTGATAACACGTATATGGTATTTTGAAAGAGTGGGAACTTCAGAATAACGTGTTACTAGAACCAGACGGAATGTAACGATATTTTTAATTTAATTTAATAATAAGTTTGTTTTTATTTTTAAATTTCCTGTTGTTTTTTCACTTGACTAGCTGTGAGTATCTTTAATCATAAAAATCAATTGGATATTCTCACTAAAACAATCGTTATAATGATATCAAAGTATATGTTCAGTCCATTTACTAGATGTCTAAGGGGATGGGGTGTAAATAAAAATAGGCCAATATGGGTCCTGGCAACATCCAGAATCATAATCTGCATGCTTTTCTGAGTTCAAAAACACACACCGAATGCGGTCCTCACATTTTGCACACTCAACTCCATCCAGCGCCCGGTCTAACACAGATAAACCTTCGTTAAGAATCACTCTATCTATAAAAAAAACCGCATCAAAATCTGTTGCGTAGTTTTAAAGATCTAAGCATACATAGGGACAGACAGACGGCGACTTTGTTTTTGTATGTACTGAAGAACTTACGAACGAAAACGTTACGTTAACGTCACGTTGCCCATAAAGGTCATTTGTAGGATAAATTAATATATTTTTGTGTTATAAAAGATAGCGATATAAGATAAAAGAAGACGTGATAATAATGTTATCTTTTAATGCTAAGAACTACTTACTTAAGGGCATGCGACATTGAATTATTCCCAAAATGAATTATTATTAGAGATCGGATAATCGGATGCATATTTACCTAAAGTTAATTTTTGGCTCACAAATTATGGAAGCGGCTTTTTTAAAAATACATTTTGTTAAATAAAAATCCCGGGAAAATACGGGACTGCAAATTTAACGTAGTGATATTGTTTTGAAAATTACTAAATTAGCACGTGGTATTTATTTTCAAAAGACCTAGACTCCGGGTCATTTATACAACTTTATTTATGCAACATGTTCTACAGTACCGGAATTGCGGGATTTTTATTTATGGAAATAAAATAAAAAAGACAGTTCCATACTTTGTCAAAAACTAAATTAGGTAAATAAATAAACATCCGGCTATCCAATTCCGCAATCCCGGGATTTTTATTTAACAAAACAATAAAAAGCCGTTTCCATACTTTGTCTTAAACTAACTTTAGGTAAATATGCATCCGATTATCCGATCTCTAATTATTATATTGTAAAACTAATAATACTTTTGTTGTGATTTTGTGCGTGCTACGGAGTTAGCACGAAGTCGGATGGCCGAATGTTGTGATTTTCAATATATTTTTATACAAAATCGTATATGGTTAGTTAATTACCTACATAATAATCGTTTAATATAAGTTTAAAATTTAATTTATCAATATTTAATAAGAAGTCTCACTGCCACAATATTGTTGTCAAACCAAACTTCCTTTTCGATTCCGTTGGTTATACCTATTATTCAAAATTGTAAAATATATTTGATATTGCACTTACATTAATAAATAAACCATTTTAAACTGCATATAATACGATTATCATAATATTACATATTACTCATGAAAAGTTTTAATCCAAATCGGCAAAGACTTTGCAGACCGTGACACGTCCTTAGCAACCCTCCCAATCAATAAACGCAGGACCTTCAAGACCTGCTTCCTTCCTTGCCAGGCTTCTGCTTAGCCACGGGTAAGTTCCTAACAACATAGACCGGAGCCAATTGGGTGTACCGTGCTGTTAGGGTCCAACGGCTCAGACCGAGTTTAACCGGTAAATAAACTAAATATTAAATAAACAATATAATACTCATTCTGATATTAGTTTTTCCAGCAACAGTCTCCGCCGGTGGCTTGCAGCGATCATCGAAATACTTCTCATCTTTGCATTCAAACTTTTCTTCATATTTAGTGGCAAACGCTGCCGGACACCCTTCGATTAAAGAAATGCAATTATTAACTATCATTATTTATGATAACTATAAAACTGCGAACAATCAATCAAACATCATTATATTTAGGTACTGCATTACCTACTTGTTATATAAAATATAATAAACTAATGAAACATATGTAATAGGTACCAATTTTAATCTAAAAGGTAAAACATTAATATATAAATAAAATTATAATTGTCTATAAATATATAATCATTTAATTATAATATAATATTAGTAGTGTTAAACCCTTAATTATTATATGCAGTCATTGCAATATAATATGCAATTCTACTTCTCACGCTTGAGGTTACACCATGATGATAGATTGCGGATTTGACTACTGTCTCTTTTCTGTTTGTAACATTATCCAATAGATGGCAGCACAGTGAGCCACGTGGCGGAACACAGTTGCACATTTGATTTTAAAAGGTATAATAATTAGATATGACTTGGTTGGGATCATAAATAATAATCATAAAAGTCACGCTAGTATTCCATTGCTTTAAATATTTTTTTTTTCTCAGGAGAGAGAGAGAGAGAGACCCAGGATACCCCCGAAACGGCAAGTGTCACGGAGGTTATGTTGGAGTCCACGCAACTGGAGCGGTCCGATCGCGTGACGTACCAACTGAACTCAGCCAGAGCTTTGGCCATAAGAGCCCTTTTTTTTAAAGGGGAAACGCATTATGCACCGTGACACACACACACCGGTTTTTGGACAGACTAATGTTTGAGCTAATGTATAGTGTAATATTGTTATGGTTGGGCTTGCGCGATCTCATTGTCTTCTGTGTTGTGTGCAGAATATTTACGTTATATTCATATCTTTGCATTAAGTATACAGTGCTCTTGGTATTGGAAAACAGAACTAGTATGGTAATAGTAACACTTTTTATAGAACTGTATTCATGTAGATCCCGTGTGAAATTCTATTGTACTAGTTTTGTCGCATTGTTTTTATTTCGTATTACAGTGCCTTGCTACAGTTTCTCGTCTCAGCGTTGTTGTACTTACGTTAAATTTTTTCGCGGGGCGTATTCTGCCTGGCAGACAATAATAAGTATTTTATTTACTATGTTACGTTGTAGACTAACCAATAAACCAATGTATAAATTCTTTGGCTGTCATAGCTTTAATGTCTTAATTTTGTACATTTATTTTCTAGCGTTTATTAAGAGGCGATTATGTCTCTTCGTGATATGTACACAGAATTTCTTAACATACGAAAGGCAATACTATGATTTTATTTATTATACTATTTTACTATCCCAAATATTATTACTTAGTATATTATTTATCCAACTTTATTTGAAAAGAAGCAAGAGATGTATGCAAATGCTTATTCATTATTATGCAGAAACCATCGGTAAAGGCATAAATCTCTCATCTGGGTATTGTTGTTATATTGAATTAGATATAATTATGTATACTTTTTTTCTAGTGCTTATATTGAGATGTTTACTAATCTCTGAAAAAAAATACACAGTATATTTTAATATATGGAAGACTATATGATGAATATATTTATAACACTATTTTATTTAAGCAAATATTATTAATTACTATGTTATTTATTGAATGTTATTTGAAAAAAGGCAAAAGAAGTATGATTATAATACTTTGTTATGACGGGGCTATAATGACGGTATAAAACTGGCATCTGGGTATCATTATTATATTGAATTTTGTAAAGTTTTCATAAGGAGTAGTATTGACTCGATGGTTCAGCATCGGTTGCCTGATAGTGCTTCACAACAACGTTGTTACTCTAACGAGGACATTTTTTATTATCTACAATACCTTAGTCTTTTGTTCTTTATTGTATGTCACAGTTATAGTTTATTTAAAAAATGCAAGTCTATGCATAAAATATTATAATAGTAGGTTTATTTTTGTTAGCACTATCTCCAGGATCAACTTGTAAGCGCACCGGCTTTGCTTCAGATTGGCTAAATATATTAGTGTGGTGTTTTGTATTACCAGTTATTACTATTTATATTCATGCTATAAAATGAAGAAATCACATTTATTGAAGTTAGGTCTTTATAATGCTGGTTCTCTTGGCACAGGTCACGACGATTTTATTGTAGCAATGAACCGATTTGATGCAGATATTGTGGCTGTCAATGAAACCTGGATTAGAGCAGGGCAGGAAGCAAGAGCACCAGTTATCTCTGCCTACCGGCTACGCACTATTCCGCGACCAGCACATATTCGCAGTGGCCGGGCGGTGGTGTCGCTTTCTACATTAAAAGAGGTATCAACGCCAAGCGGTTGACCATCCGTCGGCTGACATTGAGCAAATGTGGTTATCGTTAGTCATTAACGGCGTGCGTTTAGCGATAGGCACGGCGTATCGTCCTCCTTGGTGCAACGTTGATACATTTCTTGATGCACTGACCAATTCCTTTACTCATTTTTCTTCTTATGATCATGTTATAATTTTAGGCGACTTTAATATAAATCTTTTAGTAAATAACAATGAAATGGCAAATAAATTAAGGCAATTTTTAAACTACACAAATTTGCAACAAATGGTAGATGAGCCTACGCATTTTTCAGTTCATAACGAAACTTTAATAGACTTGATTTGTACAGATATTAGAGTTAAAGATTTATCTGTTACTAATATAACGGGGTCATTGGGTCATGCCATGATAAATGCTACTTTGAATATTCCAAAGAAAAAAATTTTACCTAGAAAAATTTCATTTAGACCGATAAAAGATATTAATATGGATAATTTTAATAGAGACGTTTCAAATGTTGACTGGTCACCTGTGCTTAACTCCCCCACTGTCGATTGTATGGTCAGTAAGTTCAATAATTTGATAATATCATTATTTGATATTCATGCACCGATTCGAACTGTGGTAATTAAAGATAAACCAGCGCCTTGGTTAACTACTACGGTAAAACTTATGATTAAGCTCCGTGATAAAGCACACAGTCGTTACCGGGTCACAAAACTGGATAAGCATAAGCAGTATTATAAATCTTTGAAGGCCCTGGTTAAGTCCAGTATTTATCGCGAGAAGTGTGCTTATTTCAACCAGTGTATCAATTCCAAGGTGCATGATAGTAAGTCATTGTGGAAGGGACTCAAAAAGAATATTTTATTTGATGTTAGTAGTCATGACATACAGGAACATTTTGACAATTTGAATGACATTAACGACCACTTTTTGAACATTCCTAGTAAGGGTACAGTTCAGAGTGACACGGTTCGGTTCTACGAACAGAACAAGTATCATGGCTTGCAACTCTCACTTAATCCTGTACATAGTAGTGAAATTGCTAAGATTATTCTGTCGATTAAAACGAACACCCACGGCGTAGATGGAATTTCAAGAGACATGATTTTACTTACCTTGCCTTATTCACTTGAAGCAATTACTGAAATTGTCAATAGGTCAGTAACGACATCTAAATTCCCAAGTCAGTGGAGACTAGCTAAAGTTAGACCAATCCCAAAAATTCCTAATCCTACTGAGCCTAAAGATCTTCGCCCAATCAGTATTTTACCCTTCCTGTCAAAAATTATTGAAAAAGTAGTACATGCTCAGCTGAGTAAATACATTGAGACACATAAAATTTTACCAGCAGTACAGTCTGGATTCAGAAAAGGAAAAGGAACAATTACCGCATTATTGGATGTAGTCGATTCGATATTGGCGGCTCAAGATAATGGTAATGGGACTATTCTATCACTGCTTGACTTTTCCCGTGCATTTGACAGTCTTGACGTGGGACTTCTTCTCGCTAAACTGTCTTATTATGGTATTGACGCCGCTTCTTTATCATGGTTTGAAAGTTACCTTTGTGGCCGGTCTCAGTATGTTGAAGTTGTGGGGTCAGACGGGGTGCGGCTGAATTCCGCGGTAAAACCTGTTCCGCGGGGGGTCCCGCAGGGTTCGATTCTGGGTCCTCTGCTTTTTTTTATTTATGCTGCTGATATGACACAACATGTGCGTAACTCCCAATACCATCTGTATGCGGATGATGTACAGGTATTCATTTCCTTTCACCCTGAAGAAACTGCTACTAAAGTCGCGTACTTAAATTCAGATCTAACCCGTATATCGGAATGGGCGGAGAGAAATGCACTGGTCTTGAATCCATCGAAATCAAAATTTTTAATTATAGGCACTAAGCAACAAGTAAGACTGATTGAAGAGCAGAATCCAAAAGTGCGAATTATTGATCAAGATCTCGAAAAGGTGAAGGAAGCTAGAAATCTAGGAATTATTTTTGATGACAGGTTGCGTTTTGAAAAGCATCTCATTGAACTGGTTCGGAACTGCTTCTATCGTCTAAAGATTCTCTATAAGATCCGCAACCTCTTAAGTGAAGAAGTCAGGTTAAAAGTAGTTGAATCACTAGTCTTATCTAAGTTGAATTATGGTGACTTAGTATATGGGCCGAGATTATTGTCAAAATATGCTCGTATCTTGCAACGGGTACAAAATGCTTGCTATCGTTTCTGTTACAATACACCATTTCGGTCTCATATATCGCCATATCTTAATGACTCAGGTATATTAAACTTAAACTCACGGAGACTGGTACATATGGGATGCTTGGTTCATGATATTTTAATGAACCAACAACCCGAATATTTGTATTCCAAACTCGGCCTTCCTGCAAGTTATGGGTATTCGAGAAGACCAACTAGGTTTCTACTGTCATATCAGCAGCATAAGACTGCGGCGTTTAGGGGAAGTTTTCGCTATCAGGCAACCAAATGTTGGAACAACATCCCACCTCCCATACGGCAACTAAAGTGTAGATCCACGTTTAAAAAAAAGTTAAAAAAACATGTGTTACAAAAACAAAGGACTGATTTGCCTGATAGATATGCTGACTCTCCATTTGTATGCTGATGGCTAATTGGGAAATATGTATCTGTATGTGTATGTATATGTATATGTATGTATGTGTATATGTATTTATGTGTGTATATATATATATTAATATTATCTGTCTACATTCACGCATTGCGCTTTATTTATTAATGTAATATGTATGCTTAGGTTTGTCTGTTTCTTTCTGTGTGTCTGCTGTCTAGTTTACTTACCCTCTCAAAGGGTTTCGGCAGAATATCAGCGCTTCGCGCTATGTGAAGCACAACGCTGAGCCGAGACCTGTTTGCTACTAGGGCACAATGTTATCTAAGTATTTTTAATAATATTAAGTGTGTATTTTGTGTCAAGGTTGCAAATAAAGTTATGTCTATGTCTATGTCTATGTCTATGACACCGCGCTGGCTAGACGCGGCCGTGTGTGGGGCTCTCCGGTATGACAGGACCGGCCTACCCACTAAAACCCCCCTGAGTTCTCTAGCCCCTGCGGGGCACATGGCGGGGTGCACTTTCGCGATTCTACCGCCATGAGCTACGGGGCCGGCTCGACCTAGGTCTGGTCGAGCCAACGCAAAGGGAGGGACTATCCGAGAACCCCTGGAGAATCCCCCAGACGGAGAGACATCACCACGGCGTGCGCGGTAGCCAGACGCGCACGCAGCCTCGCGGTAGGGTCATTAGGCGAGCACCGCTCTTGCGTATGCCCGCCTTCTCCTACCTATCCGTCTGCGGCAGAGAGGAGCGGCCTCGACATCCTCCTCCCGCTCTCTCTACGCTGCCTCCTTCTGCGAGATGACGTTCACGCAAAAGGAGGCGACAACCTCCCATTCCGCCTCGCCGCGGAGCATGGCCACGACCACGCTCGGAGCTAGAGGTCGTTGATTCCCAACGCAGCGATAAGGTCGCTGCGCTGTTTCTGCCACGCCGAGCCACACAGCCAGCGCAGTGGTGTCACTGCGTCTCTTCCCGACGTGCGCCCCGGTTGGCCATAAGGGCCCTACGGCTTGAATGGAGAGAGGTTAGCCGCACCCTTACGGTCAGCGCTGCCCTCCGAAGAGGACATATGCGCGAAGGAAGGCTCGGTACGCCAAAGTGGCTCCGGCCTATGAAATGATGGGGTCTACTCTTACATTTGCAGCAAGCTACGAAGTATAGACTAGCTAAGGGGTGGGCGGCGCAGATGCCGCCTCTCGCAAGGCTTGAAGAGCCAGCGTTGATGAGTCGGGAGGGTCAGAAAGGACGTGTCTGGGTCGACGATGTTCTGTACAATTATTTCTAGAAGGTGTTGATATTGTTGAGAACAGTAGGGACGAGCAATTTTAAAAACACTACAATAACATAGCTTATACAGACTAATGCGTGGGCTCCAATTTATAAAGATATTGTATGAATTGTTCAAAATATGACGAGCATCGCGGTCGAAGTCGCGGGCACCAGCTAATATATATATATACTAATATTATAAAGAGAAAAGATTTGTTTGTTTGTAATGAATAGGCTCCGAAACTACTGGACCGATTTCAAAAATTCTTTCACCTTTGGAAAGCTTCATTATCCCCGAGTAGCATAGGCTACCTTTTATCCTGGAAAAATCAACAGGTCCCACGGGATGCGCAATAAAGGCTTCGCTCAAAAACTACTGCACAGATTTTCGTGCGGTTTTCATCAATAGATAGAGTGATTCTTGAGCAAGGTTTTGCGGTATTTTATATCTCGGAAAAACGGATAGTCCCACGAGAAGCGCGATAAAACCTTCGCGCCACAAACCCACTTCCGTGCATATGTAGCCGTGGGCAAAAGCTATGACCCTTAACCCTCTATAGACCCAATCCCGAAATCCACGCAGGCGAAGCCGCGGGCAGAAAGCTAGTATATACTATATTTGACGCGAGGGAGCGGGAATTTGAAAGCAGTCTGTTGCTGTCGTCGGTAACGAACGGTTGTGCGCGATCAGATCGCGACGCAGCTACCCTCACTACATTCCACGTGTCCTCTTTGCAATTTTAAATCTTTAAAAATCATTGCAATATTTGTTTATTTTATAACAAAATATTGGTGATCAATAAACCTTTGTGAATTAAAGACTGTGGTTGTGTTATTTTATGGATTTCGCAATGTCTGAAGGTCGTCAACAAGATCATAGAGACGATGAAGTGCAATTTACGCCATTATCAATTGTGATACCCAGCTCTCGCCGACATATATATATATATATATATATATATATATATATATATATATATATATATATATATATATATATATATATAAAGTAGCATATACAGTGTGTTAGGGATCGGACTTCCGATACTTTACCAACGATTGTCAATGAAAAACAAATACACAAAGGCACCATCTGTTGTGTTTTGTCTCATTTTTTCTAATCGTAAAAGTACCTCTCTCTCTCACAATAGAAATATTACCTTCTTATGAATAGGGTTTTTTGTTAATTTTGACTTGTTTTGTTAGACCCGTTTCTTAACTATTTGCCTGTTTAACGGTACTTATTTTAGTACTTATTGCCAATAAATTAAAACAAAAAAATGATATCTCAAGGGCCCGGAATTTTAGGTAGAGCCCTATAACTAAAAAAAATAGATAATTTTACCCAGTTTTCCGTCTAAATCAAAGGATTTTGTTTATTATTGTAAAGAATTTCTTAACCAGCTCATTAACTTTGAAATAAGGCCACTTTTGTGTATGTAGACCAAATAAAATCGTAAAACAGCAAGATTTAATAAACTCCTTAAAATACGAGAAATAAAATTTTAAAATAGCTCTCATTCATAGGGGTGAGGGATGCGACCCCCATTTGTATAGGTGTTGGTAAAGTATCGGAAGTCCGATCCCTAACACACTATATATATATATAGCAAAAGTAGCATATATATGTAGAGGTCAAGTACTTGGGCGTAATCATCGACAAGAGACTGACCTGGGAGTCACACCTTAAGAACACGATACAAAAGGCAAAAACTGCCTTAGGTATATGTCAACGGCTTGTAGGGACGAAATGGGGACTAAACCCAAAAATCACCTTATGGCTTTACACCACCATTGTCAGGCCGTCAATAACTTACGCCTGTACGATATGGGGCTCGAAGGCACAGCAAGTTACGGCTATAAAAAAGCTATCAGGCCTGCAGCGCACTGCATGCCTGATGGCTACAGGAGCCGTTAGATCAACACCAGCCATAGCCCTTAATGCAATCCTCAGCCTCCCACCTCTAAACCTCTTTATCGAGAAGGAGATGATGGCTGGCATCTATAGGACTAACGCGGGCATAGAACACTGGAAATCCCAGACAATAAGGACACTACATCAAAAAGTGTTTGAATGTCCACTTCTTGCAATGACGACAGACGTCTTGCTTCCAGAAGTTAACTTCCACAAGAATTTCACTGTGGAAATCACCAAGAGGGAAGACTGGGCGCAAGGCCGACATAGTGATCCCTTAAATGACGGGAGTCTGGTGTGGTTCACCGATGGCTCAAAAATGGGGGCTAACGTAGGATGTGGCATATATGGGGGCAGACCCAGGGTTAGCAAAAGCATAAATCTGGGAAAGTATGCCACTATATTCCAGGCGGAAGTCTGTGCCATAATTGAATGTGTACAAGCGAACCGCCAACGAAACTACGTAAACCAAAAAATCGTAATCAATTCAGACAGCCAGGCAGCTTTACTAGCAATAAACAATAACACCCTTAAATCAAAGCTAGTAAAAGACTGTGTGAAAAAACTCAATAACCTGGGAGAGAAGAACAAAATCACTCTCAAATGGGTGCCAGGTCATTCTGGAATAACCGGCAATGAGAAGGCCGATGAACTCAGGCCAGGGCTGGGGCTCAAGGAATACAGTTCGGCCCAGAGCCTATCTGTGGTATCTCAAAGAACCAGGCCATGCAATACCTGAAAACTCGCCTTCTTAACGAGGCGAAAGCAGACTGGCACAATACGTCCGGGATGACACACTCAAAAGCACTAATCGAACCATACTCTCGCAAACGCACTGACGAGCTATTAAAGCTTAACAAGAGTAACTTGAGCGTGATGGTTAGGGCTTTGACCGGTCACTGCATGTTGAATAGACACCTTCACAACATGAAACTTAAGGACACTGACACATGCAGAGTCTGCGAACAAGAGCGTGAAACACCAATACACCTCTTGTGCTACTGTGAACCGCTGATTCACAAAAGAAACAGACACCTGGGGAAACACATCCTTGACCCAGATGAAATAAAAACAATCCGAACTGGGAACATCCTATCTTTCTTGGTCAGTGCCCAGTTAAGGGAGCTACTGTAGGGCCTACATGGAACCTACATAGGAGGCTGGTCACAATAGATCTTAATAGGTCGCAGTGATGCACATCAGCCCCGACTTACATGAAATAAATATAAATAAAAATATATATGTATATATATTTACGTGATTACTTACCTTGTCTCTCTAACCAGTCTACAGCTGGCGTTGAGTTAATATCAAATGTAGCTAGTGATCCAGTGTACGTGTCATTTTCTTTAGCTACGTCTTCAGTTGTCTGTTTCAAAAAATGTAGTGAAATATTACTAGTTATGTGCCTGATATTCCTATCCGTACCCGCGGCTATCCCAGGCAAAAAATCTGTATCTCTATCTATTTATTTTATTTACTTATTCATCTAGCAAACTTTACAGCATAAATAAATTTCTTTATACATTATTCAAATAAAAAAAAACATTACAGCCAATTAAAAAGATTGTAATATTTACAAAAATAAATAGTTACGACAATTTAGACAAAACACAACGAATCTTATCTTATATATAAAAATGAATCACTAAATGTGTTGGTAAGCACATAACTCAACAACGCTTGGACCAATTTGGTCAATTCTTTTTTAAAATGTTTGTTGAAGTTCAAGGATGGTTTTGACGGAGAAAATTTCTAATAATTATCAGAAAAACTCTAAAAACAGCCCTTCTTTTCCCATACAAACGTTTTCTAACTGAAACGTACAGTCAATTTGAACTTTATTGTTATTGTATAAAGTTAATATTGCTAAGACAACAGTGAGTACTGTTGTCTAAGCAATGTAGGTGTGTTCCTAACATCAAAGAGTTAATTTGCGCTTTATTAACGCTATATAAAGTTGAAATTCAATCATATCTATCAAAACAGTGTGCGTGTGTGCGTTCTATCTATATTAGGGGCCGGGGTGGCTACCGTGAGGTGCCAACGCACTTCGACCCATTATGGGTCTTTTGTGCTACCCCATTAGTTCCTACTCCTTATTGTCGTTAGACAGTTACTTGACCACCGTCAGTCCAATCAATCGTGCTCAAGAGCCTGATTATGTCCCTTGGTGGCATTACCCTAAAGTCGTTGGGTTTTGGGTATCCAATCCCTATCAACCTTTGCCTACAGCCGGCCAGAGCATCGCAGTTGCACAATAGATGTGTCATGCTCTCCTCCTCGGTCTTGCAGGCCCTGCATAGATTGGTCTCAGTGAGGCCCATCTTGTGCAGCATAGTTCTAGTACCAAAGTGTGCTGTAAGGGCACCAAGCACCAGGCGCGTGTGGAGCCTACTTGAGCGTGTGTGCGTTGGAGCACAGAATACAACTTTGGAGGATTTAATGTCACGTTCCAAAATTGTATAGTTACAAAATGTTGTAGTTCATTGGACCTTTTTTGCAATTAATCATTTCTTATTCACAAACGCCCTACCACCAGGGTGACGGTTCTGTACAGGAGAATTGTTTGCCCTGACCTTCGATCATATATTTCTGTATTTAAACAATTCCATAGAAAATCAAACAAAATATCGACCCCGCATCTATACATAGAAGAATAGATGTATATTATAATACCAATTTTGAAAAAAGTTCTAAAGTGTCATATAATTTAAGCCAATTTAAATCTTAAGTAACGTAATGAAGTATGAAAATAAATCCTTGTTAAGGTCATTACATATTATCTTCTGGTTTCGATGATATAATGATGCCGTGAAATCAGAAATGAACAATACATATTTGAAAACAAATATATTGGATAATAAGCCCTTAGTCTGTTGCAATTAAGCACAAATTCATTTCATATAATAATGCTCCTACGTTCCATTTGACTCCGAATATTGTGCTCGCGTCTTATCGCATCCTGTTCGAACATAGATAGCAGTGGAGATGCTTAGTTTTTTTTTTACACGTATCTTAACAGTACGGAAACTTTTTAAATTTTAAACATAAACCAAGATGTAGAATTAGGTGCTAAGGAAAGTACAGACTTTATTAATACAGGGTTTCTCAATCTTTATTTTGCCGAGTCTTACAAACAAAGAAAGCGTAAAACTAAAAAAAAAAAGAAATAAAATCACAAAAAATGATTTCGTTGAATTTGTTGAAGTTGAAATTGAATGACTCCATCATTCCACTGACCTTTTTCTGAAACATTAGCTCTGTGCTATTTTTTCCTATGAGTGAGCCACTCGAGACAGAAAGAGATAGATGCGATGCGTTACGCATCGTGGCATGGTACGCAAGCGTTTTAAATTGATATTTTAGTAATACATAATATGAATAAAAGTGTTTTGCTCATAAAAAATGCGCTAATAAATTAAGATAAAGATATACTTATTGGAAGTATGACATTCCATCCTTCTTTTGCACTTTACGTGTGTGATTTTTACAATTATAAACTACGCATTTCGGCATCGCTGACGTTATCAATCGCGCGCGGCCACCGAATGAATGAGAGCGAAACAAGGCACATTTACTGTTTGTGCCTTGTTTCGCCGGTGCCACTTTTTAGACGGTAACTGTGTATCTACAGAAATATATGATCGAAGGCCCTGACTATAAAATAAGTAGGAACAGAAATCTTTACAAATCTTTTTGACAGGGCGAAGTCTGTCGGGTCCGCTAGTCATTCATAAAAGAACATGGTGCCAGACTTAATATAAAGATGTGGGCAATTGTGTGTGTGAAAGTGTATTTGTATGTGTCTGTTTGTGCATGTGTTTGTACATTTTTATGGAACTACTAAGACGTATTATTTGAAAATCGGAGCAAATTACTGTATATGAATTGGTTGCGGGTCATAAAAAAAATATCGGGACATATGTAGGTACCTTATTAATTTTTAAGTTAAAGATGAAATTTTTTATTTCGGTAATTGGGTGACAATAAAAAAAATAACTTCGTGTAAGATTGAATGATTATGTAAAACGGGGGGGGGGGGGGGGAATAATAATTTACCACTTTGGAAGTATCTCCTCGCTCAAACTATTATATTAGTCACCTGACTATCACTTTTGACGACCTATCCATAAATACCCCACACATATGGATTGGATGAAAAAAAATTGAGTCTTCCCTAACTGAGAGAATCCAGTTCTTAGTATGGATAACCATCAAAATTGTTTTTTTCCTTCAAAGGAGATAATTTTTTTTAGGCCCACTAGAAAACGGCAACGTTTATTGATATTACTGAACTCTAAATTATCAATTTATTATTAAAAGCAATTGCACGATATTATGAGTAAAAATGAAACGGAAATGATAAAATCAATTAATTAAACTTAGTAATGACTTTTGACATTTGAGGTAAAGGAACTAACGTATTTAAATCAAATGAAAGATGATTTAATATTATACAAATAATATATAAATATAATAATAGATAAAGGATAGTGCATTATTTCTTTTTTATTTTATTTAAAAGTATTGAACTCTCAATTATTATTTTAATACTATTTTAGATTATTTTAACTATTAGTTCGTCAGTCCAGTATCGTCGTGAAACGGAACGCGTCATCATTTTTGACAGCGACAGAATGGTACCTACACTGACATCCAATTGACGTCTGTTTGTTTTCAAGCGAATTCTGTGTTTACGTTTCCAACGGCTTGATTTCGTTTTCTTTCCCGTATCCCGTATTTAGAATGCAAAAAAATAATACGATTTAGGGGTTTGTATACTGTATTTTTTTTAACGTAAATGCATGAGGTCGCGTCGACGCTCCGCGAGCACTGCAGCTCTGGTGAAACGCCCGAAATACGCTAAGTAGCGTATTTCGGGCGTTTGGTAGTGGCCAAAGAAGATTGTATTTTTCAAGAATAAAAAAAGTGTTAAATAGCATTTACGTAAAAAGCAATTTGAATACAAATCAAAATAAAGCTACTAACTACTAAGAATTTTTAGGTTATTTAATCTTCAAGTTTTAATTGATTTCTCAATATTCCCGTTAGATAAAAACAAGCTAATGTTCCTTATAATATCTAGGGTTAATAAGAAATTATTCAACGTATGTCTCATTAATAAACGTTACATTTTATAGTGGGCCTATTCTCCATACAAGAAAAAATGATCTCCTTTAGTGCGATAATCTGAATGAGGTTCACAGAATACATTCTACCAAGTATCAACAGAATAGTTCTTATATTTTCGAAAAAAACTGGCTGCGACAGATGGACAGACTGTCAGACAAAGACATGACGAATCCATAAAGGTTCCGTTTTTTGCCATTTGACTACGGAACCCTAAAAAGAGATATGTTACAAGTACCTCCGAATCGGAGACTGCCTCATTCTTAAAATGTTCATCAATTAATTTCCATAGCTCAACGCACTTATCCAGCAGCTCTTCAGCATCATCCACCCCCGGTGTCGGGGTGAAATCAATCACCAGTTGCTGGTGCGTGACAGGTTCTCCACATTCAGCGTCAGAGAATTGACTGAGTAATGTGGACCTCGTGCTTGTCACCGTTTCTTCGTATTCCATAGTTTGTTCACCCACAACTTTTAACCTTTTTAAATTGGTTTTAGATTGATTGTTTTTAAACTTATTAGTGTCAATCCATTTTAGCTGTACAATTAAACAATATAAATCCAAATTTTTCTTTTATACTAAGCTTTAATTTCAAAGAAACACAGACACAGTTCGACTTCTCTCAGTAAATTAAGTTTTTTCATACAATAATTATGTAAATTTCCCTGGAAACAAATTTGTCATCTGTCAAAACCATAGACTAGAGACGTTTCGAACGACGGCAATAATGTCTCTGTATAAGTATCTCGCTAGAGTAAATATATTCTTTGATAAGTATCCTCTATGTATTAATAATCATTAGAAGTCATTGGCGTACAATTCTTTAAAAATTACTTTTTCACAATATTTAGTTTCGTATTTATCTTTCACTTGACGCTGGCATAATTAATAAATGCCATAAGGGGGGCCATAAAAAAATAAAAACTATGTACTCTGTGCAAACATCACAAAACATTAAAATGCCATATAAATAAGGGAATTAATTTCTACATTTTCTTTAAGTTAAAATTTTAAGCAACACATGATTCGATTGCCATATGTCGGGAAGAACTGCGACGGAATCACAAATGTTTGCAAGTTAGTATATTGTCGTATACAATTTGTTTGATTTACCAACCAAAAAGAGTCCAACTGCAGTACCCACAGTTAATGTCTGTAACTTGAAGTGACCAGATGTAGTTTCTGTAACATTCTGGATCCCAATTATTTATCTGAGGCGAGCGTCCAATTGGCGTCTTTTTGCTGATTTTCTTGGTTCTTCCCAGTACAAGGTCTCCCGCCGTAGACTTGTGAACCAACGGCGTAGCATCTTTGATGTTCAAAAGTGAGTGTAAAAATCCTATTCAAAGAACAAATTTTTGATTTTCTTTCTGTTTCGCATAGTCCTGTATTTGATCTTGTAGATCTTGTTTGAGATCTCTTTTAGCGGGTCGCCGGCGGGCGCGAGGAAGTCGCGACTGCTACGGCGACCCGGGATGGACCACGCCCCTTCCGTGGCCTGGGGCGTCGTCGGTGGAGGAGACCGGGGGAGGTAGTAGCCTCCCCCGAGGAGGACTCCCCTCTAGGCAAGGGGGTGGAGGCTGGGGGTTCCCGGAAGTAGCTTGATGTTCCCGGGGGCTCCCTACATGCCTGAGGAAGGCCATCCCTGAGGTTTTTAGGGTAGGCCTCCCCCTTCTGGGGAGGAGAGCCCCACATAACCGCCGGCTCGCCACAGCCGGGGTATGCAATTTAATGCATTTTCCTCAAAGGAACAAAAAAAAAAGATAGGGCAGCAAACGAGCAAACGGATCACCTGATGGCAAGCGATAACCGTTGCCCATGGACACCCGCAACACCAGAAGAGTCACAGATGTGTTGCCGGCCTTTAAAAGTAATTTTGTTCCGTGGTCTACAACTCTTAATTGACTCACCTATTTTCGACAATCAATGTAGGAAAAGGAAACATCACTTAATTGATTCTAAATTCCGTTCAAGCTGTCGCCCGGTATGCAGGAATCGCAGACGAGAACGGAAGGAAGCCAATCGGAAACCTCCTGATCTTCTCGAGAGAAAACCGCTTCAAGAACTCATCGTAAGATATTCCATTGTTATTTGTATGTGTTGGTTTTTTATCCCACTGCAGAGAATATGCTGAGGCTCCTCATGGATACCAGCGCTATCAAGTGCCGCAGTGATTATATCCAAACCGACTGAGGCGTCTCGAACGGGATGACCGTCTAAACTCAGCCTGAACCTTGCCCATAATGGCCCTACGGCTTTAATGGAAGGGGGTTGACCCAGTAAAATCCTATTTGAAGAATAAATTTTTGATTTGATTTGTACCCATAATACAAGCCTTCAGAGCTTACTTTGGGCTAGGCTAATTGGTGTGAGTGTAAGAAATATATTTTATAAAAAAATATATTAAGAATGCGGTGAGAAAAAAATTCATATGTTTTTTTTTCACACATTGCTTAGCTTTCGTAATCTAAACTAGACATTTGTCTCGTACGAAGGCAATCGAAATTAAAGATGTGCTTAATCTTATATATAAAAATGAATCGCAAAATGTGTTGGTAAGCTCATAACTCAACAACGCCTGGACCAATTTGGCCAATTCTTTTTTGTTAATGTTCGTTGAAGTTAAAGGAGGGTTTTTACAATGAGGAAAATTCGAATAGTTATCGGAAATACCCTAAAAACAGCTCTTTTATTTTCCCATGCAAACGTTTTCTAACTAAAACGTACAGTCGAATTGAGCTTTATTGTTATTTTGTGACTCGCCAGCGGCCGCTGGTGAGTCACCGGGCGGGCAACACATCCTGAAGATGTCTCGCTGAGAGACGAAACACGTGTCGACCTTGTCTGCTTGTTGGACAAGTCATCATGAACTGCGCGGAATCAGCAAAAAACAATATCCTTTGTAATACAATGGACTTCCGCAAAATAACACCTGCTACAATAGAGTATTTATTGTTATTGTATAAAGTTCATATTGCAAGCACTCACTGTTGTCTAAGCAATGAAGGTGTGTTCCTAACATCAAAGAGTCAATTTGCGCTTTATTAACGCTACATATAGTTGAAATTCAATCATATCTATCAAAACAGTGTGCGTGCGTGCGTTGGAGCACAGAATACATCGTTGGAGGATTTAATGTCACGTTCCAAAATTGAATAGCCACAAAATGTAATAGGTCATTTAGACTATTTTTGCGATTTGGTTGGCTATGCGACATTATCTATAAAATAATTAGGAACAAAAAACTGCCACTGTACAAATCTTTTTGACAGGACGAAGTCTGTCGGGTCCGCTAGTTAACAATAAAGTTTTACAGTAAAGTATATTGAAAGCTAATGGTTATATATTTTAATTCTTACAAAAGTTACACAGTAATGTCGGAAGCGAACACTTCAAATCTTACTGGTAATGAATCGGACAAGGAAAATGATTCTGATGGGCCGTTTGAATAACCTCACGAGTCTAGGCTAGAATCAAAAGTATTCGCTCGTATTTATAAAAAAAAAGCGAAACATGCATATGAGAAATTGCTGAAGACTATCAATAATTTGTTTTGTGAATTAATGTAAACTAATAAAAATTATATGTTAATTATCTTTGTTTTATATATCTTTATCTGTGGTTTTTATTATTATTATTTTGTAATATTTTTGCGACTAGCAGTGCATGAGGGCGTGCTGGTCCCAACATTAATGTACGGAAGTGAAAGTTGGGTATGGGAGAAACGACATGAAAACAGAATAAATGCAGTAGAAATGAGAGCTTTGCGGAGTATGGCAGGAGTAAAACTGAGTGACAGATTGTATAATGAAGTGATTAGAAAGAAATGTGGTTTGAAAGAGGATATCGTGACAAGAATAGAGAAAGGGATGCTTGGGTGGTTTGGGCATGTGGAACGGATGGATGAAAGTAGCCTGACCAAAATGATTTATGAAGCTGGAGTGAGTGGAGACACGGGCCGAGGAAGACCTAGGCGAACATATTTCGAACAAATCGAAAGTGTCCTCAAAAAAGGCCAGGTCAGAAGTACCCGCAATCGTCGAGCATGTATGAGGAATGTTATGAAAGTAGATGAAGCGAAAGAGATATGTAAGGACCGTAGCAAGTGGAAGGACGTAATCTCTGCCTACCCCCGTGGGAAAAAGGCGTGAGTGTATGTATGTATGTACGAGTATGTAATATTTTTGGCCACACAGGATTGTCCATTAGAAATGGAAGTACAGAAATAACGCCACCTCATTCCAACCTCTGCTTATGTATTTTTGGCTTCTTATTGGTCAATCTGACTACCATTATATACCTATTTACCTGCTCATTATATCCACTGATACCAGATACTGACCCTTGGGTGTCGACTCCAGGTGCATAAATTAATAATTCAACCATTCTTATATTTAACCGTTTATTTCGTTACCAGCTGTGCCCACGACTTTGTCCACGTGGAATCGTAATATTAGGTAACATTTTTAATGACTGACACCCAGTTTCCGAAAGGCTGATCAACGCTAAAATTAACTAATCGCCTTTTAATCTACTGTCAAGTATCAATTGGGTTGCTAGAAGCATGGTTAATTAGTTTAATTTGATCATCGTGTCAGTTAACATAGCTGTCCAATTTGACACGAGACCTGTATGTGGACCGCCATTTTGGGTTTCCGAAACGCTTGTTAAGCCGTGATCATAGATTATTCGTGTGTCAAAATCTTTGTCAACTAATCTGTGCTTGGCGGCGAATTAACTTACGAATACAATTGATTTTTACGTGAATTTACATTTTCTCTTCAAATCTACGTTATTAAGGTATGTCAAAACATATTTATAAAGCAGTTTTCGAGTTCGCAATACATGTTTTTATTTGTAAAAATTTTATAGGTATTTTGGACATTTTTTTTAACCTAACATTGTTTCTTGTTTTAGATTAAACAAAGAGTAGGATTACAAATTACCATCATGTCGTCACTATCGGATATTAGCATGCGTATCAGCACGTCTAGCAGTGATGAAGATCACAGTACGCGTACATTTAAGACAAGAATGAATCCTTTTGATTTCTATAATGAAGAAGAATTCAAGAATCGATACCGACTAACAAAGGCTGTGATACTGTTATTGGTGAATTTGATAGAGCCGAAAATAAATCGCTTCACTTTGAGAAACCACTCTATAAGTGCTTTGGAACAAGTATTTACTACTATAAGTTTTTTTGCAACGGGGGCATTCCAAATTACTGTTGCTGATCACATAAGGGTCCACAAATCAACAGCTTGTAGAATAATAAAAAATGTATGTAATGTAATGTACCAAATGTAATACTCACAATATATATGGGCTATTGAGTCAATATTGTGACTATTGAATTTGGTCGTATTAGCGATAATATCGTTGTTGCGTTTTCCCGAACGCCCGTTATTTGCTTATATTATTTAATTATATAATAATATTGCTTACCGGTCCGTAGTTCTGGCTTGGCTTGAAAGTGTGTTTTGTGTGTACTAATGTGCCCTACCGTATGTGGTTATAAATATATATCATATATTACAATACTTGTAGTATAAAAATAGGAGAACGCGTGGCCGACCACTTTTCCAATCAATCCAATTATTAATCCGCCGTAAATATAACTCAATAAAAATGCCGTGAAAAAATCCGAAGTGACAGTCAAGTACCGAAACCGTAATGTCAAAATCTTTTTTTTTATTACTTTTTTAAATTTCCTTTTCCGCGGTCCGAAACTCATAAGTCCTAAACAATCCCCCACCCCGAGATGAGCAACCCTCATCTCGCTAGTCTACCGGTAGACGGGACAGGGTTGCCACCGCACGGCGCATCACAGAGTCGCCGATCGAGACCTCTGCGAACCGAGGTACACCGTCAGAGCCTGGATAAAGCTTCAAAATGCGTCCTCTACGCCAACGTAGAGGAGAAAGATTTGAATCCTTAATCAGGACAAGATCCCCTACCCGTGCAGGAGCCGTTTTATCTGTCCATTTCAGCCGCTGCTGCAACATGTGCAAATACTCCGAATAAAACCGTTTATTAAAATTTTGTGACATCTGTTGCAGCATTTGAAAGCGAGAAAGTCGACTCAGTGGTACATTCTCAAAGGGATACTCAGGGAGAGCTGCAAGGGGCTGGCCGATGAGGAAATGACCCGGTGTCAAAACCTCCATATCGTTGGGATCCGAAGAGAGTGGGCATAAAGGCCGTGAATTTAAAGTTGCTTCCACTCTGTAAAAGACCGTAGTAAGTTCCTCGAACGTAAGAACCGTTTCCCCAATAACACGTCTCAAATGTGTCTTAGCCACCTTCACGACAGCCTCAAAGATGCCTCCCCAATGAGGACATCCAGGAGGATCAAACTTCCACGTAATGCCCTGAGTAGCCATTGCTTGTCCCAAGTCCGTACTATGTTTCGTTAAAAAATCATGGACCTCCTTAAGATACCTGTCAGCACCCTGATAATTGTGCCGCAGTCCGACCGTACCAAACTCGGTAACCCCCTCCGTGAAACAAAACGTCCGAACGCCGCGATAAACGCTTCCGTACTAAGCGAAGATACTATTTCTAAATGTACTGCCTTCGTTGACAGACAAACAAATACACATAAATAAACTTTGTAAGTCTTAGAGGTCCGCAAGTGAGAAGCCCTGACAATAAAAGGACCAGCGAAATCCGTACCGACACCGTGAAAAGGTCTGGTGACACTAACCCGATCGCTAGGTAGGTCACCCATCATAGGCTGCATGGTGTTAGCCTTTAACCGATAGCAAGGTATACACTTAAATATAACCGATCGGACGCACCGTCGCGCCGATAGTATCCAAAATTCCCGCTGAAGAATAGCAAGCAGTGCCGTACAACCTGCATGCGAGTTAGTAATGTGCCGATCACTTACTATCAACTGCGTCAAGGGTCCGTCCTTGGGCAGCAAAAGGGGATGCCTAGCCGAATACGGCAGCTTCGAGTTGCGCAGCCGTCCGCCAACACGAAGTAATCCCTCGCCATCAATGAATAAGTTAAGTTTCTGTACGGCACCCTTTAACCGACCCGTCGTCCGTAACGATTTAAGCTCGTCAGAAAACCGTTCCGATTGTACCCGTCGTACCCAAAACATGAGAGCAGCACGCCGTTCGCCTGCCGTCAGAAACAAAGATGTATTTCTTACAACCGGTTTGCGAGTATTCGTTATAAACCGACGCATCCATCCCGTAACGGCCAGTAATTTATTAAGAGAGCTAAACCGCAGTAAAAGAGGGTTTGTGACGATTTCTTTCTCCACAGCCATGACACGCACACAGGGCAGCGGATCCGATCCGATTAAAACCGTAGGGGGCCATGACGACTCCGGTGCCGTCAACCAAGCAGGTCCCCACCAAAGGTTATGACTCACCAACGAGGAGGCATAACAGCCGCGAGAGGCCACGTCGGCGGGGTTCAACTCGCCGGGTACGTGCCGCCAATTCAGATTCACTGACGAGTTTTGAATTTGCGAAACCCGATTCGCAACAAATGTTTCCAGCCTATGTACCGAGGTCTGGAGCCACGCCAAAACAATTTGGCTGTCAGTCCACGCATAAACGTTGCCTATGTTAATGTGCTTCCCGAGTGTATCACAAACATGATTCAATAACCGAGTAAGTAACGCAGCTCCCGAGAGCTCCAATTTGGGTATGGTTTGGCGGTTGCGTATAGGAGCCACCTTGCTCTTCACCGTGATTAGATGTAACGCTACTGAACCATCTGGCTGTATCGTCCGAAGATATACGACTGCCGCGAAACCCGATTCCGAGGCGTCACAGAAACCGTGAAGTGACGCATGATACTTCCCCGGTGGAAGTATTTTACGAGGTATAACAACCCTTCCGATAGTGGGTAACTGATCAATAAATGCGAGCCAGTCCGTTAAGAGTTCAGTAGGTAGGGTCTCATCCCACTTAAGCTCAGCCAACCATAACCGTTGTAGAAAACATTTAGCCCAAAATATTATAGGAGCGATCCACCCGTTAGGATCATAGATACGAGCAACCGTAGACAGGACTAGCCGCTTAGTCCATATCTTTTCCGTTATTGTTAAAACCCGAAAGGAAAAGATGTCAGGAACCGGTAAATACTGAACACCTAAAACCGATGTTGAACGAGGAGAGTCCGGATTCTCAAATAACAATGGATCTTGAACGTGATCCGCTGGTAGTCCTTCTAAGAGACGTGGACTGTTCGAAATCCATTTCCGTAGTTCATAGCCAGCCGTTGCCAATAACGCTATGAGCTCGTTACGTAAAATTAAAGCCTCCTGTTCCGAAGATCCACCCGTGATAACGTCATCGACAAAAATTTCCGACTCTAAGACGTCCGCCGCACGAGGGAATCGAACGCGTTCCCGTTGAGCGAGTTCCAACAAGCACCGCATAGCCATCCAGGGGCTAGATTTCAAACCGTACGTGTTTGTGTTCAGTTCGTAGACGCGTAATGGGTGAGACGGGTCCTCGCGCCAAAGAATCAGCTGATACCGTCTATCAGCCTCATCAATCACCGTTTGCCGGAACATCATGCGTATATCCGTCGCGAAGACCACCTGGTGTCTACGAAAGGCCGAAATAAGATCCGAAATATCTTTATGTAGTTTAGCACCCGAGTGCAGGATTTGGTTCAATGAAACACCGTTAGAGGAAGGGCCGACCCGTCAAACACGACCCGTATCTTACCGCTATCCGATTTAAAAACCGCGTGATGTGGTATGAAATAGTGTTCTTCCGATGAGTAGTCCCTCCGTGCCAGGGACATGTGACCTAATTGTACATATTCCCGCATGAACTCAATGTATTTGTCGCGAAACTCTGTATCTCGCTTCATGCGACGTTCCATAGAAAGCAGGCGTTTCTCAGCAGTGAGGTAGGACTGCCCCAGCGGTTTGCGAATGCTCACAAAGGGCAACCGAGTAACGAAACGACCGTTCGGTAACCGATAAACATTTTCGATAAAATGGCGCTCGCATTCTTCGTCGAGCGGGTCCTTCCGTGAAACCGTGGGTACCTCTTCTGTCTCCCAAAAACGCTGTACTAAATCCGAAAGAGAAACGCCCGTAAAAACCGTATCAGAAACCGTATCATATGCTGGGCCCATAATCATATATCCGTAGTGCGATGGTATAGCAACCAAGCCATTATTATTTAAATTTATAGTGCGTCCGGTGCACAATAATTGACCAAGCACATCAGTACCAAGCAACAAATCAATTTTTCCAATATTTAAAAATTTTCTGTCAGCCAAAGACAGGTGAGAAGCCGAGTTCAAAATTTCCGAAGGTAATTCCACCTGTGGATGTTCTCCTAAAATATCATGCAACACTAGTGCTGTAACTGTAATAACAGGTTGAGAGACCGATTCTCCAACAATGTTAAAGGTACATTGACCATAAACATGTGACACGAGCACATCACCTATGCCACGAACCGAAATATTATTATTAAATATGTATAGGCCTAACCGTCTCGCCAAATTAACTGTTATCATGCAACCTTGCGAACCCGTGTCCGCTAGAGCCCGTGCTCTAACATAAAAACCGTTAATATCACAAATCCTTACCGCAACGGTAGGCAATAAAATAGTATTTAAAAAGGTTGCATTTGGCGAGGCGGCGGCGACTACCTATTCTTGAACGTCACTATGAAATGAAGCATTCACCCGATTAAAAACCTGGGCTGCCGACAGCGCCAGAGGGTTATATGTAGGGGGTCTCGAGCGCCCCAATGGTGCCCGAGTCAGGTGCCAACTGGCATCCGGTGTCCGGTAACCAACCGGATGACCGAAAGATGGCGGCGTGTTCCTCAATCGCGGCCGTTCCGCGAGTGGTGGTGAGAAACCCCTCGCTCTCGCTGCATACGAGGCCGCAGACGCATACTGTTCCGCAGTGACGTCACGAGATTCGTCCGCTTGAATATGCCCTATGCCCGCTGCATAGGGTGCTTGTACCATAGGCCCGGTGCCTCCCCCACCCGTATGTGGAGATGCCTGTGAAGTAGGCCTAAAGCCACCCCCACCCGTATATGGAGGTGTCGCGCGCACGTCCACCCGTCGAGGCGACGCTCGTCCAGAATGAGGAGGTGAAGTCCGTACTTGTCCGCTTTGACCCCCTCCTGAAGGAGAACCAATCCGTGCCGCTGCAGGCCTAACTCCACCATTCCTATTCAGGCATAACATCCCGTGATGTTTGCCGTTACAATGAATACATGGCCGTGCCACTGCACAACTATTAACAAGATGATCCCCTAAACAAAAATAACATAACTTGTGATTTTGCACAAAACGCCTCCGCTGTTGAGGGGAACAATTTATAAAATGTTGGCATTTAGATATAAAATGGCCTATGATGCCACAAAAGGTGCAACCAACCCGCTTGGATTGCAACCTATTATTAATAGTATGGTCCGATGTAGCCATACCTACCCTAGTCCCCCGAGTGGGTGGCCTAATCCTACCCTGACTGAATACAGGTCTTCCCTGACTGGACACAGGCCTCCCAGATGGCCCTGAGGTAGCCGTTGCAGGAGGTGAGCCTACATTGTCAACAATCCGTGCTTCTTCCTCCAAGAAGGTCAAAAGGTCAATAAATTTAGGCAACGGGCTTGCCTCATCTCCGCTTCCATATTTTTGTTCAAATCTTAATTTTAAATCAGAGGGTAACTTATTCAATACAATATGGAGCAACAAGAATGACCACTCCGTTACTGGTAAATTTAATTTCTCCAAACAATTATAGGCCACCTTTAATGGATTTAAAAAATCATCCCTTATAAACATGATATTCCTTAAATAAGGCAAATTTAATATCTTTGCCACATGGGCATCCGCAATTAACCTAATATTTTGATATCTGCCCATCAATAGCGCCCTTGCAGTCTCATAATTGTTATCTGTTATGGTTAAATGTGAAATAACCTGGTGAGCGTCTCCCGATAGACAACTCAACAGATAACTTAATTTTTGTGAGAGTGATATATCCATCCGACAATGTACCAAAGAATCAAAAATGTTAATAAATGACATCCAAGTTTCATACCCACCAGAATACTTGGGCAAATTTAAATCCGGCAATCTAGTATAAATTGAGGCATTACTACTTGACTGACCCTTAACCGTGGACTACTGGCCAGATCCAGTGTCCTTACCGCCTGAATAATGCTGTCATAATATTCTAAGCATTGCTTGTAGTCTGCCTGAGCTTGAATCAACCTTGCCTGCAAAGTTTCATTGTCTGGATTCATGTCAGCCCTATCATAACACATTTGTAAAGCTTGATCCAGGTCCGCCATGTATCTGTTCGCATTTGAAGCCCGCTCTTTCAAGGCCTCAACCCTGTCTGGTCTACTCACCAGAGAAAATGCGCTTACCAACCATTGTAATATGCGACGAATTTCGTTGTAACCGTCCGACATTTTAATAATTAAAGTAAATACAAAACAACAGAAAAAAAAAAACAATACCTAATATAACCCCAAATTAAATTAATGTAAACCCGTTTGACACCGATGTCAAATATATTTGTTACGCATATAAGTACAAATCAAAGAATTTACAAAATAACAGGTCCGTAACCGAAAAGTAAACCACGCTCTGCTACCAAAAAATGTTGCGTTTTCCCGAACGCCCGTTATTTGCTTATATTATTTAATTATATAATAATATTGCTTACCGGTCCGTAGTTCTGGCTTGGCTTGAAGTGTGTTTTGTGTGTACTAATGTGCCCTACCGTATGTGGTTATAAATATATATTATATATTACAATACTTGTAGTATAAAAATAGGAGAACGCGTGGCCGACCACTTTTCCAATCAATCCAATTATTAATCCGCCGTAAATATAACTCAATAAAAATGCCGTGAAAAAATCCGAAGTGACAGTCAAGTACCGAAACCGTAATGTCAAAATCTTTTTTTTTATTACTTTTTTAAATTTCTTTTCCGCGGTCCGAAACTCATAAGTCCTAAACAATTCGTTTTTTGACGCGAATCGGAAACGGCCACAATGAACTAATTGAACGAGAATGAGCAGTGTGACCACAATTAAAAACAAACCGCATGTTCAAATCAAAATAATCATATATTAGTAATTTTGGCCGATCAACGTTTCAGAAACTCAAATTGATTTGACATCCATGTTAAATTAACAGCAGTATTAGTTGATCAATGATTTGACAGGCCTTTCAGAAACCGGGTGTTAGTGTGTTATAATCGTAAGAGTAGACAAATATAATAAGAAAGCGTCGAACTCCTAAGCTACCGGGAGTTACACGTGTTGTTATGAGTCAACCATAAAAGACAGACATATGCTGTCGTGGGATATTTTTTAAATAATTTTAAGGAAAATATTTATGTCATACATGATTTCTGTGTAGCTTTAACCGTTAAGGTTGCACACGCGACGGACGCTTAAAAAATGGAGTAACTTCTCCCGTTTTCCCAACATTTCCCTTCACTGCTCTGCTCCTATTGATTGTAGCGTGATGAAAAGTATACTTTAACCAGCTCAGGAGTATGAAAAATAATTGTACAAAGTTTCGTTAAAATCCGTCTAGTAGTATTTGTTTCTATAACAGTTATACAGACAGACAGACTAAAATTTTACTGATTTCATTTTTGGCATCAATATGGACCCCTAATCACCCCTGATAGTTATTTTGGAAATATATTTCATGTGCAGAATTGACCTCTCTACAGACTTATTATAAGTATACATTTTAACTGTCAATAATGATTTCCAGGACCCTCAACGTTTAAAAGTGTGCGAAAATCCCGTTGACCCCGTCATGGAAACGCCATTCCTCAAATGGCTTGAGATGGCCAAAAAAAACGGTACGTATTGGTCACAGCCACAGATTAACACCAGTGACCACTATTCTATGCCAGTTTTTTAAACGTGAGAAAAGTTGAAATAGCGTCTGACTAAACCTCTCGGCTTGACGTCATATTCTTGGAGCCAGTAAAGAAAACTTTCAGCGCACTCTTTCTCTGCCTGAACTATCACCTATTTCTGAGATAACACTTTGGTTCTTGCATTGTTTTAAGGAGCTTTAATTCAATTTAAAAATTCAAAATCATTTATTCAGTCTAGGCTGTAACAAGCACTTGTGAAAGTCGAAAAGCTACGCCATCGGTTAGCAAATCTACGGCGGGAGGCCTTGTACTGAGAAGTACCGGCAAGAAACTCAGCAATGGCTGTTTTTCTTTTTCCCTGTATTACATAGATACAAAGTCGTCAATTTGGAAAATGACTTCAATATGGATAATTCATGAATTCATAGGAAATACAACTAATAAAAATATAATTTGAAAACATGCCTATATTAGGAATGTCGTGTCATACAGTTTTAAAAGAATATATTAAAGTTAAATTAAAATTATAATAGATAGTATAGCAAAGAGCAGACTCGTCTCCGCTGGCAGCGCCCGTTCACGAGCATGACGCATGAACCAGCCATCGCTTCGCTCAACCATGTTTTAGGGAACGTAACGACCCGCCTCACATGACACTGCCGAAGAGATTTTAATGAGAGTATGACTACCCCTAAGCCACAAAAGGATACAAATTACCAAAAGCAAGTACCCGTGTACATTATCACAACTATGAAAAAAAAACAACCGCAGGACACGCGCATACAGTCATCTAAGAACCAGAAGTCATTTATTATGTTACAAGTTACATTATGTTATTATGTTACAAGGCTCGGGTGTGGTGTCTTAGATATACGATATATAAGAATCAAATAGAGCAAATACAAAAAATATTTGTAAATCATCTTAATTATAGACGTCGTTTAATCACTACCAAATACGAAGAAAATTGCTATAGAAATAATCTATTAACCCTCGAACAGAGGCGTTTGTTCTTGGATGTAAATTTTTTATATGATATAGTGCATTCTCATGTGGAGCGCTTGTGCAGAGCTTGTGAGCTCTGTCCAGAGCTTATGAGATGTATTGCTTACAATACTCCATTACGACGAACTCGCCACACCAACTTAATAGCCGTGTCTCGACATGCGGCGAACTATGCTTGTAACGCCCCACTCACAAGACTGCCTCAAACCCCCCTTGTCAACCCCTAAACGGTAGCCTTCTGCTTAGCCACGTGTAGGTTCCGGTCAATACTGGCCGGTCCCACTTTGGAGATTCGTGCCTTCTTCTAGCGCATATGCCCTCACCATGGGGCAGCGCTAACCGTGCCTCTCCTGAGGTGCGGCTCCCTCGTCAATAAAGCCAGTAGGGTCAATAGGACCAAAGGCTAGGCTGAGTTTAGTCGGTAGTCGAGCCTCCTCGACAGTACCAGGAGTCCGACATAATCAACGCATCCCTGCTTGCCTGTTGCGTTGGTATCCATGATGGATTCTCAGCCTCCTCTCCTGAGGAAAAAAAAATAAAATAAAGACTGCCTCAAAACTATAATGTTTTGTTTAGAGAAGTTGACATATTAGCCTGCTCCAAGTCCAACTTTAAAGTTCGTGTCTTAAACTGTCGTTAACGTGTTCGTGACTACATCAAGAAGAGCAGTAGCAGTACTTCTGCCTCTACGAAAACCAGACTGCAGTGATGGTAAAATGTTATTTTCCTCCACGAATTTAATTAGTTGCAAATAAACAACTCTTTCCAAAATTTTGGAGAGAAAGGGTAATATGCTGATAGGCCTTAGATCCGCAAGAGTTTCTGGATGTTTAACCTTGGGGATAGGCGTAACCCATGCATCTTTCCATTGAGAGGGAAAGAATCCAGTCGAAAGAGATCTGTTGATAATATCGGTAAGAGCTGAGAGTGCAGCAGGGAGAGTCAATAGCACCATGTCCCTACTCAGCCCATCACTACCAGTTGCATTGGACTTAATTGTCTCAATAGCTTTACAGATCTCCAATTGGCTCACTGGGCGCAGACAAAATTCTGCATTCACGTAACGATTTGTTTGATAGAAATTAATGAGATTATGTGGTACTCTAGAAGAAGAAGAAGGTATATTAAGAAAGTGAAGATTAATTTTATTTGGATCGTCAAATAAATCAGGCAAGTATTTATTACAACAAGGATCAATCAAAATTTTGTTCTTTAAATTATTCCAAAATGCTATTGCCTGTCTGAGAATTAATATAATGATTGAAATAAGCACGTTTTTCATTTTGAATCGCGGTTTGAACCAATTTATCACGATCCTTCCACTGCCTTTTATCGACTTCCAATCTGGAACAACGATATTTGGTGAGAGCTTGATTACGCAAATCAATCATATGTCTGATTGTATCCGTCACCCAAGGCAATGCATGATCCTGTTTTACTCGAACTAATTTAATTGGAGCATGTTTGTCGTATAGCTCAAATAATAAGTGCTGAAATTGAGAAACCATGCCATCCAATGCGGATTCAGATGAAATAGATTGCCAATCCACAGCATGAACATCCAGATTGAAATGATTTATATCAATATCCTTAACGGGCCGAAAAGAAACATATTTGTTAGGAAGCTTTATCTTTTTAATTGAAAGAACAACATTCACCATAGAATGACCAATTGTACCAGAAACTTCCGTCACACTTACTTCTTTGACATGAGCGTTTGTGCATACAATATCTATTAACGAGCAAGTATCAGCTGTAAAATGTGTTGGTTTGGTAACAACCTGTTGTAAGTCCATATAATGTAAAAAATTTACTAACTTTATAGTATTAGTATTAGAAATAATGTTCATATTGATATTGAAGTCTCCCAAAAGCACCACAAGATCATATCTACTAAAATAAGTTACAGACTCAGTCAGGGCATCAATAAAAGTGTCTACATCTATCCACTGTGGTCGATAAGCTGTTCCAATGGCCATTCGATAACCCTTGACTTTCGTAGAAATCCACATTTGTTCGATATCAGCGGCCGGATGCCTCTCGTAATTGACACGTATGCCCTGCTTAATATAAAAAGCTACTCCACCTCCTCTCCCACCATGCATATGCACAGGTCGAGGAGTGCAGCGTAATCGATATCCAGGTACAGCCGGAGCACGAGCCTCCTGCCCGCTTGGCACCAAGTCTCATTTATAGCAACAATTTCAGCTTTATGGCGCATCATAGCAATTTTAAAATCATCATGACCTGTACCAAGAGAACCTGCATTATATAAGCCTAAACTAAAATATTGCGCGTGAGGGGCCATTAAAATAGACCGTTAAGATAAACTAATAAGCAATACATGATTGAATTATACTGACCAAAACCCGCAGTAGGTAACGAACAAAAGGCGGCAAAGCAAACGAAATCACACTTGAAATTATAAAAGCAGGAAAGCGGCAGGATAAAGTAAAGCAGTAGCACATACAGTTTTTTAAACAAAGAAATTAGATATATATTAATAGCATAAGCAATATGATAAAAATGCATATATAAATAAAAAATCAAATAAATATACATAATTTTAAATGTTCTGTATAGAGTACAAAGCAAAAGCTGCGCATTGTTCCAGTCAGGCGCTAGTTCGCCCCAATCCGTTTGCAGTTCTGCAGCACACAACCAGTCTATTAAGAAGACAAAATAAAACGTGACCAATATTTCATAAAGTAAGAAAGTTAACATTAAAAAGTTAATAAGATGGTTTATAAAATACATTACAAAATATGAAATAAAAAATATTAACAAACATTTCAAGAACATTAATAAAAGGTAAAATTGGCTGTATCTCAAAAGTATTGTTTTACTATAACAACAAAAAATAATTACAGTAGTCAGTTTAAGAACCAAATGCTTCTTGACCAAAAACCCTAACAAGGTCATCATTAGTATGCAGGCGATAGAGTGGAGAATCCGGCATAGAGTGCTGACGTGCAAAAATCTTGCCATCTCTAGTCCACACATAACGCCAATTCAGACGTTCCTTAGCTTGTCGCGCTTGGCGGAAAAGGAAGCGATTGATTTTAGTTAAGCGCTCGTTGAGATAAAAACGACGCGGAGAGCCCTGCAGCCCGATGCCTTCAGTAGTAGCACCACGCCGCACGCGTGCCGCCTTAAGCAATTCATCCCGCTTTGCACGCCTAACAAGACGCACCACAATGGGGCGGGGCCGGGAAGAATTCACATCAGATTCAGCACGCACAACACTGCCAACACGCAAGGCACTCACGATGTCCTGCTGATCTAGCTTCACACTTAACTTGTTTGCCAAAGCTAAGACGATATGCTCTAAACTTTCTTCTTTCTGCTCTAAAACTCCCGTAATCTCGATGTCGTTTAATAGCAATTGTTGATCACGATCATTTAGTTCAGCCTTTAATATTTCTATTGTTCTATCCTTCTCACTTTTATGCACATTCTTCAATGTATCCTCAAGTGCATCCATACGAACGCAAAGTTGGTCTGTCTTCAACTCGCAATTTTCAACTCTATTTATAAGATTGGTCAAATTCGTATTAAATTCATTGACCCGTTGTCGTGTAGCAATCATTTCCTGACGAAAAAGTAGCAATTCCTCCTTTAAAGACCTAATTTCCTGTAGGGTTAAGTCATCATCTACAGCATCAGGAGGGCTCTGAACAGTTGCGCCTCGACGATGCGTGACCTTATCATCATGACCTGCCCGCACGGGGGTGTTGCTATTATCTGTTTTAGGTTCTTTGCTTTTGCATGCCTCACACTTCCATTTTAGCCGATGTTCACCAGTCAGGGTGTTACTGAAGCGCTTTTCTGATATATTGGCGCATAATAAATCATAATGATTTAAGCATACGGAACAACGAAGAAGTTGTTTAGATTTAATTGTTTGTAAGCAGCCAGCACAAGAAAATTTCCCGGAAGACATTGTTGAAAAAATTATTTAACAGTTCTACGAAATTTAAAAGAATAAAACAAAATTTGAAAGTATTATAGGTATTATAATTTAAGTGTATTTAAAAAAAGATTAATTGTTGAACCAAAAGCAAAGTATAAAACAAAACAAAAAAAAAAATAATAATAAAAAAAATAAAATTAATAATTCTTTGATTGGGATTTGAACACAGTCCGCATTGAGAAGTACAGATACAACACCCAACGCGACGCGTTGCACCAGCCAGTCAATGTCAGTATAGACGAATTAAAGGATCTTTATTACTCGGGAACTATAGTATTTCTTAAATGTAGGTAGCTGAAGATCAACTAGCACTTGACATCAAAACAATAAAGTAAATTCACAAACACACTTATTCACATTAAACTTATAAACCAACTGCTTACATAGATTTGTTCTTCGGACTTCGAAGAATTGAATTTACAGTAAATGATATTGTAATTTTGAGACAGAACTTTAAGCAAATACTTTACAAAACAAATTTAGAAACGGAGCTATAGCCAAACACGTCAATAGTGTGTTAGTGCACACTACCCACTCGATGTATGTATATGTATGTATATATGTGTGTATATATGTATGTATATGTTTGTATTGTATTTTATATAGTATCATTGCTGTGTGTTTGAAGGAGTGTGTCTGTGTAATTTATTTTCTGAAATGAATGTGTTACTTTAATTTATGTATAACTTTAATTCTTGTATAACTTTAATTTATGTAACAGGCAGAGACTGTTCTTACGAAGTTAATTTAAATTCAAACATCCGTTGTTGCTACTTACGAATAGTTTTGTGCAAGGAAACCTTTAATTGGCCTTGGTATTGGCACATACTGTATAAAATATAGTCTTTATATCGCTGTATGGTTTCTTAGAAAAATAAAATAAAATAAATAAAAGTAACAAAATAATTGCTCATACACCTTTTGTTTATTGTGTCATAGAGAATAAATATAAAATTAATTACGGCCTTATGGCAAGTTTTCCCGGTCGATTCTTGATCGGTTTGGTATCCCACATAATTGCCGTGGCACTTGGACTGCGGACCACCGCTCATAGATACCAATCCATGAGGACTATCAGCCTCTCTTCTTCAGAAGGATTACATGCTTCAGACTCTAGAATATCTGTGAAATTCTTTAAATCAGTTCATTAGTTTTAGCGTGAAGACCCCACATAAAAACAGTTACTTTCGCTGTTTAGGTACCGCCGTACCTCCAATAGTAAAAATAGAACCTTATAGGATCACTTTGTTGTCCGTCCGTCCGTCTGTCAAGACCCTTTTTCTCAGAAGCGCGTCAAGATATCAAATTGAAATTAATATCACATACTCAGGTCGTCTATCTCTCAAAGCAGTGAAAAAATCTATTTTCTAAATCAATGCAATAAAGAGATGGACGTTTATGTTCCGTTTATATTGCATATTTTGACATTTGCAAGGGAATCAATGAAATTTGGCATGAAGCAATGTCATGTAACACAGCAAAAGCTCTGAAACCTTAAAGTATAAATTGGAAAATCGTGAAAAATAAAAACCACGATTTTCTAATTCAGACTTTAGAGACCCCTAGCGGGAAAATGCGCCATTAACTTTTTCTAAAAGTTATTACATATTTTGCTCAGCTCGACCAGGAGAACAACATATCCCAAATTTAGACCCGGCTCCCGAAAACAGTATCATCTACTTTGTAGTTATGTCACAAAAAAAAAAAAGATTTTTACAAGATTTTTATAAAATATTGACGACCTCCATAGTCGAGTGGATAGTACTCGTACACCGGTTTCAAGGTGTCCCCATCTCTGAGGTCCCGGGTTCGAACCCGGTGGGGGCAGATGTTTGTGTGATGAATGCCAGCATTTGTACCTTAGTCATGGTTGTTGATATATATTTCAATAAAAATTATTTATATATGTATAATATATGTATGTCTATCCGTTACCCTAGAAACCATAGCACAAGCCTTACAGAGCTTAGTTTGGGGTAGGTAATTGGTGTAAGTGTAACTGTCTTTGGTTGGACACATTGGAGCCTCAAAATGAAAACTCAGTTATTTTTATGATATTTATTCCAATGTACAATGTGCTTCAAATGAGTATATAAAAGATATGAAAAAGATTGACAGCTTTTACAAAAAACATTTTATTTTTTTTTTATTTTTAATGGCAACGTCTACAGTGCATATTTGGATCGGCGTAAACATCCTTTATTGTTGGCATTGTTGGCAACGTCTACATTGCATATTTGCATAGGCGTAAACATCCTCCCCCCCGTTGAAAGGGAAGGATTCCTTTCAACCGTTGAACTCTTCTGCTGTAGGAAAGGGGCATAAGCGTATGAGTGGTCTTCTTATAACGCCCTTGATAGTTCTCAACTCCGCCACACGATCAATGCCATCAGGACCGGGGAACAAGCGAGCCACACGTCCCATACGCCAATTCAGAGGATGCGTATTATCTTCCTGGACTAATACCAAGTCGTCCACATGTAGTTTTGTAGCATTAGCGCGCCATTTGGTTCTCTGCTGCATCTCAGATATAACTTCCCTTTGCCACCTTTTCCAAAAATGTTGACGGATCTTTTCTAGTCTTTCATATTGCCGGAGACTTGTTTCCTTTGTCCCTTGTAAATTTCGTGATGGTAATCCGGTGAGCGAGCGCCCAATAAGAAAATGCCCAGGAGATAGATAAAGGAAATCATCTGGAGAGGATGAAAGTGGACACAGGGGACGGCTGTTTAAAATTGCCTCAACCTGAGCAAATAAGGTTGATATCTCCTCAAATGTCAAATGACTATGCCCTATTACGCGTCTCAAATGATATTTCGCGGATTTTACCCCGGCCTCCCAGATGCCTCCAAAGTGAGGAGCGTAAGCTGGTGTAAACTTGAATTTAATTTTTTCCTGGTTTGCAAAATGTGACAAAGGCTCTTCATTCTCTTTAAAAAAAGTATTTATCTCTTTAGATGCGGCAAGAAAGTTGCGACCATTGTCGCAGAATATTTCTGCTGGTTTACCACGCCGAGAAATGAAACGGCGCAGCGCCATTAAGAATGCATCTTTAGTCAAGTCACCAACGGCTTCTAATTGAATGCATTTATATCTCAAGCATATAAACAAACACAAATAGCACTTCACTAATTTACTACCCCTACCCTTACTATTAAGTATATAAAATGGGCCAGCAAAGTCTATACCAACCGACAGAAAAGGGAAGTCAGCATTTACTCTTTGCGGTGGCAATTCTCCCATTTTAGGACGAAGAGTTTTGCCACGGTGACGACGACACACAACACATTTATTGACTGTGCGCCTAGCTAAGTGTCTACCGCCTACAGTCCACACAGCTTCTCTCACAATGGCCAGTAGCAACTGAGGACCTGCGTGCATGTTTTTAATATGTTCACTTTCAAAATATAGTTTAGAGAGATGATGAGTAGCATGTAGAAGTATTGGATGTTTTTTGGAATAAGGATAATCAGAGCAATCCAAGCGCCCACCAACTCTGATAACCTTCTCATCATCCATGAATGGGCTTAGAGACAAAAGTTTTGATTTACTACTTAATGGTTTATTTTTCTTTAACAAATCATATTCCACTGAAAATACCTGTCTTTGTGCAATAATAGCCAGTGATATAAAGGCTGCGTCTAATTCTTCAAGTGATAAAAATTTATGGAGTTTGATAGTCGACCGCTTTGAATTATTTATGAATCTCTTCATGTAAGCAACAATTCTTACTAGTTTAGTGAAGCTAGAATAATTTTCAAAATTAATTACAGGTTCATAATAATTGACAACAGTACTACATTTGACTTCAGGTAAGTGATCAATTTCTTTACTATTTAATTTAGGCCAATTTTCTTCATTTTCTAAAAGAAAATCAGCACCTGACCACCACAGTTTCAACTTCAAGAGCTTGTCGACTTCGACACCACGAGATATAAGGTCAGCTGGATTGCTTGACGTGGGAACGTAACGCCATGAATCAGGTGAGGTTTTTTCTTGTATTTCGCTTATTCTATTTTGAACAAATGTTTTTAATCTATTTACATTGCTATTAATCCACGCTAACACGGTACTGGAATCGCTCCAATAAATAATACGTGAAGGTTTATTTCGCAGGGACTGAAGTACGGACTCGCAGAGTCTAGTAGCAAGAAGAGCAGCACATAGCTCCAGCCTTGGAATAGTGACGGGCTTCATTGGTGCGACTTTCGACTTGGAACATAAGAGTTTAACTGTTATATTATTTGAAGCATCTACTGAACGCACATAAATACACGCACCATATGCCTTTAAGGAGGCATCACTAAATACATGCAACTCGATAGTTTGAGGGCTATCACAAATAACTAATCTTGGTATGCTGAATGATTGCAAACAATGTAATTTTTTCGAAAACTTATGCCATTCATCCAGTATGTCCTTTGGCACTGGTTGATCCCAGTCAAGTTTATACTCCCATAACCTTTGGAGAATCATTTTTGGGATTATGATACATGGGCTGAGCAGTCCCAGTGGATCAAAAATTTTAGATGAATTAGATAAAATTTGTCTTTTTGTTATATTGTTAGACTCATGGCAAAGCTCCTTTGTCGGAAAATGCAAGGTGTCACCTGAAGGATTCCATCCAAGCCCGAGTGTGTTTGACGAATCACTAAATGTAAAATTTTCATTACTTGTAATTTTGTTTTGAGATATTAGCTGTGAGTTGCTTTTGAATTTTCTTAGTACGAAGCAGCTATCACCTAGACATTTAACTAAAGATTCATGTATGTATTGCAATTGAATTTCATCATCGCTGCCTGTGATGAGGTCATCGATATAAAAATCCTTTTGTATTATAGTTTTAATGAGATTGTCTTGATGGTCTTCTCCTATTTGCCAGAGACAACGTGTACTCAAGTAGCTCGCACTTGCGGTACCGTACGTAAGAGTATTAAGTTTTAATGTTTTTATTGGGTCCGACTCATCTTCCCTCCATAAAATAAGTTGCAGGTTGCGATCATCTTCATGTACCAGTACTTGGCGGTACATTTTCTCAATGTCGCCACTTAGTAAATACTTATATTGCCTGCTTCTTATCAATATGGAAATGAGTGAGTCTTGAATTGTGGGACCGACCATCAATATATCATTAAGCGAAAACCCCGATGATGAGGGCGCTGAGCCATCAAAGACTACTCGGAGCTTTGTGGACTCACTATTTTCTTTTATAACTGCATGATGACATAAGAAGTATGAATTGTATGGTTTTGATTTAACTGACTCTGATAGATGATCAAGTTCAGCGTACTCATTAATAAATTTAGTATATTCTAGTTTAAGGGCAGGATTTCGTTTAAATCTTTTCTCTAAATTTAGCAATCTTTTTTTAGCCCTAAAATATGATTCTCCTAGGCAGTCTGGGCTATCCTTTAGAGGTAGCTTGACACAGAACCTACCTGAACTTAAGCGAGTTGTATTAGCGACAAAATGGTTTTCGCAATACTGTTCACTCTCACTGAGAACTGGCCTTTTAGGAAGCTCCTCGAGTTCCCAGAACTTTTGAAGTGTTTCATCTATATCATCTTTCCTTGAATTGAGTGAAGCAAGATTGCAATGCACATTATTTTTGGCAATGTTAGAAGGCATTGGTCCAGAGATCAACCAACCCAACTCGGAGCTTCTTAAACTTGGAAGTCGAGACCCCAAGGAATATTGTTCGTTGCCTAAGATATGCCAGAAAATGTCAGCTCCAAGCAATATGTCAATAGATGCAGGCTGATTGAAATCTGGGTCAGCTAAAGTTAAATGTCCAGGAATTTTCACATGCTGTATATTAAATGAAGTCCTGGGTATATTGCCTGTAATTTGACTGAGTACAAAAAATGGTAATGTTAAATTAAATGAGCTGTTTAATGATTCAATTTTGGCAGTACAGGTTTCCAAAACATTACTTGAACAAACATTGCCAACACCTATAACACACAATGGGTCTATCAGACTTGCCTTTAGATGTAATTTATTTTTTAATGTTTCGCTGATAAAGGAAGACTGGCTGCCACAATCCAGCAATGCACGTACCTTTTTATATTCATTTGTAATTGGATTTCTAACACATATGATAGCTGTCGACAATAACACTTCTGTATAAATTTGATTACAAAAGTTTGTCAGCACCTTATCATTAGCTACCACATTGCCATGACTTTCAACTGCACTATGCAGAAGAGTATTGTGTCTCTGCTTGCATACACGACATGGGCCCATGTGACAATCCTTGACATGATGGCCCTGTCGCAAACAATTTTGGCACAACTTGTACATTGCCACATCAGCCAATCTTTCCTTAAGATCTTTAGATTTAAAAACTGTACAATCATATATTTTATGATTGTTATTACATATGATGCATACATGTGCGACAGCACATGACTTATTATTAGAAATAAAAGATTTTGTAAATAAGTGGCGATGCTGATTTTGATATTTTGCTTTATTGTTATTATTATTAAGTGACGAATTTCCTAAACTTGGTAAATTTCTTTTAGAACCTTCATCCTTACTTCTATGCAATGACTCAAGCACATCTGCCCTATCTGTTAAGAATTTATGAAATTGATTTAATGTAGGAATTTCTTCGATGTTGTTTCTAAATTCTTCCCATTTAATGAGAGACTGATTATCAAGCTTAGCACACAACATATATATTAATAAAGTATCCCAATGATCTGTCGGTTGGCCTAGACTAGACAAGGCTCGTAAATTTTTTGTTACATGATCCACGAGAAATCTCAATGATCTATGCGATTCCCGACTTATTGGCTGTACATTAAAAAGAGACTTTAGATGTTGATATATTAGGGATCTTTTATTGTTATAGCGCTGGCAAATAATTTTCCATGCTTCAGAATAATTCGCAGATGACACTTCAAGATTTGATATTAAGCGGGCAGCGTCACCCTCTAGATATGAAATAAGGTAGTGGAATTTTTGAATGCTTGTAATTCGATCATTATTGTGAATCAAGCTCCCAAAGGTATCACGAAACTCCAACCATCGAAAATAGGCACCATCAAATTTTGATATCTGAATTTGAGGCAATTTGACACCTAGTTCTTGATGATCATGAGAGCATTGAGACTGATTAGCATTTTCAGTTGTCTTCTCTAAAAATTGTTTAGCTGTAGCGGTCTGAAAAATGATTTCTTGCTCAATGTCCTCACGCTCATCGAGCTCACTATCTAAATTATTATCATTTAATACTTCAATTTCGCACTGTATCTCTTCAAATTTATTTGATAAACTTTCAAACCTTGAGACCTTAAGATTTAATTCAGCAAGTTCCACACTATTAAGTTGTTGTTTAGCACTTATTAGAGATAAATAATTTTTAAACTTAGTTATTTGCCCTTTAATGGAGCTTCGCTTTATTGTCAGTTCCTTTAATCGATTTTTAGTAACAACTAAGCTATCAGAGCCCCTGTCAGTCATTTTGCAAACAAACCAATAATGTTACTACAGTCAGTAAAGACAAATCAAAGAAATAAACAGAAATTATTAAAAAAAAACAAAAATAAAGACTGCTCACGTTCCTTGCTTTGCAGGCGTTTCTGAGAGTTGACAAAATCTGTTTCGCACGAGTATGTTGTACTCCAGCAAACTCCCCAATGTTGTTAATTATCAATTTATTCTTAGTGTACTCCTGAAATTGTTGTAAGAACAAATATTAAATCACTACATTACACTAGAAGGTAGATGAGAGGCAGAATCTATAATGAAACCTTTATTTCGATATAACATTAAGTAATTACTATTATGATTTAGCTATAACAAATTTTAAAATTAACAACTTGAACCTTTTACCGAATTTTGTTTTTTAGTTTTATTATATTTGTCTTACAGATTGCCTAAATTGTCCTAATAAAATTGTCCTAATAAAGATCACGTCTTGTATCAATATTTATTTGAATTTATATAAAATTAAATAGCAAAATATCTACTTACGTACCTATTTAGTTTTAGTTATGCTGCTGTAAATAGATTCGAATGAACATTTACTCAAATTTAAGGCAAATTCAAGATAGGAATTAGGTATAGAAATAGGTTATAGATTTGGGCACTTATCTTTCGTCAGGGGCGATACACGGTGTGAAACTTATAGATGTTTCACTGTCCAAATGCAATACGCCTTCTGGATATTGTTGAATTTATTTCTGATGCAGGAATCGGTACATATTTTTGAGTATGTGACACGACGACCACACGATGGCAATTATGTATTTTTCGTCAGAGGCGATACGCGGAGTGATACTTTTAGGTGTTTCACTGTCCAATGCAATAGGTATCCCTTCTGGATTCTTCTGGATTATGATGAATATAGCACTGGTGCTAATCAGTACATATTTTTGAATATGTAACACGACGACCACGATGTATTTGTTTTTGCGGGTTTTTCTTCGTTTTTCTTTTAGATCACGTCGGGGTCACCAAAATATGTCTTTGGTTGGACACATTGGAGCCTCAAAATGAAAACTCAGTTATTTTTATGATATTTATTCCAATGTACAATGTGCTTCAAATGAGTATATAAAAGATATGAAAAAGATTGACAGCTTTTACAAAAAACATTTTATTTTTTTTTTATTTTTAATGGCAACGTCTACAGTGCATATTTGGATCGGCGTAAACATCCTTTATTGTTGGCATTGTTGGCAACGTCTACATTGCATATTTGCATAGGCGTAAACAGTAACAAATATTTTTTATATTAATAATTGTGAAAAACGGAATAAATCTTTGAGACTTAATTTTAGTAATGAACGAAGAATTTACATGTCGACAAATTTGTAGAGAACCCTCGTTGTGCGAGTCCGACTCGCACTTGTTTAATATAGTAAAGATTTTTGCCAATACATTTCATATGCGGGATAAACTGTACTATCTACCCTTACTTCCTCGGCTGCAGATAATAACCATTACGTTTCCCACAGGAGCATGGAAGCAAGTGTCTTCGAGATGTCCGTTCTGCAGTTGCAGCCCTTACTGCATATGCAAATACGACTACGTTCTGACAAATGAAAGTGCAACGCAGCGACGTGCCGACATGTGCGCGTTTGACATGCGCGTCAGAAACCTGCGCCCGCGCAATATGTACTAAACTTGCAAATGAAAGCTTAAGTGCAAAACATTAACTTAATGCATTGTTTCTTTCAACATACTTTTTTTTCAGGTATAAAACTAACGTTCTACTATTATTGAGCGAAGGAATCGAAGGATTCGGGGCGCCATAGATCGATCTTGTCATGTACCAACATGTTTTTAGTTTCTCGAATTTCAACTGTACATTTTCTGACGGTCCTACGGTGAAGGAATGTATTGTGAGGCAAAGGACATTGTTCCGGCTCCATACATGTTCTGCCTAAGAACCGTTCGAATCGAAAGTGACTTATATAAACTCTTAAAATTATATGGAATCCTATGAAATAAGTTTTCACGAAACGAAACTTCAAGAAACTAAAATAATTACGAAAAAAGTTAATATTTTGAGGTTATAAATAAAAAATAACCAACCTTGCGTGAAATATCAGAGTAGTAATATCAAAGTAATATTAACAATATTATGTACAGCTATATATGTTCTCTTCTAGAACTAGGAAAGGACTACTCTACTAGATACTAGGAAAAGAGATAGTACCTAGTAAAGTTTAAGATAATTCTTTGACAATTTTCATTTTACAAAATCCAGTCCTTTACACACAGCCGAGTCTACCAAGTACCTACGCAATGTAATCGGAGTCCGTAATCAAGCCAAAGTTGTTTGAATAAAACCATGAAACGCATAGAAAATCACAACAGAAACGAGTCGCAAAGCAATCAAAAATTTAATGAAACGGACACAGATAAGGTATGAAGTACACCAGTGTTGCCAATTACGAAAACTATAATACTCGAATGCCAAGCTAGAAATTCGAGATTTCGCTTAAGAAATATGTAAATACTAGTATTTTACTAGCTAGTCAATTTAGATATTTAAATGAATAAAGTGTTATGAACTAATTTTAATAACAGACTTCAAAAAGGAGGAGGTTCTCAATTCGATCCGTATTTACCGAAATCGCGAAAACTTCCGAAACTGGCAGCACTGGCTGACGGAAAACATTTTATACGGCATCAATAATTGTGACCCAACTTTTTATTTGGAATTTATTTATTTGAAGTGTCCGTGGAATACTAAAATATGTTTCAAATAATATAAAAATAAATGAAAATTATAGTATAATTTATATTCACATCGGTTCTTAGGCCAAAATTGAACAATGTCCTTTGCACTACCCGTGTAATAAAGTCGTAACTAAACTTGCGTCGTAAATGTTTTATTACATAAATATTTTTGCGACGCAGATAGAATGCCGATCTGCGGATTCAATCTCATCAATCGTATTAATCTTGGATTGTTTTTTAAGTTTACACCGATTACCCGAATTTGAACGCCTCATTAGAGCGAGCATAGAACTGTTGATAAAAATTTCACTAAAATTTCACAAATACTAATAAATAAAAAAGTATACAAATAAGAATAGAACGTATAATTCTAATACAGATCATAGATTATGCGGATAACGTAATTAAATAATTACCACTTTACAATATGAATAATACGTCTGTAAAAACAAGATACCTAGTTAACAAAATATGAAAAAATCTGTTGGAGAAGATTGTAAATCAGAAATATTGTGGACAGTTAATTGTTAATCTCCAACCTGGTGGCAGCGATGGGAATTACTGGTCGAGTATCGTCAGCGCCTGTAAATAAATAATAGCAATCATATTGCTTCAATACTGAAACTGGTCGCAAAACTATCAGGCGCATAATATTTTGTAATTATTGTAAGTACTTGGTGATAGGAGCTTTTGAAATGACTTCCTTAAGTGTCGCTGTCTTACCAAAACTTCTCTAAAGAAACATTGACAGCATCCAGTTTGGATAATTGAGAGGTAAAATAACTAGTTAAGGAGATCGGATAATGTTCTCTCACTCTCAGATTCTTGTCATAACTCATCTATATTCAAAATCTAAAAATTTATTCTTCAAATAGGATTTTACAATCATTTTTGAATGTCAAAGATGCTACGCCATTGGTTCACAAGTCTACGGCGGGAGACCTTGTACTGGAAAGAACCAGCAAGAAAGCCAGGAGACCTATTTTTGAATTACGAATGCGACTTCGAAATCACCGATGTGACTAATAATCACCGATTTTCAATAATTCTTAATTTTTGAATATCACTGATGTGACTACCTTAGTCACAGGTGTGATTTCATTACGAGTGCCCTCACCCACTCGTAATCAAGTCATACTTGTGGAAATGTTATCTGTATGAATGTAGCACATATATATATATATATATATACACATATATATATATATATATATATATATATATATAAGTATATATATATAGAGTCGCATTCGTAATTCAAAAAATAGGTCTCCAGCAAGGGCTATATTTTTTTCTCCCTGTATCATTACAGAGTCGTCAGTTGGAAGCCGGCTTCAGATACACAGTCTGAACCCAACCTCCGATACAAATTAAAACAACTAACAAATGTATATTTCCGTCACAAGAGTCATATCGCATTAAACAAATCTGATATGTATATGTCCGGTACAAAACAAAATATTATTTATTATAGAATCATTAAAATTATATATCGCAAAATTTACATCCAAGCATATTTAATCATTCAAGAAATTAAATGTCGTAAAAATTACATCCAAGCATTTTTATCATTCAAGTAATCATTGACCTTGTAATACCCTTTTTTCATTAGAGTATTTTTAATATGTGCTTTAAATTTATGAAACGGTAAAGCAATATTTTCTGGAAGTGTGCTATAAAAAGTTACACATTCCGCTAAGAACGAACCTCTAGTTTTTTGAAGCCTGTATGTTGGAACGGCAAGTTTATTTTTATATCTCGTGTTTAAATTATGAATTTGAAAATTTGTATTAAATGTATCGTAGTTCTTATAAACATATTAAATTTTCATAAATATATTGACACACTAATGTCATTATATTTATATTCTTAAATAAATCTCTGATAAAAGCTTGTAAGAAAATAATAGAATATTGCAATGACCCCAAAACAGGCATAAATTTGAAGGATAAGTATATCGCTACCATTTCCGCCGAAGCATATATAGCGCTTTCTTCAATAAATTGCAAGGAAATAATAATATTATTATTATTCTCTGTATTTAAAATAATAAATAACCATAAATACTAACACTTATAAGAATGACTTTAAGCCGAGACGAACTTCTTTATTTGTTTACTCTACAATCTTTAGCGCCAAATTTTAACATTTCTGCCGAAAGGCAAAAGCATCTTAGCTTATACGGCCACGCAAAGACAAATTTTACTAAGATTGATAAGAAATCTAAATTCATATGCCACCGCGGCATGCTGAGAATGAAGATTTTTGTTCGAAATTCAGAAATCGCACCGGTAATGGTATTAACTTATTTATGATTGTAAATACGATAGTCTAGTCATGTTCATTTTACAAGCTTTTATTTCGAATATAATGACAGAAGTAAGAGACGCAAACAAAAGTAACCTTCGTCCTTGGTATGAATAAGTAAGCTTGGATAATGGTCTCCTTGTTCTAACGAGGGTCGCGCTCTGTGAACGGCGACAGACAACAGTTCCTCTGATGGCTTGTGTCCAACGACCTCCTGCAAATGCATTAAGAATGATATTCATAGCTTTCTTTTACCGCTGAATCCTCATGAATAGCACCAGTCAGCTAATGACACTGTTTAAAGTTACCTACCTAGTTAAAGTTTAAGTTTACCTACCGATTGACACAGATACTCACCGGGCACGGCTGCTTCGGTGAGTATCATGTCGAATAGGACGGGAGGGATCGACACATTGTCACCACTGCGCATCCGACCTCGACTCGGCCCAGCACACGCTGGCGGAGTGCCCCGCGTGGGCCTCCGAGCGCCGAGTCTTGGTCGCAGAGATCGGGCGAGATCTGTCTCCGCCGGCATTGATTGCGGCAATGCTGGCGGACGAGGGAGGTTGGAGGGCTGTGGCCTCCTTCTGTGAAGCAGTGATGCTCCAGAAGGAGGCCGCCGAGCGGGGTCGGGAGATGGCCGATCCCGCTCGAAGAAGGCGGCGCCGGGCTCGGTAGCACAGCTGCGGCGCCGCCGCGGGTCGCCGGCGGACGCGAGGAAGTCGCGACTGCTACGGCGACCCGGGATGGACCACGCCCCTTCCGTGGCCGGGGGGCGTCGTCGGTGGAGGAGACCGGGGGAGGTAGTAGCCTCCTCCGAGGAGGGCTCCCCCTAGGCAGGGGAGCGGAGGCTGGGGGTTCCCGGAGGTGGCTTGGTGTTCCCGGGGGCTCCCTACATGCCTGAGGAAGGCCATCCCTGAGGTTTTAGTGGGTAGGCCTCCACATTCTGGGGAGGAGAGCCCCACATAACCCCGGCTCGCCACAGCCGGGGTATGCAATTTAATGCATTTTCCTCAGGGGAACAAAAAAGAAAAAAAAGAAAAGGGGGGTCTATGACAAACTTGCAAGGGGTACACGACAGCGAAAATAAATTTGGGGTCCACGATAATGGGTCTCAACATACACTGATAGTACTTATTCACTTTCATTATACTACCTTCTAATAAAAGAGATATACATTATTTATAAAAGTACCTATATGTTTACAATTTTTTTGTAAGTTTCCTACATAGGAAGTAGGCATGCAAAACCAGTCAGTTTTAAATCTAGTCCAGTTTAACGCCTCTAAGACACAAATTTGCGCGTTTACTGCTAAGAAATCTCCTTTTGCCGCAACCATAAACTTTGAAGGCGCTTCCCTTGATGCCGGGTCAACCATCGGTATCCTGGGCGTCGACATATCGAGCGATGTTCAATTTCGCTGTCATCTGGAAGGCAAGGCTAAATTAGCCTCAAAAAAGCTGGGAGTGCTAAGCAGGGCGAGACAGTATTTCACGCCGACCCCCGCCTACAACTTTACAAGGCACAGGTCAGGCCACATATGGAATACTGCTCTCAACCTCTGGGCCGGAGCTCCTCAGTACCAGCTCCTTCCATTTGACCGTATCCAGCGTAGAGCGGTTCGAATTGTCGACGACCCGGGTGCTCTGTGGTCGTATGGACTCATTGGCGCTGCGGAGAGATGTCGCGTCTCTTTGTGTTCTCTACCGCAGATATACCATGGGGAGTGCTCTGACGAGTTGTTTGGGATACTGCCGCCGACCGATTTCCTGTATCGGAGGGGACTTGCTTTCCATCCCCACCATCTTAATGGTTGGCTGTCCTCCACAGTGCGGTTTTCGCGTACGTTTTTCCCGCGAACGACAAAGTTATGGAACCAACTTTCGGCCGCGGTATTTCCGAACAGTTACGACATGGGAAGCTTCAAAAAAAGAGCGTATACATTTTTGAACGGCCGGCAACGCGCTGATGATACCTCTGGTGTTGTTTGTGCTATGGGCGGCGGTGATCACTTACCATCAGGTGACCCGTTGGCTCGTTTGCCTGCTATTATATAAAAAAAAAAAAAGTCAATATCGGCAGAGGATACGGCAGACCGCGACATGTCCTTAGCGATCCCACCTATCAATTACGCAGGACCTTCAAGACCTGCAAGCGGCGGCATCTGAGCCGTCGCTACCCCCTTGCCATCCCCTATCGGCAGCCTTCTGCTTAGCCACGTGTAGGTTCCTATCAATATAGGCCGGAGCCACTTTGGTATACCGTGCCTCTTCTAGCGCATATGCCCTCTCCATAGGGCAGCGCTAACCGTGCCTCTCCTGAGGTGCGGCTCTCTATCACTTCAAGCCAGTAGGTTCATTAGGACCAAAGGCTTAGGCTGAGTTTAGTCGGTAGGTCTGCCGGGTCGAGCCGCCCTGATTCGACAGGAGTCCGACATAATCACCGTAGCACTTGCCGTTGCGGTGGTATCCATGAGGATTCTCAGCCTCCTCTCCTGAGGAAAAAAAAGACATGCAAAATTTGGTAAGTAGGAAGTCTACCAAAAACCGAAAAACATAGCAAATGGTCTATGGACACAAAACAGTTTGAGAACCCCAGATAAGAGAGTGGAGTATAGATTACACATCGCTTTACACGGATACGATTTTTATACTGGATATGGCACAAACTATCGAATCGTAAAGATAGCAGAAAAAATATAAACCTTATATTAATATCGGGTTCAAGTGGCATTGTGTTCTCAATATTGGTCTATAAATTGGAAAGTTCAGGGTCGAGGTTGTAGCTCCCTTTCTCCATATTTCGAATTCACTCAATACATTTATCTGGCGCTACTACGGTGAAAGAAAATATCACGAGGCAACTTGCGTACACTTGTGAAGAAATCCAGTGCCATATGTAATCAAACGGACTGGGCCTGCGTGGTTGACTAAGGCCTAACCACGTCATTGATAAAGTAATATATATGAACCCTTGGACTTCTAAGCTACTTTCAAAACAAACTTTATATAAGAACCCAATAAGAACCAGATTGCAATTGAATTTTTTCGGGTAGCCCTGAGAAATAAAATTTGTTGTAATGTGCTAGCTGATATATTATATAAAAACTAAAATTAACTGATTATCTATACTAATAGTATAAAGCTGAAGAGATTTGTTTGAACGCGCTAATCTCCAAGAACTCCAGAGGGGCTATCGCACTAATAAATCGCAACCGAAACGCAACCGAAACCGTTCGGCTTAACCAATCCGAACGCCACAACATCACGTCATCTGTTCGATGACGTGATATTCTAGCTCTCGGATTGGTGAGTGGAACGATTTGGTTTCGTTTCAGCTGCGATTTGTTAGTGCGATTGCCCCCCTGGTTCGAATTAAAAAATTATTTTTTTATTGAATAGACCATTTATCGAGGAAGGCTTTAGGTTACATAACATCACACCCAGGATGGACCACGCCCCTTCCGTAGCCGGGGGGCGTCGTCGGTGGAGGAGACCGGGGGAGGTAGTGAGCCTCCCCCGAGGAGGGCTCCCCTGTATCGACTGGGGAGCGGAGGCTGAGGGTTCCCGGAAGTGGCTTGATGTTCCCGGGGGCTCCCTACATGCCTGAGGAAGGCCATCCCTGAGGTTTTTAGTGGGTAGGCCTCCCCCTTCTGAGGAGGAGAGCCCCACATAACCGCCGGCTCGCCACAGCCGGGGTATGCAATTTAATGCATTTTCCTCAGGGGAAAAGGAAAAAAAAAACTTACATAACATCACGCTGCGACTAATAGGAGCGAAGAAATAATGGAAAATGTGGAAAAAGCGTGTAAAAACGCGGAATATTATTCATATTTGAGGGCTTCCGTTGCGTGCGCTGCGAAAACGATTCACGATACCAAAAAAATGTATGAAAGAATTATTCCTCTTGAAATGTCTATCTTTTTGGGTCAACTCACTAGAATCGTTTTATGGTAATCAAATTTGGATATGTCGCGATGTCAAGATCGGGTTGCGGAGAAAAACAATATGTTCTTCTGCCACAAGAAAATAAAACTAAAAATGCAATATAAGTACGCAGAAGGACTTTAAAATAATAATGTTCTTTTAAAAACTTAAAACTAAATTGTCTAAGATATTAACAGAAATTGCCGCGGACAAAGTCGTGGGTGACAGCTGAGGTGGTTGTTTACAAAAATAAAAATGATGCTCAAAATAACTATTCCACGCGGACGAAGTCGCGGGTACAGCTAGTCTAAAATAAATGTGGTTTGAGGACGCACGATTGGTATGGTTGACTGATGCGAACTGAAAAATGTGCAATACAATTTCATGCTACAATTCTAATTGAGGTCAATACAAAAATGAGACGATATAGGAAAATACGTTGTACGTTGCTAGCTCGTACAGAATTGAAATGAATAACTTAACAACCTTAAGAAAGAAACACCATCACCTACATGCATCTGAATATCTTCCGGATTCTTGTAGGTCCTCTCAAGGAACTCCAGATCTTCCACTTCCTTGTCTGGCTGCGGAGTGACAAGAGGTTCTGGTTCCAGCGGCTCGCCAGCTCGGCTCACGTCTACTGGTCCGGACATTATCTTTAGAAATATCAGCTGGGCTCGAATCACAGAATCGATGATTGTTAAGAAATATAACACGCTTATTGATATTTCCAATATCAAGAAGCCAAATTGCAAGGATTCAACCTACTTGCAATGGATAAGGATTATAAGGAATTTTAAAGCCTTCCAAACGGATATAGACATGACTATTCTCCAACCATGATTAAAAAAGAAATAATAAAATCAGCAGAACAACCAAAATCAATGACTTTGTCTAAAGAATTAAAAACTTTATGTTTTTTCTTTTATTTATTTATTTATACATGAACATACAATTTTCCAACGTATCGCCAAACTGCAAAAACAGTTTAATGGCGAAACAAAAAATACACTCTGTTAATTAGTACCTAATTACCTAGCTATCTCTAAACATGCATTAATCTCTTGTACAGTCATATTAAACCATCGTTACGAGTTTAAATATACATTTTTAAAATACACTACACTGACACACTTATAAAAATTGTACTCACTTCTATAAAGATTATCTATAGGGTAGTGTTGCCCAAATTCAGTCTTGGTCTTGCAGTCTTGGTCTTGTTCTTGCGTTTTTGCAAGACCAAGACCAAGAACAAGACCGCGTATTTTTAGCAAGACCAAGACCAAGACTGACCGTGCAAGACTTGAGCAAGAACAAGACATAGCCTGCAAGACTCTTGCGTCTTGCAGCTAGGACTTAGCGCTATTTCACTGAGTAGTTAAGTGTAACAGTTCGGTGTATAGGTAGGTACGCTTAGGAATTCTATGAGACGCAAAAAAACTGTATCAAAGAATATGAAAATCTGGACCTATGCGCATTACGACTAATACCATAAACATAGCGAATAAAAATTTTAGACCCAAGGCATAAGGCTCAGACTTTTGACCTGACAATGTGGGGAAGCAACTTAAAACAGAAAGTCTGCGCAAGTTCAATGAACTTTATGAAGAATATAAAAGTCTACACTCACTGAACAAATCTCTGGAATTACCAGAAAAAGAAAATAAAGTATGTGATGAAGATGAAGACGTAATAGACTTTGATAAACTCTATGAATGTCCCTCGACGTCATCTGGATCTTGTCTTCAAGGTTTAGTGATAGACGAGTTGGAGGAGTACCTGAGAAAACCAAGAACTGCCAGCTCGGAAGACATTTTAGATTGGTGGAGGACGCATGAGACAGAGTATCCGATTTTATCGAAAATGGCCCGTGATTTTCTCTCAATACCTGCAACTTCAGTACCTGCTGAGAGGTTATTTTCTAAAGCATCATTAGTAATTAGAAAACATAGAAATAGGTTAAGTGATGAGTCAGCCAGATGGTTACTTTGTATTAATTCTTGGTCAAAAAAAATTATATAAAGTTTCATAACCTAATGATAAAGCTGTTGATTTGTGTTGTATTTTTTATTCAAATAAATGATAAATCGTAAAACTCTTTTATTAAATTTCTTATAAGTTGAGGGTTCAATCTCTTTCTAGACAGATAAGTATTGTTCTTTAAAATACAGTCAAGTTATTGTAATTAATTTGTTTTTTTACATGTTTTAGCAAATGTAAGCTTATAAATCATAAATGTTTATTAAGAAACAGTTACTTCCATGGAAAACGACATATAGGTCAGTTGATTTTTCGAATTTCTTATCAAATCTTCAGTTATTTATTAATCTGCTTGATCTTTACTATGGCTATGTTAATTCAAGCTCACAATGTTCCAATTCTAATACGTTTTTCTAAGATTTAAAGTAAACTTTAATAAAAAGTAATAGACTAATAGGTAATTGCAAGACTTGCAAGACTCTTGCTGCAAGACCAAGACCAAGACCAAGACTGGGAGCGCAAGACCAAGACCAAGACCAAGACCAGGTGTATTGGCGCAAGACCAAGACCAAGACTGGCTAAGTCTCGTCTTGTTCTTGCATTTGGGCAACACTACTATAGGGTGACAAGAAATCATTCAACAACCACGATTTCTTTTTAAACACGTTTTTACTTGTACATTCTTCTTCCGGGAAGAGTAAATTAAAAATACGTGGTGTCAAATACCTCCGTGTCCTCTTGCCGTAATAGTTACAGGCTCTCGGTTCCTTTTTTTTTTTTTTTTGTTTCAATGAGGAAAATGCATAAAATTGCATACCCCGGCTGTGGCGAGCCGGCGGTTATGTGGGGCTCTCCTCCCCAGAAGGACGCTTACCTACTAAAAACCTCAGGGATGGCCTTCCTCAGGCATGTAGGGAGCCCCCGGGAACATCAAGCAACTTCCAGGAACCCCCAGCCTCCGCTCCCCTGCCTAGAGGGGAGCCCTTCTCGGGGGAGGCTACACTACCTCCCCCGGTCTCCTCCACCGACGACGCCCCCCGGCCACGGAAGGGGCGTGGTCCATCCCGGGTCGCCGAAGCAGTCGCGATTTCCTCGCGCCCGCCGGCGACCCGCGGCGGCGCCGCAGCTGTGCTACCGCGCCCGGCGCCGCCTTCTTCGAGCGGGATCGGCCATCTCCCGACCCCGCTCGGCGGCCTCCTTCTGGAGCATCACTGCTTCACAGAAGGAGGCCACAGCCCTCCAACCTCCCTCGTCCGCCAGCATTGCCGCAATCAATGCCGGCGGTGACAGATTTCGCTCGATCTCTGCGACCAAGACTCGGCGCTCGGAGGTCCACGCGGGGAGGCTCTCGGTTCTATATATTTAGTCCGCACTGAGTTTCTTAATCCATGTACATTAGCTTTTTTAGTTTTATAATCTGCACAATCATACTGATCCAATGCCAATAAATATTTAACCTTATCATGCACTGGCAGAATCTTACATATTCCAAATAATAGTTCATATTCTTTACAACTTTGTTTTGTTTTATGACTTACTAAACTCTTCATAAATCTAATTTGTAATCTTAATATTTTGTCTAATTGCGTTTTAAAGGTTCTTCCGTAAGCAATCAGTCCGTAGTTTATTACTGATTCAGCCAAAGCATGATAAAGCACATACAGAACGGGTTTACTTACTATACACCTTAAATTAACCATCCTACTCAAAATACATCTTAACTTATTACATACTATTTCTACATGTAAATTCCAACTAAAACTTGGGTCTATGGTCGATCCCAAATACTTGGCAGAAGTGGCAGTGCATGGGACGCATTGCTCTATATATCAGGAATATGTCTAAAAATGCGGTTTCACAAGGTTTCCCACGGTGTAAAGATGGACCGATAATTTGGTAAAGTTATTGAATATTTACAAGTTACTGAATACTAGCAGTCCAGGACTGACCGATGTGGATCTCACCAGATACAATAATGATGCTGTATGATGAGCGAAGTCTGGCTAGTGAGGATAATATAAAGAGAAACTGCTTAAGCCTCACAAGAGCTTTATTCTTTGGAGAAATAGTGTAGATATTTGTTACACCGGAAACAGCATTCAAGAGCTATCTGCGGGCCCGGAACCAGTATCCAGTGGTTGGACACTCGTTTGACCGTCGCCTTCTATTTAACCGACACTACAAAGAGAATAGAAAATACCAAGCAAGTTTCACGATATTAATAAAACTCAAGTCTGATACAATTTAAATATAATTATCTAAATTCAACTTGAACAGTTTCACTTTAATTTCCAACAGAGTTACCACTTATGTTAGGACTTATTTAAGCGACTATTCGTCACGACGATTCAACAAGAAGTGACTGCCGTTGCTCCCTTCCTCTACAGCAAATATAACGAATGGTGTTACCAGCTTGTGTTTTATAAAATTAACTAAGGGAATGGTATATTAAAGTAGAAAATTCGCTAATTAAAAAAAAACATAACACTCGGCCGTCCGACAACTTGCAACTCCTGGTGCAATAAAAATAAAACTGAGGCCACGACGGTCAGTTTTTAAGTACATTGTAACGAAAATACATGAAATACAATAATTCTTATCCAATGCAATCATAACAGCCAGTAGTAATATTTTGATAATATAGGATTAGAAACTTTACAATAACTTCAAAATAATAAATCGCAATTGCTAAATTTAAATATTTACAGCAATATCTACAAAATCATAACACTCGAGAATCCCTAAAAGAATTGTTCAAAGAAATTAATATTTTAACTTTAGCTAGTCAATATATATATGATAATTTAGTTTTTGTATATAGAAACTATAATAAATTCAATAAAAACAGTGATCTACATAATGTGAATACTAGAAACAAAAATAAACTTGCCGTTCCAATGTTCAGACTCCATAAAACTAGCTGTTCGTTCTTGGGGAAATGTATATCTATGTTTAACAAACTTTCGCAAAGTGTCATTGATTTGCCTTTATATAAATTTAAAATCCATATCAAAAAGACACTCATGAGTAAAGGTTATTATAAAGTAAGTGACTATCTTAATGATCACACTATTTGGGAATAGGGACACTATTCGTGGAGCCATGTTTGGTAACAACATTATTTATAATATTGTATTATTTTATATGTGTATGTAAACATACATACGACTGTAATCGTATTAGGTATGATTGTATCTTATACTATATTGTATTTTTATATTATATTATTACTAGCTTTCTGCCCGCGGCTTCGCCCGCGTGGATTTCGGGATTGGGTGTATAGAGGGTTAAGGGTCATAGCTTTTGCCCACGGCTACATATACGCGGAAGTCGGTTTATGGTGCGAAGATTTTATCGCGCTTCCCGTGGGACTATCCGTTTTTCCGAGATAAAAAATGCCGCAAAACTCCTCAAGAATCACTCTATCTATTGATGAAAACCGCATAAAAATCTGTGCAGTAGTTTTTGAGCGAAGCCTTTATTGCGCATCCCGTGGGATCTGTCGATTTTTCCGGGATAAAAAGTAGCCTATGTTACTCGGGGAGAATGTAGCTTTCCAAAGGTGAAAGAATTTTTGAAATCGGTCCAGTAGTTTAAGCGTGAAGAGGTAACAAACAAACAAACAAACAAACAAATAAACAAACAAACAAACAAACACACTTTCGCATTTATAATATTAGTTGGGATAATTATTAACATTGAAAAGAGGAGGAAAATAGACCTTCAGAGTTTCTTGCCTGTTCTTCTCGAGAAGGCTCTCCCAATTTCCGAACAGGTGTCGAGTCAATTTTTTTCTTTTTTTTCCTTATTCGTACGTACGGACAAGGTTTTTGTTTTTTTTAAGCTTTGTTTTTTGTTTTGTCTGTTGACGTCAATAAGTGCCTGTAAAGGTCTATGTTGAATAAAGGTTATTTTGATTTTGATTTGATTTAATGAAAATGAGCCTCATAGCGTACAAAACCAAACGACATTTGCCATGTTTGAATTGGCTTAAAGAAAATCATGATGTTGTAGTTTATCCTTACATTTATACTGTCTTTTAATAGTTCAAAACGCTTAGTCTGTCCGTATTTTAGTGATCATGCTAGTAGACTGTATGGCGATTTTAAAACGCGATGAATCGACAATCTTAATAGATTTGGGTCTTTAGGTGGAAATATGTCGAAAATAATTATTATTAGTCTACTTTCAACTTTTCAACGCTTATATCCTGTGCAACAAATCAAAATTTATGATGAAACATGGCATTTTGACATTTGTTCAAATTTTATCATTGTTATTTTTGATTGTATCTAAAGAAACAATTCTAAAATTACGGTGATGCTGCAAGAAACTGCCAAAATTGTGACAATTAAAAGAAACAACATTTACGGGGTTATGATGAAAACGACTGGTCAAATCACACGTTTTAAAATGTAGTACAGTAGAATAAAATAAAATTTCAAATATTGGTACGGTCGGCCAAGAAAGTGGTCTACCAGTTTTGACAAAATTTCATATGTGAGTAAAATAGCGATAAGGTTGAACTCCTGTACTTATTACCTTTTTAAGATTATGTAGAGTGATGCCATTTAAACCTAAAATAATCTGACAGCTATTAATCTGTCAATTTTGTCAGAATATTTTTGCACGGGAAAATCAACTCTGTTACTTTATAGCGCGCGAATGATTTTCAACCTTAGGGTGGTAGACCACTTTCTTGGCCGACCGTACCTACAAAGTGGTACCAAATCGATAAATTGTTTGCCAATTTATAAAAATTTCCCTTCCGATTTTCGAACTGAGGGTTGGTTTAATTTGCTGCTACTGCTGCATGTACATACCGAATGCTGTGACTCAGGGCTCATTGTTCACCCTCAGCACTAGTTAGACCCAAGCCACATTATTACATGGTAGGAGCGCAGACGTATACCAAACGGAATTCTTACAAATTAGAAATTACAAGCCCTATATAAAATCTCCATTGGCGTGCAATACAATATCATTACCAACTATATTTTAAAGTACAAGAGAAAGTGGACAGAACGAGGTAAAAAAGCTGTTAGTTTTTAACAAATTACTTTTTCTCTACAAATAAGAAAAGATACCTCTATTAAACTTATATTTATTGATCGTATAGTTTTAAAGGTCAGTCTAACATTCGATAAAATTACATTTTTAAGGCTCTGGCCAAATGATTAAACAGGCCGTCATTTGTTTATACTCTCTGTTCGCAGGTTTCATGGCCACAAGGAATTTAGTCTTATTTGAAGTAAAAACACCTATAATGCTCTTGATGGTCAGGTATGAGTTAGGCCTCATTCCGAGAAACACGATAGTTCGATGTAGCCAAAGAAATCTTGTTCATACAATATTTATGGCCGTGGGGTTTTTATACTACACAAGTAAAAAGATAGCATACAAAATCATATTAAAGTTCTTAAGCCCATTATCATAAGATTTGATTTAACATTCGTAATAATTCTTGTCTTGCTGACGTGATTTTGAAGCAGATGTCAAAAGGATACTATTTTGATAATATTCTATTTTTATATAATCAGAAACTTTGGTCCAAAGAATAAAAAGGAAACTAGGTAATCTTTCATTTCAAGCAAGCTAAAGCTTTTAAAAGCATTTAAGACTTAAAAGTATTACAATTTAATATACTTGTGCATTTTGAAATACCTTTTTTAATTTATGTAAGAGGCGCTAGATATTTATATAATGAGAGATTTTCCGAGTGACAAAAAGGCGTTTTCCAAGACTATTCATTGATGTCGTTACGATTGTAGGCAGAAGAATTCGAGCCATATTTCGTACATTAAAAATAGTGTTCATACTTTTCTATAGATTATTACATTACACATGTTTACATTATTTAAAAAAATCTTATTTACACTACGGTTTTCAAAGGAATTGCTCTACGAATAAAATGTATACTTTAAAATATTAAATACGACTATGAGAACTAAATGTTTGTGCTAAATCAACATAATTTTGATTCATCTTATCACAAAAGAGTGCTTTATTATACCAAAGATCTTTTTTTTTTATAAGCTGTCAGAGAATTTCTCGTTATAGTAATAAATTATTATTTCTAGTAAGAAGTTATTATTCATTAAATGTATAATAAATATTATATATAAACCAATGTTACGCCGCTACGTTTCAGTACGCTGCTGACATATTAGCCCCACGAAAAGTTATAATCGATTTTTTTCTTTTATTAATTAATCTTTGGATCGTTTGATATTTTGTTTTAAAAATTTTAAGTTGCTCATTTCATGAACATTTATTAAATGAATAATATTTCTAGCGATTTCTCCTTTCTAATAGAAATTTATGGAAATATACTGTTACGCCGGTGGCTTAGTAAAACTTCAAAAATGATTTTCTGTGACTTAGAAACGTTTTCAGCAGGCTGAAACGTCGTTTCAGGCTGTTTCAGAAGTAGCTCTTTCACATAGTAAAAAAATCTAAATTACACCCAAATTACAGTAGTTTTCAGGCACCTGAAACATGTTTTCAGTACGTTTCAGGCTACCCTCTATCCAACACCTGAAAACCCGTTTTCAGGCGTTTTCAGGACCCCGTATGAGCCATTAAGCCTACTTCAGTATAAGGACATAAATTTCAATAGGAGTGAAAGAGATAGCAATAGAGAGTTCCTTTAGAAACCCTAATGTCACAGAAAGCACATGTACTATATGCGACTGTAACGAATTACCATCAGATAGGTAGTACTTATTTGTGAATACCAAAAAAAAACTTGTGAGATAATAGTTCAAAGTGCAAGCTATCACAAAACTTTCAAAGGTGGGAGTTGTAAACAGCTAACAAAAATAACTCTACAAATGAGACATGTTTTACCTTGAAAGCCTCTATAGAAAGCTGGTCGTCCTCCGAGCTCGTCGGAGAAGGCAATAACGCCCAGCACTGGCAACAGAAGGCGGACAGTACGAAAGCCAGTACGTCGGACACCACGCGCGTACAGCGCCAGAGGTTCAGGAATCGCGCAGCAAGTGGGTGGAACGTATACTCGCTAATAGTAAACATTTGTGAAAAGAATTTCGATGTATTGCTTGTTATACTAAAAGTTTTTATACGCTTTAGTTTCCATAATGTTGCATCGTTGTTGTTGAAACAGCTAACATCACGATGACAGTTAAGTGACGTCTCATTGACTGACTGTACGAAACATTCTACATCTTCAGAGTACAGAGCGTTCATCACAGATTCATTAATTCCAACGTATGTAAGTACACATTTATACGTCATAAGAGATCGTATAGTCCGGCCTGGTTGTCTATGATCAAAGTCTGTACTAAGACGTCAGATTTGACAGATGTCACTCCCATAGTTTCTATTTTAAAATATCCTAGTTTTGACAGTTAAACTATGACTGTAACGGCTAGTACCCTTATTCCGAATGAACGTACAGCAGTTATAGTACTCTGTGCGCTCGTAGTTGTTCCGAATGGAATATCGCGCTAAAATCAATAAATGACAGTTGGTTTTTTTTTGTTTCTTGTACGTATCTGTGTACAAGGTAATGTAACTCTTAACTTCTTAGTTTCCTTAAATTTTATATTTGTTTGATCTCAATAAGGGCCTGTGTTGAATAAAAATATTTTAATTTTCAAGTTTGACTTCGGATTTTAGTTATCGCACTTACGACGCTGTCGAAGATATTGATGTCGGAGGTTTGGAAGTAGTCGATGTTTTTGTTGTCGATGTAAATTCAAATTGGGAACAGAGCAAGAGAAAGAAGAAGAATATAGATATAAATCAGATGAATGGATATAAGAAAAATATAATAATTTATATATATATATATATTAGAGGGGTAACGCCGCCAGCATTAAGCGATACATACCGCAAGCTGTCTTGCATGATGGGGTTTTCTTTTTACAACTAGGGTTTCTTTTAAATATTTTTATATAGCGTTTAGAATTACATTTCTCTTTGTTTGTTAGGATGAGTTTATTTGAAGTTTACAGTAAAAGCTTATTTTAAAAAAAACTAGATAATCTTTAAATATTATTTAATAGTGAAAAGCCAATTAATAGTTTGAACATATTGATGGTGTCTACGCCACCTGCAGAGAATTTGGTACCATCTCGCAGATGAAAGGCAGCGGAAGGTTGCAAGGGACGTCGTTCAGCAGCCCGTCGTTCTGCCCTTTAAGCACGCTGCCACAGTTCTCGCCATCTTTTTCATCCCTTATATCATTGGGCTCTCCCGGCGCCCACTTATCGTAGCCGGCTTCTTTAATGGTTTGACCTGGATAAACCAAATTATTCCCTTTCAGTAAAATATAAAATATGAAGGAATAGAAAAATATTGATTAGCAAAGTTAGCTATTATTTGATTTGGTTATATTATCAGTTAGTACAATATAAGCAGTAAAGAGAAGACAGCAGCCGCCCGAAGAGAAGGAATGAAGGAAGATGAAGCTAATGGTGGGCATCTACATCGGCATATTTTATCCACCCCAGAATGGGGAGAGGTACTACAGAGATGCCCTATCGACTTAACTTGGATGGAAACTGTTATATGTACTTTCAATGTGTAATAAAAGTATTATATTAATCAAATACCCTTTATTTTATACCACACGTATCGACTATGAAACTCGGTACAAGGAGAAAGGAGAGGGGCAAAATGGGGTTGCTATTACTAAATAATTTTATAATGACAAGGTACAATACTCTCCTCCACTGAGAAATTATGTTTAGAATGACATTGAATAATAATAAAAAGCCTTAAATAACTTATTAGATATTGTGATTATCAAAAAAACTTTATCATTGTTTTATATTTTTATAAGATATATATGTTATGGGCTAAGTGATTAATCGGGCACTATTCATAATGCCCGGGCAAAATGAATAATCTTATATATAAAAATGAATCGCAAAATGTGTTGGTAAGCTCATAACTCAACAACGCCTGGACCAATTTGGCCAATTCTTTTTTTAATGTTCGTTGAAGTTCAAGGAGAGTTTTTACAATGAGGAAAATTCGAATAATTATCGCAAATACCCTAAAAACAGCCCTTTTATTTTCCCATGGAAACGATTTCTAACTAAAACGTACAGTCGAATTGAGCTTTATTGTTATTGTATAAAGTTCATATTGCAAGCACTCACTGTTGTCTAAGCAATGAAGCTGTGTTCCTAACATCAAAGAGTCAATTTGCGCTTTATTAACGCTACATATAGTTGAAATTCAATCATATCTATCAAAACAGTGTGCGTGCGTGCGTTGGAGCACAGAATATATCGTTGGAGGATTTAATGTCACGTTCCAAAATTGAATAGCCACAAAATGTAATAGGTCATTTAGACATTTGTTGCGATTTGGTTGGCTATGCGACATTATCTATAAAATAATTAGGAACAAAAAAGTGCCACTTTACAAATCTTTTTGACAGGACGAAGTCTGTCGGATCCGCTAGTGCCCAATAAGAGCGGGCAATGTGATTATAACCAATCAATTTATCACATTGCTCGGGCATTATGATTAATTCCCAGTGCTTATTGGGCAGAGTGATACATGTTTAATACTTTCATATGAATATTTAGTTAAATAGACCAAGTATCACAAATCAATTATCGGGTAGAGCTATAATAAAAACATGTTTTATAGTTTAGTATTTATTTGAAAATTTTAAATAATCAGACTTCGGTTTTACTTCGATCAATTTACAAAGGATAGGTAGCCCTTAGAAACTACAGTCTATTATAGTTTCAATGCAGTTTGCGAGTAAGCGAGCCTCCAAGCTGTAGCGAGGAATGAGAATATAATTGTGAGTAAGTTAAATTATAAAACTAACAATCTAAATGGAAATCACATCTCCGATTATTCAATTTAAAATTAACTTTAAAGTTAAAAGTCTTAGTAATCAGTGTCATATGTAACATTAGTTATTGTTAAAAATAGATTTTTATTCAATAAAAGCTCTCAACTTTTGGGCATAAACAAAAAATAACGTTGAAAACAAAAAAAAACTACCTATGTGTAATTTAGTATCTAACAGATTTAAAACTAAGTAAATTTTCACTAAGTGCTTGAAACTTAATAAAATAATAAAGCATAAAAAAATTATTTTTTTTTTTTTTTTTTTTTATTTAAATATAATATATTTTACAATACAATTTGATGTTAGCCATGCATTATAAACCATATTGGTTTTTTCTATACACGACAGATCCGAATCATTACATTATCAACATGTTTAATATATACAATAATGCGTTAGGTCTTTTAAGCATTTAACATGAATATACGCAGAAAGAAAACAAGCCACTGCACAACATTGCGCTCGTCAGAACTCGCTCCGCGCGAACCGGTTAAGGAAGTGAAATTATACGGGAGCGAATTCTGCCGTGCTACGCAGAAATCTTAACAGACAATAACAAAAATAATACCTACAAGTAATAAACATTATAGAAACACTTTTTTTTTTTTTTTTAACATACTCTCATTATCATTTGTTTATACATTACATAGTAGTAGTCTAGGTTTACATACACACACATATTATTATACCTATATACATACATATTAGATGTTTTCTATTAACTTAGACAGATAGAACGTTTTTAACTTATTTTTAATGTTATTTTTATTGATTTCCGCTTTTAGGCTAGCCGGAAGTTCGTTCATTAGTCTAGGAATCTGATATTTTAGCATTTGCTTTCCGTACTGATTGCTATATGCAGGCAAAATGAAATTGGGAGCTCGTCGTGATTGTTCTACTCTATGTTTACTAATATTCATATAGGACTCATTATAAAAGTTTTCAACAAGAAGTATATATTTCAACTGGTCGTGGATAGGTATAATTCTACAGTGATTAAAAATTTCATTATTGTCTTTAAATTTTTCTTTTACTTTATCCGGTAAAATAGTTTTAATTATTCTAGATTGTAAACAGAAAATTTGATCGAGATGCGATTTAAATGTGCGGCCATAGGTACTTAGACCATAGAAAATAATAGATTCTCCCAAAGCTTTGTATAGATATAAAAGGGTAGAATAAGGAATCTGACGTTTAACAATTTTGAATTTCGCGAGAATAGCTCTCAGCTTATCACATACCATATTAATATGATCTACCCATTTAAAGCGGTGATCAATTAGAAGACCGAGATACCTATGTCTAGTTACTATATCTAAAGGTTTACATGTGCAATTTATGTTGTTATTGTGTAGGCAATTGTGATCATGCGCTATAATCTTAAGAGGGCTAGTTTTGCGATTATGACTAGAGCTTGCGTACATTAGTTTAGTTTTTTCTGCATTGATTACTAGCCAGCATCATGAGACCATTTTGAGAGAGCACTAAAGTCTTCTTGTAAGTTTCTCAATGCTTTGTCAATATCCTTGTTTGTAGAAACAAGGCAAGTGTCGTCAGCAAATTGATACATGTCACAATTTTTAACAACATTGACCGCGTCATTGACATATGAAATAAAATGGAGCGGTCCAAGTACCGAGCCTTGGGCAGTACCATCCGTAACCGCAATTGTTTTACTAATACTGTCACCAATTTTTGTAACATATGATCTATTGTTAAGATAATCTTCACACCATTTACTGAGAGGCCCACGTATGCCACAGTCGGCTAACTTTTCAATTAAGGTTTTGTGTTTTAAAGTGTCAAAGGCCTTACTGTAATCTATAAATACTATTAACACATGTTCTTTATTATTTAAATATTTGTAAATATTATCTGTAAATATTGAAAGTAATTGCGTGGCGCTCTTTCCTGTTTGGAAACCAAATTGTCTATCAGTTATAATATTATTATTTTTATAAAATTTATGTATTTGTTTTGATATTACTCTCTCCACAATTTTGTCTATTGTTGAGAGAATTGTAATGGGACGATAATTATTATAATCACTATAACTACCTTTCTTGTGTATTGGTCTAACTACACCAGTTTTGAGTTCAGTGGGATATTTACCCTGTTTAACTGATGTGTTTATAAAGTGAGCTATAACCTCAGCAACATCACCAGCAATCGTTTTTAGATCCTTTGCTCTGATACCATCTACTCCCGGTGCCTTGAGGTTATTTAATGATTTTATTTCATTAACTATTGTTTTACTAGATATCGGCTGAAATTTACATGAAACGTTGGCGGAATTAGCATATAATGATTTATCTAAGAATCTTACATTACAATTAGGTACAGTATTTTTAACGCTGTTGGCAAAGTTGTCTGCAAAGTTATTAGCTATTTCTATAGAATTTGTGCAAGTGTTACTAAATGCGTTGGTGATTACATCATCAACAATTGTTTTTACCCTACCAGTAATCTCATTGAGTATTTGCCACAATACCCTAGGATTTTTTCTTTGCTCGTATATTTGATTTCTTAGTGTTTTGTTTTTACTTTCAGATATCAATTTATTTGCATAATTTCTGGCAGAGTTATATTTTTGCTTTATGATCATGTTGGATGTATCTGATAGCCAATGCATAAATAATTATCTCTGTATTGGCACGCCCTTTGAATTTTTTTATTAAACCAGTTATTGTAGATTTTTTTCGTTTTGTTCATTTTTACTTCTATTTTTGATTCGTTGTAACATTTTTGAATATTACGCACTATTAACTCATATATTTTATTTGGTTCTAAAATTTCTTTCAAGGGATGCCAATTCAGAGATTGAGTTTTATTTTCAGAGTATCATAATCATAACGAGTTTTTAAGCGAATATAATCCCGTGTGTTTTCACTATCGACCATAGCGAGAGCGATGATTCGGTGGTCAGCCAGTACAGTGCCAAGCGCCGCTGTGTATAGGTTTGGTGCGCGGGATCGCACATAAATGTGATCGATACATGATTTGCTTATTCTATTATTGGCTAGTTCAATGCGCGTGTAGTCTGTAATCCCACACACCAAGCCATTATCGTACAAAGCAGTGTTGTAAATATGTTTTATAGGACATTCTCTCTGCAAGTCAATATTAACATCCCCCAGTAGATACACGTCAGATTGTCTATTTATTTTTTTCAGAACTGAGTCCAGTTCTTTGACAAATAAGTGTTTACTTTTACTAGGTGGCCGATAGACGCAACACCAGGTCGTAGTGTAGTGACTAGTTTTTAGTGATCCTATTAGGCTCTCAAAGTGTTGTGTGTTATATGATTTTATATTGAATTTATGCTTGGACTTAACATACATTATGATGCCACCTCCTCTTTGATAATTTCTTAACCTAGTATACATATTATAACCTTTTATTTTAAATAAGTCACTGACAGAGTTGGTAATATTAACCTCTGTAAGCATAATAACATCAGGTGTTTTGGTAGAGGAATTAATACATTGCTCCAGAGCGGCAAAATTTTTTACAATTGACCGAATATTCATATGAATACACAGAAATGAGATCTTTTTTGGTACGTTATCTAGAAAGACCCGAAGGTCAATACAATCTTTTATTTCGTGTATTTCATCTAACGAAATATCCATCTTTATGCTTAGTATACTTGATTAAGATATATATACAATAAAATATCTATATATAGGGAAAAAAATAAAATAGAAATATGTAAAATATAATACGTATTAGGAAGGTAACGGCTTACGGACGAGCTGATGTGTCTGACTGTGTCTTGAGTTTTTGAATATCATTAGCAGATCTTATAATAAAGGTTCGCTGGTTTTCTCCTTCCTTTCGTACGCGTAGCACTCCTTTTTTTATCCATATGTATTTATATTGGTTACAAAGTTCTTGCTTAGTTTGGAATAAGAGCTGCTTATTGTAAGGAGTGAGGGCTTCACATATAAATATAGTTTTAGTTGGGTTAGAGGATTTTGTAGTTATATCGGAAACAGTAATTTTTGAAGATCTAGTCTTATATGCCGAGACCCAAGACACTTGCTGTTGTTCGCCTTTAAGCCTAATTTGTAAAGCACCCGTCCTACCATTTTTTTCAGGTAGTCTGTTCGCTTCTTTAATATCTGCAGTGTTTTGGTTTAGTTTTTTAGCAATGTCGCTTGCAATCTTCATGGGATTTTTCATCACTAGTGAATGGAATATTATGAATCTCAACATATTTTCTTAAATCGTTCTGTTCTTTATCCTGCATACGTTGTTCCAAGGCCCCTACCCTCACTTCTAAATAATTATTTCGATTAGTTAATTCAGCATTCTTTTTTTGCAAGTCATTAATTGTTCCTTTTAAATCATCCACAGTTTTTATTAGCTCATCCATTTTATCAGAATTATATTGGATAGATTGACAAATATCTTTCAGATCTTTCCTCAAAACTTTTTCTACCTCTTTGGATATGCTACTGCTCAACTTCTTTATATCCAATTGGACTGCCTGTGATTCACTCAAGTCATCATCTTCATCCTCATCATCATTAGAAATAATATTAGAGCGACGTCTACTCAAGTTGTTCTGACAATCAGTGCAGGTCCAATCCAGGTTGTCAGATGCACGAAGTGCAGCTAGCTGTTTGTTCGATAGCCCAGTGCATTGATTGGTTTGGTGCACTAACTTATCACATCTAGTACACTCCACGGCCGGCTTAGTTTTGGTTATATTTTTACCACAATTATCACATTTAGTTGTCATGATAACAAGGTACGCGTAATTTAATTTAACCTAACAAATTCACCACTGTTGTGTTTTATACACCGTCTTAATACACATGCCAATATAATATAATAAATATAAAATATTTCTGCAATTAATTTTGAATCGTCACGTCACACGTCTGAACCACACTATGGCTAGATGTCGAATTCAATCACATTAGTCCTGAACTCTGATTATGAATCTTAAAATAAAGTCAAAATGTTTTTTGTAAACTTGCTTCTTTATTAGTTAATTTATAATTCAGCTTTTAGTAGGTTTTCTACCCCTCATAACTATAGTGGTTTCATTTTTCTTTGCAGCTTGGAAATATTGCGCGCTCGCTCGCACTCGCAGACAGATAGCTAATACTTCCAAGCTGCAGCGAGATACTACTAGGTCGATGTCGCTTGGCGTTCCCGGGGGTTCCCTACATGCCTGAGAAAGGCCATCCCTGAGGTTTTTAGTGGGTAGGCCTCCCCCTTCTGGGGAGGAGAGCCCCACATAACCGCCGGCTCGCCACAGCCGGGGTATGCAATTTAATGCATTTTCCTCAGGGGAACAAAAAAAAAGGTATAATAGTTTCCGGCGCTAGAAAACGTAACAATTTCAAATTTAAAAAACTAACGAAATATAATTTATGTCACAGCTGTGGTCATTACACTTGAAATTAACTCTAACTCAGTAATCAAATTAGTCTCAGTATCTGAATTAGAAAAAAATACTCTCTAGTTTTCAGCAGGTACTTCAAACATAACATCAAATAAAACTTAAAAAATAAAATTTAAAGCACACACGGGTTGATTTGTGATCATGAAACATAAAATCATTTTGGTCATCAGTTTCGTTTAAATAATCAAAAATAAGTTTGAATACAAAAATTATTACTTTAAGTATCCAGTAACAGATCTATTTAAAAGAACAACTGCTGCTGTGATGGCATTTTGAGTTACACAGTTTTTTTTCCATTGCGACAGCTACATTTGTCAGATGTACAACCATCTTTACAGCCACACCTACCATAACCTTGCTCTCTGCATTAAGAATACATTTTACAGGACTCTCTCAGCTAAATCTCTGTATCCGGGACATCTTCAGGTGAAAGAAATTTTTCTTTGCCCACTGTAAACTGATTTCTTGAATACAGTTTGTTTACAACACCTTGTTTTGTTCCCAGTTTGTATAAATCAGAGGCTGTTACTTCAATATCGGTAGCAAGTATATTTTTTCCATCACTACGAGGATAGTGAAGAATAGAATAGAATAGAACAACAAAATAGAATAGAATAGAACAAACAAATTTTCCTTTCCTTGAACATTCATATAAAGGATACAACGTTGTAGCTAAATCTTTCAAAAACCTAGAATAATAATTTATTTTTCCAAGAAAAGAACGCAACATTGTAATATTTTGAGGTGGCGGTAAATTAATTATGGGAGTAATATTTTCTTTAATTATTTGTATACCATTTTTACTGATATTATAACCAAAAACATCAAGGCTTTTACGGAAAAATTTACATTTCTCAGCTTTTAATTTAAATTCACAATGTTTTAACTTTGATGACACTTGTTCTAGAGTATTTAACATTTCAGTATATTTTTTCCCACATAAATAAATATTACCGATGAATACTATAACATTAGGTATCTCTGCCAATGCTTGTGACATTAAACGTTGAAAGGAACCTGGACCTGTGTTTACACCAAACGGTAAATATTTATATTTGAATGTACCAACCTGTTACAATGACTCTGTTGAAATAAAGTGTATTTAATTAATATAATACTTTTATTTCACATTGAAAGTATAACAAATGGCGACGAGGCAATAACGGATAACGCGTGTTAATAAATTTTGCTGAAGATAGTAAACAAATCGCGAATTATTAGACCGGCATCGGTGGCTTCAGTGTGAAGTTAGTTTCAAGTCACACAATTTCCTACCATCGCACAGCGCAAGACTGCCAACATTACAAACTGCAAATCCGTTGTAACAACTTCACGATTGTTTAAGTGTACATTTCATCGAAACGTCAATGTTGATTTTGGAAGATTACAATAGTGACATTCTAGAAAAAATAAACCTCATTTATCCAAACATTAAACAAAGAAAAATTGTTACGTTTTTGCACTGAACTTGATATAGTTGTGCCAGCTGATTACACAGTGAACTCCTTAAGAAAAGTTTTAAGAGAACATATTAAAAGTTCAACCAGATTAAGCACAATAAACAAGATAAAAATGTCTCTTAATTACAACATTGAATCGTTCGAAGGAAAGGATTTTGACACATTCGATACGATAACACTTAAAGACGTTTCTGAGAAAAAGAAAGTAGCATTATTTATTACGAAATTAACCCTAAAAGTGTTTGATACTCTATGTCATAGTTGTTCTCCAAATAAACCAACAACCAAAACTTTCAAGGAATTGTTAAAAATATTAGAAGAAAGATATACAAAGTCAGTATCTTCTGCTCTGGATAGAGTAGATTTTCGTAAATGTAACCAAATCGCAGGTGAATCGATTGAAAATTATGTTATTCGACTCAAGAAAGCTGCAAAAAAATGCATCTTCACGGATTTTTAAGACCAGGTCAAAGAAAAATTTATAGATGGAGTGTCATCGTCTTTCATAAAGTTTGAATTGTTGACAAAGTAATGAAAATGGTTTGGACCGATTAATCAATTTGGCCAGAACAGTGAAAAGTACTTTGCTTCATTCTAAAGATTTAACACCTGTTGAAATCCAGAATAACAGTATGTCTGATACATACTGAAAATTTAGTTTTAAATTATGAGCTGGACATTGGTTCAGAAGCCACAACTATAAAGTCAAAAGATGTTGAATCTCTAAACTTAAATAATAAAATTCAAAACTGTAATTTTTGTTTTACCAATTATGACTAGACTACATCAAAGCCACTCGGCATTTTACAAAATATAAAAATGTGTTTAAATAATGTAGAAAGTTTTGTAAATTTATTTGTGGTTGAAAATAATAAGCCTCGTATATTAGGCAGAGATGTCTTAAATAAATTTGGTATGTGGCCTTTACAATTAAAATCAAATATAATTAAAGATCCAATCAGCATCATAACAGAAAAATATTCAGAAGTGTTCAGTCCAGGTTGGGGAAATTTTAAGGGTATAACCTTAAAATTAAAAGACAATGCACAACCACGTTTTTTACCAGTAAGACAAGTGCCATTTGCTTTAAAACAAAAACTCAATCTTGAAATTAAAAGATTACTTGAAAATAATAGAATAGAATCAGTAAATTAGAGTGCTTGGGGAACGCCAGTTGTTCCAATACTTAAAAGCGATGGATCGGTCCGTTTGTGTGGTGACTACAAAGTAACCTTAAATCCCCACTTAGAGATTGACCATTTCCCACTGCCACATATAGAGGCTATATTTGATATATTAAAAGGTTATGAATACTATTGTGAGTTAGATTTAAAAGAGGCATGCTTACAAGCACCTTTAGATGAGGCTTCACAAGAACTAACTGTCATTGTAAACAAAATTTCTCAGCGGAGGAGAGTGTTGTACCTTGTCATTATAAAATTATTTAGTAATAGCAACACCATTTTGCCCCTCTCCTTCTTCCTCCTTGCACCGAGTTTCATAGTCGATACGTGTGGTATAAAATAAAGTGTATTTAATTAATATAATACTTTTATTACACATTGAAAGTATAACAGAAACTAATGAAAATGACGAAAAAGCGAACATGTAATCACCGTACCATGCACAGTCATCCACACGGAGTGATCGCTCCAGTCCTTGAAGCCGATGGAAGCGGAGAGGAATTCGGCAGGTGCCTTGTTGACGAAGTCCCGCAGCACCTGGGCCTCAGTTTCGCTGTTGGGCACGGCCAGGTGCCCGCCTTCCGCCTGGCAGACCATATTGGCACGAGGCCATACGTAGGGCGTGGACGTGTGGAACTTGTAACAGTTTCCCGTCCGTGTATCCAGCTTATATTCTGTGAAGTTTCTTGAGGATTAATCCAAGTTATTAGTACTATATAACGACCTTCGTAATCGAATGGTAAGTAACAATGTAACAAAGTAAAGCCGTAAATGAGGATGTAATTGTTCGTGGCTCCATATTCTTAAGATGCAAAGCAGAAGGTGAGTGTGACTTCATTTAACTTTTTGTTAGTTAAGTATGTAACAAGTTGATAATAAAGTTTTAAACAAATATTTGACAAACCAAAAGATAACAGTCTTTACATATATTTAAAATTTTACTTTTCAAATTACATCATTTGTATTATTATCGTATACCTTTTTTTTTTTTTTTTTCCCTGAGGAAAATGCATTAAATTGCATACCCCGGCTGTGGCGAGCCGGCGGTTATGTGGGGCTCTCCTCCCCAAAAGGGGGAGGCCTACCCACTAAAAACCTCAGGGATGGCCTTCCTCAGGCATGAAGGGAGCCCCCGGGAACTTACCAAGCTACTTCCGGGAATCCCCAGCCTCCGCTCCCCTGTCGCTACAGGGGAGCCCTCCTCGGGGGAGGCTCACTACCTCCCCCGGTCTCCTCCACCGATACTCGTAAATAAAGAGATAATTGGTTTGGTCCCTTCATTAACCACTCTTAATAAAACAGTAATCAACAGAACAAAATAACATTTATTATGTAAAACAAAATGTCAGCAACTCGATCTTGATCCTGTCATGTTTTTTCTAAGAAAACAAGATAATACGATAAATACCCAAGATAGAAAGAGATAAATATAGATTGTCAACTTCACAGTCGCTTTTTAGGTAAATGACCTTTCGTATCTCTGCTAATTGGCCGTACCGTTCCATCTTTTAGATTCTTTGAAAGTAATTTCCTTGTATAATATTGTATTATTGTCGATTAATAAAAGATATGCAATAATTACCATTATCCACTGTCCCACACTCGTTCAACTGCTCGTTCATATTCTTCCTGTAGCAAACGTAGGGGAAGGTCTGGGTGCACTTCACGTCGGCCATGGTTCCGTTGGGCAACATCGCGATGCACTGTTCGGAGTTTTTGTAATTATTAGGTTCGTTCGGAGCCCAAACTGTCTTTATTTTGGACAACGGTACCCCTGGAAACCACGAAATGTTATGGATCAACCATACTTTAACGAGCATCAGTGGCGCCGGGGTCTCAGCATTGGTCCACAAATCGGATGATCAGAGGAAGAGATTGTATGTTTTCAACGAAATGTTTTTTTCTCTTCGATGTCATAATTAGAGATCGGATAATCAGATGCATATTTACCTAAAGTTAGTTTAAGACAAAGTATGGAAACGGCTTTTTATTGTTTTGTTAAATAAAAATCCCGGGATTGCGGAATTGGATAGCCGGATGTTTATTTATTTACCTAATTTAGTTTTTGACAAAGTATGGAACTGTCTTTTTATTTTATTTCCATAAATAAAAATCCCGGAATTCCGTTACTGTAGAACATTTTGGTAATGCAAAACTAGTCGGTAATATGAGCTTAAAAACGACGTTACATGAAGGTTAGTTTCAGTTCCCCGTGTGATTTGTGAGTAGGCATATAGAGTTTTAGGGGAAGAAAGTCGAGTGTTAAATAAAACAATAAAACAATCGTACATTCATAAATCGCACGGGGAACTGAAACTAAACTTCATGTAAATACGTATGCATAGTTGTATAAATGAACCCGCAGTCTCGGTCTTTTAAAAAAATAAATACCACGTGCTAATTTAGTAATTTTCAAACAATATCACTACGTTAAATTTGCAGTCCCGTATTTTCCCGGGATTTTTATTTAACAAAATGTATTTTAAAAAGCCGCTTCCATAATTTGTGAGCCAAAAATTAACTTTAGGTAAATATGCATCCGATTATCCGATCTCTAATTATCACGTACACATAATTGGAACCCAAATAAAAAGATGATTATTCAAAAATGTTTGATTATATACGTTTTCCACTATCCCACTTTCGACGAAAGGATCCCGCTTTTTTCACTCTAAAATTTCCGCAACTGGCGACGTTGAATCTCACCTTCAACAGAGGTAAAAGCTCCTTTGGATATGGTGGAGTGTATCCCGGTGTACAGAGCACAATACTCCGAGTTTGACTCCTTGAAAAGCTGTACCATGGCGGCGTGGAGATCTTCGTTCAATGGCGAGGCCAAAACATTTCCTGCAATTAAGATAGAAAACAAGATTAGACGACAGAAGGATTCAAAACTGCACTTGGTTGCTAAGTGGTATCTTCAAAGTAATCTTTTTTCAAGATGGCGTTAACGTTAAAAAAATAATACTAGAATAGTACATTATGATACTAGTGTGCAAAGTTGTTCATTGCATACGAGGCGGTATTGGTCGCGCAAGCCGTAAGGTGAGCGCGACTATTTAGCCGAGGATGCAATTAACAATGCTCACGAGTTTCATACGACGTTTTTCAACACAAGTTGAGGAAAAAAGCTAATAAAATGCAATTTTTTATTTATCAATGAAGAAAAGTTATAAAAGCGCAATAATGTTCTTGAAAGGCAACAAGCAACTTTCATTTTTACCGCGCAATCGCGCATGCGCGCGCCGCTCAGCGTAATGGCGGCACGGCCACAGAACACAGAAAGAGGTTAGAATGGCGAACATGCATCGTTTGTACGGGAGCCGCTGTCGCCAGTTTAAGAAGCCAGCGCTGCGTCTGTAAAGTCACGCATAACCAATCAGGAGAAGTACGCATCGCGCGATAACGAACTGAACCAATCACAGCACTGCACTCACCAGATTCAAATAATTCCGTCTAAAAACGATATTATTACCTTAGTGATTGACAAAAATGAAAAATTATCGATATAAAATGTCGATAGCAAATTTAATATTACAAATATTTTCAATACTGAAAACGAAATATTACATTCATGTAGGTATTTAAAATTTAATAATTAATTTAATTGTATATACCTATACTATAATGATGAAACAAACTTATTAAGTGAAATAGATGTAGGTTGGAAGCAAAGTAAACTATATTTCTGTAAATCTTGTTTCCATAACAAACATATACAGGCACTTTTATATGTGTGCGATAGGACATTTTTCCGACATGTTCATACATTTTGCGATTTTGCAGTGGCTATCTCCCCTCGGTGGGGACGTATGTGAGCTGTGATGATGATATTAATTATACATGTATTTGGACATATTAATAATATTTCCACGGTCGCACACACCGATTAATTCGTTTAATAAAATTATAATTTAAATTTAATTAAAACTTACATAAATACTTGAACAATCTTCCAACAAATGTTCGAGTTTATCACACAATCATTTATTCCTACCAGAATATTAAAAAAATATATTTATCGATAAAACATAATGCGTACGTTTTTTGGTAAGCACAGCACTATGGCCTTTTACTACGTTTATTGCTGTTATTCAAATGCGTCGCTACCGAATTCAGTGTACTACATTACGCGCTCTGAGAAATGTAATTAGACGCATGCGCGTACATAGCCGGCAATGTATATTTTTTAGAAAAATATTATGTGTCTTATCGTTACGATCAAGCTTTGATAATTTTTTTGTAAAACGTTAGTTATTACGATCAAATTTGCTATTTACCGATGAAAAGATATTCCATCTATAGCTACACTTGAGACCTGACTTCTTGCTTTGCAGGTAATTACAGCACAAGTAGGCATTTTCATTAATAAACGCGCAGCACTTCGTAAAACACTCTCCGTGATCACTCGTGACTGACTAAGCAACGCGTTCGCATTATTGGCCACAGTCATGATCATTTGATCATAACTGTGGCTCGCGTGCCACGCCTACATAGCCGTTCTAATCTCTTTCTGTGTTCTGTGGGCACGGCATCGGCATACAGGCACGAGGCAAATTATCATTCAGCCAAAATTTTATAAATTCAAGAAAACAGCATATGATAATATAATGTATTTAAATAAAATTATAGTAAATCTTTGATTACTATTGCACCTCAATGCAAGTTTGTTGAATGTAAATTTAGCTATTAACTATTTATTAAACATTAGAATACATTTGTTCGAGAAAAAGAAAGTGCTACCAGACTAAATTAAGAATGCATTGTACGTATATAAAAACGTCTTGTAACAGGGAACAACCGAATTTTATCGGGTTATAAATATTGCACACTAGTGCGTAATGAAATTGTGCACTAGTGTGCAATATCCTAGTTTTTGAAATTAAAAACACGCATGAAACGGCCCCGTTATGAGAACCTGTGTTGAAAATTAAATTTAAGCAATGAAAGTTATCGTAGATTTTGAAATCTACGATAACTTTCATTGCTTAAATTTATTAAAAACTTTAATTTGAGCTTAAATTATTAAAAACTACTAAATGGATTTTAATTAAACTTTACAAAAATTTTGCTTTTACATCACAATAATACTACATAGGCTACATTTTATAAAGATATTTCATTAATTGTCCAAAATATGATGAAAAGTATCCTACTCAGCCGAAAGCACTAGCCATTATGGTACAAAATAGCAAGGGAATTTTCATTCCCAAATTATACAGACACACAGGGTTTTCCCATGTTTGACATTAGCCTTTTTTACACTGTGTTTGCCCTTGAGTGCGTACTGAAAATAGCTGAAAATCAAATAACTAAGTTCAATGGACGCAGCGTTACCTTCAGCGCGGCACCTCAGGAATGCATCATGGAAAGTCGCAGGCAGAACGTGCAGCTTCAACCAGCCATTCACAGCTGTATTGAACGTGTAGTCGAAACGGTACTGAACACTTCCTAATAGAAAACATACTTTATATAAATAACATAGTACGTATATTTAAAGATTAAAATTTAAAAAAAAATGTAAAAAGTACTATCTGTTCAAAGATCAAATATCAATTTTAATTTATTTTATTTTATTTCATCTTTATTGCTTAATATAAAAATAAATAAACTGCAAATGCAACAAGACATTCTTTATCAGTCAACTTGAAAAATGTGACAGCAACTGTGTACTATGTATGTATTGGGCCATCTGATCACATGAGGCTTGAAAAGGAGGAAGGTTTTTGTCAAAAATCATGACAAGGGGGAGATGGGAAGCAAGGGAGTAGTAAGATATGGGCGTAGTAAGATATGACCGATAGCAGTGTGTAGTGTTACCTTGACTTGCCGAACGAAGTATATATATATATATGTTTTTCATATTATTCGTTTATTATTATTTTTGTGCCAACGCCAAAAATAATCTGTAAAATCCTTTCTGTCTAGACATTTAATCATGGTCCTTAATTTTGAAATAAAAAAAAATAAGATTACTTAAATTAATTTAAAGAAGATATATATTTGTGTTTATATTATAAAATTTTACTCTAAACACTATACATTTTTGTATTCTTACGCTTCTGGGGGGGGCTCAACATAATAATATAATGTTATAATTGTCATCAAATGGCATGAATATATATATTACGCTAAGTTATTTTTAATAATGTTAATGTTAAATTTTTATGAATTAAATAAATTTTGATTAGGTAAGTAATAACCAACCAGATTTCCTATAGATTTTTGCAATATAATAAACTTAATCTAATTAATTATTGAAATTATATTTGTTGATTTTTAGTTTATTTGTGATGTATGTACTTTAATTTTATTTAGTTTATGGCAAGAAATAAAAAGGCTTTTTTATTTATTTATTTATTTAACCTTCTGGGGAGGAGAGCCCCACACAACGGCTCGTCACAGCCGGGGAATACAATTTAATGATACAGAAAAAAAAGGTAATCTAATACACGCTATGTTTTAGTGTAGGTTATACTTTTAAATCTCACCACATTCACCAAGAGAAAAGAGGGGGGGGAGGGGTTAAAATGCCTATAACATTAATTACAATAACAAAACATTGAACAATCCACTTGCCAATAATAAGGAAGCCACAAAATACTCAAAGTTTCCTCATAGTCATTTACTAAAACAGGTTTACAAACGGAAAGATGCGCTCGCGCTCTCAAGATACGAAAATTGTAGCACGATTATGTATTCATACAAATAGGTTTTCAACCATGAAATTGCTCGTTTGTATGGGGATTCTTAAGTTAACTTTTTCAACACTTATTAATTATCAAACTTTTACATTGTAATTTAAATAACCAAATCTCTGCGCATATTGTAATCAAGACATGCGAGATATTGTCAAAATGTCGTGTCACATAAAACGAGTACCATAAGTCGTGTAATGCAAAAGTTCTTAACTACATTGAATACGAAAGAAATAAACAGCAATTTCACATAAAGAACTGTTATTTGAAAAGAGAGCATTAGATCATTTATTTATAATAGCTTTTCTGCCCGCGGCTTCGCCCGCGTGGATTTCGGATTGGGTGTATAGAGGGTTAAGGGTCATAGCTTTTGCCCACGGCTACATATACGCGGAAGTCGGTTTATGGTGCGAAGATTTTATCGCGCTTCCCGTGGGACTATCCGTTTTTCCGAGATAAAAAATGCCGCAAACTCCTCAAGAATCACTCTATCTATTGATGAAAACCGCATAAAAATCTGTGCAGTAGTTTTTGAGCGAAGCCTTTATTGCGCATCCGTGGGATCTGTCGATTTTACCGGGATAAAAAGTAGCCTATGTTACTCGGGGAGAATGTAGCTTTCCAAAGGTGAAAGAATTTTTGAAATCGGTCTCAGTAGTTTAAGCGTGAAGAGGTAACAAACAAACAAACAAACAAACAAATAAACAAACAAACACACTTTCGCATTTAATAATTAGTTGGGATAATAGAATCCTATAATAATATCCTATTGATCCTCCGTTCAGAAATTGTCAAATTGTAAAATTGTTAAATTGTAAAATGGGTACCTATCGGTTGATATCTTTTAACTTGATGTCCATTATAGTTTGTTAATTAACATATTTAAGAATTTATTGGCAAATTCTTAAATATGTTAATATTATACCAGTTGACCCCGCAGACTTCGTGCTGATTCAATCGATAAATAAAAGTTATAAAATACCTTTTTTCATAACAGGAATCGCCAAAACAAAAGAAAGTTTAATTCAAGTAAAACAGTTTTGTTGTTCAAAATAGTTGTTTCTATGTAATCACATATACTTCAACACCAAAATTTGCCAAATCAATCCAGCAACATATATACAGTATATCGCACGCTTAGAATTGAAGTGACCTAATCCAAAGTTCTTGTTCTAATTAGTTATACAGGTTAGTTTAGTATACAGTCATGAAAACAATTCATATACTGCCATTAACTATAAAAAATATGGCATAATCTTCAATCACATTTATAGCGTTTACCAAAAAAATTTGATACCAAAAGAATTTTGAATTAGGTCAGTTCAATTCTAAGCGTGCGATATAATCCATGGCTAATGGCTTCTAATTTCTAACAATCGTTTAGTCCCCTGACGCTCATGCTAGGAAATCTTCCTATATATAAAAATGAATCGCAAAATGTGTTGGTAAGCTCATAACTCAACAACGCCTGGACCAATTTGTTAATTCTTTTTTGTTAATGTTCGTTGAAGTTCTAAGAGGGTTTTTACAGTGAGGAAAATTCGAATAATTATCGGAAATACCCTAAAAACGGCCCTTTTATTTTCCCATGCAAACGTTTTCTAACTAAAACGTACAGTCGAATTGAGCTTTATTGTTATTGTATAAAGTTCATATTGCAAGCACTCACTGTTGTCTAAGCAATGAAGGTGTGTTCCTAACATGAAAGAGTCAATTTGCGCTTTATTAACGCTACATATAGTTGAAATTCAATCATATCTATCAAAACAGTGTGCGTGCGTGCGTTGGAGCACAGAATACATCGTTGGAGGATTTAATGTCACGTTCCAAAATTGAATGGCCACAAAATGTAATAGGTCATTTAGACTTTTTTGCGATTTGGTTGGCTATGCGACATTATCTATAAAATAATTAGGAGCAAAAAACTGCCACTGTACAAATCTTTTTGACAGGACTTAGTCTGTCGGGTCCTACCTATTAGCCTAGCCCAAAGTAAACTCTGAAGGCTTGTGTTATAGGATCTAGGTCAGAAGTTCCCAAAGCTTTTTGTGTCGTAGACCCTTTGCCATTTTTTTTTTTTTTGGTTTTGCGTTTACCCCCTACTTATCTGATATAGAACGTCTACATCCTACAATTTATACAATTTTATAAATGTTTTTAACTTCATAGTTATTTTTAAGAAATAATGTATATGTTTTTATATTAAAAGATAGTATAATGTTAGTAATAGGTACTATCAGTGTATGTTGAGATCTATTATCGTGGACCCCCATTTTCATTTCATGGACCCTCACATTTTTTTTTATTTTTTTTACCATGACTAAGATACAAATGATCGCATCCATCACAACATCTGCCCCCACTAAATAAACTTTTAACGCGAGCTCGTATTATTTATTCGACTCTTTAAAATTACTAAATAACCTTATCAATTACTAAATTGTACTTACCTTCAATATTTATAATAACACACACGATTAAGTATAAATAACGCATATTGGCAATCACTTATTCAAGTTCCGACAACTTTTAAATTCACATCTCGATGTAAACCGGTATCTGGCTTCAGTTTGTTCTAACTGTACGATGCGTCAGCGCACAACGACTGTGGTGAGCGAACTGGTATATGAACAAGTTTATGAAGGAATCCGTTTTATGACAAAAGTATAAATTTGTGGTATGCTGAGAATTATTTCTGAAATGAAACACGTGTTTATAAGACTCGGTCCTTTATAAGCTCGTAGAGTAATATTGTTCTGTGTTTATAAGACTCGGTCCTTTATAAGAATATACGCAAAAAGCCTACAGTGCACTCCGAATCCAATACAATAATGCATTCAGGGTGTTGCTGGGGCTGCCACGTTTTTGTAGTGCTTCATTAATGTTTGCAGAATACCGCATTGATTGTTTTTACGCCACAATGCGTAAGAGGTGCGCGTCCTTAATACGCAGAGTGCGTGGTAGTACCAACAGCATCCTGGATATGATCGCAAGAAGATTGGATGGTGTTATATTGAATCGCTGCAGCGCAATCTCACATGGATTGGCGAAGCGATAATGTATCGTTATATATAGTATATTTATGTTGTGTGTTAATTTAATTGATTAATTACTAACATAGAATAAGCAAAATTGTTACTAACACTAATGGATGAAAATCTGCAATAAAGATATTTATTATTATTATTATAAGGCGGGGATACAGATCCAACGCGTAACCCGTCAACACCGCCAACAGCGAGCCTCAAGGCAAAACTAGTCATTACCGGCAGAGGATACGCAGACCGCGACATGTCCTTAGCGACCCCCCTAACCAACTCACGCAGGAACTTCTAAACCTGCAAGCGGCGGCGTCGGAGCCGTCGCCTCCCTTGTCACCCCCCAACCGGCAGCCTTCTGCTTAACCACGTGTAGGTTCCCGTCAATACAGGCCGGTCCCACTTTGGAGAACCGTGCCTTCTAGCGGTTATGCCCTCCCAATGGGGCAGCGCTAACCGTGCCTCTCCTGAGGTGCGGCTCCCTCGTCAATAAAGCCAGTAGGGTCATTAAGACCAAATGCTTAGGCTGAGTTTAGTCGGTAGGTCTGAGTGATCGAGCCGCCTCGACAGCACCAGGAGTCCGACATAATCAACGCATCCCTGCTTGCCTGTGGCGTTGGTATCCATGATGGATTCTCAGCCTCCTCTCCTGAGGAAAAAAAAATCCAACGCGTAGAGGCGAATTAGAATTAGGTGAATTTAAGCGAAATTAATAAAAGTGTGAGAGTATATAAACTCGTGGAAGTATTCTCACGAGTTCCCATGACCTTGTCACGTTGCAATGCAGCTCCCCTTGGCATATCCCCCCCCCCCTCATCTGCACCATGAAAAATGCAGCTGAAGACTACACCCAGTTAGATGCACAGAAACTATTGTCATTACTAGTCCAAACGTTTGTGGACTGTTGAATTTCTTTTTTGGTTAATCATATTATGTTGCTTAATATCACGTGTCTTTATAAGACACGGTTCTTTATCAAGCGTATCAACATACTAACTTTCAACTCTTATTTCACCCCTTAGCTGGTCAAAATTTCAAAAATGCTAGAACAAATGTTTAATTATTTCTTGTCGCTTGTCGCGAGATTTATGTACTTACTTACGTATTTACTTACTGCTTATTCAAATTATAAATCTAAAAATTTTTATAACCTTAATTTTGTTTATACTTTTTAGTTTTTCTAGATATTCTTGGTAGGCCCTTTCATTTGATACCCTTTTTTTTACATTTAATGGGCTTACTCTTGGTCTCAGGCTAGCCCGAGGGCATAGACGAGGCCTACGATGGAGCGAGTTTGCCCAGATAATGCCTGTGCACTCGTTTCTTAAATAGTTCCGGGTTGTATGAGCTCGGAAATACAGACGCCGGCAGGGAATTCCACTCTTTTGCGGTGCGCATAATAAAGGATTTAGAGAAGCGCTGCGTACGGATATGTGGAATATCCACCAAGTAAGAGTGGTATCCTGCCGTACGTCTGGATGTCCGATGGTAATAGGGAGATGGAGGAATGAGCTCATGCAGCTCATGAGCACACTCACCGAAGTGCAATCTGTAGAACACCGCCAGACTGGCAACCTTCCGCCGATGAGCTAGGGGTTGTAGTTGAGCTACCAGCCTCTTGTCGCCAATTAACCTTTTGGCTCTACACTCCACCGAATCTAATGCGGCGAGTTGGTACTTGGCTGAGCCATCCCACAGGTGACTGCAATATTCCATACACGATCGGACTTGTGCTTTGTAAAGTGTTAAGAGCTGTCTCGGTGTGAAATATCGCTTAACCTTGTTGAGGATGCCTAGCTTTTTGGCCGCAGTTAGTGCCTTAGACTCGATGGAGGCGCCGAAGTTGAGGTCAGAACTCAACTCCATGCCGAGGAGTTCTAGGCTGGCGGTTACAGGTACAGATGCACCCTGGAAAGTAGGAGCCAGGTCAAATAGGCTCCGTTTGCCACCCATATTGTAGGAACGAATAAAAGAATGTTATCCGCCATTTTGTGTGTTCCGCCATATTGGATTAAGAGTGACGTCACATTATTTTTCTAAGTAGTTATTCTTGGCAAGCCCTTATATTTCATACCCATATTGTAGGAGTGCATTATAAATAATTTGCCCGCCAGCTTGGGTACGCCGCCATGTTGGATTTAGAAAGACGTCACATAAAATTGAGTTATAAGATTCCACCCGAACATACAAACATACATACATTACAAATTAAATAAAAGCTTGTAAAATCGGAATAGTCCGTCAATAATAAATTTCCAAGCATTCTTTAACGTCCAAACAAAAACCTACACATGATATATCAAAGGTCTAATTGTATTACTAGAATAAGGAAGAAAATCATTTGTTATTTATTTAACACTCAATCAGAATGGCAGATCAACAAAACAATTCGACCTTGATTGAGAAACAAGGAAAAACAGGATAATCCCTGTAATTACAATGCAATGGTTTCTCAGATATTGGGAGTTACTTCTTGATTTATTTTTTATTTATTTATTGTTATTTTTCTGTAATATTGTTACTTAAATATATACCTAATATTATAAAAAGAAAATGTTATATGTTACATACATAAACTAAAAAAAAACTACTAAAACGATTTCAAAAATTCTTTCACCGTTAAATGACTTCATTATCCCTAATTAGTATGTTACAAGCGTAGCCGGAGGTAGCCGCTAGTATGTACTAAAAATGCAACATACATAACAATTTTTCAAAGGCAGCCACATCATTCATTAGAGACTTAACACAAAGACTGCACAGAATTATATTATCCAGTCTCACTCGGTGGCGCTGTAGTAATATTAAATTTAATCGAACAAAAAATCCGATCAGGTCTTTCTCTAAAAAAATGTTACGTAGTGGGTTTTACGCCGTTCTCCGAAGAATCAAACTTCGTGAACAAGGCTTCGTATTTTCCTGTTTTCAATAAGAGGGCTGGTTCCACAAATATACTAACTGAATTAACACTAAGCATTTACATTTGACATGGTCCGGTATTAGGAAGAGGGATTGACCATATTATGCACATGAAACTGGATGGGCGTGTGGGGAGAGGAAGACCGAAGAAACGATGGATGGACTGTGTGAATATTGACATGCTAAAGAAGGGAGTAAGTGTCGAAATGGCGAGAAAGAGTTACTTTTGACCAATAAAGTAACTCCTATTTTTGAAATATTGAGAGAAAAGGACTTTCCTGGTACGGTCACGTTATAACAAGAGACAATCATCAACCTGTTATAAAGATACGGTGGCTCTTTAAAAAGGAAGAAACGAAAGAAATACCACACAACGACACGAATATCAATAACAAAACAATACAATAATTTTTTTCTTCAGGAGAGGAGGCTGAGAATCCGTCATGGATACCACCGCAACAGGCAAGCAGGGATGCGTTGATTATGTCGGACTCCTGGTGAATCGAGGCGGCTCGACCCAACAGACCTACCGACTAAACTCAGCCTAAGCCTTTGGTCCTAATGACCCTACTGGCTTTATTGAAGAGGCCGCACCTCAGGAGAGGCACGGTTAGCACTGCCCCACGGGGAGGGCATAAGCGCTAGAAGTAGGCACGGTTCACCAAAGTGGGACCGGCCAGTATTGACGGGAACCTACGCGTGGCTAAGCAGAAGGCTGTCAAATAGGGGAAGACAAAGGAGGCGACGGCTCAGACGCCGCCGCTTGCAGGTCTAGAAGGTCCTGCGTTAATTGATTAGGGGGGTCGCTTAGGACATGTCGTGGTCTACGTGTCCTCTGCCAGTATGGACTGATCTCGGAATGGATCCGCTGAAGGCGGTGTTGATGGGTAATTTACTGACTCGCAAATCAACGGGTTGACGTGCTCGTCCGCGGCTCTATAGAACCGCTAAGAGCACTCCCTAAAATGTTGTTGAATGGTAACAATAATGATATGCACCGCTGCATGATACCATAACCTGCCGCACTGGTATTCTGCGTGCCACAGTAGTGACATCAGGCACGAGAACAACACAACAAGAAAACTACAAAGGCAATATGGCAGGTCATTCTGGAATAACCGGCAATGAGAAGGCCGATGAACTAGCCAGGGCTGGGGCTCAAGGAATACAGTTCGGCCCAGAGCCTATCTGTGGTATCTCAAAGAACCAGGCCATGCAATACCTGAAAACTCGCCTTCTTAACGAGGCGAAAGCAGACTGGCACAGTACGTCCGGGATGACACACTCAAAGCACTAATCGAACCATACTCTCGCAAACGCACTGACGAGCTATTAAAGCTTAACAGGAGTAGCTTGAGCGTGATGGTTAGGGCTTTGACCGGTCACTGCAAGTTGAACAGACACCTTCACAACATGAAACTTAAGGACACTGACACATGCAGAGTCTGCGAACAAGAGCGTGAAACACCAATACACCTCTTGTGCTACTGTGAACCGCTGATTCACAAAAAGAAACAGACACCTGGGGAAACACATCCTTGACCCAGATCAAATAAAAACAATCCGAACTGGGAACATCCTATCTTTCTTGGTCAGTGCCCAGTTAAGGGAGCTACTGTAGGGCCTACATAGAACCTACATAGGAGGCTGGTCACAATAGATCTTAATAGGTCGCAGTGATGCACATCAGCCCCGACTTACATGAAATAATAATAAGGCAATAGGACCGTAGTACAAATTTCACAGCAATAAATTTAGAAAAAAATAATAATAATAACAGATAATAATAAATAAAAAACATAAAGATGACATGTACAAATACATACGCCGAGTACTAATAAATAACAATAAATTACGAGTATTAATAATAGATAACAATAAAAATAACAAGCAATACAAAATGACAAACACAGTATTAAAAAGACAAGTAAGTACATAATATCAGTCCAACCCTTGCAACTGCAACTGAAGCAAATGAGTTTTTTACTTATTTACAAATAAGTTTCGTGTTTCGAGTATGCGAATTGGAGGCGGCAAGTTATTCCAATAATTAGAGGCGGAATATTTGAAAGACCCTCGAAATACAGCAGAGGGGCTATCGCACTAACAAATCGCAAGCGAAACGCAACCGAACCGTTCGGCTTAACCAATCCGAACGCCACAATATCTTGTGATGACGTGATCTTTTTTTTTTTTTTTTTTTTTTTATTGCTAAAGTTGACAAACAAGCAGGCTGCCCACCTGATGGTAAGTGGTAACAGTCGCCTATAGTACATGTGGTTCCCACGAGATTCGCAGCAAATCTGCAAACCTCATAAGAACCACAGTGTACGTTGCCAACTTGTGACATAAGATGTAAAGTCACAGTACCCAGTAATTTCACTGCCTATCTTACCCTTCACGCCGGAACACAGCAAAGCGAACCCTGCTGTTTGGCGGCGGAAATAGGTAAGACGGAGGTACCCATGCAGACGACCCTGGTACAGAGTCTACCTCCTAGATTCTAGCTCTCGGATTGGTTGAGTGGAACGATTTGGTTTCGTTTCAGCTGCGATTTGTTAGTGCGATTGCCCCCCAGTTTAGTGTTTATGACACCAAAAAATTATATGTATTTGGGTATAGGGTAATTTTTTCAGGTCATACAAAATACCTATCCCGTACTTGAATTGAACTTGCCACCCATCGCGTAGTCAATCGCTCGACCGCTGCGTCAAATTAATTAAGGCATGAAAAATATAAAATTAAGGTATGAAATTGCTGTTATGTTCGAAGATTTCAAAGAATGTGTAGAATAAGTTTCTATACTAACGTTTTTCTAACTTATCTAATAAACAAGAGAGTAAACTTTACATAATTACACACACGTTAGCCTATTAACGTATATATATAAACTATTACTATGCTAAAATATAAACTAAGCAATAACATAGTCTAGAAGACAAGAAAAATAATTGTTATAAAGTTGTAGTCAAAAATGTACCAAATTCTGACGTAAAACCACAGCAGGTACTTATTGAGCTCTTTTTTTATTTAAAACTAGCGACCCGCCCCGGCTTCGCACGGGTGCAGTGAAAAAATGGTTATGGTGGGTTATCCCTAAGAGATAGACATATACCATCGCGGACTTTTTTGTGGATTTTTGTAAGTTGTACAATACTGTAGTACATTATTTTGGTCTATCTCGTAGGGTTCAGCCAGCGTTTGCAATATAAGCGCAAAAAAACGTGCTTATTTACGACATCACATTAGAAACCTTTAAATTTATCAGTGTTTCTCTACTATATTATCCATTTATTATACATACAAACCTTCCTTAAGAATCACTCTATCTATTAAAAAAAACCGCGTCAAAATCCGTTGCGTAGTTTTAAAGATCTAAACATACATACGGACATACAGCGAAAGCGACTTTGTTTTATACTATGTATTGATGATATCCTGATTCGCAAATCGTAACTGAAGCTTGCATTTCAAGGTTAACAAGTAATACAAAAAAATATAATCTATGGCGCTTAAATTTAAAAATTTATAAAGTTTTACGTACAAGTTAAAAAACCGTAATTAATTACAATTAAGGACCTATTATAAATACTGATGTGCCGGATCGTCAAAAATCTATATCCACGAATACAGATCTGAATACGGATATTTGGTGTCAAGATCCGCAGATACGAATGCGGATACGGATCTTATGGCCGTTTTCACCAACCTTGTCTTAGCTTAGGTGACTCCTAAGAGACATGCTGTCTCACTCGTTTCAGTTAATATAAAAAGTGACAGCATGTCACTTAGGAGTCACCTAAGCTAAGACAAGGTTGGTGAAAACGGCCATTAACAACACAATCGGTGTCGGTGCGCACGATCTTGAGTTGAAACATGTTACGACTTGCATTGCGCGGCGGATTTTTTTGTTTTGTTTTACTTTAATAGACACTGTGCAGCATAGACAACGCTTGTGTTTGGTATTGGTACATGATTTAAAAAAAATGTCTACAAAGAAGTTTAGTAGTTATTTTGTGATAATAAATGATGAATGTGTAAAGTGTAAAACTTGTGATGGAAAGAATTCTCGGCTCAACTTCCTTAAAAATCATTTACAAGAAAAAGCATCCTCAAGAATATGAATTATTCTTTAAAGAAGACTCTGCTGAATAGATCCGTAAAAGATCCGCCAAAAAGTAACAGATATGGATACGAATCTTTCCTTTTGCCTCGGATATCCGAAATGTAAAGGACGAGCGTGAATGATGAAAATAAGTGGACAGGAGCTCAGGGTAAAGAAATATAATATAGAACAATAGTAAACGCAATAATAACAATAAAAGGCAAAAGTAACAGACGACAATTTAGGACTCGACACAAATAATAATCTTTTGTTACCCAGGCAACGTCAAATTACGATAGACTATTATTATGAGTCAGTACGTAACATCTCTCCCAATCTTTCAAAAGTGAGAAAAAGAGAGAGAGCTATTAGACTGGGAGCCGCATACGGATATCCACACTAACACATCACTAATTATAAATAACCTGATATACAATTTAGTTTGTCCTGGTTTATACTTGAGTTTAAAAGAGAACGCAGATAACGGTCGACGTACACACGACGCCCAACGATCGACACAAAATGGAGCCCTACCCTGTTTTTTCGGAATTCGTGGAATCGGCCCTTTAATCTATTTGCTATATTTAAATTGGCAGTTATCGCGGTTTGGTTGTATTGTGCTTCATATGTTGTAAACAACATTTGCCCTCATAAGTACTATTTCATTTTATTCTAGTAACAACCAAACTAAGCAATATTTTTATTATATAATTGACATTAAAGAAGTTATATTTTTGATTCGGTCCAAAATGAGCTGAGCGAATTGTTGACGATTCTGTGGGCGTACTCTTAAAAACGATATTCGATATATCGTGGACTTAATCGTGTCATATCTTACTCTTAGTTACTATCGTTTAAAACATTTCAACGGACGATCGAATGAACGATATTAATTTTGACATAAGAAAGCCTCAAATGACAACGATGAATTGAATTTGACAGACGAACATTCGCAAAATAAACGTCAAATTTACGATGATTACAACGACACCTCAAACCGTATCGTATTACTTTTCGCAAATTTGACGTAAGTTTTGCGAATGTTCGTCTGTCAAATTCAATTCATCGTTGTCATTTGAGGCTTTCTTATGTCAAAATTAATATCGTTCGTTCGATCGTTCGGTGGAATGTTTTAAACGATAGTAACTAAGAGTAGGATACGACACGACGAAGTCCACGATATATCGAATATCGTTTTTAAGAGTACGCCCCCTGTTTCTATAAATTAAAACCAAGGGAATTTCGGATGGGTCTATTTAAAGAAATTAGTATATTGATCTTTATGAAAATTTAATTTATATTCATAAGAACATTGAAAAATTGATAAAAAAATTTATTTTTGAAAAATTCAACAATAATAAAGGAACACAAAGAAACTAAAATAACATTTTCTTAAAACAAAAAACCCAGTACAAAAGAGCTGTGTGTGCTATAGAAGTGTAAAAGGGTCGTAGCTCAGTGATCGGAATTGCTCACAAAAGGATGTGAGCAAAGCACTGGTATTCTGCTACAACCTAAGGGTTTTGCGTTTGCCAATAATTTGCGAAGATTTGACATAACATAAAACATAATTTATCTTTATATCTCTGTATGTATGTGTACATAAATATATATACATATAAAGGAGATAATTTTTTTAGGCCCACTAGAAAACGGCAATGTTTATTAATATTATTGAACTCTAAAATATCAATTTATTATTAAAAGCAATTGCACGATATTATGAGTAAAGATGAAACGGGAATAATAAAATCAATTAATTAAACTTAGTTATGACTTTTGACATTTGAGGTAAAGGAACTAACATTTTTTAAATCAAAATGAAAGATGATTTAATATATAGATATAATAATAGATAAAAGATAGCGTATTATTTCTTTTTTATTTTATTTAAAAGTATTGAACTCTCAATAATTATTTTAATACTATTTTAGATTATTTTAACTATTAGTTCGTCAGCTCAGTATCGTCGTGAAACGGAACGCGTCATCATTTTTGACAGCGACAGAATGGTACCTACACTGACATCCAATTGACGTTGGTTTGTTTTCAACCGAATTCTGTGTTTACGTTCCAACGGCTTGATTTCGTTTTCTTTCCCGTATCCCGTATTTAGAACGCAAAAAAATAATACGATTTAGGGGTTTGTTTATACTGTATTTTTTTTAACGAAAATGCATGAGATCGCTTTGACGCTCCGCGAGCACTGCAGAGACTGGTGAAACGCCCGAAATACGCTAGGCAGCGTATTTCGGGCGTATGGTAGTGGCCAAAGAAGATTGTATTTATCAAGAATAAAAAAAGTGTTATATTTAAAGTGCATTTACGTAAAAAGCAATTTGAATACAAATCAAAATAAAGCTACTAACCACTAAGATTTTTTAGGTTATTTGATCTTCATATTTTAATTGATTTCTCAATATTCCCGTTAGATAAAAACAAGCTAATGTTCCTTATAATAATAAATTATTTAATAAAAAATTATTTAACGTATGTCTCATTAATAAACGTTACATTTTGTAGTGGGCCTATTCTCCATACAAGAAAAAAATATCTCCTTTAAAGACAAGGCCATAAATAAAATACAAATTGAAATCAGTGATCAATGTTGACTGTCGTGATTTCATTGGTACATGGCAGCATTGACCCCGGAATCATCCGATTCGAAGACCAGTACTGATACTACAGCGCCATCGATTAATATAATATATACAAATACTAGATACACATATCCTGGATAAGGTCAATAGTCTCGTAAGACCACGGAGTACTTACTCTGTCTGGTCAAACCAGTTGGACCATTTAGTTGACCACTAAGAACCCCGATGAGCCAATGCATTGAACTCAAATAAGGTTGAGGTATTCCGATTTTTTGCTTCCGAGCTTTGGAACCGTAAACCTAGGAATATAATCTGGTTATCAATTATCGATTTCTAATTATCGATTGTATTTTGTTTTGTGTGATATTAATTAATAAATAATGTCCACGATATTTATTTATTTACATCAGGCACAATAACAGACAACAGATAGAAAACAATATAGTTAAACTAAACATATATGCTAACACAATACGTATCTGCGCCCAATTACAATTGTGCACAACACTTAAAAAGTACCAATTACTAAATTCGTGGCCAACGTAGTGTTTGAAATTAATAAAGTGTAAGATTTTAATTATACAAAACAAAAAAAAATGAATGAAAGTTAGAGTAGTTAATATAATAACTTACCTAATCGCTTTAATTTCAATTAATTTAATTTCAATTTACTTTAATTCTGTTTTTGTAATATGGCCTTTTTAAAACTATATAAACTACAATTAAATAAGTCCACATTCGAGCAAATTTCATTATAAAATGAACACATTCTTCGCAAGGGACTATTCTTCGCAACATTATTGCTGGCAAATGACACAGAAAACAGCTGTTGATTACGCACTGATCGAGTGGGTACCTTAAACCTTAATAATTCTAGTAAGCTGCTGTCAGGACGTCCATTGGCAATAGAGTGAAGCGTACATAGATCGTTCATCCATCATCGTCTTTCCAAGTTAATCATATTGAAGTGATTCAAGCGATCAGAATATGCAGGTAGGTATTTTTTTACGAAGACCACATTTCGCAGACAACTCTTACAAATTTTCGCTGAATAGCCTCAACCCTATCCAGATGTATGTTGTATATAGGAGACCATACCGAAGAACAATACTCCAGGGTACTCCTCACTAAAGCGTTATGTTCAGCTTAGACGGGAAGTATCTTTTTTATTATAACACGGGGTGCCAAACAAAAATGGACACTTGCCACCCTTTAAAAACCTATTTACTTCCCTTTTGAATAATCCCCTACACACCCGTATCTTTAGAGCAGAGGTTCACAAACTTTATTGCGTCGTAGACCCTAGAGCAGAGGTTCACAAACTTTATTGCGTCGTAGACCCTAGAGCAGAGGTTCACAAACTTTATTGCGTCGTAGACCCTAGAGCAGAGGTTCACAAACTTTATTGCGTCGTAGACCTTAGAGCAGAGGTTCACAAACTTTATTGCGCCGTAGACCCTAGAGCAGAGGTTCACAAACTTTATTGCGTCGTAGACCCTAGAGCAGAGGTTCACAAACTTTATTGCGTCGTAGACCTTAGAGCAGAGGTTCACAAACTTTATTGCGCCGTAGACCCTAGAGCAGAGGTTCACAAACTTTATTGCGTCGTAGACCCTAGAGCAGAGGTTCACAAACGTTATTGCGTCGTAGACCCTAGAGCAGAGGTTCACAAACTTTATTGCATCGTAGACCCTAGAGCAGAAGTTCACAAACTTTATTGCGTCGTAGACCCTAGAGCAGAGGTTCACAAACTTTATTGCGTCGTAGACCCTAGAGCAGAGGTTCACAAACTTTATTGCGTCGTAGACCCTAGAGCAGAGGTTCACAAACTTTATTGCGTCGTAGACCCTAGAGCAGAGGTTCACAAACTTTATTGCGTCGTAGACCCTAGAGCAGAGGTTCACAAACTTTATTGCGTCGTAGACCCTAGAGCAGAGGTTCACAAACTTTATTGCGTCGTAGACCCTAGAGCAGAGCTTCACATACTTTATTGCGTCGTAGACCCTAGAGCAGAGGTTCACAAACTTTATTGCGTCGTAGACCCTAGAGCAGAGGTTCACAAACTTTATTGCGTCCTAGACCCTAGAGCAGAGGTTCACAAACTTTATTGCGTCCTAGACCCTAGAGCAGAGGTTCACAAACTTTATTGCGTCGTAGACCCTAGAGCAGAGGTTCACAAACTTTATTGCGTCCTAGACCCTAGAGCAGAGGTTCACAAACTTTATTGCGTCGTAGACCCTAGAGCAGAGGTTCACAAACTTTATTGCGTCGTAGACCCTAGAGCAGAGGTTCACAAACTTTATTGCGTCGTAGACCCTAGAGCAGAGGTTCACAAACTTTATTGCGTCGTAGACCCTAGAGCAGAGGTTCACAAACTTTATTGCGTCGTAGACCCTAGAGCAGAGGTTCTCAAACTTTATTGCGTCGTAGACCCTATGCCATGTTTTTCGGTTTCGGTAAACCCCCTACTTACCTGATATCGAATGCCTACATCTTATTGTATAAAAATGTCTGAACATGTATAATATTTCTTTTACTTCATAGGTACTTTTGTAAATAATGTATATGCCTTTATATTAAAAGATAGTATGATGTAAGTAAATAGGTACTATTAGTGTTTGTTGAGATCTTATCATAAATCATCATTTTCATTTCATGGACACACAATTTTTTTTTCGCTTGTAGGTTATCATAAACTCCTAGCGGTTTATATAGACACTTTGGGAATGACTGCTTTAGAACTTTAAGAATAAACACTGTGTCGCCCGCTGGTGGGGCATTTAATGCCCCTTGACTGCCATAAATGCCCCATCAGTGCAGTCAGTCTCCCTCAGGGCAGCTTGTGGCGTGCTGGCGGTGAGTTGCGTCACCGAGGGTACCGATGTGCTTCAGGGGGCCTTTGCCACCCGCCTCTGTCTTGCCTTAACCAGCCGGACAGAGTGAAGTCGCAAGAGCAAATGCTCGAAGGGTGGAAGTGTGATAATGTCATAACGCCGATGGCGACGGCGTCTCGATCGCTGTCGCAGACACACCTCTCTACACCCTTAGCCGTTCACACCAATGTTGCTCTCTTCGCACCAATATTGGTCTGCTTTTTTGGAGGGCCCATTTAGTGAGCGGCGAGTCACCACCTGCCATATTTAAATCAATTAGGAGGCTTTGAGAAGGCAGGTGACTGGAGTCTCTTCCATAGCCCGGTTTTCATTACCACCTAAATCGAAATGCAATAGGCCACAAACGTTTTGACCACTAATGACAATAGTTTCTGTGCATCTAACTGGGTATAGTTTTTCGCTGCATTTTTCATGGTGCAGATAGAGATTAATCCCAATTGGTACACTCCACGCAAACTTTCATTAAATTTCGCTTTAAATGGCCTCTACGCGTTGGATCTGTATCCCCGCGCAAGCCTTATAAAGGACCGTATCTTATAAAGATACGTGATTTAAGCTACATAATAATAATAAATCAATTTATTTGTCTTAACAAACTTACATTATTTTGATTTTTAACATTGTGATTTTATCATTATCGTAAAGACAAAATGGTTTACAACTCAGTAGTTGCCGACTAGCGACAACCTCTGCTATTCTGTCGCAACCTTTTACAATTTATTTTTAAAAGCAGTGTTAGAGGTACAAAACCAAATATTACCAAAAAGGAAAAATAAAAACTGAGTAAATACTAATAATAAAAAATAAAATAGGCACTCCATCAGTCCATCCATGCTATATTACTACCAGGGATTGCCGCATAAGTAGCCATTCACGACATTTCTTTCGAAAAGACTGTAGCGAAAATGAATCCATTCGAATGGGTGGTGGCAAGTTGTTCCATATTTTGGCAGCAGCATACTTAAAGGAACCCCTAGTAGATGACAGTAAAATGTTGCTTGCTAATGAACATTCATACAAGATTGACAGATTCCAAATTCATATATAATAATCATTAACAGATTGAAAATAATGATTTGACCTGTTTTAAAAATAATATTTGTAAGTTATCCTTATTGGTGGTAATGTTTGCGAAGAGCGAGAAAGAATAACACACATTCAGACCATCTGCCCAGTCGGAAAACACGTTTGCACATCGACCAGTTATTTAGCGGAAAACAGTACAATCTTAACCTCGCCTCTGCGTACGTTGCGTTTCGGTTGTATTCGAAGAGAACATTGTTTATTTCGATTTAAAATTATGAAATACTTGATTGTGTGTTTTGGACTATTTTTGGCGGCAATAAGCACGGGTAATGTAACAAACTATACGTTTAATTATTATTATTAATATTTATTTCAGACTTTACATCCATATTTATGGTAGTACGTTAGTAACCATTGTTTTAAATAAGTTAGTAATGTTTGTGGTAAAATAATCTAAATTAAAATTTCAACTATTCTACATGCCCAATGACTGTCTCAATCCAGTGCTTGTGACAATCAGGACGAGCTGTAACTGCCTGCAGAACACTGTTGCTGGTATTCCTCATACGTCGCAACAGGGACGACGCCTTTTTGCGCATAACTGCATGAAATCCATTAACCCATGCATTTGCAAACATTCCAGAAGTGCTGCAGAACTGCGGCAGCCGGCAGCAACAGAGCTCTGAAGGCATTATTGTACCGCACAAAATCAAAATTAACTTGATTCATAGAAAGCTCTTTTGAATTGTCCAATTTTCTTTTCCCGTACCACCCATTCAGGACGTATTTTTTAGCCGATAAGAAGAATGGGTGCAAGAAACTTATCAGCTTTATCAAAAGTAATAACAACATTTACAATAAATTATGCCGTTATCATATAATGTACATATTGTGTTTACAATTTATACGGGAAAAGAAATATTTACAATTTAGAATGTAATATCTTCCAATCAACACCAAGCATTGGCATCATTTAAATAATCATTGACTTTGTAAATAGCCCTTACTCATTAGCGTTTATTTAATATGTACCTTGAACTTAGAAAAGGCAATTCAGCTACTATGTGAAATCTTCTTATAAAAATTTATGTCCGTAAGGATTGAGGAGCCATATCAGATTTTTTAAATCTGATCGCGTCATTATTTAGCAACAATTTAGCTTATTTTGCAGCACGAATTCTAGATTTAGCAGCAAAATATAACACTAGTTATTTTAATGCAAACAGGGCTCCTCAATCTAAACGTTTGAATTGAGGAGCCACCTAGAACTCGTTAAGTAATAGATGAATATTTATGAAAATGTTGTATCATTTAGTAGTAATTTTGCACATTACCATATAAAAATTTGGCTTCTGTAGTGCTATAATTAAAGAAAATACAATACTTTTAATATGGCTCCTCAATCTAAACACAAGAGGTGAATTTCTATTGGATGTGAGCGATCAAATTACCCACTCCCGGCACGGGGAGGTAGTGACGAAAAATAAAGATACGTGTCTCTTTCGAGGCCTTACAGAGCTTACTTTGGGCTACGCTAGTTGTTGTTGTATTTAATATACATCTGTTTGTTTTTATAACATGTAAATAGATTTAGTATTAAATACCAAATTAATGCAATTAGGAAAAACCCTGTCTTTTCCTCTTTATTAGCATCCTTATCTGTACGCTCGTACATTTTTTGTGGCTGATGAATGACGCCTCTGTTTCGTGACTTATAATTATCTCAACAAGAGACTATAACTGCTTACAAATTTTAAAAAAATGACATCAGCAGAGTATGTTTTTTTTTTATAATTTTCAACATTAATTTTCGATGGAAATTTTAATGGCGTTTGAAAATGCCGATCGAACCATTATTAGATCGTGCCGACAAAAACATATAAAATTATAAACGCATAAGTTTGTAAGTATGAATAGATGTTTCTTATACTTAAAGATATTCTGGGAATTGTCTAAAATATTATAATAAGTGTCAAGCAAGTAGCAAAAATGTACTGTGTGCAGACGAAATCGCGCCCACCAACTAGTATCTATAAATTGCAGCCTATGTATTATTCCGATGTATGTAGGACGTCAAATAAATACACCAAACAGTATCTTTCGCTTTTTTAAAGTTAAAAATGATTGGGTGCCATGACGTTGCATTATGTCACAATTTGGCATCATGCACTGATTTGTCAATGATTAATCAAATTCGAATAGACTAAGTTCTGCAGCATATGCTGTAAAAATAAGACAACTTACAGATGTTGAAACGGCAAGATTATTATTATTATGGGGGTCGGCTGTTAGCATAAAAAGTATTTTTGTTCTTCAAAAAAAAGCAGTCCGCGCAATTTAGAATTTACGAGCAAGAGATTCTATTATATTATGAAAATATATAATACTAGCTTTTGCCCGCGACTTCGTTCGCGTGGACTTCAGGTTCGTCCCGTCTAGTCTAGTAATAAGTAAGAAATACGGTAACTAAGCACTGCAGAGCCCTAATCATAGGCCTATAGGTAGCTACTGCAGTATGCTCCTATAAACAGACACAACAGACAATTTGCAATGTAAGCGCAAAAATGTGGTTTTTTTTTACGCCCTCACATTAGAAACCTCAAAAATTGTAGGCTATGTGTTATTCTGATGTATAAGCTATATTGTGGTAAAGTTTCATTCAAATCCATTCAGTAGTTTTTACGTGAAAGAGTAACAAACATCCATACTTACAACTTTCGCCTTTATAATAGTAGTAGGATATATTTAATTATATATAACCATAAATATATATATATATATATATATATATATATTTAAAAAAATTGATTTATGTGTACAAAAATTGTAACACATTTCATACTAATTAACAAATGCATAATTTAAACACAAGAAATAAAAATAAACTTGCCGTTCCAACGTACAGACTTTTTTTTGTTCCCCCTGAGGAAAATGCATTAAATTGCATACCCCGCTTGTGGCGAGCCGGCGGTTATGTGGGGCTCTCCTCCCCAGAAGGGGGAGGCCTACCCACTAAAAACCTCAGGGATGGCCTTCCTCGGGCATGTAGGGAGCCCCCGGGAACACCGGTACTTTCGGGAAACGTACAGGCTACAAAAAACTAGAGACTCGTTTATGGGCAAATGTATAAATTTTTATAACAAGATTCCACATAGTGTAGCTGAATTGCCTTTTCATAAGTCAAGGTACATGTTAAAAAGACGCTAATGAGTACAAAGTCAATGATTATTTAAATGATGCCAATGCTTTGTGTTGATTTGAGGACATTACATTCTAAACTGTAAATATTGTTTTCCCGTATAAATTGTGAACACATATGTTCGTTGTATGATAACGACATAATTTATTGCAAATGTTGTTATTACTTTGATAAAGCTGATAAGTTTCTTGCGCCCATTCTTCTTATCAGATAAAAAATACGTCCTGAATGGATGGTAGAGAAAAAAATTTTGACGGTTCAAAAGAGCTTTCTATAAAGTCATATTAAGTTAATTTTGAATTTAAATATATTTTGACAAAAAATATATTTGACAGCAAGCAGTCAGTATCGGTTTGACTACACGTACAATGTCAAAGCGGGGGGCTGGCTAAAGCTGCATATGATGCCAGCCAACTTCCACAACGCTTTCAAACGCTGCCACGCTGAGGGTAAGAAATTCATATGATTATTTTTTTTTCATAGGACTGCTAACAGCAATAATAACGAATATAAACAACTAAAATATTAATGACCACATACCAATAAAAAGCAATCGGCAAAAATAATTTCGGAAATAGTCACAACTCTATCGGTACCCACAACCGTTGTTGACAATACACTGTTTTAATAAAATCAAGATAGAATTTCTATTATATAACACTGCTTTTTATGTTTCAGGAGCAGTGCTAGCGTCTCCGATAAACACATATCTCCGGAACGCCATGATAGCGCTACATAAGCGAAACAACAATGAAAATTTCGCTTTGTACACAGGCATCCACGCCACCATATCGAAGGGGGCGTTTACTTCTATTGAGGGTATGTTCAGCATCCTTACCTTGTTCCTAGCTGGAGTCCACTCTTAATTTCGCAACATTTGTGGTCTGTTAGCTTAATCTTGCTTTATAGCTAGTCCGATTCCTATTAAAAGCCAATATAGTATACCAAAGACACGGATATCAATTTTGGACAAGCATAATAAAAAAAAATAATCTTTATTCAACATTCAACATAGACCTTTACAGGCACTTATTGACGTCAACAGACAAAACAAAAAAACAAAGCTTAAAAAAAAAACAAAAACCTTGTCCGTACGAACGAATAAGGAAAAAGAAGAAAAAAATAAAAAAATTGACTCGACACCTGTTCGGAAATTGGGAGAGCCTTCTCGAGAAGAACAGGCAAGAAACTCTGAAGGTCTATTTTTTCAATAATATAATATAAAAATACAATATAGTATAAGATACAATCATACCTAATACGATTCCAGTCGTATATATGTTTACATACACATATAAAAATAATACAATATCATTAATAATGTTGTTACCAAACATGGCTCTATGAATAGTGTCCCTATTCCCAAATACTGTGATCATTTAGATAGTCACTTACTTTATAATAACCTTTAGTCATGAGTGTCTTTTTGATATGGATTTTAAATTTATATAAAGGCAAATAAATGACACTTTGCGGAAGTTTGTTAAACATAGATATACATTTCCCCAAGAACGAACAGCTAGTTTTATGGAGTCTGAACATTGGAACGGCAAGTTTATTTTTGTTTCTAGTATTCACATTATGATAGATCTATCGTCTATCGTCTGATCTAATTAAAAATCAAAGGCCGCTCTTATATCAAAATCAAAAGTCAATTTTTCCGAATTCATCATGAAAATGGGTGGGCGTGTAGGAAGAGGAAGACCGAAGAAACAATGGTTGAACTGTGTGAATGTTGATATGGTGAAGAAGGAAGTGAGTGTCGAAATGGCGAGTGGTAGAAGAGAATGGAGAGGAAAACATTTTGCGCCGACCCCGAATAAAATTGGGAACAGGGCTAAAGAATGAACTCTACTCAAGCCGTAGGGCCCATATGACCAAGGCTAAAGCTGAGTTTAGTTAGTTGGTCACGTGGTCAGACCGCTCTGTTTGCGTGGAGTTCGACATAACCACGTGACACTTGCCGTTGCGTATCCTGGGAGTATCCTGGGTACATTTCGTGCTCCTTAGTGAGGATTCTCAGCCTCTCTCTCCTGGAGAAAAAATAGAGAAAGAAGAAATGGGATTTTCACAATCGTCAAAAATGCTACGCCATTGGTTTACAAGTCTGCCTTTTACTGGAAAGAACCAGCAAGAAATCAGCAAGGGTTATTTTTTATTGCACCCTGTATTTTTACCGAGTTTTCAACTAGAAGCTCTAGCACAGGGGTGGCCAACTTGATCAAACCCGAGATCTACTGTTGTCTGGCGAAACCCTGTGCGATCTACCAATTACATAATTGAAAACTTAAATTGAACTGCATTGTTTATTACAAAAATAATGTAGTAGTTTATATTTTGTTAAAAGAAAATACATAAAATAAAAAATAATTATTTTTAATTAGTAATTTATATTAGTGTGAGCATTGCGTTTGAGTATGTTCAGATAGATTATCAAAATCAGGTATGTAGTGTTTCCTACTTAAAACAAACAAAAAATAACGGTGTAAATTTTTTGTTTGTTTTAAGGAAAATGCCGTCTCACAATTCACAAAAAAAAAAAACAAACAAACGACACACGTCAAAACATTTCTTCAAATTTGGATATTTCTCATAGGAAACCAATGCCCAGAAATCAAGCCCTGAGGATGACCTTGCTTTTAGAAATATGTCGCAGCGCAGAGTAATAATTTCGTTTTGAAGTATAATGTGGTCCATTTGAAATGTATCTGCAAATTTTAGAGCCATTTCATTGATACTACTATGCGCCCCCGTGTCCCACACGCTTCCCGTCCCGCTTATTGTTTATGCTTGCCGAAAACAAAAGAGCTAGCTATACTGCGTAAAATAGAGGATATAATTTACTTGACGCAACGACGATTGACAATACAATGATACAAGATGATGCGTGCAGCAGTTGCTGATTGTAATTATATTGTGCAGTCTGTTCTACGTATTAATATTTTTTGCCTAGTCAAGATCGACTGGAGTAATGGTCGAGATCGACCGGTCGATCGCGATCGACCGGTTGGCCACCCCTGCTCTAGCATATAACATTTTGATCAGTTCAAGGTTGGTTGGTCCTTAGCTCTTGTATTTCGATGCTTCCAGGGGTGCCGTTATCCCGGATACATACGGTGTGGGCTCCGGACGAACCAGATAACCATAACGATAACGAGGACTGCATTGTGATGCTGCAGAACGGCACAATGGCCGATGTCCGCTGCTCCGAGACCTTCCCCTTCGTGTGCTTTAAGAAGAAGACCAAGAACCTGATCATCAACGATTGCGGGACTGTGGATAACGGTAAACTTTACTTTGGGAATTAATATACTTTAAAGGGTAAAACTTTCAAATGTAACTTCAGTTTACTTTATCTCTTCATAATAACTTACCAAATTTATGGACATAGTTTCTACGATGAAACAATAATGAATTCGGAAACATATCCTTAATAACAAATCGCGTATTCGTGTAAGAAGTTGAAGATGAAATTTTGTCATCAGAAATCATACCGAACATTAAGGAAACAGACGTTTAAACTCCCTCTTCCCAATGTTGTTCTCCAAAAGGTTTGTCTCCTGTAGATAGGCTTGCCAGGTCTCCGACTTTAGCCGGACATCTTTAGCTTTTTGCGGTGGCGTCCGGCCAAATATGTACTTGTTTGGCCTGTCCGGCTTTTGTCGGGCTTTTTGTCAGAGTGGCGAATCGTACGACGATGGGCGGACGAGCGCCCGACCCGAGCGGACAAGGGCGAGCGGAGAGCAAACTGTCTTCCGGCAAAATCTCATTCTCACTTTACATCACGTATAAATACTTTCTTCAACAGCCCAACTGTAAAAACATTATTTTTGGTAAAAAAAACACATGTGCGGCTTTTAGAGCAAAATGTCTGGCCTTATATTATTATAGAGAGCAGTCCGGCCTTTGCATTTTATGGCCTGGCAACCCTACTTGTAGAAAACCCTTTCTTTTTGATAAATTAGTAAGGGCCGATTTCACCGGTTGCTGATAATTTCTTAGATAGTTGTCTGACATATAACACTATCCGATAGATAAAGGTTACTGAATTTTTTTTTTCGTTTCACCATCTAACTGACAGATAAAATAAATGATAGATAAATTTGCCGACAGGTTATTAAGTCACGAAACAGCAACGTCGCTTTTTAACGTTTCGATTCACTAACATAATTACCGGTGTTTTCAAAAAACTAAATAAATATTAATATCTTGAACATATTGTTATCGAAATTAATAAATATATGTTCTAGATTAGTCTTGTACTGTTATTGTGAATATTTACTATGTGCTAATAAAATTCTAATACGTAATATATTTTTATTCAAACTTTATTGAATAAGAACGAAACGCGCTATTGATGACATAAACTGTTGTCATTTCTGTGTTGGCGCCACTTTTCAATTCTTCTAATAGTATATTCCTAAGAATATAATGGCTTCTCCAAAAAATAAACGAGAGAGGAACATCAATTACTCGAGGGAGTAAATGGAGCTCCTGGTGTCCCTCGTGGAAGAAAAAAGCATCTAATAGAAAACAAAACAAGCGACGCCTCAACATGGCTTGCCAAAGAAAATGCATGGAAGGGCATTGAATTTGCATTCAATAGTTCTTCTGGGACTGTGTTTCGAGATGCCAGACACCGCCCTTTTTCTTTTCGCGCTATGTCTATTAAATATTTTTCTCTTTGACAGATCTTACAGATAACAACGCTATCAGCCAATTCATGTGACCATTAAGTTACAGGCAACTTTATATGTCAGATACCTCTATCCGAGACCTGTGAAACCGAAAATTGCATTTAATATGACAGATAAGAGAAAGTTATGCTATCAGAGACCTTATCAGCAACCGGTGAAACCAGCCCTAAGTAAAGTAAACCCTATCTTTTTGATAAATTAGTAAAAATAGTAAAGTATTAAATTTTCTGGTCTATTAACCAAAAAATTGAATACTTTTCTTCCGTTAACTGAGTTCATAATGAAATGCAAATAGCATCCCTAGTCATCACAGTTCATATACCTTTTTTTTTTACGCTTATGCAGATTGGATGACTACATACATCTTACTGACTTCTGACACGTCACGACACGCCACAACACGTAAATATGTTCCTGGCGCAACAAAATCATATTTGAAACAAAATCAAATATAAAAAATTACATTTGCCTACTCTTACGTTTATAACACTCTCAGTCATTAAAAATGCTACCTAAAATTACGATTCCACGCGGACGAAGTCGTGGGCACAGCTGGTTGAAAATAAAACTGAAAAATACTGTTCTAGAGTACATAATGGATTCGCGCACGGGTAGCTGCTATAAGTTTCACAAGGTGGGCCGTAGCTGGCGCAACGCCTATATGACCTGCATCGCTGAGGGAGGCTACCTGGCCATTATCAATAGCGCCACGGAAGCTGAAGTCATCACGGACGTGTTTGCGCGCGCCCCCGCCAAGGACATCTTCTCCAAGTACAAAGATGTGGCTTCCATCGGCTACTACGATTGGAGCGAATTTGGCGTGTTCTACACTGTTCACGGTCAGTTCATAAGTTAATTTACGTTCAACAAGAACCACATTTCAAATTCATAAATTAAACACGAGAAATAAAAATAGGCTCGCCACAACGTACAGACTGTAAAAAGTAGCGGTTTTAGGGTTCCGTACCTCAAAAGGAAAAAACGGAACCCTTATAGGATCACTTTGTTGTCCGTCTGTCCGTCCTTCTGTCAAGACCCTTTTTCTCAGAAACGCGTAGAGGTATGAAGCTGAAATTTATATCAATTACTCAGGTCTACTTTCCCTTGAAGCTGTGCAAAAATCAAACTTCTAAGCCAACGCAATCAAAAGATACAGCCGTTTATGCCGCAAATTATCGACACTTGCAAGGGAATCAAAACCTACAGGGTGCTTCCCGTGAACTCAGAATCTTGAAATTTGGTACGAAGCAACGTCTTATAGCATAGATAAAGGAAAAATTACGAAAACCATAAATTTTTAGTTACATCACATAATATAGATTTTTTTAATAATTTTAAACTTACTACCCATTTCCTCATAAACGCGTAGAGGTATTAAATTGAAATTCATACCAAATACTCAGGTCTATAATACCTTTAAGCTGTAACAAAATCAAACTTCTATGTCAACGCAATCAAAAGAAACAGCAATTTAAGCTGCATATTTTGAAACTCGCAAGTACTCGCAAGGGAATCAAAACCTAAAGGGTACTTCCAGTCGGCCTAGAATCTTGAAATTTGGCATGAAGCAACGTTTTATAGCACACATAAAGGAAAAATTCCGAAAACCTTAAATTTTTAGTTACATTACAAAATATATATTTTTTAATAAATATAAACTTATTACTTTTTTCCTCATGAAAAAGTAGAGCTATCAAGTTGTAATGTTATGAAATTCATTTTGCAATAAAAATACCATAGTTATGAGTCGATTGTCGTAATGAAAGAACTTTGTAAACCTTGCAGGTTTGTACGGAACCCTCGGTGCGCGAGTCCGACTCGCACTTGGCCGGTTTTTATATGCGGAAATGCATAACCCTTTATTACAAAGATCCACAGTGTTACCGATTTGCCTATTCACGGATGTAAGACTATTTTTGACAAATGATTTAAATCTGTGAAAAGGCATACTGTTAAGAACCTTGTATTGGAAAGAACCTGCAAGGGCTATTATTTTTCTCCCTGTATTTTTACAGAGTCCACAGTTAGAAGCTGGTCTCAAATAAATAGTATGAGCCCAATTTCCTTTACAAGTTTAAGCAAGTTCACATTATGTCTATAAAAGCTATAGTATCATTGTGTTATTTATATACAGTATGTTAGGGATCGGACTTCCGATACTTTACCAACGTGTTGAATACAAAAAACCTATACAAATGGGGGTCGCATCCCTCACCCCTATGAATGAGAGCTATTTTAAAATTTTATAATTTACAAAATGATTTTTTGGAAGAGGCTCCGCTGGTGTTCAGACAGCGTCGGCAGCAGCGGCCTTTTTATTTCCAAATGGACGGAGCGCCGGCACATTACTCCCGAAATGTAAGAGGATACATTCATGCTAATTACTCGCCATGGATCGGACGTGGCGGCACGATCGCCTGGCCACCTCGTTCACCAGACTTGACTCCTCTGGACTTCTTTCTTTGGGGAACATTAAAATAGAAAGTTTATCAGGAAGTTCCAAAGACCAGAGAGCAGCTCCTTCAGAGAATTATGGCTACAGCTGAAGAGATACGGAACGACAGAGATATGATATTAAGAGCCACTCAACAAGTTGGATTGAGAGCAATCGCATGCCTTCAAAATAATGGCGGTCACTTCGAACAAATTTTGTAAAAAAATAGGTTTGAATAAATTCTCGTGCTCTCTTTTTCTTTGTTTTTATTTCAAATAATGTGTAGTTTAATGGCTTACTTACACCTTCTAATCGTAAAAGTACCTCTCTCTCTCACACACAATAGAAATATTACCTTCTTATAAATAGGGTTTTTTTTGTCAATTTTGACTTGTTTTGTTAAACCCGTTTCTTAACTATTTGCCTGTTTAGCGGTACTTATTTTATTTACAAACTCAACTCATTGCCAATAAATTAAAACAAAAAAAATGATATGTCAAGGGCCCGGAATTTTAGGTAGAGCCCAATAACGAAAAAAAAATAGATAATTTTACCCAGTTTCGTCTAAATCAAAGGATTTTGTTTATTATTGTATAGAATTTCTTAACAAATTTATTGTTAAATGCTAGCACAGCTCATTAACTTTGAAATAAGGCCACTTTTGTGTATGTAGACCAAATAAAATCGTAAAACAGCAAGTTTTAATACACTCCTTAAAATACGAGAAATAAAATTTTAAAATAGCTCTCATTCATAGGGGTGAGGGATGCGACCCCCATTTGTATAGGTTTTTGTCGATAAAACTTAACATACAACACGTTGGTAAAGTATCGGAAGTCCGATCCCTAACACACTGTATAATATACACTTATGGCTCCCGCGCACGGGTCACAGGCCACAACCATAAAACGCCGCCACTGGCATATTTCCTGACATTTTCATATATTTTATATGGACTCGCCGCACACGGTTGGCGCCAGTGGCGACCACACGCTACAAACCGTCGCAGGTTGCTTCTTGTGGCCCGCACCGGCCACTAAACCCCTCTCTCCCTTTCAGTAAACAATCCAATAACTAAGGTTTCGTCTTCTACGACGACGTCTTTTTTTTTCTGTGCTGGCTACTCTAAGCGCCCATACGTCAATTTAACAGCTCTGTATTAGTACTGTTAAAATAAATTGTATTTTACGTTTTATTGATAAAAATAAATAGCATAATTAATAAATAAAGTTTTAATAATCAAGTCTTAATGTTTGCTAGACCATACAAAGTGTACTTTGTAAGATTTATGTGATAGAAATCTGGCACCGGTGCAGCTGTCAAAAATTTTAATTTGTGATTTTATTTTTGTTCAAATCGTAATTGAAGTAATTTACACGGATTATCCGTGCTATACTAATATATTGCTGATCGTGTAATCGTGTGCCGCTTGTGAATCACTACTCACTAAACCGGGGAAGTATTGTTTTTATGTTCTAACTTGGCTGATATACCTACCCACATATTAAAAACGTTACATTTTTACACCATTCAATCTTCACGAAAAGTGAAACACGTCCATTATCACACCTTGGCTCTGTTGTGTTTCTCTTTACTTGACTAGAAGTGGAAGTAAAGCTGAGACCAAGCAACACTTATAGCCTCAGATATAGCACTTACCTACACTATACCAACTTTTGCTTATTAACTAAAATATTTGCTCATCAAATTAACTTAGATTTTACAACAAGACAATTCCAGTAAAAGTGTTATTGGTTTCTTGTTAACTGTAATAGCAGAGCAAATATTATCTATATCAGAAAGTTATCATTTAAAGAAATTGTAAATTATTAACTAATTTCATTATAATTCTTGTGCACATCTCATTTGACTATTTTCTTTGCATCTCTGTACCTTTAGGTGTTGCTTTCTTTGAATTTCTTTTTTTTTTCTTTTTCTATTTCTGTCTCAGTTAATAACTTCATATTTAACCTACATTAATATCTTGTTTTAAATATATTAATACTACAATTTCTGAATATTTGTAACTTTGAAAAAAGTCTTAGTGTATTTGTGCTTTTAGGCTACTGGAACATACTATTTACACATGCTGACCCGAAGAGCTGCATCTCTCGCACCGCAAAAGTATCGCACCTTACCTTCTTCGTCCGAGTCCATTATGATAGTGCATGGGTGCCTGGGTTAAAAAAAGTAGCAGCTACCGACCACAAGTAGCTGTCGCGCGCTTCAGCTACTTTTGTAGCTGCGTCTAGCTTCTCGTGGCGGCGCTTTAGGCTGTGGCTCGTTGCTCGTGTGCGGCGACATTTATTTTATTTTTTTATTTATTTATTTCGTGTGTAAGTCGGGGCTGATATGCATCACTGCGACCTATTAAGATCTATTGTGACCAGTCTCCTTGTAGGTTCTATGTAGGCCCTACAGTAGCTCCCTTAACTGGGCACTGACCAAGAAAGATAGGATGTTCCCAGTTCGGATTGTTTTTATTTCATCTGGGTCAAGGATGTGTTTCCCCAGGTGTCTGTTTCTTTTGTGAATCAGCGGTTCACAGTAGAACAAGAGGTGTATTGGTGTTTCACGCTCTTGTTCGCAGACTCTGCATGTGTCAGTGTCCTTAAGTTTCATGTTGTAAAGGTGTCTATTCAACTTGCAGTGACCGGTCAAAGCCCTAACCATCACGCTCAAGTTACTCCTGTTAAGCTTTAATAGCTCGTCAGTGCGTTTGTGAGAGTATGGTCTGATTAGTGCTTTTGAGAGTGTCATCCCGGACGTACTGTGCCAGTCTGCTTTCGCCTCGTTAAGAAGGCGAGTTTTTAGGTATTGCATGGCCTGGTTCTTTGAGATACCACAGATAGGCTCTGGGCCGAACTGTATTCCTTGAGCCCCAGCCCTGGCTAGTTGATCGGCCTTCTCATTGCCGGTTATTCCAGAATGACATTTAAGGTCAACGTAACTATTAAGTTATTAAAATTAAACCGAAGCATTCTTATCATTAAAGTAAGCCTTAACAGTATAATAACCTTTTCAGCACACGTTCTCATAACGGGGCTGTTTCATGCGTGTTTTTAATCTCAAAAACTAGGATATTGCACACTAGTGCGCAATTTCATTACGCACTAATGTGCAATATTTATAACCCGATAAAATTCGGTTGTTCCCTGTTACAAGACGTTTTTATATACGTACAATGCATTCTTAATTTAGTCTGGTAGCACTTTCTTTTTCTCGAACAAATGTATTCTAATGTTTGATATGTATTTATCAATGAAGAAAAGTTATAAAAGCGCAATAATGTTCTTGAACGGCAACAAGCAACTTTCATTTTTACCGCGCAATCGCGCATGCGCGCGCGGCTCAGCGTAATGGCGGCATCGGCATACAGGCACGAGTCAAATTATCATTCAGCCAAAATTTTATAAATTCAAGAAAACAGCATATGATTATATAATGTATTTAAATAAAATTAGAGTGAATCTTTGATTACTATTGCACCTCAATGCAAGTTTGTTGAATGTAAATTTATATCTAAACCGTAAAAATGCCCGCAAAATCTGTACAGTATCACTTCCCAAATTGTAGGTACATTAACTAATTGTTTTAATAAATAAAAATTTTCATTTATTAGCTTTTTTCCTCAACTTGTGTTGAAAAACGTCGTATGAAACTCGTGAGCATTGTTAATTGCATCCTCGGCTAAATTGTCGCGCTCACCTTACGGCTCGCGCGACCAATACCGCCTCGTATGCAATGAACAACTTTGCACACTAGTATCATAATGTACTATTTTTCATAAAAGTATTTTTTACAAATGATTTAATCTGTCAAACGGCAAATCGGTAACACTTTGTCTAACGTTTAATAAATGCCTATCTTCGCAGGTGAGACAATCCAAGAAGCCGGGTACGCGACTTGGGGTGAAGGAAACCCGGATAATGGCAAGAACGTGGATGGCGATTACGTCTGTGGCGGAGTGTCGCGCGACGGCGCCCACTTTTATGACCTCTGGTGCAACGCTGACATCGCACCCTTTATCTGCGAGAAAAAACCTGACAGCTTGCTCGCCGACGAAGACTTCTGACCTCACCTCTATACTGACAACGATAGATTTCATTTTACCTAAGTGAAACTCCAGTTGTATAACCACGGACAAGTCAAATTGCAATTTCTAAAAAAAAACCTCTAAGCAGTTACTACGCTAGATAGATAAAATAATCTATACTAATATTATAAAGAGGAAAGATTTGTTTGTTTGTAATGAATAGGCTCCGAAACTACTGGACCGATTTCAAAAATTCTTTCACCTTTGGAAAGCTACATTATCCCCGAGTAACATAGGCTACTTTTTATCCCGGAAAAATCGACAGATCCCACGGGATGCGCAATAAAGGCTTCGCTCAAAAACTACTGCACAGATTTTCATGCGGTTTTCATTAATAGACATAGTGATTCTTGAGCAAGGTTTTGCAGTATTTTTTATCTCGGAAAAACGGAGAGTCCCACGGGAAGCGCGATAAAACCTTCGCACCATAAACCGACTTCCGCGCATATGTAGCCGTGAGCAAAAGCTATGACCCTTAACCCTCTATAGACCCAATCCCGAATTCCACGCAGGCGAAGCCGCGGGCAGAAAGCTAGTATTTAATATTCTTAAAACAATAACCCAGTACAAACCAAAAGTTATGTGCGTAAAAGGGCCATGATGTCACACGATGACATAGAGTTTCGAATTAATACTCATATTTAATTAAGAAAAAGCGTGGAATGAAAGAAATACATTTGTTTTCGAGCACACAACGATAAAAAAACAAAACAATACATAAGAATAGCACACATCACTTCATAATACCAAAGCTGTGGCTAGCTCAGTACCAAACAGCAAGCATAGCCTGCGCTGACATTACGCACAAGAAACAGCATAGAATAAGAACATGAGCTTAAACTAAGTGAACAATCACACGAGAATCTTAGAAAACGATGCTTACTACTAATCTGTGGTACACTAAGACTGTTATCTGTAGCATTATAGTATATATATATAAATATATACCACGAAAGAATATATGATGATGAATAGATGAAAACAATATATGACATAAGCATACAAACGAAACCTTCTCAAAGCACAAAAATGAACTATAGTTTCGAATGAGTTATAATACATACTGTAAAACAAACATTTGACGACCTCTGTAGTCGAGCGTCTATGAGGTTCCGGGTTCAAATCCCGGTGGGGGCAGATGTTTATGTGATAAATGCGAGCATTTGTACCTTACATTTACATATGTACTAGCTTCCGCCCGCGGCTTCGCCCGCGTGAAATTAGTTTTTGTTACAGCTGGTCCCTTATGTCTAAGGTACCAAGATTCATGGTCTTATCTTCAATTCAAAATTTCAAAATGTTAGAACAAACGATTTTTTGTTTCTTATGACGTGATATTTGACGAACTTGCATACTAACTTTCAACCCTTATTTCACCCCCTAGCTGGTCGAAATTTCAAAAATGCTAGAACAAGTGTTTAATGATTTCTTATTAAGTGCTTAAATATAAAGTTCCATGGTTATATCTTTTAAAATTAAGAAATCCCATACAACCAACTTACAACCTCTATTTCAACCACTTCATCCCTTTATTTCAAAATAAAAAGTAGCCTATGTTCTGTCTCAGAGTCTAAAGATTATCTGTACCAAATTTCATCAAAATCGGTTGCGAGGTTTAAGCGGGAAAGCCAGACAGTTACTCTCGCATTTATAAGTTGGGATGTCTATCCGTTGCCCTAGATCCCATAACACAAGCCTTACAGAGTTTACTTTGAGCTGGGCTAATTGGTGTAAGTAAGAAATATTATTATTATTTTTTATTTATTTATTATATTATGAACCACAAGAGAATGCATAATGTAACAAAACTCAGAAACATCGGTAAGACATTAACTTTACTCAATCGTAAAGCTCAGAGGTTTTTCACAGAATGTCCAAATGACAAGTCCACGACGCTCAGAAACGTCCACTATTTATTTTTTCAAAAACTCACTCTTGCGGAAAGCGGCATGATAGCCGTATTGTAGGTTTGCAAAGCGGAAGCCTTATAAATCTTATCTTAGCTATTTTTAAATAATAATTTGTAACTGTGGAAGTATTTCAAATACTTAAATATGTAAATATTTGCCTTCAATGTAATTTATAACGTATTATAAAGATATTCCAAAAATTAATGTTGTGTTAACTTCGTAATATTTGCATGCTTCACCGACATAAAAACCCGCGCACTCGTTCCACCAACCTGTGGTGATGTGTAACTTAGAAAACTATGCTGAATAGATATTCAAGTGCCTTTTTTTTTTTTTTGTTACGCTGAGGAAAATGCATTGAATTGCATACCCCGGCTGCGGAGAGCCGGTGGTTATGTGGGGCTCTCCTCCCCAGAAGGGGGAGGCCTACCCACTAAAAACCTCAGCGATGGCCATCCTCTGGCGATGTAGGGGGCCCTCAGGATCAAGTATCGCATCTGAGGACCCCTGGCCTTTGCACCCCTGGGTGCATTAGGGGAGCCCTTCTCGGGGAGGAGTGATCTTGCCGCCTCCTCCCCTCCGACCTCCTACGACGTCACCCCCCGGCCATCCGGGGGTGAGGTCCCCCCCGGGTCGCCTCCACGGGCACGAACTGCGTCGCGCCCGCCAGCGACCCGTGGCGGCGCCTCAGGCCAGGCTATCTGGCCCGAGGCCGCCTTCTTCGAGCGGGATCGGCCATCTCCGATCCCGCTCGGCGGCCTCCTTCTGGAGCATCACCGCTTCACAGAAGGAGACCACAGCCCTCCAACCTCCCTCATCCGCCAGCATTGCCGCAATCAACGCTGGCGGAGACAGATCTTGCCCGATCTCTTCGACCAAGACTCGGCGTTCGGAGTCCCAAGCAGGGCACTCCGCCAGCGTGTGCTGGGCCGAGTCGAGGTCAGATGCGCAATGGTGGCATCGTGTCGTGTCCTCCCTCCCTATTCGAATACTCACCGAAACAACCATGTCCGGTGAGTATCTGAGTCAAGCGGTAGGTGACTTCCGCCCTCCCGCAGAGCCAAGCTTCGAAGTGCGGGAGTACCGCACCGACGGCGCGCTGACGCACGCAGCCCCCACGCTCTAGCTGCGCACGCCAGGCCCTCGCGGCCCGTCGGTGCAACTCCCGTCTGTACATTCCGTGCGCTGGTGCCGGGGGACTCCCCCCGTCGCCCCCCCGACCGACATGTCGCGGTGCGTTGTACATCACCGCGTACATGTTGGCCAGGATCTCGAAAGGGGGGGACCGCCCCAGAACCGTCGCCGCCTCGTACGAGATCGTACGGTAGCCTCGCACGATCCGTATAGCCATTGTCCGCTGCATGCTCCGGAGCAGAGCTCTGCAGCGGGAGGACCTCGTGCAGTCTTGCGACCACACGGGGGCCCCATACAAGGCCACGGACTGTACGACGCTCGCGTACAGGCGGCGAACACCATCCCTCGGTCCCCCGAGATTGGGCAGCAGGCGATGTAAGGCGCCCGCGACCCTCTTGATTCGGGGGACCAATCGCACGAAATGCTCTTCGAAGCTCCATCTGCTGTCCAAGGTGAGGCCAAGGTACTTGATGTGCCTAATTACTAGCTTCTATAATTACCAGTGTAATGAATTATTTACAACTATTATTAAAAACAATAATATTCATTCAAATTGTTATCTTATCGCTCATGAAAATCAGAGCTGCTTGTGCTGTATCGACATCAACCGAATGTATTCGAGCGCCCCCGAGCTCGGCGGTTTCGTAGCAACTTCACATCCCTTTTACAAAGTCTTCGAGTGAACACATGCTTTTAGAATTATCCTCTTTAATTCTCTATTTAATATTGGTTGAGCTTTTACCGTAAATTATGTCAGAGCCTTAAGCATTTATTATTTAGTAAAAGTTAACGTTCATTCTCCTAACAATAGCGTGAGTTTTCTTACAAAATATTGAAGATTATGATGTTATATTATTATTATGTTGACAACATAATCAAACAACTTCTAAAAATAACGACTTATTTATATATATACTTTATTGCCATAATTAGTTACAAAGAAAAACAAAAGTAAAAAAATGTGGATCACAAAAGTGGACTTATCTCTATTAGAGATTTCTTCCAGCCAACCTGTGAGTGTCTACGGAATGCTACTTATAATGAGTAACGTCAAAGCAACAAAAACTGTTAAAGAAAATTATTCATAAGACAAACATATATATACCATGAATATACATACAATACAATAAATGTATATATATATATATATACATACATGTAATGCTATAAATAAATATATACATAAGATGATGATGACAATGTGACATTTATGACGAGTTGCCAACTAGCACCTGAAAATGTTGCTTCAGGCTACGTTTAAATGCATGAACGGGCTGGCTCTGTTGAACTATAGAAGGCAGATGGTTCCACATTTGGGCAGCACGAAAGCTAAATGAGTTGAGCAGGAAGTTTGTGTTGCACTTAGGCAATTCAAGTGTGTCCGAATAGCATGGGCGTAGAGAACGTGAGGAGGGAGGCAGCATATGAAACCGAGATCGAAGGTATTGTGGGGAATTAGGGTATTTTAGGATTTTAAATAATGTGGCCAAAATTGGATATTACGACGCTCCCGGACCAGAGGCCATTTCAGCTTGTCGCGATAGTGAGAAATATGATCATATTTACGTAGCCCAAAAATAAATCTGATGGCCAAATTTTGCAGTCGCTCCAGCTTGTCAAGTAATTCTTCGTTTAAATCTAAAAAACAAACATCAGCATAGTCTAAAATAGGAAGCAGAAGAGCTTGCGCAAGCATAATTTTAGTGGGAAAGGGTAAAAAGTATTGGAGTCGCTTGAGAGAGTGAATTGTGAAGTGCATACGCTTACTCATTGCATTAATTTGTGGTCTCCAAGACATATTACAGTCCATTATTAGACCCAGGTTTTTTACTACGTCACTGAGATTAATGATTACCCCGTTAAAGATAATAGGTGGTAAATTTTACTAATTAGAGCGATGGAACACTAACGAGACTTTTGTGACTTGCACTCTTCCCGATTGACTAAATACTACCGCCTAATCATATCTCATTATGAGTTTTTAGTTATTAGTCATATCATTTTAAAATCAAATGTGCAACTGCGTTCCGCCACGTGGCTCACTGTGCTGCCATCTATTGGATAACGTCACAAACAGAAAGAGACAGTAGTCAAATCCGCAATCTATCATCATAATATAACCATCATAATAATGAGAAGTTGGATTGAATTACAATGACTGCTATAATAATTAAGGTTTTAACATATGTAATCAAATATTTCGAATCGATTGTTAGATAGTAAACTTATAATAGTTTGAATCTTTGTCTGCGCCAAACACAGTTCTTTTTATTCAGCCACTCGATTGACTAATAAAGGTTGACAGGTATTGTACAAAATACATTAAAATGAAATAAAATAAATAATGTGACATACAATTATTCGATACAATTTAAGAGAACAATGTGTAGTCTGTGTACAATAACGAATGTGGAGAGTTGATCTCTTGTAGTCAACGAACATAATAAAATATGTTAAGAACTTTGTTTATAATTGACTAAGAAATTGACAATTTCAATATTATCTAATAAAATACCCACTACTACGTAGCTTAAATTTATTTATTTACTAGCGGACCCAACAGACTTTGTCCTGTCAAAAAGATTTGTACAGTGGCAGTTTTTTGTTCCTAATTATTTTATAGATAATGTCGCATAGCCAACCAAATCGCAAAAAAAGTCTAAATAACCTATTACATTTTGTGGCTATTCAATTTTGGAACGTGACATTAAATCCTCCAACGATGTATTCTGTGCTCCAACGCACGCACGCACACTGTTTTGATAGATATGATTGAATTTCAACTATATGTAGCGTTAATAAAGCGCAAATTGACTCTTTGATGTTAGGAACACAACTTCATTGCTTAGACAACAGTGAGTGCTTGCAATATGAACTTTATACAATAACAATAAAGCTCAATTCGACTGTACGTTTTAGTTAGAAAACGTTTGCATAGGAAAATAAAAGGGCTGTTTTAGGGTATTTCAGATAATTTTTCGAATTTTCCTCATTGTAAAAACCCTCCTTGAACTTCAACGAACATTAACAAAAAAGAATTAGCCAAATTGGTCCAGGCGTTGCTGAGTTATGAGCTTACCAACACATTTAGCGATTCATTTTTATATACATATAAAGATTAAGAATACTGGATCATTTTATTAGAAACTAAGGTATTTTTAGACAGTTCCCGGAAGTAGCTTGGTGTTCCCGGGGGCTCCCTACATGCCTGAGGAAGGCCATTCCTGAGGTTTTTAGTGGGTAGGCCTCCCCTTTCTGGGGAGGAGAGCCCCACATAACCGCCGGCTCGCCACAGCCGGGGTATGCAACTTAATGCATTCTCCTCAGGGGGAACAAAAAAAAAGGTATTTTTCGACAATCAATGACTTTATACAGTCCATCCTTTGACTCATTCTGGTTAAGCACAAATGCAGATACAAATTTATCTGATTGCTACTGGAAATAAATAAAAATATTTACCATAAAGACTATATATGTATGTATTTCTTAAGACAATATAATGAACAATCAAGAAGGTCCACACCACTAAAGTATAAAAAGTAAGTTATGATTTCATGTTGAGAAATACATCATCCACATAAATAAAATTCGAAATTGGATGAAGATTAAAGATTTTACATAATGTTTTATCGCCTTATATAATATGGTTTACCATGTCATGTAAAGACTAACTACTAAGACCATTAAATAAGGTCATCATTAAGGGCTACTAAGATGGTATTAGTTTTCTTCGTTGCTGACGAGGCTCTCTGGCTTCTTCTCGCAAATGAAGGGGTAGGTCACAGATATGCAGGAGGTGTCATCCAGCAGCCCATTTCGGAAGACCCCGCCGCAGTCCTGGCCCCCATCAGGCACCTTGTAGTCATCCGGCTGGCCCGAGCTGAACGTATCGAACCCAGCTTCAGCTAGTGTCTGCCCTGGGAGACAGATTAACTATTAATTCATTTATACCATACTGTATTCTAGGTAGAATACAAGCTAGGGGCTAATTTCACCTGAATTCGTAAAGGCTGAACCCAGCCTTTACGACGAGGAAACGTAACGATCACAAAATTAGAAGGAATACCTCGAGAATCTACGTTATTAATAGAATATACGTAGTGCGGAGCCAGTGGCGGACGGGCGAAGCTCTCCTTCTTTTTTTTTAAGCGAGGGTGGTTGTCGTTTAGGTGGCCCATTTTGAGTCAGTGGATGGCCGGAGAGATCCGGCTGCCACTCTCGTGGTAGCTTGGTGTGGGCGCTTGTCGCCATACGTCGACGGGGTCGTGGTAGTGTGCACAAGGATTCCCATGGCCTCATCAAGGCGCGAAGCAGCTCTTCTTCAGGATGACGCGCTTGCGCCCAGGCTTAAAGGGGGGGATCGCTGAGGTTTTTAGTGGGTAAGCCTCCTCCTTCTGAGGAGGAGAGCCCCACATAACCACCGGTTCTCGGGATATGCAATTTCATGCATTTTCCTCGGCGTAAAAAAGAAAAGGTGCGAATACCTGTCCCAGATATTCCCTAGATCATGAGACATTTTTTTTTTATTTATACAGATAGATGTTCTTTTGTTACTTACCATGAATAGTGTGCCAGACACCCTTTTCAAACCAATCGTGGTGACCGACGGCAATGATATCTTTGTTCTTGGCTACGATTTTGGTGGCTGGATGCTTGGCGAACAATTCCTTTATGACCTGGGATTCTATCGCGCTGTTGATAATGACGAGGTGGCCACCTTCAGCCAAGCAGGTCATGTACGCGCTGGCCCAGGTGCGGCCAGTTGTGTGGAACTTGTAGCAGCTGCCAGTACGATCCTCGAAATTGTATTCTGTAAAAAGAAGGTCTTATCAAAATACTACCGAAAGAAGCAATTTAACTGCCTTATGATGTAGATAATGTCGCCTATATTTAACTCACTCGAGTCTTTACGTGTGTGACCTTGTGTTCCTGTGTATGATGTAAGTACATGTAAGTACTGATGACTTTCGCAGTCGATTGGTTAGTACACCACCAAGTACCATACAACCCATACAAAAACCAGCAAAGGGTCAAGCGTATACTTTTTTTATCCCTGAAGAAGATGCATTAATTTTGTGTGTTATTTTAGTTAAGTAGTATATAGTTGTATTTTGTATTCCACTTTGTAACACAACTAAAATTTAATGTTTATACTGTTAGTATTATACATGCAGCGGCTCGCGACTGTGTTTTTGTTATTGTTAATTGAGTAATACGTGGATAGAGTTGTGGGCTACGATATTGCCAACTTTTGTGTAATGATTTGTATGACGGCGCATTAAGATTTTTGACTCGTCTATTCTACTACACGATAATCGATACCGATAATTTCCGATTGAAACAGAGCATCGTATTGCTATGTTACAAACCAACATTACGGACCGACTCTGACAGGACACCGAACACTGGACGGGCGGCCATCTTGACAAGTTTGGAGTTTAACGTTCGCTGTGATAGAGCGCGCACGCATCCACGTGTTCGGTGGACGTCAATTTTCAATCGAAAATTATCCATTCAATCTTAATTGATTTTTTAAGTTGATTCTTATAATTAGTTATTACATTTTTGTAAGCTTACATTAAAAACGTTATTTTTATGAAATATTGCCTCCTTGCCCGATCTACCCAAGTTATACAGTGATCGCAGTTGAGGAAAATTATGGAGGGTCACCCGAAAGCGGGTCTAGTTCTCCTACATGTATTTATTTCTATTTTGTACCTGTTTGCTATAAAAATAAAAAGGTAATTTGTTACTCCCTATATTTTTATAAAGTCGTCATTTAGAAGCTGACATCAGTTAAATTGTCTGAACCCAACTAAGTTACAAGTTTAAACAAATTCATATTGTACCTATAAAAGATATCTCGTTATTACCTTTGTCCACGGTGCCGCAGCTGGAGAAAACGAGATCGAGTGTCTTCTTCCTGAAACACATGTAGGGGCGTGTATCGTTGCAGCGGACATCAGCGATGGTGCTGTTCTGTAGCATTATAGTGCAGTCTTCATCACCGCTGTAATTATCAGGCTCGTCAGGAGCCCATAACACTGGATCCTCGCCAACGGTATACCTGGACATATTTGTGAACTTTTTAAGTAAATTTTTTATCTCGAGTTAGATTTCTTACCATTATCAGGCGTGTGTAAAACTCTCCCCGTAGGGCATTACACAATTTAAGTGCGGTGTTGGGCTGCGATGTCCTGTCGCTGCCAGTTATTGTAAATACGCTGACTGGTGAGAGAGAATAGGAGGCAGTTGCCTCTTTCTGCGAGAATGTAATATCGCAAAAAGAGGCAACGGAGAGGGAGCGCGAAATTGATATTTACGCCGTTCCTCTATGGCGCAGACGGTTGGGCGGTAGAAGGCGGGTCTATGACACCCTTCTTACATGACCGACCGTGGCCTAAGGGCTAAGGCGGCTCCTGATGCACGTTGTTATAGGCCCCTCCGTCCGTGGATTACCCTTATGTCCAGAGTAATCTTTCAAAAGCGCTTAGACCCGAACCAAAAGCTTCAGGCAGTCCTAGGGTCGTCCGAAGTAATTCCGTCCCTGGATGACCCCAACTATGGACAAACAACATCGAGGTGGTTTAGTGGGTTTGCTCGGCTACCCGCTGGGAGAGTCCCGCACACGTCTGTTGATTTGCCAAATCACAGGTAAGGTGCATAACTGCATTCCACCTGGTAAAAAAAAATAGGCATACCCACTAAACCACCCCGGTGTCCATCTCGTCCTTTCTGGATTACTGGAGAATCTTATTTCTCCGCATCGCGTTAAGACGAGTCGGCATAGACCTACTAGCGTTAACTGACGAATGATTCGCAAACAAACAGTTTGAGTAAGCTGAGACCCCTTTGATACGCTTTGGCATTCTAGCGCCCGTTTTAATGCCAATCTGCATAGATAAATAAATTTATTGAAATATACAGTGTGTCCCTGGATAAAGTGCAATCCGAAAGGGGATGAAACTAGACCATGAATCATTGACTAGAAAAATATAAAAAAAAAATTATAAAAAATTATTGTAGGATTTATTGGTATTTTAAGATTTTCATGTTTCATTAAGGACTCTATGTACAAAAGTATTGATTTCTTCCAAAATAATGGGTCTATTTCTTTGAAATAAAAAAAACAGTATGCCTTATACTGGCGATGACCATGAAATAATAAATAGACCGCAAAAAAGTAACTACCTTGGGTAAAAAAATGTAGTTTTATGAAAAAAAATATTTTTTAGACGTTTATTTTAAAAAACTTCAAATTACTAAAAAAAATGTGCTTTATAACTATGTAATTTTATAGCTTACTTTTATTCTTTACCATTTTAGCTTCCAAATAAAAAAAAACACAATGTTCTAACTAAAAAAACACGCTGTCTACGAACTTTTAAAGTGGAGCCTAATCGTGTTACCGTGCAGGTAGAGACCGGTTTTCCATTGTTTCCGTCCTACTCTGTGCCCTTCGGCAGTCACAGTCCTTTTGTTCTACACTCAGGTAGAGGGAAGGCGAGGGGAGGGTCAGTCGCTCCGATATTCTCGCCGCTGCTACTACTGTTCTCGTTCTCGCATTGTGATCAACAATCATGACTAAGATACAAATGCTCGCATTCATCACGCAAACATCTGCCGCCACCGGGATTCGAACCCGGGAGCTCAGAGATGGCGACACCTTGAAACTGGTGTACTATCCACTCGACCATGGATGTCGTGTTAATGCCATTATTAAACATTTTAAATTGACAGATTGCCATATATAGTGTTCTATTTCACTATTAGTTTATGTTGTGGCAGATGCACTCGTTCCTTCTTCGATAAGTTATGACTTTGATAACTTATGACCCATTACTGGCAGCAATTAATGTGCAGAGTTGGAATTAGGTAGTTATTCATGTACTTACGCTGATGTGAAATTAAGGTTTTAACAATTGTTAATTCTTTTTGTGAAAAAATAAATGTATCAGTCCCAAAATATATTACTATCATTCAACCATAAACGTTGTTATAAGAAACATATACATCCTCACGGAAGCTAAATCTATCTCAAAGTGCCGGTGTTTATTGTTAACTGTCTCCGAACTAACCATCTACAGTCGCGAAGTCTCCCTTGGAGAACATGGCGTTAATGCCAGTGTAGATTCCACAGGAGTCTGTATACTGTTTATACATTGATTCCATAGCCTTTCGTAACGCCACGCTCGTTGGGGATGCCAGGACAGCTCCTGTAAAAGTGATAAAATATTATTTCTTACACTAATCAGCCTAGCCCAAAGTAAGCTCTGTAAGGCTTGTGTTATGGGATCTAGGGTTACAGACAGGCAGTTCTTCGCACCAGTCTTCCTTGCGGCGTGAGTGTCGTCTGTTACACTTACGACACTCTCGTCGTGACGACCGGGGCCGACTTCGAGCAGACGCTCAGGCTTGCCGAGCTAGGGGTGGCGTGTATCGTGAGGGCGATCCGCCGGCTGGGTCTAGGAATAGCGCCGCACAAGACCGAGGCGCTATGGTTCCACGGCCTTCCAAAGCGCCGGGAACCACCCAGCTGCCGGATACGGGTAGGTGACGCGGAGGTCCAGGTGGGGCCCTACATCAAGTACCTTGGCCTCACCTTGGACAGCAGATGGAGCTTCGAGGAGCATTTCGTGCGATTGGTCCCCCGAATCAAGAGGGTCGCGGGCGCCTTACATCGCCTGCTGCCCAATCTTGGGGGACCGAGGGCCTTGTATGGGGCCCCCGTGTGGTTGCAAGACTGCACGTGGTCCTCCCGCTGCAGAGCTCTGCTCCGGAGCATGAAGTGGACAATGGCTATACGGATCGTGCGAGGCTACCGTACGATCTCGTACGAGGCGGCGACGGTTCTGGGGCGGTCCCCTCCTTTCGAGATCTTGGCCGACATGTACGCGGTGATGTACAACGCACCGCGGCATGTCGGTCGAGGGGACGATGGGGGGAGTCCCCCGGCACCAGCGCACGGAATGCACAGACGGGAGTTGCACCGACGGGCCGAGAGGGCCTGGCATGCGCAGCTAGAGCGTGGGAGCTGCGTGCGTTAGCGTGCCGTCGGTGCGGTACTCCCGCACTTCGAAGCTTGGCTCTGCGGGAGGGCGGAAGTCACCTACCGCTTGACTCAGATACTCACCGGACATGGAGGTGTCGGTGAGTATCTGAGTCGAATAGGGAGGGCGGACACGACACGATGCCACCACTGCGCATCCGACCTCGACTCGGCCCAGCACACGCTGGCGGAGTGCCCCGCGTGGGTATTCGAGCGCCGAGTCTTGGTCGCAGAGATCGGGCAAGATCTGTCTCCGCCAGCGTTGGAGGGCTATGGCCTGCTTCTGTGAAGCGGTGTTGCTCAAGAAGGGGGCCGCCGAGCGGGATCGGGAGATGGCTGATCCCGCTCGAAGAAGGCGGCCTCGGACCAGATAACCAGGCCTGAGGCGCCGCCACGGGTCCCTAGCGTCGACGACGTCACCCCCGGATGGCCGGGGGTGACGTCGTAGGAGGTTGGAGGGGAGGAGGTGTTAAGATCCCTCCTCCCCGAGAAGGGGTCCCCTAGCGCACCCAGGGGAGCAAAGACATGGAGTCCTCAGATGCGACACTCGATCCTGAGGGCCCCCAACAACGCCTGAGGATGGAGGAGAGCCCCACATAACCACCGGCTCTCCGCAGCCGGGGTATGCAATTCAATGCATTTTGCTCAGCGGAACAAAAAAAAAGGATTAAAGACAGGCAAACTCGGACATGTATTAATATAATATACGAGTAGATGGGTAGATGTTGGTTACTCTTTCACATAAAAACTACTGAATTGATTTTAATAAAACTTTACATTAATATAATTTATATACATCAGAATAACACATAGGCTACAATTTATAAAGATACTATCTAGTGCCCGTGGCTTCGTCTGCACATGTGGTATATTTTTTCCTACTCACTTGACACTTGTCGCCATGTTTTAGTTACACAATTAACACATTCCTTACTAATATTATAAATCGGAAAGTGAGTTTGTTTGTTTGTTTGTTCCGCTTTCACGCCGTAACTACTGAACCGATTGCTTTGTAATTTTGCACACGTAAAGAAAAAAGTCCGTATTAAATAATAGGCTACTTTTTATCCCGGAAAAATCGTCAGATCCCACGGCATGCGCAATAAAGGCTTCGCTCAAAAACTACTGCACAGATTTTCATGCGGTTTTCATCAATAGATACAGTGATTCTTCAGCAAGGTTTTGCGGTATTTTTATCTCGGAAAATCGGATAGTCCCACGGGAAGCGCGATAAAACCTCCGCGCATATGTAGCCGTGGGCAAAACCTGTGATCCTTAACCCTCTATAGACCTAATCCCGAAATCCACGCGGGCGAAGTCGCGGGCAGAAAGCTAGTTATATGCCAGATATTTTTTAACACTTTATTATCAACTTACCAAAGTTACCTACTTAACTATCCTAAAATTACGCGACCAATGCGTCGCTCTAGTAGGTCATAATTTAACTTAGTACTTAAACTTGTCGTTATCATCATCACAGCTCATATACGTCCCCACCGAGGGGCTCGAGCCTATCCTAACTACGTTAGGGCGATTAGGCCTTAGTCAACCACGCTGGTTCAGTGCGGATTGGTTGACTTATCGTTAGCCATTCTTTTAATGGCACCGTTATTGCTTAAGTGAAGTTTCACTCACCTTCTTTTTTTTTTTTTTTTCCTCAGGAGAGGAAGGCTGAGAATCCTCACGAGGAGCACGAAACGTACCCAGGATACCCCCGCAACGGCAAGTGTCACGGAGGTTATGTCGGACTCCACGCGACCGGAACGGTCCAGCCACGTGACCTACCGACTAAACTCAGCCTGGCCTAGGTTCTAAAACCATATAGGCAAATCGTGAGGGCGACCGCCCCTCAGGAGAGGGGCGATGCAGCGCAGGTCCATAAAGGGGACCCAAAAGCGCTAGAAGAGGCGCGGGAAGTCAAAGTGACGCCGGCCTTATCATGAGAGAACCTAGTCATGGCGATGCTGAAGGCTGCCGAGCTAAGGGATCATGGAGGGACTCACCTTCTGCTTTGCATCTTAAGAAGGCGCGCTTGAAATCAGCCGGGATCTGATGGAACTTAAGCCAGCCGCCAGCGTCACGGTTATATGTGTAATCAAACCGGAAGTGACTGGCATCTACCAACATCAAATAAGTTAGTGAATCCTTTTGTCTAATAAACGCTGTATTACAATAGACTCTGGTTAATCCAGCAAATATCAGACTAAGATGGTGCCGGATTAGTGAAAGCACGGGATTACTGGAAAATGATAGTACATATCTGTACGTAAGTACATAAAATTTCAATGTTCTTCTTGAAGTTTTTAAATTATCAATGTTTTTGAAAAATAATTTAATTTTGTCACAGTTTTTTCGTATGTCGTGTATCGTAGCACGGCCAGGAGACCTATTTTTGAATTACGAATGCGATTTCGAAATCACCGCTGACTAAATAGTCAGCGGTGACTTTGAGATCACGGATTCCTAAGCATCCAATTTTTGAAAGTCGATCGCAGAGCTGCCAACATAGATAAAGTACACACATAAATGTAAGAGTTCGGTTCCACGCAGAATGTAGCCGCTGCCGGATATTGCCGGCTTACCATTATGGTTATTATATATGGTATATATATAAATAATATTTGCTACATTCATATATATATTGTATATATAGACTGAAAAATCTAACAAAACACAGATAACATTTCCACAAGTATGACTTGATTACGAGTGGGTGAGGGCACTCGTAATGAAATCACACCTGTGACTAAGGTAGTCACATCAGTGATATTCAAAAATAAGAATTATTGAAAATCGGTGATTATTTGTCACATCGGTGATTTCGAAATCGCATTCGTAATTTAAAAATAGGTCTCCTGGTCCGTATTTATTTGCAAGGTTAGATAGCTTTTTGCCTTTCTTAAGTCTTTTCAAGCAACGTTAATGTTTTGTGTTTTCGGTTACACAATGACGTCATTTTTCCCACGGATAAACTCATTCTAATAACGGTTATATCACTATCACGATAGCACTGGCTAATACTAACTCAAATTGGTTTTTGGATATGATAACAGCGCTATTAACACAAAAAGGAACACGGCCCAAATATGTCAAATCCTAATGTATTTATATAATATTTTTTTTTAGTTTGGCTCCCAAAATATTAAAATAGTGAAAAAAATATACAATAACTACTTACTTAATAAAATACAATTGATTTATGAGAATTTATTTATATGTTATCCCTAAATAAATCTTTTTATTTTTCAATTAGTATGGGAAACAAATTTACCATTGTAGAATGAAAAATTAAGATTATATCTTTATGCAAGGTTTCTTATAGGCCTCAAAATTGAGAATCTCAATTATGATTTTAAAATATATACTATATATATTACTATATTACTTACCGACAAAATTTATCGCAAGCACTACTATCAAACACAATTCGCCGTATTTTATATACATATTGGCAAAATTAAATCTGTGGACAAATATAGGTACATTAATTTCAAACATGAAATAGGTAGCTTCGGAGACCGTGTCATAAACAATATTCAAAGTATATTGTTGCACATGCAACAAATCGGCTGCTCAAATTCAAAACCTAGTAACACCTAATTTGAAAAAAATACGGATTTTGACATTTTTCGACTTACTAGGTAGTACCGAAACGATGTGGACATTAAAACACTTATCTTCATAGGTAATTTTTAAGATATCATTTAGCAAGCAATTTGCCATGATTACGAGAATTTCTTTGAAATACTAATTCTAAGCTTAGTATGTCGGAATACAAAATTAAAACCCTAGCATCTCAAGCGACTTACTAAGTTATGAATTTGAAATACAAAGTAAAAATAACAAAGAAAATAAATTAATTAATAAATATGCAAATAACCTAGTAAAGCAGACTTACTAAGTTTTGATACTGTTTTGGGTAAATTCACAAAAAAAAATAAAGTATGAGCGATTTTAGTGTAACTATACTGCAACAAGATTACGTGTATTACAAAGTAAAATGTCAATCATATAGCCCAAGTTTTCGTCAAACAACCAAATCGTTATCTCTTCTGGCCGACCCGTTTCTTTGCTCTCCTGAACATTTTTGTTGGAAGGAGTTACTATGTTTTGATTTTAAGCAGTCGAAGTATATAAAAACAAACCAAAAAACCATGAACAGGCCAGCAAAGTTATACCTAAATAAAATTTCTCTCAGCCAACCAAACTGCATGATAGAATCACAAATTAACGCGTGAAAGATTGATGAAAGATGTGATGGTGATATTGAAAAGAGAGCTTTGAAAAGGAATCAAGTAAATGGGGCACTTCATAACTTCATGAATAGCCAGAACGTGTCACAAAGAGCACGCCTGGCTGTGCATGGAGGCGTATTGATCCCCACATTGATGTATGCTAGTGAATGTTGGGTGTGGCAGAAGAAACATGAAAGTAGGATTAATGCTGTGGAGATGAGAAGCTTGAGAAGTATAATTGGAGTGAATCTGAAGGACAAAGTCAGGAACAGTGTGATAAGGGAGCGACGCGGCGTAGTTGAAGATGTAGTGACAAAGATAGATAAGGGATGCTTAGATGGTTCGGCCATGTCAAAAGAATGAATGAAGGAAGATTAACGAAAGAGATATACAAGGTAAGAATGATATGGCGGACATATCTCGATCAAATCGAAGATCTCCTAAAGAAAGGCCGGGTCAAGAGTACTCGCAACCGACGAGCATGCATGAAGACGATCATGAAAGTGGAGGAAGCAAGAGAAGTGTGCCAGGATCGTAGCAAGTGGAGAGAGGTGGTCTCTGCCTACCCAAGATGGTGGATCTACTCCCGGGCATGCCCTAGACCAAGCAATTCTAGCCTCTGCAAGGTGAGCCGGCTGCACTGCGCCTAATGAAGGACGTAGTATACTAATTATACTTATTTAAAATTATTGTCAATTAATAATTAGTAGGGGGTCTACCCAAAAAAACATGGCGAAGGGTCTACGACGCAAAAAAGTTTGGGAATAGACCAGAGGGTCTATTCAATTTGTTGTGAACAAAATCATACACCTTCTAGAAATAACGGTTTATTTATTTAAGGCAATGGAATACAATACTAGCGTGACTTATATGACTTGCACTCTTCCCGACTGACTGAATACTGTCACTGACCAAGTCATATCTAATGATTACACCTCTTAAAATCAAGTGTGCAACTGTGTTCCGCCACGTGGCTCACTGTGCTGCCATCTATTGGATAACGTCACAAACAGAAAAGAGACAGTAGTCAAATCCGCAATCTATCATTAACATCATGGTATAACCTCAAGCATGAGAAGTGGAATTGCATATTTACATTACAATGACTGCGTATAATAATTAAGGTTTTAACAAATTCGAGAGTAAAATTGTAGAGAGTACATACACTTGACAGTGAAATAAAAAAAAAATCAATCACAAAAGAACTTACCATTAACAATGAAAAGAAAATATTATCCGATTACTTGCAAACTATTTAAAGTTTATACAAACAGTTCCGATTTGAGTGACCGAAGCTCACATCAATTCATTTATACAAAATGTTTATCTGTTGTTTCCTGTATTGTGGTTTCATTTATCATTTTGGTATCCAGTCATTTTAAAACGCAAGGTTATTTCGAGGTACAAAATTTCAGATTTATACTTATTACATATTTATAATCATCAGTCACTACATTGGAAAACTAGGCATTTATAAATCTACTAATTAGTGCCCGCGACTTCGGCTGCGCAGGATCAGGAGACCTATTTTTGAATTATGAATGCGACTTAGAAATCACCGATGTGACTAATAATCACTGATTTTCAATAATTCTTATTTTTGAATATCACTGATGTGACTACCTTAGTCACGGATGTGATTTCATTACGAGTGCCCTCACCCACTCGTAATCAAATCATACTTCTGGAAATGTTATCTGTGTTTTGTTTGATTTTTCAGTCTATGTATATGTATATGTCTATGTATATATATATAATATATATATATATATATGTATAAATCTTATATATAAAAATTAATCGCAAAATATGTTGGTAAGCTCATAACTCAACAACGCCTGGACCAATTGGGCCAATTCTTTTTTGTTAATGTTCGTTGAAGTTCAAGGAGGGTTTTTACAATGAAGAAAATTCGAATAATTATCGGAAATATACATATATAACTGCGTGGAACCGATCTCTTGCATTTATGTGTGTACTTTATCTATGTTGGCAGCTCTGCGATCGACTTTCAAAAATTGGATTTTTAGGAATCCGTGACCTCAAAGTCACCGCTGACTATTTAGTCAGCGGTGATTTCGAAGTCGCATTCGTAATTCAAAAATAGGTCTCCTGTATTAGATTTTGACAACGCACGCTAGAATATCTCGCAGATGATAGATTTATGCTACTTACTTACAATATAACCCATGTTTCGACTTACCATGAAAATGAAGAAATAATAAAGTCACATTGTATCAGCACACCACGTGTAGTTCTTACAATTGTAAGTCGGTTACCATTGTCAGCTCACTATTTTTTTAGAATAACTCACGAAAGTAATGTTTAGCACAGTAAATGATTCCATTTCACAAATATGAAATCACATTGTATTCGGACATATAACATCAGCTCGCCACGTGTAGTTCTTACAATTGTAAATCGGTTACCATTGTCAGCTCACTATTTTTTAGAATACAGAATAACTCTCGAAAGTCACATTTAGCACAGTAAATGATTCACAGTAATTGATAACACAAATATCAAATCACCTTGTATTAGGGCACATAATATAAACTTGCCACATGTAGTTTTTACAATTGTAAATTACTTAATATTATAAATTACTTTGTTTAACCATATTGTTTTGGCACTAGATAAACCCAAAGCACTGTTAAAAATGTAGATAAATTATTAATGTATGTAATTGGTTCTTTGATTGTTGTGTTGTTCATAGATTACGTAACAATTAAGGGTCAACCAACGAGCTTATATAGGCGGTCCACATACTGCTTATTCCTATAAAAACAGATATTAAATAAAAGGGTTGATTATTATTATATAATTACAAAACCACGTGGTAATAATAAAGCACGTGTGCGGTTTTCGCGCCACTCCTAACCTTGAGAATTCCTATAAATACGCTCCCATCAATACCGCCTTCAGCGGGATCATCCACCAACGACAGTCCATATTATCAGAGGACACGCAGACCGCGACATGTCCTGAGCGACCCCCCTAATCAATTAACGCAAGACCTTCTAGACCTGCAAGCGGCGGCGTCTGAGCGGCTGAGGCGGCTCTTTTGTCTCCCCCTATTCGGCAGCCTTCTGCTCAGCCACGAGTAGGTTCCCAGTCAACACAGGCCGGTCCCACTTTGGAGAACCGCGCCTCTTCTAGCGCTTACGCCCTCCCCATGGGGCAGCGCTAACCGTACCTCTCCTGAGGTGCGGCTCCTTATCACTTCAAGCCAGTAGGGTCATTAGGACCAAAGGCTTAGGCTGAGTTTAGTCGGTAGGTCTGTTGGGTCGAGCCGCCTCGATTCACCAGGAGTCCGACATAATCAACGCATCCCTGCTTGCCTGTTGCGTTGGTATCCATGACGGATTCTCAGCCTCCTCTCCTGAGGAAAAAAAAAACAAGCATTTCATTTCCATTCTCAGACGTCGAAGTTTTCGGAGCTCTGCTCAGTAACGGTTTGTCGTAAGGCTGTTAAATATTGTAAGTAGAACCTCGTTACTCTTTAAAAATGTTTGTCATTTAACAATGTGTTTATGTAGAATTAACTAATAAGGTTAATTTATGAATTAAGTGGTAACATTAATCGTATTTTGCTTGTTTTTCTTGTTCTTCTCATGAGTTGTGGACATGCATATCACGGCCGTCTTACAATATATACAGTGTCAGAAGCCGACGTCAAGACGAAAGTAGGTGATAGACTGACTCATATAAGTTATCAGAAAAATATAAAAAAAATCAAAGTCAACTATTTAAAAAAATCTAGCATTTTTAAAAAATCGATAAAATTTACACCCTGTGACGGTTTTTTCACTCTTGTTGCTACAAATCTTGACTTTTCTTAACATTTTCTTTTGTTTTGTAATCCTGAATAATGTTTCTGTATACTCTAATCTAAAATTTTAAGCCAGATGCTCCAGATTAGAAGAATTTGCCATTGTTCCATCTAAATTAAATATTCAAAATTATTTTTTCTCATAGCTTTAACAAGCTGTACTAAAAAAAATGTACTATGCGAGTTTGGCAAGTAACTGTAAAAGTTGGCGCATTCAATAAGGATTCCAAAATGGTATCAAACTTGGTAGAAAACTTCTACGATTGCAGACATTTTTTTTTTTCAAAACAGGCAGTCTTGGTCAAATTTTTCTTACGTACATAAAATTTATTCTAATGTACCCATGGTTTGCTTTAAGGCCGTAACTTTAACATTCTCGCTGGAGACGGTATTGAACTAATATAAAAATTACAAACTATAACGTTTATAATATTAGTTATAGTAAATGAAACAGACTATACAGAATGTACGAGACAGAAAGAGACAGAATTGCGCAAATAAGTATACCCCCGTATTACAGAATAAAACTTATCAAATCTGTGCTTGAGTCAATTTAGAAAGAGATAGCGCTATATGGGATCAATAGCACCATCCTTAACGTCCACAATAGAACAATTTTTCCGTAAACAGCACGCAACACTAAATAAAGTGTTATTAGATTTAACTTCGATTTAAATCGAAATGATTTGTATTTATTTGAAGATGTTTTTGACAATATTTACGTAGTCGCAAAACTTAATATATGCGAATTTCTTTTTAAACGATTTTTTGCTGAACGTATCCCTCGCTTATAATTAATAACTGTATTTCGAGATAAAATAGTGGGTGGTTGATGTTTGTTATCGCCTCGCCTCATTACAAAGTCTGCGATCCCGACAAACTACGACAAACCAATGATATTTATAGAATATCATTGAACTGAACCTATCATTGTGCTCTGGACCTTCATAAAAGTCAGAATGAGATCATACATTTTATCTGCCTTTATTTTCGTCGTGTGTGCTAATTATGGAGGTGAGTAATAATAACAATAATACATTATTAATAGTTGTTACCTGGAGAAAATAAGCTATTTTAAAATATATATTTTTTTATACTACGACGGTGGAAAGCTGGCCTACTGCCTGCCTGCCGATGGGGTCGTGGTAGTTGTCCGAAAGGGTTCCCGTGGCCTCGCCAGGGCGCGATGCTGCTCTCCTCAGGGATAATGCACTCGCTCCGGACCCCCGGCGTGATGCAGCTCTCCTTGGGGATTAGCGCTAGCTAGCGCTTGGGGATAAAAGATGAAATACTATTTTGAAAGTTCAATATAATATTTTTACAATCTCTGAAAATAGTAAGTTCTCAGGCATATATACATTTATATACTACTAGCTTTTGCCCGCGACTTCGTTCGCGTGGACTTCAGGTTCGTCCCGTCTAGTCTAGTAATAAGTAAGAAATACGGTAACTAAGCACTGCAGAGCCCTAATCATAGGCCTATAGGTAGCTACTGCAGTATGCTCCTATAAACTACATTTAACGATCTTTTTCCTTTTGTGGGTTATTCCTAAGAGATAAACATATACCATCACGGACTTTTTTGTAGACCTTTTTAAGTTGTACAATACCGTAGTAAATTGTTTTGATCTATCTTGTAGGATTCAGTCAGCGTTTGCAATGTGAGCGCAAAAAATGTGTTTTTTTACGACCTCATAGAAACCTCAAAAATTGTAGCCTATGTGTTATTCTGATGTATAAGCTATATTGTGGTAAAGTTTCATTTAAATCCATTCAGTAGTTTTTACGTGAAAGAGTAACAAACATCCATACATACAAACTTTCGCCTTATAATAGTAGTAGGATTGATGTCACAAAATCACAAGTACATAAAATTAAACTAGCTATTCCGAGCACTAATTTTATCAGTATCGGAGAACAAAAGACGCAGGCAGGGAATTCCATTCCTTGGCGGTTCGCATAATGAAGGACGAAGCGAACCGAGAGGTACGGAGAGGTGGAATGTCGACCACATACGGATGGAGCCCCTGGCCGCGTCTCGTCGTCTCGGTGTAGCCACTCGACTGGAACTTGTCAAATCAATACATAGGTACTATAAAACAAAGTCGCTTTCGCTGTATGTCCGTATGTATGCTTAGATCTTTAAAACTACGCAACGGATTTTGACGCGGTTTTTTTTAATAGATAGAGTGATTCTTAAGGAAGGTTTGTATGTATAATAAATGCATAATATAGTAGAGAAACACTGATAGATTTAAAGGTTTCTAATGTGATGTCGTAAATAACCACGTTTTTTTGCGCTTATATTGCAAACGCTGGCTGAACCCTACGAGATAGACCAAAATAATGTACTACAGTATTGTACAACTTACAAAAATCCACAAAAAAGTCCGCGATGGTATATGTCTATCTCTTAGGGATAACCCACCATAACCATTTTTTCACTGCACCCGTGCGAAGCCGGGGCGGGTCGCTAGTTCCATATATATTTAACTTTCGAAATTGATTACAGATGGTAAGTTCTTCCGTAATGATTATAAGTACTCTGAAGAAGCTGGAGGGTGGTTGAAGTTACACAAGTTTCCAGCGACCTGGAGCGAGGCGAGGCTCATGTGCAAGTACGAAGGTAAGGAAACGAAGGAATGAAGCATACTTACGAGAAATACGTTGCACCGTTTTCATTACGAGTTTATTTTTAAGTGTAAGACGCGGCGAAGAGCGAAACACGAATTGAACACTGTAGTCTTTTTTTTTTCCTCAGGAGAGGAAGGCTGAGAATCCTCACAAGGAGCACGAAACGTACCCAGGATACCCCCGCAACGGCAAGTGTCACGGAGGTTATGTCGGACTCCACGCGACCGGAACGGTCCAGCCACGTGACCTACCGACTAAACTCAGCCTGGCCTATAGGTTCTAATAACCATATAGGCAAATCGTGAAGGCGACACACTGTAGTCTGACAGACCCATATTTTATACTAGCCGCTGCGTCTGCGCAGGATAAAAACTACCGAATATTTTACATTAATAATATCTTCGGACAATTGCACTTATCAACTCGTTGAGTACTAAGCTATTTGCTTGTATTACAGATACCTACCTCGGAGAAAAGAAATGTAACTCAAAAATTTGTCTATAAAATTTAGCAAATTAGTCCAAGAACTCAATGACTATAAAAGCGTGGGGTGTAAATGTTAAGACCATTAAATGAGTAATGTTTAATTTTGAACACCCCACGCTTTTATAGTCATTGAGTTCTTGGACTAATTTGCTAAATTTTATAGACAAATTTTTGAGTTACATTTCTTTTTGTCATCAGAAATTTTTCTTGATATGTACCCAAATTTTCTAAAAGCGTGACTTTATTTTTATTTTCAAGTTTTTAGATCGGTTTTTAGTCTTTTTAATAAAAGCGTGTTTTTTTAAAAAGTTTTTTTTATTTTTTTTTTATTTACTACTTTTTAGATCAAATGTTTTTTAGTCTTTATAACAAACAAAAGTTTTTTCAAACGTTTTTTAGTCTTTGCGTAAAAAGCGTGTTCTTTAAAAAGTTTTTTTTAATTTTTTTTTTTATTCATCAGTGATAACACGCAAGAATGTTGGACAGCAATGCCCGGGTCAATAGTTTGCACTAGCTTTTATACCCTCCATAGGCATATTTTTACTGTATCTTCTACAATAGCTTATGCATCAGAATAACACAGACTACGATTTTTCGAGAAAAGCTACTCGAAATACTAATACTGCGCAGACAAAGTCGTGGCACAAGCTAGCAAAAAAATATAACTTCGTTTTTAACTAGCCAACATTATTTTTGTGTTGACAGCTAGTGTCAATTAGAAGTTATTAGTGATGTGCCGGATATCCGTAACCGTATCCGTCTCCGTGGATATCCGAGGCAGAAGAAAGTTGCGTATCCGTATCCGTATCTGTTACTTTTTGACGAATCTTTTACGGATCTATTTAGCTGTCGTCTTTAAAAAATAATTCATATTCTTGAGGATGTTTTATTTGTAAATGATTTTAAAGAAGTTGAGCCTTTACGAGAATACTTTCCATCACAAGTTTTACACTTTGCACATTCATCATTTATTATCACAAAATACTAAACAACTGTTCGTCATCTTCGTTTTTTAACGCAGGAGCAGTTCTGGCGTCGCCTCTGAACGAAAATCTGAAAGAGGCAATATTTAATATGATGAAAGAGTTTCACACCCAAATCTACACAGGAATACATTCCTTTTCAAACGGAATATTCACGTCAATCGAAGGTAACCTTTTTATTTTGTTCTCGAAAAACGATCATTTTTATAAGCTTTTATTATATTAGCTTCACTTGTAACTATGTAAGAAAATCTTGGAATCTTAATTTGAGCTGAAATTTTGCACGCACGTGTAACTCGGATGACAATGCATGGTTATATGTATGACATCATTCTAAATCCAACATGGCGGCATTACCAAGATGGCGGATCAATTATTTTTAATGCACCCCTACAATATGGGTATCAAATGAAAGGGTTTGCTAAGCTTGGTTTCTTAGTTGGTTCCGCGCGCTTTTCAACATCCGTTTTTGCTTCTGTTACCACACCTTTTATAACGGAGATTTAAACGGAAGTTTACCACCGACGGTTGAGAGTTACGGCTAGAGGCGCGTGCGAATCGCTGGACAGATTGTTGGGTGCAAAAGCGGCCAAATTACTTTTTATAAAATATAACTTGCCACTACTAAATTTGGAATATTATTAAAATGTTCAGTTGCAAAGTTGTAATATTGTTTTCTGTAGCAGATTTCTAATCTAGATTTGGTGTATTTGAAAGAATTATATTTGTAATTTTTTTTTTCATATTATTTTCACTTCCGTTTCTGCATCCATTTCCGTTTCCGTTTCTGCTAAAGGAGATGTCCTCTTATTACAAGGAGGTTGGTTTTTTGTGATCAGCGTTAACTAACAAACACCAAACTACATTAAATTAAAAGCCGAAAAAATATGAAGTCTGAAACAAATAAAAGAAATATTTTTACCACCCCCAATTATTTATAAATAAATAAAACATGTTTTTAAGAAATATTTCATTATGGCAACACTATAATGATGTTTTTATTATCTGTGACTACCGGTATCTTACTCTATGTGAGTGTTGCCACCTTGGATTTTTTTAAAGCGCTAGATCATAGGCAAAATATCACCAGATTTAAGAAATTTAGATTAAAAAAAAAACACCAAATTCCGCTAAATTATTGTCAAAGAAACACAAATTTAAATTTAGTACTGTATGATGGTATGTAGATATTCATATTAATTAAACAATGTTTGTAAGTATTTTTATTTTTTTTAAACAGTATATAATACAGAGTTTTTTCACTGAGTTACCTACAATTTGTCAATCATCAATATTATGTGTAATCAGCACATTTAGTAATTTATATGGATTTGCACTTTAACTTTCAAAGGTTTTGACAGCAATCTGCACATCGTTTAATATACTTTTTAAAATAGCATGTACAAATAATTAGTTTCGTCTTTGTACATAGAATATAACAGATCTGCAGTGTAGCATCGATCTCTCACAAGGGCAAAATGTAAAGCCAGCTCTTTCCATTGCGCCAGAATTCTTTGGACTGCTGGTTCAATGGACAACCAGCGTGTGTCACATATTTGTAAAATCTTCAACGGTGCTTGACCACAATTAATAGTTTCGTAAATGTCTATATATTCATTTTTACGCAGAATGAGCAAACCAATTATAGGTTTCCCTAATCAAGAATTCAATATTTCTTGGTAGCGTTTGTTCTGACGCATGTGACACTGCAAGTTGTAAAGAATGGCAAGTGCATCTGATCAGAATTTTTGGTATATCATTTTTGAGGATTCTGTACACACCATTATTGATTTTAAAATTTAGAAATATTTTTAAATATTTAAATTGTCGGTTCCCAATCCAACTATTTTATTTTTCTCTAAGCCATATTTTTGTAAGCAAGACAGAAGAGCTTCTACAATTCCGACTGCATCGCAGGCTTTAAGTGGCTCTAAAGCTAGGAAGGAAGACACTACTTTTTTTAGATTTCGACTAAAATACCTGATCACAATACCAAGTTGTTTGCTCGTACTGGTATCTGTTGATTCGTCAATGATGAGACTGTACTTTTGCTGTCCAATGTCCTTTAATAGCTCTTCAACGAAGTGTGGTGCCAAGACATTTTTAATAATTTCAGTATTTTTAAGTCATCCGTTGCTTTGGAATCGGGAAACACTGATTTTATTAAATCTGATAGATGATCAATACAGGAAACTGAACTGTGTTCTGCAATGTAAAGAGCGAGCATTGCTTCGGCTTTCCGAGAATTTGAATTTGAAACTGTTTAAGCGGGTGTGAATTTTATTGTTTGATTGCCTGATATATGTAATTTGAATTTTTTGTTTATGTTTTTTTGTTTCTGTGTGTCTTTTCAGGTCTACTACTTTAGAGCTAGTAGTTCTGTTTTACAAAACGAGCAAAATGCCTTCGTATCATCACTAGGTAAAGGTTTAAGCCAAGTTTGGAATTCACTTAGTGATTCCCACTCTTTTCTATATTTTTGGGCATAATTTTTCTTTTTGAGTGGAACTTCCATTATCAGATGATGTTTAGAGCTTCACATACTGTTTCAAACACGAGTTTATCAATTTACAGTTTTCAGTAGCACGACACGAACCAAATTTTAGACATACAATGACTAAAATGAAAATATTAACTTACGAGCGTGTCTAGAGATTCCCCGATCATAAGTATGCATAGAAAATTATGAAAGTCCGAAACGTTAGGGGATTCCCCTTTTAAAAAAAGTGTTGCCAGATTTCATATTGAAAAACCGCTAAATACCACTAAAAAAAAAAATAAAACACTATATAATAAAAAATGCCACTAGAAGCCTTGAAAAAGCGCCAGTTCTGGTGGAAAATCCTCCAAGGTGGCAACACTGCTCTATGTTTGATATTTTCCGTTGAGTTATGACATTGACAGCAGGTGCCTGACTTGTCAGTTGATTTTTTATTAATATTTTTTCTGGCTCTAGATAACATACATTAAGTAACATAGCAGTCCCTATATCTTGTTAGTTAAAAACTTCTCAAAATTAGAAATATTCGGTTCATTAAAGCAATTATGTATGTATTTAGATTTTTAAAAGGCTTGTTGATAATTTTTTTTAAGCAATGTGTAATTATTGCATTAAAGATATTTCATTTTTTATTATACTAGAATACGAATTATTAAAAATCGGGGGTCTTGAAAATAACATGACTTACGGCGATTACTTTCTTTTAGAGCCTTCTATCCAAATATATCAAAGGACATTGTTCAATTTTGGCCTAAGAACCGATGTGAATATAAATTATACTATAATTTTTATTTATTTTTATATTATTTGAAACATATTTTAGTATTCCACGAACACTTCAAATAAATAAATTCCAAATAAAAAGTTGGTTCACAATTATTGATGCCGTATAAAATGTTTTCCGTGAGCCAGTGCTGCCAGTTTCGGAAGTTTTCGCGATTTCGGTAAATACGGATCGAATTGAGAACCTCTTCCTTTTTGAAGTCGGTTATTAAAATTAGTTGATAACACTTTATTCATTTAAATAGGTACCTAAATTGACTAGCTAGAAAAAAACTAGTATTATATATATTTTTAAGCAAAATCGCGAATTTCTAGCTTGGCGTTCGAGTATTATAGTTGTCGTAATTAGCAACCAACACTGGTGTACTTCATACCTTATCTGTGTCCGTTTCATTCAATTTTTGATTGCTTTGCGACTATCGTTTCTTTTGTGATTTTCTATGCGTTTCATGGTTTTATTCTAACAACTTTGGCTTGATTACGGACTCCGATTACATTGCGTACTTGGTAGACTCGGCTGTATGTAAAGGACTGGATTTTGTAAAATGACAATTGTCAAAGAGTTATCTTAAACTTGACTAGGTACTACTTCTTTTCCTAGTATCTAGTAGAGTAGTCCTTTCCTAGTTCTAGAAGAGCTGTACATAGTACTGTTAATATTACTTTGATATTACTACTCTGCTATTTCACGCAAGGTTGGTTATTTTTTATTTATAACCTCAAAATATTAACTTTTTTTCGTAATTATTTTAGTTTCCTGAAGTGTCCGTTCGTGAAAACTTATTTCATAGGATTCCATATAATTTTAAGAGTTTATATAAGTCACTTTCGATTCGAACGGTTCTTAGGCAGAACATGTATGGAGCCGGAACAATGTCCTTTACCCGAGTTAGATACTATAAACCAATATGGGACATCTCCTTTACTTTTAACATCTGTTTCCGTTTCTGGTTCCGCTAAGACACTTCCGTTGCATCACTAATATGTACATATATACGTACACAAACACACACACACATAAAACATAGACACAACAACGATACATGGAGTATGTATCGTAGTTGTACTATCGGGGTCTCTCGCGCCTTACCACTTTTTAGAAATATTCGTGTGCAAGCGGCTCGCACCGGGCACGACTACGCGATCCGTAGCTACGAGATTGGTTACGTATTTTACTACGATTTACTACGACCATTCATTATACCAAAAGAGATTTCAAACAAACGATTTTGAAATCTTTTTTGTAATACCCTTTCCAGAGATATTTTTTTTTAATATCGCTCGCTTATCGCTATCTCGCTTGCATGTTTCCGCGCGAGCACAATAGTTGAATGAACGGGAGGCGTGGCTTGTAGCCGTAGCATCGTGCAGTGTGCAAGCGACTAACGCTCTAGGACTGGTAAGGCGCCAGTGTCCCCGATAGTACATATTACACCAACATATACACATTACGTACAATCCCAACTAATATTATAAATGCGAAAGTAACTGCCTGTCTGTCTGTTACGCTTTCCCGCTTAAACCTCGCAACCGATTTTGATGAAATTTGGTGCAGACAATCTTCAGACCCTGAAACAGAACATAGGCTACTTTATATTTCGAAAAAAGGGATGAAGGGGTTGAAATAGAAGTTGAAAGTGTATTGGATTTCTTAATTTTAAAGGATAAAACCATGAAACTTTATATTTAAGCACTTGATAAGAAATCATTAAACATTTGTTCTAGCTTTTTTGAAATTTCGACCAGCTAGGGGGTGAAATAAGGGTTGAAAGTTAGTATGCAAGTTCGTCAAATATCACGTCATAAGAAACAAAAATCGTTTGTTCTATGCATTTTGAAATTTTTGAAATGGTGAAATAGGGGTTGAATTGAAGATAAGACCATGAATCTTGGTACCTTAGACATAAGGGACCAGGATTGACAAAAACTAATTTCACGCGGGCGAAGCCGCGGGCGGAAGCTAGTATAATATAATTATGTATCCTATCTTAACATCTACAAGATAGAAAAAACATAGTTCTCTTAGTGAGCTCAACCAGTGAATAACAAAACAATATAGCAAGGCTAGACTTCACGACACAGGGAATCCTAGTATGGAGACCAGTGATACTGTTAACAATTAAGTAATAAATGTATTAATAGATACTTAACATCATAATGTTTGTAACAGTAACCTAAATTGTACTGCGTTATTTATGTACTCAAAATAAATAAATAAATAAAAATAAAAAAAAATATAACGGTAAGGAATATAATAAGGCGGCTAAGTCACCTGGTTATGACAGTATAAGCATCGAACATGTCCAGCATGGTCGCTGCTTATACTGCTATTTGTTCACAGTGTGCATCCGGCGCTCTTACTTACCGGAAGTACTAATGAAGACGGTTGTAGCTCCAATTTCACATTGTCCAAGGACAAATCCAGAGTAGTGTAGAATACGAGTTATTGTTGATGCTGGTGGGGCATTTAAAGCCCCTTAACTGCCATAAATACCCAATGAGTGCAGTCGGAATCCCTCAGGGCAGTTTGTGGCGAGACGTCGTCGGTGAGTTGTGTCAGGTATTGGGAGGTAGTTTAGTTATAAATTAAGCATTGTTGGGTATGTTTCATAGAGAGAAATAAAAGTCAGTCTCAGCTCGATCACCTTCTTTGATTGTCGTCCTTGGCGTCAAATAAAAACATGACAAATTGCGTCACCAAGGGTAGAGAGGGGCGATCGCACTAATAAATTGCAAGCGAAACGCAACCGAACCGTTCGGCTTAACCAATCCGAACGCCACAATATCACGTCATCTGTTCGATGACGTGATATTCTAGCTCTCGGATTGGTTGAGTGGAACGATTTGGTTTCGTTTCAGCTGCGATTTGTTAGTGCGATTGCCCCCCAGATGTGCTTCAGAGGAGCGTATGTCACCCGCCTCTGTCTTGCCGTGTCTGTATTCAGTATGTCAAACTACATAGAGACTTTCCATTCATTAGGTGTTCCGGTGGAAGAGATACCTGTGATAATAGAAGATTACGGGCCGCCGGATGTTTTTACTTGCAGTTTATTCTCAGAGGAAAATTTCATGCTATCACATTGTCGCGAGTTGCTAAAATATATTTGCTTCAAGAAAGATGACAATACGATGAATATTAATGCTTGTGGACCGAATATGTACGGTAAGTTTATTAATCTATAGGTACTTATAATAAATCTGTAGAGAGATCAGCTCTATATATGAAATATATTTCCGAAATAACTATCAGGAGTTGATTATAAAGGACAATGCCCAAATTATAAAGAGCTGTGCCCCAGTCACATGCATATGCATGCCCACTAATGAGATTTTTTTAATGTGTGCGTAATTAGCATAGATTTTTAAATGAAGCAGATATAAGTCGAAACTTCGTGCGAAAATAAAGATATTAGACAAATAAAATGAGCGCCTACAAATATTTATTAGCAAAGTTGTAAGACGACGATATGCATTTTGTTTGACATAAAATATTTTTTGATAAAAAGAAAGGTATGTATAATGTACTTAGTTGGAATCACAGTATATTCGTAGCATTTTCGTGTATTTTTAGCAACTTACACCATAGTGTAAAAAAGAGATCTTATTTTTACCTAGCACATGTGCAATATAAAACTAAGTTTATTAAATATACTTAATGAAATAAGAAAGCTTGTTTATTTAGTTTGAATTACAATATTTTTAGCCTTTTCATTGATTTTCAGTAACTTACATTATGTGCAGTTTAATAATAGAATTTTAATTAATTTAATGCGTAGTTTTGACTTTTGGCCATATTACTCGGTTTCGTATTTATGTCATATTGCCATTTCCGTTTCTAAGAAACACTTTATTTTATTGTGTTTTACTCTCGCACGCCTATTTGCGAAATAAATGCCACTAAAATTCGCAATTTTATTTTTATTTACATTTTGTTATAGCTTTGGGACCAGTGGGGCAAATTTGGGCATTCTCCTTTTTATCTGTCTATATAACCGTTATAGAAACCAAAACTACTCGACGGATTTTAACGAAACTTGGTACAATTATTTCTCATACTCCTGAGCTGGTTATAGTATACTTTCATCACGCATCAATAGGAGCAGTCAAGGGTAATGTTGGGAAAACAGCTAGCCCTTTGACTGAACAACGCCATTAAACCATATGTCTAGCTTATTAATTAAATATTTGAGTCGCTCAAAACGTTCAACACTACAGCTGATTCAAAAGCCGCCGTCTAATTTAATTAGTTCAGCGCTCACCACCGCAGCGCTAGGTGCGTTTTGTTTTTAATATGGCGTCAACTAGCCGTGGTTTGTGATTGTTTCAAGATATTTTTCGCAATGTAAGTAGTAAATATACGTTACACGTGTTATTAAAGACACAAATTATGAGATCACTTACGAGTGATACGAGTGAATCAAAATTTAAACAAATATTCGAGGAGAAATTACGGATTATGAAATGATTATTGCTTCATACATTTTTGAGTTTGTAATATTTTGCCTGGTACAATAAACAATATTATGATTAATAATTTGATTTTCTTTTTTACTTATTTCATCAAACTTTTGGTCACCTCTTAAACCTAATTCTATTCTTGAATCCCAACCTCCCAAGAAATATTTTTTTTTTATTTATTTAAAATAGGTTTGCGTTTGTCAACAATCTCACCTGATGGTAAGTGACGATGAGGACTAGGATGGAACACGCTTACCTAACAAATGCCTATTCACTCGTGACTTGAAGACCGTAAGATTATATTGTTCCGGGAACACAGACGTCGGCAAAGAGTTCCACATCTTAGCTGTTCGTATTAAAAACGAAGACTGGAACCGTTTTGTACGTGTAAGAGGATAGTCCACCACGTAAGGATGGTAGTTAAGCCTACGTCTGGTTGACTGGTGGTAGAAAGGAGCGGGTGGAATTAATTCATGTAATTCCAACGCACACTCTCCGAAATGCAACCTATAGAAAACCGAAAGGCAAGCAACTCTTCGACGGTGTTCTAGAGAAATAACAAAAAATCTTCCTATTCTCTCAAATTAAGTACTAAACTAATGGTCACCTTAGTTTAATTTGCCATTTAACCAGTTGGCTAAGCGTTCTCTAGCTGTAATGTTGAACGTTGCAATCAACAAGTCGGTTAAAGGACGTATAGCCGTATGATTGAATGACGTTGTTCAGTCAAAGGTACTTAACCGATTTAAAACATTGTTTCATTGTTGAAAGCTACACTATCTCCGGTGAACATAGGCTATATAACATTTTCAAAAGTTATCTCTACTTAATGTTAAAAATAGGAAAGATTTGATTGTTTTTATATTTGTTTGTTTGCATCGAATAGGCTCCGAAACTACTTGACTGATTTGAAAAATTCTTTCACTGATGGAAAGCTATCTCTACTACTATCTCCGGTAAATATAGGCTATATCAAATTATCAAAAAAATTTGAGATCCGTACTAAAACTCCAATAATTTAACCCAAGGTTTGAAAAAGTAGATGATACGATATGATTTGATGACGAATTGTAAAAAAAATTGAATTGTTAATGTAATGCCCGTGCGAAACAGAGGCAGTTGTTATTATAGTCCATTTCAAAAAAGATGAGCTCTGTGACAGTTCGATTTCGACATTTGTAGAGAGGTCCTACAGTGAAAATAAAATCGATTGTTTCTGGTAATCGATTATACTTTATATGGAAATGATATCGATATTATCTTACTACCAAAACTTTGAGTATCATTAGTGTTTCTGTATTATATTGAAAGTTTTTGTTGATCAATGCATTTATCTTATGCATATAATATTATGTAGGTATAGTAGAAATATAGTCAGTGTTTACCTGTGATTTTTTCGGCATTTTGCCAAAAAAATAACAACAAAAACTTAAACAAAAACAGCAACAACAGTCAACAATAACAACAATAATAGAACACCACGCAAAAATCGATGAAAACACAACTTTCATACAAGGCTGACACGCTCGTACTGACTCGATTGTCAGGTAATCACAAGATGGCCGTCGATTATTCGATGTCCCACCTCTATGTTTTTTGACGTTCCGTTTCTTGTTTGCGAATTGCATAGTTATTTAAAAAAGATTTATTTTTATTCTTTATTTCATTAAATTAAACTAAGCGATACTGTCTTCGTTTTATAAGTAAAATATATTATATTTTATTATTTTTTGCAATGAAGCTACTATGAATAAAAAATATTAAAGAATAAAATTGTTTTTGTTTGTCATGATGAACTGTCACAGAGATCATCCTATTTGAAATGGACTATAGCGACATTATTATTATTTTTAACTACCCAATGCGTGCAGGATACAAATACAATGAACGTACGGGCAGCTGCTATAAGATGCACACGACAGGCCGCACGTGGCGTCGCGGCTACCAGACCTGCGCGGCGGAGCAAGGATACCCCGTTATCATCAACAGCCTTACAGAGGCTCAGGTAGTGTTAAAGGCAGCAACTATCGACGGTTAAAAGGAAATAGGACATAAGCGACATGTTGGTCAAAAATGAGTTATATGTGCCATTTGACTCAAATTTTTCTGCTCTTTCGAATGGGCTTATTCCCATGGCTCTACGATGACTTTTTTAGCGTTTACGCCCAAGCAAAAAAGAAACATTTTCATAGTGTTATTTTAGCTAACAGACGAAAATTCTGGTCATTTTTGATATAAAGGTGATTGTACCCTTACAGAACTAAGAATACCAGTAACTGTTCCATTTCTTTCTGATTTTATAGCTGTTTCACTTTTAAAAATATCTTAATATATGACAGAAATACGTCAGTGTTTCTAAAATTTAATACTTTAAACGGCTCTCCTGAACATTTTATATTTTGTCGCTTATACCCTATTTCCTTTTAACCATCGATATCGATATTGCATTTATTATTTAATTAACTATGTATAAGCTTATAAAGTTTTATTAAAATCCATTCAGTAGTTGTTCCAACGTACAGAAGACGTATTTTTGAATCATTAGACGTGAATTTGAAATTCGAATACGAATACAAATCGTGCGCGAAATTATTTTCTACTGCTTACAATTTTATAGATTTTCGAATCACTCGAATGCAGTGTTGTCCTTAAAAACAAATTCTCAATTAGATTCCGTTTCACGCAGAAAAAATACCAATCAAAACAACAAAAATTAAATATTTTTTTTTTATTGCTAAAGTTGACAAACAAGCAGGCTGCCCACCTGATGGTAAGTGGTAACAGTCGCCTATAGTACATGTCGTTCCCACGAGATTCGCAGCAAATCTGCAAACCTCATACGAACCACAGTGTACGTTGCCAACTTGTGACATAAGATGTAAAGTCACAGTACCCAGTAATTTCACTGCCTATCTTACCCTTCACGCCGGAACACAGCAAAGCGAACCCTGCTGTTTGGCGGCGGAAATAGGTAAGACGGAGGTACCCATGCAGACGACCCTGGTACAGAGTCTACCTCCTAGAGTACAGAGTCTACCTCCTAGGGTATTTATGTACTCAAAGAATATTTACTTATTATTATGTACCTATTTACAAACTTTACATTAACCAGAGTAAATTTATCACTGTCAACGTCACTTTAGCGTAGGATATTCTACTAGCAGAAATCAAAAACGAGTTGGTTCAACCACTCGTTGCACAACGCACGAAATGAAAGTTCAGAAATAGTGAATTCGGTAATTCGTATACGAATCTCGCGATTTCGAATGCGAATTGGTTTTCTATTGTTTCAAAAATTCGTCTCCAGGCTACATAAAACTAGGTTCGTTTGTGTCATTTTTATAACAAGTTTCCACGTACTGTAGCTGAATTGCCTTTTCATAAGGTCAAGGTACATATTAAAAAGACGCTAATGAATAAGGGCTATTACAAATGCTTGGTGTTGATTTGAAGATATTTACATTCTAAATCTATACTAATATTATAAAGAAGTAAAGTTTGTGTGTTTGTATATTTGTTAAATTGTAAGGGGTAATCTCGGGATCTACTGAACCTATTTTAAAAATTCTTTCACCAATAGAAAGCCACATTATTGCGGAGTGTCATCATCATCATCATCATCATCATCATCATCGATTTTAAAAATTCTTTCACCAATAGGAAGCCACATTATTGCGGAGTGTCATCATCATCATCATCATCATCATCGATTTTAAAAATTCTTTCACCAATAGGAAGCCACATTATTGCTGAGTGTCATCATCATCATCATCATCATCATCATCGTCGTCGATTTTAAAAATTCTTTCACCAATAGGAAGCCATATTATTGCTGAGTGTCATCATCATCATCATCATCATCATCATCATCATCATCAGCGGACGGCGCGCGATGGCTTCGGGTTTAATTCAGTTCGCTTTCGTGCTCGCTTCGGGGATTATTAATATTATGCCCAACGAAGTGGGCGCGGGTCAGCTAGTTGTAAATATTTGTTTTCCAGTATAAATTGTAAACACATATATACATTGTATGATAACGACATAATTTATTGTAAATGTTGTTATTACTTTTGATAAAACTGATAAATCTTTTCTCCTTATCAGCCAAAAAATACGTCCCGAATGGGGGTAGGGGAAAAAATTGGACGATTCAAAAGAGCTTTCTATAAAGTCATATTTGACTAAAGTTAATTTTGACTTGAAACAAACATCCAGCCATACAAAACTTCGCGTTTTTTTTTTTCATGTGTTATGGACAGGCATTTAGCTTCGATCTCACCTAATGTTAAGTGACGATGAGGCCGAAGATGATCCATGCCTGTCCAGATAGTGCCTATTCGGAAAATATCCGGCCGGAGGGAATTCCACTTATAATATTAGTAAGGATTTTGTGATACCAACTAATATAAAACTACTTTGGCCTCAACAGGTAATCAAGGAGTTGTTCGCTGCTTACCCAGAGAACACAATTTTGGCCAACTTCACCCATGTAGCCAGCATCGGAGCTTTGGACTGGGGCGAGAGAGGTTCTTGGTGGACTGTGCATGGTTAGTACGTTCGTACCTCTGAGTATTTATTTTATTTTATTTTTTTATAGGATAGGGCAGCAAACGAGCAAACGGATCACCTGATGGTAAGCGATAACTGTTGCCCATGGACACCCGCAACACCAGAGGAGTCACAGATGCGTTGCTGGCCTTTTAAAAGGGAATAAGGGGTGAAGGGGGGGTTGGGCCTCCGGTACCCTCACTCACTCGGCGAAATACAGCGCAAGCGCTATTTTACGCCGGTTTTCTGTGAGGCCGTGGTATCACTCCGGTCGAGCCGGCCCAATTTGTGCCGAAGCATGGCTCTCCAGTATGCAACAGTATGCAATAATTATTCACGACCTAATAACTAAGATGGCACGTTTTTCCCCTCTGGAGAGGAGAGACTGAAAATCCTCATAGATAACATCGCAACCAAGTAATACGGTGGTCATACCGGAATCCAAACTTCCTTTACAAGTTTAAACAAATTCAGTTTCATTGTGCTATTCATTGTAGTCCAAATATTCGATTCAATCACTATCACTACATCACTACATTACTAAAACAGAGTCGGTATCCGCCGTCTGTTTGTCTATATGTATGCTAAAATCTTTAAAACTATGCAACGGATTTTGATAAAGTGATTCTTAAGGAAGGTTTATATGTATAATACATGCATAATATAGTAGAGAAACACCGATAAATTTAGAGGTATCTAATATGATGTCGTAAATAACCACGTTATTTTGCGCTTATATTGCAAAAACGCTGGCTGAACCCTACGAGATAGACCAAAATAATGTACTACAGTATTGTCCACCTTAAAAAGTTCAACAAAAAAGTCCGCGATGGTGTATGTCTATCTCTTAGGAATAACCCACCATAAGGATTTTTTCATTGCACCCGTGCGAATTCAATTTCAAATTCAGACCTGAAGCCTGGTTCTCCAGGTCTGTAATTTCGAAGCCGGGGCAGGTCGCTAGTAATTACCATAAAAGATTCGAAGGTTGAGGGTTCGTTTTCCAATTTTTATATAATAAATATAAATAAAATAAATACTTCTTGCACTTACACCAATTTTTTTTTTTTTTTTAGGGGGGAAAATGCTCCTTATTCACCTTGACGCCGCGCTGGCTAGGCGCGGCCGTGTGTGGGGCTCTCCGGCAGAGTGCCGGCCTACCCACTAAAAACTCCCCAGGTTCTCTGGGCCCATGCAGGGCACATGGCGGGGTGCGCTTTCGCGATTCGACCGCCATGTGTCCCGAGACCGGCTCGACCAGCAGAATGGTCAAGCCACCGCCAAAGGAGGGACTGTCCGAGAACCCCTGGACAGTCCCCCAGACAGAGAGACCCACACCTTGGCGTGCGCGCGTAGCCAGGCGCGCACGCGGCCTCCCGGTAGAGTCTATACTATAGACAGGCAACACCGCGCTTGCGTGTGCCCGCCTTCGCCTACCAATCCGCCTGCGGCGGAGGGGAGCGGCTTCGACGTCCTCCTCCCGCTCCCTACACTTACACCAATTAGCCTAGCCCAAGGGTATTTTTCCCTCATGAGAAGAGAGTCTGAGACCCTCATGGCTACCACCACAACTAAGTGTCTCCTGACCGATCGAGGCGGTTTGGCTGATGTGACCTGCTGACCAAACCCAGCCTGAAGCCTTTAATAATAATAAAAAAACAAGTCTACTTATTCAAGAGCTTCTGACATACTGACGACACAGATGACACGTTTCGCAAGGAAGAGCGGGAAAAAGCGAGTACAAGGGACTGTGAAATAGAAATGGTGCCCAATCCTTGTTAGTCGATTCATAACAATTTTTAAATGCTTTCTTTAAATATAAAATAAATAACATTTGCATATGGAACTAAAGAAGTGCTGTTTCATATCTAATAAGCCGCATGTGGCTCGCCATTTCCTCCGCCTAAAAAAAAAATGTCGCTCCTTGTCCTAGCCAAAGTAAACTCTAGAAGGCTTGTGTTATAGGATCTAGGGTAACAGATAGACATACATCTATAAATATTTTAGATGGAATATATGTTAACAACCGTGACTAAGGCACAAATGCTCGTATTCATCACAGAAACTTCTGCCCCCACCGGGACTCGAACCCGAGGCCTCAGAGATGGCGCCACTTTGAAACCGGTGTACTTACTACTAGAGTAGGAAGGTCGTCATATGTACATTTATGAGACCCTCCTACCGTGGAAGAGAACGTCAGGAGGCAACCTGTAAACACCTGCAAGGAATTTCAAAGATATTCGTAGTCTACCTAATCAGCACTAGGTCAGCGTGGTTATCTAATGCCTAATCGTCGTAACATAGTGGTAGGCTCGTGACCCTCCCTGATGAGCGCATTCACAGGCCCTCCTGTCTGTGGATTACCTCTATATGCAAGGTGATCCCCACAGGCATTAAGACTCGGCCGTAGTTTGCTGAGCTGTCACGAGGTGATTGGGAGTAATTGGTTTTCCAGTCCCTGGATCGCCTCGATCAAGCACAAAATGGACGTGGAGCGGGCTTAGCAGGCTCTGCCCTTAGGTAAGGAGCTGTGATATTATAGTTAAAATAAACCACTCCCCAGGTGACACGCTGGAAGAAGCTGGCTACGCGGAGTGGGAAGGCGGGAAACCGGACAGTTCGACCCAGTACTGCGTAGGCGTCAACCGTTCCGGCAAGCTGAACGACATCTGGTGCGACCGGCACACCTTCGCCGTCATATGCGAGAAGGCTCCCTTGAACTACCAAGACCAACCAATCGCGTCGACCAACCAGTAGAAGATGCTCCATGAATTCAGTGGCCTATTTGGTAGTTTACACTACCAATATAATACCAGTTTAATAGTACCTATAGAAAATCTTTTAAAATATTAAGGGCCGGTTTCACCGGTTGCTGATAATTTCTTAGATAGTTGTCTGACATATAACGCTATCCGATAGATAAAGGTTACTGAAAATTTTTTTTCGTTTCACCATCTAACTGACAGATAAAATAAATGATAGATAAATTTGCCGACAGGTTATTAAGTCACGAAACGGCAACGTCGCTTTTTAACGTTTCGATTCACTAACCTAATTACCGGTGTTTTCAGAAAACTAAATAAATATTAATATCTTAAACATATTGTTATCGAAATTAATAAATATATTAGTATAGTAGTATAAATATATAGTTCTAGATTAGTCTTGTACTGTTATTGTGAATATTTACTATGTGCTAATAAAATTCTAATACGTAATATATTTTTATTCAAACTTTATTGAATAAAAACGAAACGCGCTATTGATGACATAAACTGTTGTCATTTCTGTGTTGGCGCCACTTTTCAATCCTTCTAATAGTATTTTCCTAAGAATATAATGGCTTCTCCAATAAATAAACGAGAGAGGAACATCAATTACTCGAGGGAGGAAATGGAGCTCCTGGTGTCCCTCGTGGAACAAAAAAGCATGTAATAGAAAACAAAACAAGCGACGCCTCAACATGGCTTGCCAAAGAAAATGCATGGAAGGGCATTGAATTTGCATTCAATAGTTCTTCTGGGACTGTGTTTCGAGATGCCAGACACCGCCCTTTTCCTTTTCGCGCTAATTTTATATATAAAAAAAATTGATAGACAATCAAATATTTTTCTCTTTGACAGATCTTACAGATAACAACGCTATCAGCCAATTCATGTGACCATTTAGTTACAGGCAACTTTATATGTCAGATACCTCTATCCGAGACCTGTGAAACCGAAAATTGCATTTAATATGACAGATAAGAGAAAGTTATGCTATCAGAGACCTTATCAGCAACCGGTGAAACCAGCCCTAAAAGTTTTTCTATACTTTACTATTAAAGTGAAAATATTAGATTTTGTTTTTATTGCATAAACTTCGAAAGTACTAAATTAATTTTGATAAAAAGGTAATAGGGATAGGATAGGGATGATATAGGGATAGTATGGGACCCGAAAGGGGCATGGGGGCTTTTTACAACCGAAATATAGTTTTAATGTGATAAAAACAACTGGTCGGGTTTTGATGCAATTTGATATCAGTATGGTTGGACACACAGTATGGTTGGAAAGAACATGACAATTATTACCACCGGAAAGCAAATCAATCCCTTCCAATACAAACTTTCATACAAACTTTCGCGTTTATAATAAACGCGAAAGTTTGTATACTACTGAATGGATTTTAATGAAACTACAGTAATAGTAGCATAACAGCTACAAAATAGAAATAAATACAAATCATTACACAAAAGTTGGCAATATCGTAGCTCACAACGCTATTCACGTGTTACTCAATTAACAATAACAAATACTAACAACTAAAATAACACATAAAATTAAAAAAGTGATTAACAACCCTGCAGCGAGCGTAAGAGCGTCGGTGGCGCTGTGGTCTCGGCACTGGTCTGTGCGCCGCGTAGAATCGGGAGGCCCGCGATCTAATCCCACCGTGTACCAATGTGTTTTTCATTCCGAATGTCATATGTACATTTATCCGACGCTCCTACGGTGAAGGAAAACATCGTGAGGAAACCTGCGTACATCTGCGAAGCGATTCAAACGTGTACGTAGTCAACCAACCCGCACTGGGCCAGCGTGGTTGACTGAGGCCTAATCGCCCTAACGTAGTTAGGGTAGGCTCGAGCCCCTCGGTGGGGACGTATATGAGCTGTGATGAACCCTGCAGCTCTTTGAAGATAGACTTTTTTAAAAATATAGAAGCTTATACATCAAAATAACACATAGGCTGCAATTAATGTTTCAATTGTCCAAAACATGACAATAAGTGTCCTGCGCAGACGAAGTCGCGGGCACCAGCTAGTCATATATAGCCTTTATGGTTTTTTCAAATACGTCGCCCCAGACTACGATTTTATCCTGTGTCGTGGATGCAGTCACAAATTTATGTAGGTAGGTCATACAAAATATTTTCAAAATCAAAATCAAAATTAAAAATTAACTTTTACAATCAGTGTCACACCTCAAAGACACTACGCTATTAATTCACAAGTATACAGCGGGAGGCCTTGAACTGGAAAAAAACAGAAATCCAGAAATGGCTTCTTTTATTCTCCCTGTATTTTTACAGTCGTCATTTAGAAGTTGGCCTGCGCGCATCGCAGTCAATTCTAGTAATTTAAGGCACCGTCGACCCAGACACGTTCTCTCTGACCCTCTCGACTCGTTAACACGGGCTCTTCAAGCCTTGCGAGAGGCGTCATCTGCGCCATCTACCCTTAGTTAGTCCATACTTCGCAGCTGCAAATGCACGAGTAGGCGCCATCAATATACACAGGTCGGAGCCACTTGGGTGTACCGCGCCTTCCTTCGCGCATATGTACTCCTCGGAGGTCAGCACTGACCTTACCCTCTCCTGAGGGTGCGGCTAACCTTCCTCCATTCAAGCCAGCTCAGGCTGCGGATAGATTGTAGAAAAAAAGAAGCTGGCCTCAGATAAATAGCCTGAACCTGACTTCCTTTAAAGTTTAAACAAGTTCAAACACGTCAACATTATATCTATAAAAGCTATAGTTTCATTTTTTTATTATCTATACTAATATATAAAGCTGAAGAGTTTGTTTGTTTGTTTGTTTGAACGCGCTAATCTCCGAAACTACTGGTGCGATTTGAATAATTCTTTTTTTGTTGGATAGTCCATTTATCGAGGAAGGCTATAGGCTAAATAACATTACGCTATGACCAATAGGAGCAAAGACAGAGCGGTAAATGTGTAAAAAACGGGGAAAATTATTCATTTTTGAAGGCTTTCTTTGCGTGCGCTGCGAAAACGGTTCAAGATACACAAAAAATATGTATGAAAGAATTATTCCTCTATACATGATCTAAAAAAAAGTCCGCGACGGCATATGTCTATCTTTTAAGGTTTAGTCACAATGACCGTTTTTATGGTACCAAATTTGGTCGAAATAATTTGTTTAAGTTGTATCAACATAATAATATTAATCTTTATTCAAATATAAATATAAATATGTTGTTGGTTAACCAAAAATCTGCCGGAAGTCACTATTCCACGCGGACGAAGTCGCGGGCAAAAGCTAGTAGTAAATAATTTGCAGCATAATTATTGAGTTCTTGAACCCGCGACCTATTGCGTAGCCGATCACTCGACCGCTGGGCAAACCTCGTCAAATCTATTGATACAATACAAATAATCTATTATTTGTTTTAATAATTTATAACTATTAAACGTACAGGCTACAAAAAACTAGAGGTTCATTTGTGGGCAATTATATAAATTTTTATAACAAGATTTCACATAGTGTAGCTGAATTGCCTTTTCATAAGTTCAAGGTACATGTTATAAGACGCTAGTGAGTATGGATTATTACAAAGTCAATGATTATTTAAATGAAGCCAATGCTTGGTGTTGATTTGAAGATATTACATTCTAAATTGTAAACACATATGTACTAACGACATAATTTATTGTAATAGTACATTATGGACAAGTGTGTAATGTTGGTGATTACCGCTGAGGCGCATTGAGGCCCTAGCCCTCAGGCGAGGGTCTTAAGGAGCCGAGGACGGTAATCGTCAATACACACGTGTATCATACAACGTTTTTCAACACACTTCTGAATAAAATAATACTTAAATAAAAAACCATTTTCTTCATAAATTGTATTTGCAGACATCTTAATTAATAACTAACTAAATAACTTCAAAAGAGAAAACGAGACGAGTTGTGAAAAATGTTTTGTAATGGCGGGAAAAATTAATCAGTATTCCTATGCGCGCGCATCGGCCATAGACTAAAAAATGAGCTTTCTTTTTTTTGGGCTTTTCGCGGATAGCTTTTTAGCGCAAATGTAAGCGTAACTCAACCAATAATATTAAAAAAAAAAACTATTACTCACTCGTGAATAATAGTAATGAAAAAGTCACAGTTTGATTATAGGTGTCATTATGTGCCTAATTGCCATGGGATTAGAGCCACTTTATGAGGAAGTGTGTTGCAAATGTTGTTATTACTTTTGATAAAGCTGATAAGTTTGTTGCGCTCATTCTTCTTATAAAAAAAAAATATACGTCCTAAATGGGTGGAAGGGGAAAAAATTGGACGATTCAAAAGAGCTTTCTATAAAGCCATATTTGAATAAAGTTAATTTTGGTTTTGATTTTATTATTATTGGTCTGGCAACGGATTGCGTAGCTCGTCATCTGGGTTAGAATTTTCAAGCCTGGCACAGGGTGCAGCCAATCGTCACAGCTAATGATCAAACTGACACTTTATTCTAACACCAGCCGTAAGACCTAATGACGCCACACTGCATTATGACATCAAAATATCAAGTCGCCTAATTTGTATGGGTGTATGAATGAAACAACCAATAATTGTTTAAATTTATACTTCCTGTATTGCAAAATGCCACATAATGCTAAAGACATCTGTTTTTAATTGTATGATAATTAGAGATCGGATAATCGGATGCATATTTACCTAAAGTTAGTTTAAGACAAAGTATGGAAACGGCTTTTTATTGTTTTGTTAAATAAAAATCCCGGGATTGCGGAATTGGATAGCCGGATGTTTATTTATTAACCTAATTTAGTTTTTGACAAAGTATGGAACTGTCTTTTTATTTTATTTCCACAAATAAAAATCCCGGAATTCCGGTACTGTAGAACATTTTGGTAAATACGTATGCATAGTTGTATAAATGAACCCGGAGTCTCGGTCTTTTGGAAATAAATACCACGTGCTAATTTAGTAATTTTCAAACAATATCACTACGTTAAATTTGCAGTCCCGTATTTTCCCGGGATTTTAATTTAACAAAATGTATTTTAAAAAGCCGCTTCCATAATTTGTGAGCCAAAAATTAACTTTAGGTAAATATGCATCCGATTATCCGATCTCTAATGATAATACGGTATAAAACGTCTGCGACATATAAAAAAAAACACACTTAAAAAATAGTTTGTTTATTTAATGACTAGGCGTTAAATACCAGAATATTCGTTTAATCCCGTAAATCAGAAAGAATTCGTTGACGTGTCGCTATAGCCTACTTCACTAAATTCCTCTTTGCACAAACTAATCTGGCTGCCAATGTCGTTGCCTCTATACCTTTTCTGCTTCCGTACCTTCCTGTGAATCCTGTGACACACGTCTACAACACTATCACCTAGCTCTATAGGAATATCTTTCGCCATTATTTCTCTTATAAGAGCTTTTCTAACATCAACGTTAACTCGTTCGTTAGCAGAGGACACCTTCGGTCTTAACTTACTACAGAAACGTTCACATACAACCTTCAAATCCCTTATCTTACCCTTCAAAGTCAACTTTAAGATACAGTGCAAGCAGCAAATGAACACGACGACCAAGCAAGTGATTAATATAATATAACCCAATATAAACAGCAGAGCCGACATGCAGCACTTTTTGTAATCTGTCATATCTATATTGCAAACTGGACACAAAGTGCCGTATATCACGTCTCTTAAAAATTTTAATTTCTCTGATATCGTCGAACTATTTGATTTCAATTGTACTTTATATTCGTCCATTACTGGATATTTTGTCACGGTGCCAACTCCCGTACTCATTGCGTATATATCTGCTACAGTCAAAGGGCGATTTAAATCCCTGCACGTATTAGAACTTGGTACATAAATTACATCAGGAAAATCGCTTTCAGGGTCTGCCTCACACACCAAAGCTTCTACACACTTCCTGTTATTGTAAAATGGCCGCTCACCGCAATATTTCAAATCACAGTCAACATGCTCACAATTATCAAGAGAATCATCGTCTAAACTATTACATTTACTTATTTGCGAATCATTTATGTAATATGTCAGCAAATCACTATTTTCATTTCGATTAATTGATGTATCGAACGGTATATTGACTAAGCGCGTCTTGACGTCTCTTTTACCACAGCGATATTCCAAAATGATAGCGCAGTGCCCGATTTGATCGTGTTGGTATAACGTAGGGTAGACAAGAATCAATGTTTCTGCATCTTTCGGTCCCAGCACAGTATATCCTCCATATACTTTCATTGTGTCACAGTCGTCATCAGTATCTTCTTGCAAACAACATCTGTTCTTCCACGCCGACACCACGCAACTATTCGACCTTCTATTTTCCAAATCGACAAAGAATTGGATCCCAATAGAGTCCCTCTCTAGCGGCATCAGACCCTTATCAAGAACGACCACACTGCAATTTACTTTGGAAACGACAATAATAATTTGAATTGCATACAATATATTTGTGTAATATTTCTCTCGCTGACATAACATGGCAGTACTTAAATTGACATTTCTAAATTACTAATGGCCATAAACAAATTTCTAGATTATATGAAAACTCAATTCAATATCACAGCAACTTGACATTGATCAAAAGAATAAGAAATTATTACCGATATTACATTTACATACTCTTCGTGCCATTATGGATGTTCCTATCCCTTTGCATAAAGAAAATATTCACGGATACTAAACACTATGCCTAGCTCAGTACCAAGTGTCAAACTGGCAACTGGTTTGAACATAATGCGCTAGCATCACTATCATGCACAGAGTACTTTATTTTATACCTATCATGTCTGTGAACATAATAATTCATATCCACAAACACTTTTAGGTGTAATGTTTTATTCGGAGTTCTTATTTAACAGCGGCCAGAGATCATACAGCACTTAGGATTTCTTTTAATCAAATTTATTCTCCACAGTTTTAGATCTAATTATTTAAAGACATGTTGCACAGACCCCAAATTAAATTGTGAACAGGGCAAAAGAAAGAAGAGGAATTAGAAGGATAATATAATTCAAACTTTGGAATGTATAATTAGCCTTCCTTAAAATTCATCTTTCGGATTGAGAGCTCTATAATCGAATTTTATAATATCCGACGCTCTCTCAGCAATCATCATAACGGCGGCATTTGTGTTAACGCTAGGAATGGTCGGCATCACGCTTGCATCCACCACCCTCAACCCTTTTACTCCCAGCACGCGAAGCTTATTATTTACAACAGTTGTAGAATCCTGTTCACTGCCCATTTTCGCGGTACCCACTGGATGATAAACATTATACGTCACCGTTCGAGCCATGCATTTCCAATATTCATCACTTTGAAACTCAATGTCATCACAATCCTCATGATATATTCGTTTTATTTCCGCATTCATACTCTTAAACGTTGGGGTACCTACAATTTCCATTACCCTCTGAATAGCTTTAATGAAAATCTCCATGTCTCTTTTATCGCCGAAATAATTAGGATATATCTTCGGGAACTCGGCAGGGTTTGTCGATTGCAATAATAGTTGACCTCTAGAGTAGGGACGGCACAATGAGACGAAAAATATTAGCATTTCCTTGTCTGAATTCAGGTTGACCAGTTGTTTGCAAATACTATCCTCAAATGACAATACATCTGTACACATTGAGTAGATGTAAGATGTATTTGGTACGAAATAATTGTGGTCTATTTGTACGTCTGGTAGAACTTTTCCGTCTGGAACTGAGAGAAAAGCGTTTATATTTGGCTGGTCGAAATTGGTGGCGTGTGGACCGGACTGGTCGATCAAATATTGCGCCGCAGCTTTTATCCAAAACATTTCATCTTTGGACTTTGCACCTGTACTTACGAACACAGGGATGGGTATTCTTACGTGATCCTGAAGATTCTTCCCAACAGGGAGGTGTACCTTTACATCGATTTTCAAGTCTTCTAAATGTTTCTTCATTCCTATTCCTGATAACATTAGAAGTATAGGCGTGTTGATCGTACCCGCACTTAATATTATATCTTTAGATGCATGAAACGTCACCATTTTCCCTGACCTGAGAATCACATTTACGCCTGTAGCCTGATAATTGCCATCAATCAATACTTTAGTAACAAACGCAAATTTTACGACGTATAAATTTTTACGTTTCCTTGCAGAATTAAGGAAAGCTGTTGCGGTACTGACCCTTCTGCCGCGGTGATTCCCCCCTCTTATCCTACCTACTCCCATTTGTGTGTCACCATTTAAATCGTCAAGTTTCTTCAAACCCATTTCTTGGTAAGCTTTTAGAAGGTTTTCGGATAGTTCAGGATGAGTGAAATTTAATTGCTCAATTACGAATTTCCCGTCAGTCCCATAATTCATTAGTAATTTTGAGTTGTTTAATATAAGTGGATCGACAATTTTTTCACTTTTCTTGAAATACTTTTTAATACTTTCCCAATCCCAGCCATCTCCTGTTTCCACTTGCCATTTTTCGTAGTCCCCCGCACTTCCGTGCATGTGAAGCAAACCGTTGATGGAACCAGTTCCTCCGAGAATTCTTCCTCGGGGCCAGAAAGACCTCTGGCCACGACTGGCTCTGTTAGTGCTATTACTTTGTTCTGCGTAGTATTGCCATACATAACTACTTCTGTGCAAATGACCCGAAAAATTTGGAATCTGTAACAAAATGTCTAATTAATGTTTAGATGTGTAATTAAACATAAAAAATAAATTCTAAATAGGACTAAACTTTTTTTTGGAGGCTTGATTATTGCATCGCCTCATAAATGACATAAGCTACAATTCATTATATAGATTGATAGTACGAACCAGCAATTCCTAGTAAAACTTATTGTTCTGGATTGCCAACCATCAGATTGACATAGCATCTGTGCATGTCGAAGAGAAAAATAATTTATAAAGGTACACTTGAAAACTTAATTGAGAATGCGTGCGAATGCTGTCACAACATGGCTAGATTTAATTAGAATGCAATGTTACAAATAGATTATATAATTAGATATGAAAAATACAATTCTCTCTCTCTAACTGCTCTCAATCAATTACGCGTTCAAATTACCCTTCGTTAATTAAAGATAAAATCTACCCAGCGACTGTTGTACGACTGTCACACACTTGAATATCGATTAGATGCTCTGCTTCTGATGCATTTCAAATAAACCAGGAGGGTATTACATACGATTAGATAATTAAGGGGTATACATTAAAGATTAGAATTTTAAAAATTATCGATTACACATACAATAGATTCAATTGGCGGATCTTGGCCGACTTCTAAAAGCAAGACCTTCCAGTCCCTGACTTCGGAGAGTCTGCTGGCGACCAAGGAGCCGGCTGTACCGGATCCCACGATTATGAAGTCAAAGGTGTCGCCGTCTGCAAAAATTAAGGATTTGGTGAATGAATTTCTTATACTCATTAAGACCACAGTAACATTAAAATAGCAATAGAATAGTGTTGGTATACGAAATTTCACACGACAATATTGATAAATTTAATATTGTAATTGATAGAGGTATTATTTTTTCTGATCTAAGTGAGGAGTCTCGAGCTCCGATGAGACCAAGAACGTGCTTCCATATAGATAATCACTACATCGAAGTATTCCAATCACTAGACGAAAACACGACAATGTTAGTCGGCTTTTGTTAGGTACCGGAATTCCAAACCGCTGCAGTCAGGTGTGAGACAGGGTAGTGTAATATCGCCAAAACTGTTCACAAGTACGCCGGAATGTACGTTAGAGATTTTAAACTGGAACAGTTCAGGCGTGATCATTAACACCGAAAAGATAACCCATCTTCGGTTTATTAATAATATCGTAGCCATGACTGAAAAATCATGGAAGATTTGGGTACAAACTACTTGACAGTTTGGAGCGGCTGCAAAATGTAGCCATCAGGTTCATTTTTAATCTGCGTAGGTTTGACCATGTTTCTAATTGTCGCTTTCAACTCAAATGGTTACCTATTCGCCAGCGCAGAGACTTACATGGTTTATCCCTACTTTACAATATTTTGTATCTTCCAATATCTCCATCCTACCTTAAATCTTTGTTTTCTTTTCGATCCCATTCGTCATGTCGTGCCTTGCGTTCTAATTTTAATCTGACTCTGGATATACCGCCCCGAAGTACCGACTATTTTTCATATTCTTTTTCGGCTTATGCCGTCCGGTTGTGGAACTCTCTCCCTGAGGGTATTAGGGGAGCGCGAACGCTGGAGTCCTTTAAGAATCAAATCCGTGTTCACTTCCTGTCAAAGATTCCTTAACTTAAACTAGTTATAGCCTATTGTCCTGTCCAATTACTGTACCCATCCTATATTTAAATCTCCTTTTAATATTTCCCTGGTCCTAGGTTGCCTGGAAGAGATTGCTGTTCAGCAATAAGGCCGCCTTTTGTACATTTGTTATTTTCTTTTTTTTGTGTGTGAATATTTTATGAATACAATAAAGGGTTATGTTATGTTATGTTACAAACCTCAAAAATCATTTCGAACAAGTAGGTCTCTTAAAATGAACATGAATAACTCTACACAGAAAAATGAAGAGGGAGACATTTGACAAACATTCCAACTAGTTAGGTCCAACTTCCAGAAAGAGTACAATCGACGGATCCAGCTCAGGTAAGCAGCGTTCGGAAATTCTCGAGGCATCTACCTCAGAGGCACAAAACGAAAGACTTTGCTCCGTACGTGTTGCACGTGTTGCACGACATAAGGGTTTGAAGCCTGTCCACTTACAACTCAAAGTCACCCAAAGAGTAATAGAGAGAGCTATGCTCGGAGTTTTTCTGCGTGATCGAATCAGAAATGAAATCCTTATAACAAAGTCACCGACACAGCTCGAATGCTATAGGTTCCATTGCCAAATGGCAATTCATCATGTCTGTCTGTCCGTGCGTAAGTCACAGACACTTCTTTCTGAAACTATAAGAACAACGAGTATACTGTTGAAACATGCTAAGTAGAAGTAGAATAAATGAAGGGGGTGTGAATTTTCCAAAATATGACGAAAAGTATCAAGTATGCAGATAAAACTACCGTCTATGCAGACGAAGTCGTGGACACCAGCTAGTATCTTTATAAATCGTAGTTTATGTGTTATTCTGATGTGGGTCATACACAAAACACTCGAAAAAAAAAACGCACAAAATAAAAGTCACGCAATCGATTCAAAATGTTATAATTTTTATATTATCGCACGCCCGTGACTTTGCCTACGTCAACTTACCTCGCGGGAAAATTTTATATAAAGCAAAACAAAGCTAGTTTTGAATAAAGTTGATAGTTATTTGTCGGTAATACTCTAAATCATCAAAATTAATTCAGTAGCATTCAAGTGAAAAGGTTATAAACAATAAACTATGTACATTTATACTTGAAATTAATAAGTCAAGACATATAATAAAGCTTATTTAAATACCAACTTATCAAAAGAATGAACACAAAAGTCTAAATTTCACTTCTGTAGAATTTATCTTTTCTGTAGACATGATATCTGCAGAAGAGATTTCTACAGGAGAGACAAACGAAACAAAAAAAAAAATAATACAATCAAAATTTTAAGGTTAGAATCTTAACAATGGCACAGTTATAAACTAGTTCTTAAATCACATAATGCCAAAGTAGTTTAACATAAGAAATAGTCATAATTACTTTGCAATAAATCACTAAGAAAAGATGCACTGATGTTTGACAAAAACTTGTGTATTTAATTATGATAATATTTTATCAAATCGTATAGGACTTTCTTCTCAGCATTCAACCGGCAACTGATGCGTGACTCAGTGTTACCAACACAAAAAATAAAAGTTGAATATGCGATCTGTTACGAAAAAAATAATCGTTTATTTTTTAGTCTACAGGAAAGATGTCAAAATTTAGAACAACATTTTTATTTATTTTAAATGAATAATTAACACACTTATTTCTGAAAATCTTCATTAAGTGTGTACCTACATACATACATGTTATTATAATAAAAATACCTGTTATTTTAAAACCACAAAAGTATTTTTTATTGCCCTCCAAAGATCTGGAGACCTATTTTTGAATTACGAATGCGACTTCGAAATCACCGATGTGACTAATAATCACCGATTTTCAATAATTCTTATTTTTGAATATCACTGATGTGACTACCTTAGTCACAGGTGTGATTTCATTACGAGTGCCCTCACCCATTCGTAATCAAGTCATACTTGTGGAAATGTTATGTGTTTTGTTTGATTTTTCAGTCTATATATTTTTCATTCATATATATAATGAATGTAGCATATATGTATATATTATAGGTATATATAAAGGTTTATTTACACACACACATATATATATATATATATATATATATATATATTATATATATATATATATATATATATATACTATAACCTTGATATACCTATAACATAGATATATATGAATGTAGCATATATTATATGTATGTATATAATAAGTATGTGTATATAATATAATAACCGCAATGGTTAAGCCGGCAATAAGCGGCAGCGATTACATTCATATATACATATATATAAACCTTTATATACCTATAATATATACATACATATATATATATGAATGAAGCATATATTATATATATAATAACCATAATGGTTAAGCCGACAATAATCGGCAGCGGCTACATTCTGCGTGGAACCGAACTCTTATATTTATGTGTGTACTTTATCTATGTTGGCAGCTCTGCGATCGACTTTCAAAAATTGGGTATTTAGAAATCCGTGACCTCAAAGTCACCGCTGACTATTTAGTCAGCGGTGATTTCGAAATCGCATTCGTAATTCAAAAATAGGTCTCCTGTACTCAGTATCTGAACAGTCTACAGGAGGAGAATTTTATAATGATAAAGTTAAATTTAAATAACTAATTGAATATTTTTATTTTTCCTTTTTATATAATTAAATGGACATAAATGTGATTTTCATAAATTAGAAAACTAAGCAAGTTAAGTAAATACTAAGTTAGCGTTAAAGTAAGTGAACGCTTTTTTTTTAATTTTTGTGTATGACCCATGTACAAAGCTAATATTATTTTCAAGTTTAATCAAAATCCACTTATTACTTTTTACAAGCTTTTATATTAGCTTCACTTGTAACTATGTAAGAAAATCTCCGATCGAGCTGAAATTTTGCATGCACGTGTAAATCTGATGACAATGCATGGTTATGTTTGTATTAACGTCATTCTAAATCCAACATGGCGGCATTACCAAGATAGCAGATCAATTATTTTTAATGCACCCCTACAATATAGGTATCAAATGAAAGGGCTTGCAAAGAACACCTCGATAAATAATGTGACGTCACTCTTAATCCAATATGGCGGACTTTCCCAAGATGGCAGACTAATTATTTATAATGCACCCCTACAATATGGGTATCAAATGAAAGGGTTTGCTAAGCTTGGTTTTTTAGTCGAAAAATAAATTAAACGTATTTTTTTAATACAAGCTTTTATTAAATGCGCTAAAAAGAACAAAATAAACTATTACATATAAAAGCTTGTCGTTATAAGTATTCTATAAGTAAGTAAATTACGCGTTTATAGTAGCTTTGTAGTAATTAAACCCACCTGAAATATCTGCCAACCTATCTCGCGGCCAGGGTTCAGTGAGGCACTGGGCTGCCAAGAGATGGGTGAGCAGCCTGCTGAACGCAAGCCCCGCTACCCCTTGCGAGCTAGCTGGACACGGTAGTTCCAAGCAAGTCATTGAAGATTGATTTTACTTTCTTCTTCTTCTGAAAATTACATGCAAATATTTTTATTTATTTTCTCTCTACCCTCATTATCAATTTATTATTAATTTATTTATTACTAGCTTTCTGCCCGCGGCTTCGCCCGCGTGGATTTCGGGATTGGGTCTATAGAGGGTTAAGGGTCATAGCTTTTGCCCATGGCTACATATGCGCGGGAGTCAGTTTATGGCGCGAAGGTTTTATCGCGCTTCCCGTGGCACTATCCGTTTTTCCGAGATAAAAAATATCGCAGAACCTCGCATCTATCGATGAAAACCGCATGAAAGTCTGTGCAGTAGTTTTTGAGCGAAGCCTTTATTGCGCATCCCGTAGGATCTGTCGATTTTTCCGCGATAAAAAGTAGCCTATTATTTAATCCCGACTTTTATCTTTACTTCTGCAAAATTTCAAAGCAATCGGTTCAGTAGTTACGGCGTGAAAGCGGAACAAACAAACAAACTCACTTTCAGATTTATAATTTTAGGAAGGATGGCTTACCAACTAAATACATAAACGTAAGTACTATATTACATTTCAATAGAAATAAATATTTTTTAAAAATTTACACAAAAAAAAATTACTCCAATCCAAAATCTAGGATGACAGTGAATTATCGGGGACAGAAATTCAGAACTGTCCTTTGGAAACAATGAATCTTATCCGAAAAATGTCTGTATGCAAATTACGGCTCTGAAACACATCATTATAATTTCTTAAGATCGAGCAAATAGGAGAGTGACTTCCGAATTCATGATGAATACACTGACGTAGATGTTTTTATATCACAACGGTGGTAAACAGTCTACGACTTGCCTGACAATAAGCGGTTTCTGTAGTGTAAGGACAGTATAGTGTAACCCGCTGGTTAAGTTTTAAAATAACATTTCCTTTTACAATCCCGTTGTTAGGATGTCACGAACCTGCTGGGGGTTCCCAGAAGTCGCTTCGCGTTCCGGGGGCTCCCTACATGCCTGGAGAAGGCCATCCCATTTTTAGTGGGTAAGCCTCCCCCTTTGGGGAGGAGAGCCCCACATAACCGCCGGCTCGCCACAGCCGGGGTGTGCAATTTACTGCATTTTCGTCAGGGGAACAAAAAAAAATGTTACGAACCTACATTGAACTAGTTAAGAGTATCATTAGTATTGATACCTTCAACTCTTAGAATATGCTTCGCAGGTGGAACCGTCAAAGCCAAAAGGGTGACGGGCGCATTGCATCGCCTGCTGCCCAATCTCGGGGGGCTGAGGGATGGAGTTCGCCGCCTGTACGAGGGCGTCGTGCGATCCGTGGCCTGTATGGGGCTCCCGTGTGGTCGCAATACTGCGCGAGGCCCCCCCGCTGCAGAGCTCTGCTACGGAGCCTGCAGCGTATAATGGCTATACGGATCGTACGAGGCTACCGTACAATCTCGTACGAGGCGGCGACGGTTCTGGGACGCTCCCCCCCATTCGACATCCTGGCCGACATGTACGCGGCGACGTATGCGTCGCGGCGTGTCGACCGGGGGAGCGATGGGGGGAGCGCCCTGGAACCCGCGCACGAAGTGCCTAAGCGGGAGTAGCACCGACGGATTGTGGCGGCCTGGCGTGCGCAGCTCGAATTACGGATCTGCGCGCGCCAGCGGGCCGTCGGTGCCGTACTCCCGCACCTCGAAGCTTGGCTCCACGGGAAGGAGGAGGTCACCTATCGATTGACTCAGATACTCACCGGGCACGGCTGCTTCGGTGAGTATCTGTGTCAAATAGGACGGGAGGGATCGACACATTGCCACCAATCCGACCTTGACTCGGCCTAGCACACGCTGGCGGAGTGCCCCGCGTGGGCCTCCGAGCGCCGAGTCTTGGTCGCAGAGATCGGGCGAGATCTGTCTCCGCCGGCATTGATTGCGGCAATGCTGGCGGACGAGGGAGGTTAGAGGGCTGTGGCCTCCTTCTGTGAAGCAGTGATGCTCCAGAAGGAGGTCGCCGAGCGGGTTCGGGAGATGGCCGATCCCGCTCGAAGAAGGCGGCGCCGGGCTCGGTAGCACAGCTGCGGCGCCGCCGTGGGTCCGGGATGAACCACGCCCCTTCCGTGGCCGGGGGGCGTCGTCGGTGGAGGAGACCGGGGGAGGTAGTGTAGCCTCCCCCGAGGTGGGCTCCCCTCTAGGCAAGGGAGCGGAGGCTGGGGGTTCCCTGAAGTAGCTTGATGTTCCCGGGAGCTCCCTACATGCCTGAGGAAGGCCATCCCTGAGGTTTTTAGTGGGTAGGCCTCCCCCTTCTGGGGAGGAGAGCCCCACATAACCGCCGGCTCGCCACAGCCGAGGTATGCAATTTAATGCATTTTCCTCGGGGGAACAAAAAAAAAAGGTGGAACCCTCAAGATAACTGTTATGTGCTACGTGTAGAAACTATACAGACTAGAGTCTATCATTTATCCATACAAACTTTCGCGTTCATAATATTAAGAGGAATAAATTGTAGCCTATGTATTCTGCTGTATAAACTACATTATTGTAAAGTTTCATACAAACCGTTCAGTAGTTTTTACGTGAAAGAGTAGCAAACATCCATCTGTACTTACAAACTTTCACGTACATAATATTAGATTAGGTAACTCACTCTAAAAAAGGGAGGGAAATTAACATCTACATGCGATTGTCTAGTAGTCGGCGATAACGAACAAAACAACTCTAGAAGCTATTCATGCGAGCGACTGCTTAAAAAATGTCGGACTACATATCGGAGGTGCCAACACAACACAAATGGCTTATGTGTATTTACAATTAACTCATATTAATAATTAAATTACTCACAAAACGCTGATGAACGCATTCAATAACCCAGCTGGTTCGGGTTTAATAAGAACTGTGTTTAACTTTACGATGTGATAACAGTTAAAAACATTAACTTATCACGCCGACCCGTTTATGATTTAGCGACATAATGATATTATTGCGGCCAACAGTACTTACTATTAGTTATCAAATTGGAAAATATATATGATTCGTAAACCAATGCGGAGATCAAAGCGCAACCTGTATCTCTATATTCTCTCTGTATTTTTACAGAGTCATCAATTAGAAACAGGAGACCTATTTTTGAATTACGAATGCGACTTCGAAATCACGGATGTGACTAATAATCACCGATTTTCAATAATTCTTATTTTTGAATATCACTGATGTGACTACCTTAGTCACAGGTGTGATTTCATTACGAGTGCTCTCACCCACTCGTAATCAAGTCATACTTGTGGAAATGTTATCTGTGTTTTGTTAGATTTTTCAGTCTATATATACAATATATATATATATATATATATATATATATTGTATTAATTGTATTTTGTATTAATTGTATTATATATTATTTATTGTATTATATATTATTTATGTATTATATATTATTGTATTAATTGTATTATATATTATTGTATTTTGTTGTAATATATATATATGAATGTAGTACACATATTAATCCCAACTAATATTATAAATGCGAAAGTGTGTTTGTTTGTTTGTTTGTTTATTTGTTTGTTTGTTTGTTTGTTTGTTTGTTTGTTACCTCTTCACGCTTAAACTACTGGACCAATTTCAAAAATTCTTTCACCTTTGGAAAGCTACATTCTCCCCGAGTAACATAGGCTACTTTTTATCCCGGAAAAATCGACAGATCCCACGGGATGCGCAATAAAGGCTTCGCTCAAAAACTACTGCACAGATTTTTATGCGGTTTTCATCAATAGATAGAGTGATTCTTGAGGAGTTTTGCGGCATTTTTTATCTCGGAAAAACGGATAGTCCCCCGGGAAGCGCGATAAAATCTTCGCACCATAAACCGACTTCCGCGTATATGTAGCCGTGGGCAAAAGCTATGACCCTTAACCCTCTATACACCCAATCCCGAAATCCACGCGGGCGAAGCCGCGGGCAGAAAGCTAGTGTACTATAAAAAAATGTATGTACGGATAATTTGACAATTCATTAATTAAATTAATCATTTACTTTTTCATTTATCAATTTATCCCAACTAATATTATAAATGCGAAAGTGTGTTTGTTTGTTTGTTTATTTGTTTGTTTGTTTGTTTGTTTGTTACCTCTTCACGCTTAAACTACTGGACCGATTTCAAAAATTCTTTCACCTTTGGAAAGCTACATTCTCCCCGAGTAACATAGGCTACTTTTTATCCCGGAAAAATCGACAGATCCCACGGGATGCGCAATAAAGGCTTCGCTCAAAAACTACTGCACAGATTTTTATGCGGTTTTCATCAATAGATAGAGTGATTCTTGAGGAGTTTTGCGGCATTTTTTATCTCGGAAAAACGGATAGTCCCACGGGAAGCGCGATAAAATCTTCGCACCATAAACCGACTTCCGCGTATATGTAGCCGTGGGCAAAAGCTATGACCCTTAACCCTCTATACACCCAATCCCGAAATCCACGCGGGCGAAGCCGCGGGCAGAAAGCTAGTATATATATATATATACGTATATATATATATATATATTATTATTATTCGACGGCCTCCATAGTCGAGTGGATAATACACCGGTTTCAAGGTGTCGCCATCTCTGAGGTCCCGGGTTCGAATCCCGGTGGGGGCAGATGTTTGTGTGATGAATGCGAGCGTTTGTACCTTAGTCATGGTTGTTGATATATATTTCAATAAAAATTATTTATATATGTATAATATATGTAATGGTTAAGCCGGCAATAACCGGCAGCGGCTACATTCTGCGTGGAACCGAACTCTTACATTTATGTGTGTACTTTATCTATGTTGGCAGCTCTGGCGATCGACTTTCAAAAATTGGATATTTAGGAATCCGTGACCTCAAAGGCACCGCTGACTATTTAGTCAGCGGTGATTTTGAAATCGCATTCGTAATTCAAAAATAGGTCTCCTGGCCTCAGATAAATAGTCTGAACCAAACTTTCTTTACAAGCTATAATTTCATTATATTACTATAGTCAAAATATTTGGTTATTAAAATTAAACCCAAGCATCATTTAAGAAGACAACAGTATAATAACTTCTTTTCATAACAGTATCCCTGACAATTGAATTAAATCTGTGAAAAGGCAAATGAGTGACAATTCGTTGTGTAAAGCTGTGAACCTCTAGTTTTTGTAGCCTGTACGTTGGAACGGCAAACTTATTCTTATTTCTCGTATTTACTTTATGAATTGGATAAAGAGATAACTCTGTCATTACATTAATAATTAAGAGGTATGAATCTCCACATTGATTTGTTTTGCAGAAAGAAGGTGAACAAAAATCTACTCGTTAAAAATAAAAAACGTTATATATTTACAATTCATGAGTCAAGAAGAAGGATGAAAATAGATTGCATACAAATGAAATGAGAATGTTACGATGGATGTGTGGTGTGACAAGGGTGGATAAGATAAGGAATGAGTACATAAGAGGAAGCCTGAAAGTAGCGCCAGTGGTAGAAAAAGTGAGAGGAAGTAGATTAGCATGGCTTGGACATGTGATGCGGAGGGATGAAAGTCATGTCACAAAGCGAATGTTGAATATGAAAGTGGAGGGATACACGGGCAGAGGAAGGCCGAATAAAAGATGGATCGATTGTGTGAAGAATGATATAAGAATGAAAGGAGTAAGCACGGAAATGACGGCTGATAGAGAGGAATGGAAGGAAAAGATCTACTGCGCCGACCCCAGATAATGGGAAATGGGCAAGAGGATGATGATTTACAATTCATCTTTTACGTTTGACGCTGCATAATCTGATTTGATAATATCCGAAGCCCTTTCAGCAATCATCATGATAGCTGCATTAATATTAACGCTGGGTATAGTCGGCATTATACTCGCGTCGACCACTCTCAGCCCTTTTATTCCCAACACGCAGAGTCTGTTGTTAACAACCGAATCAAACGCCAACTCACTACCCATTTTTGCAGTACCCACTGGATGGTACACGTTACTCGTTACCGTCCGAGCCATGCACTGCCAATACTCAACACTAAGAAACTCTGTGGAATCGCAATCTTCATGGTGAATCCTCTTTATTTCTGCATTGATATTCTTAAACGTCGGTGTATTTAATATATCAGTGAGTCGCCGTATTGCTTTTACAAAAGTTTCCATATCTTTCTCGTCGCCGAAGTAATTCGGGTAGATCTTTGGAAAATCGGTCGGATTTGTTGAGCGTAACAAAATTTTCCCTCTGGAATGTGGTCTGCACAGAGAAACATAAAATATTAACAGTTCTTTGTCAGAATTCATATTCTCTAACTGTTGACATATACTATCTTCAAATGATAACGCGTCCGTGCACATTGAAGGGATGTAAGGTGTGTTGGGAACGAAGTAAGCATGATTTATTTGCACGTCTGGAAGATCTTTGGTCTCGGACACTGATATGAATGCGTTCACGTTTGGCTGATCGTGTTTAGTGGCATATGGGCCAGATTGATCCAGCAAATATTGGGCAGCGGCCTTTATCCAAAATAGTTCACTGTCTGATTTGGCGCCCGTGTCAATAGTTATAGGAATCGGTATTCTCACATGATCTTGAAGATTTCTCCCAACTGGAAGATGTGATTTAACGTCAATTTTTAATTTTCCGAGATGCTTCTTATTCCCTATTCCCGATAACATTAATAGTACGGGTGTATTGACAGCTCCTGTACTTAAAATCACTTCTTTAGATGCATAAAAAGTGACCATTCTCCCAGGACTCACGATAACGTTCACTCCTTTGGCTTGATATTTGTCATCAATTAGTACTTTAGTGACAAACGCTAATTTGAGAACATATAAATTCTTTCGGTCTCTTGCAGAATTGAGGAACGCCGTTGCAGTACTGACTCTCTTACCTTTATAAATACCACCTCTCATTTTACCAACACCCATTTGTGTATCGCCGTTAAAATCATCAAGATATGTCAGGCCCATTTCTTGATAAGCTTTTATCAATTTGTCTGCAATATCCGGATAGGTCGCGTTAAGTTTATCTATTACAAACTCTCCGTCTGTTCCGTAATTCTTCAATAACTCTGGTTTACTTAAAATAAACGGATCGATAATCTTTTCACTTTTCTTAAAATATTTTTTAATATTTTCCCATTCCCACCCATCTTTCCACTCAACTTGCCATTTCTCGTAATCTCCGTAGCTGCCGTGCATGTGATAGAGACCGTTTATAGATCCTGTACCCCCAAGGAGCCTCCCTCTGGGCCAAAACGATCTCTGGTCCACGCTAGCCCTGTTAGTAGAATTACTCTTTTCAGTATAGTACTGCCACACATGATGACTTTTGTACAATGATCCGGAAAAGTTAGGAATCTGTAAAAGAAATTTTAATCTTATTCAATGGCAAAAGGGATGAAAATTCTAAATAAAGTTTAGAGATATGACATACAATTGATTCAATCGGTGGATCCTCGCCAATTTCGAGCAGCAAGACCTTCCAGCCTTCGATCTCGGACAGTCTACTAGCGACTATAGACCCAGCTGTTCCAGACCCTACCACAATGAAATCGAATGTGTCTCCATCTGAAACAATATTATTTTCTGGTAATATATCTTCCGTCTATGTAATAATATATTTGTGTACTAGTTGCGACCATAGATATACATAAATTAGAGGGTTATTATGTAGCTCTGTCAGTTTTATCCTCTCAGGAGAGAGAGGCTGAGAATCCTTACAAGGAGTATGAAACGTACCCAGGACACCACCACAGCAAGTGCCTGATTATGTCAGACTCCATACCAGCCGGTGTAGTTCGACCGATATAATCTTCCGACTAAAGTCAGCCTTCGGCCTACGTTCTAAAAACTGTGTATCATATGGGCGACGGACCACAACTTGGCCCATTAAGGGAGCCAAATGCGCTTGAAGAGGCGCGATAAGCAGTGACGCCGGTCATGAGGGGGATAACTCGGCAACCAATCACGACAGCGTCACCATCACTTGATTTGACATTTACACATCAACCATCGCCTGCTTGCTTGCAACTTATTATGTATCAGAGGGAAAAACGAGCAATGGTTGATGTGCAACTGGGACTCGTCTGTGTTGATCTCGAGTTCCGGTTGTTGGATGCAACTTTGGGTGACTTTGAGACTCCTTAAGACCCATTGGAAGTAGCCAGGTTACGGTGATGATTTATGAAAAAAAAAGACAATGCGTTTTTTTTTCCCTCAGGAGAGGAGGCTGAGAATCCGTCATGGATACCAACGCAACAGGCAAGCAGGGATGCGTTGATTATGTCGGACTCCTGGTGAATCGAGGCGGCTCGACCCACCAGACCTACCGACTAAACTCAGCCTAAGCCATTGGTCCTAATGACCCTACTGGCTTATATGAAAGGGAGCCGCACCTCAGGAGAGGTATGGTTAGCGCTGCCCCATGGAGAGGGCATAAGCGCTAGAAGAGGCGCGGTTCTCCAAAGTGGGACCGGCCTGTGTTGATTGGGAACCTACTCGTGGCGAAGCAGAAAGCTGCCGAATAGGGGGAGTCGAGAGTCGCGGTCTACGTGTCCTCTGCCAATAGATAATGCGTACAGAACTCTCAGTTTAAATAGAATGCTAACAGTTATTGTGACTCTTAATCTAAGAAGCTATCTATCAAAGACTTTACTTAGTGGAGTACCTTCTACCTGATACGTCATTCAATCTGTCTTCCGGCCAGGGTTCAGTGAGGCATTGGGCCGCGAGCAGGTGGGTAACCAGCCTGGTGAACGCGAGTCCAGCTGCACCCTGCGCATTCGCAGGGCAAGGGTGTTCCAAGCAACTCATATTTTTTATCTGTGGATTCAAAATTTATTGGACATTCAAATTAAATTGGATATTCAAAATTGTTCATAAACAGTTGATGCCGCAGGACACTTATCATCATATTTTAAACATTTAACACAATATCTTCATGAATATCCTATGTGTTATTCTGAGCTTTATCATTGTAAAGTAACATTAAAATCCAGTCAGTAGTTTTTACTCTAGTAGTTTGACTTTTTACTTCTAGTGTGCGTTTCTCTAGAAATTTTCTGCCTCGCACAGCTAAACTGTGGAATGAATTGTCGCCTGCAGTGTTTCCGAACCGTTACGATATCCAAACTTTCAAGAAAAGAGCGTACTCCCATTTAAAAGGCCGGCAACGCGCTTGTGACTCCTCTGGTGTTGCGGGCGTTCATGGGCGGCGGTAATTGCTTACCATCAGGTGAACCGTCTGCTCGTTTGACCCCTATCACATAAAAAAAAAAGTTTGGTTGAAGTTTGACTCGGTCGAACTTTTACGAAATATCAATATTGAGTTTGTTCCGTACTGTCGTACGGATTATGCTAAAAATTCCTTTTTCCGGCGTTCTTGTATTTTTATAAGCTTCAAAAAGATAGACATATGCTGTGACTCACTTGATGTATACAAAAAACAAATCAAAATCAAAATTAACTTTTTTCAAATATGACTTTATAGAAAGCTCTTTTGAATCGTCCAAATTTTTTTTTCCTACCCATTCATGACGTATTTTTTAGCCGATAAGAAGAATGGGGAAACTTATCAGCTTCATCAAAAGTAATAACAACATTTACAATAAATTATGTAGTTACCATAAAACGTGCATATGTGTTTACAATTTATATGTAACTAGCGACCCGCCCCGGCTTCGCACGGGTGCAGTGAAAAAATGGTTATGGTGGGTTATTCCTAAGAGATAGACATATACCATCGCGGACTTTTTTGTGGATTTTTGTAAGTTGTACAATACTGTAGTACATTATTTTGGTCTATCTCGTAGGGTTCAGCCAGCGTTTGCAATATAAGCGCAAAAAAACGTGCTTATTTACGACATCACATTAGAAACCTTTAAATTTATCAGTGTTTCTCTACTATATTATGCATTTATTATACATACAAACCTTCCTTAAGATACACTCTATCTATTAAAAAAAACCGCGTCAAAATCCGTTGTGTAGTTTTAAAGATCTAAGCATACATACGGACATACAGCGAAAGCGACTTTGTTTTATACTATGTATTGATATTGATTGGCGAGTGTTACGCGAACTTTGTTCATGTTGCCTTTTTTAAAAATACTAAGTATGTCTAATGAAATTTATTTATTACTTATAATTTACGATACAGAGAGATGTTTACAAAGTGAAGGTTAGGAGTGGAATGCTTAGGAAGGGCCCGGGTTGGTGTATATAAGATATGTATATAATTTGGCGATCAGATTCATATTCGGTCTTCGCAAATATGATCACGTATCTGAATATCGGTCAAAACTTAAATGACTTCCGATTCGACAGAGACGTGACTTTCATGTCCTCACTTTCCTTTATAAAATCCTTAACAATCCTAAGTATCCCAATTACCTTCGTTCCCGATTCCACTGTCTCCCTCAGCCTTTATACCCCAAACGAGCATGCGTTAATAGAGCACTTAAGCAGCCTTGATCCAACACGCATTACCTTAAGAATTCGTTTACGGTGTCAGCAACGAGGCTCTGGAACCAATTGCCCGCAAGCATTCGCGACAGTTCATCCGTGGATGTTTTCAAGAGAGCACTTAAGGATCACTTGCTTTCTTGCTTTATGTATGTATATATTTATTTATTAAAAGCATATATAGTACTGTTGTTGTGTGTTCATTGTTTTGTAAGTAAAATATTATTAAATTATAATATATATGTATAGTAATATATTTTATATATAAAAATGAATCGCAAAATGTGTTGGTAAGCGCACAATTCTCTCAATTCCTTTACCGATTTGGCTAATTTTGGTCTTGAATTATTCGTAGAAGTCCAGAGAAGGTTTGTACGTAGAGAAAATAAAAAAATAAAATTTGAAAAAGTGTAAAGTCAACATTTTTATACAAACAATTTGTATTAATACTTAAAAGCCAATTTGAACCTTTGGCAAGACAAAAAAGTGACGTTAGTTCTGTCAAACAAATTTAATGTCATCATATGTCATTTCAAGTAGGAACAAAAAACTGCCACTTTACAAATCTTTTTGACAGGACGAAGTCTGTCGGTTCCGCTAGTTATTAAATAAAAGTTGCACATTGGGCTTTCCCGCACATTTCTTTCAGGACGTCCGTTCTGGTTGGCTGGAAGAGATAAGTCCACCATTGTACGTATTCTTTCCTATATATTATACACTAGCTTTCTGCCCGCGGCTTCGCCCGCGTGGATTTCGGGATTGGGTGTATAGAGGGTTAAGGGTCATAGCTTTTGCCCACGGCTACATATACGCGGAAGTCGGTTTATGGTGCGAAGATTTTATCGCGCTTCCCGTGGGACTATCCGTTTTTCCGAGATAAAAAATGCCGCAAAACTCCTCAAGAATCACTCTATCTATTGATGAAAACCGCATAAAAATCTGTGCAGTAGTTTTTGAGCGAAGCCTTTATTGCGCATCCCGTGGGATCTGTCGATTTTTCCGGGATAAAAAGTAGCCTATGTTACTCGGGGAGAATGTAGCTTTCCAAAGGTGAAAGAATTTTTGAAATCGGTCCAGTAGTTTAAGCGTGAAGAGGTAACAAACAAACAAACAAATAAACAAACAAACAAACAAACACACTTTCGCATTTATAATATTAGTTGGGATTACCTATGTTAACTGTGCAATATATATATATATATATTAGAAGGGTAAGGGTGGAGACATGAGGGGTATGAGAGGTTTGGGTTAGTCAGAATACAATCCTGATACTTAAATGATACTGAAGAACTACGAGTAAGTAGTGTCTATGACTACTAGACTAAGAGCCAGCGCCTGCCAGACCTACGTTAAAGTATAAAAGCTACAATTTTTTTCACGTGTTCTCACTGGTGTAGGGAACAATGTTTGGGGGTTAAGAACCTGGAGTAATGGTGCCTTCAGTAGGTATCAGACTATCAAGACGTGCAGTACCTGAGTTTTCTCACATCAAATTATAAAAGCTGAGATTTATACACAATATTCTAATGAGCATTTTAAGTCATTATTCTATAAGCCAGACCTCTCCGAAGGGTCTAACGCTCCCCCAGACGCGGTAGAAAGTCCAATGCACTGCGGGAGCATTGCTCAGGTATACATAAATGCATTTAAGACAGTATTCCTGCAATTTAAATTTTATTATTAAAGAAAAGTATATACGAATATTACTGGAAAATTATCATACAATATTTAATAATCATGACATAACTGAAAAAATTAAGAATAAAAAAATTAATTAATAGTAAACTAAAGTAAATAAATGATTAATGAGTTATTGACAAAAATGATACTTCAGAACTATGATTACCTAAGCAATGCTAAAGTAAATAATATAACAATTAGGTGACATTGATATGCTGGTTGATACATAACACGAGCAACTGTTTTTAAAAACTGTAGTAGGTAGGTACTGGTAATATTCGTCAACGAAATTTGCATTTGAAAGACTGTTTGTTGCCTGAATTTAATAAAAACTGTGTACTCACTTTGGCGACACCAATCACTGCATTTATATCTTCCTCAGGCGAATTAAGCGTGCAAGTATGGCCGAATGTAAACGATTATATTGGATTTGTCAGTATACAATTTATCTAACCGGTCGCTTGCGTTATCATTAAGATAACACTACTTTGTATTTACTTTTATTAAAAAGTAACACGTTTTTATTCGTCGATCTAATTGTCTAATTTACCTCTTAATATTACATTACTACTCATTTTCTGCCTTACTCTTTTCTTTTGCGATTCGTTTATGGAACTCCCTCCCAGAAAGAATAAGGAAAGCAGAACGTAGAGTAATTTAAAAAACTTTATCTGTAATTATTTTCTACCCTTAAATCTTTAGTTGCTAACATTTCTATTCTATTCCTTTCGCTATCCTACAAAAATTATCAATCACACTGTTTTAAATATTCATCTTATGTTTGTTTCCCCATGGTTGCCGGAAGAGATTGCTTTATAATTGTAGTCGTATTTTATGCCCGAGTTCAATAAAAGTATTATTTATATATTGACGTTCTCTGTGGTCAGGTGGTTAATACGGCAGTTTCAAGATGTCGCCATCTGTGAGGTTCCGGGTTCGAGTCCTAGTGAGGGTAGATGTTGTGTAAAACATAAATTGCATTTTGACTTAGTTACGGCTTTTAATATATATTCACACTCACGATACAGGATAAAAATCCTAGCGTCGTTTGACGTTTTTTTAATTTACAAAATGCAATATACTTTTGTACTGTTGAATAGTGTCTGAAATATACATATTATATGTAAAAAAAAAAAGTCAAACGACACTAGGAGTTTTATCCTGTATGGTGAGTATATCGATAGGATACTAAAGAACTCCAAACCGATCGAGGCAGCTTGACCGGAACGACCTACCGACTTGGTCTAAGCCAGAGGTTCCCAAACTTTTTTGTGTTCTAGACCCATTGCCATGTTGTTCAATTTTAGGTAGACCCCCATTTTTTTTTTTTTTTGTTCCCCTGAGGAAAGTGCATTAAATTGCATACCCCGGCTGTGGCGAGCCGGGGTTATATGGGGCTCTCCTCCCCAGAAGGGGGAGGCCCACTAAAAACCTCAGGGATGGCCTTCCTCAGGCATGTAGGGAGCCCCCGGGAACACCAAGCCACCTCCGGGAACCCCCAGCCTCCGCTCCCCTGCCTAGAGGGGAGCCCTCCTCGGGGGAGGCTACCACCTCCCCCGGTCTCCTCCACCGACGACGCCCCCCGGCCACGGAAATTAGGTAGACCCCCTACTTACCTGATATTGAATGCCTACATCTTACAACTTACAACATTTCATGAACATTTATAATATTTTTTACTATATACCTACTCTCAGTGTATGTTGATCCATTACCATGGACCCCCGTTTTCATTTCATGGACCCCCAAATGTTAGTTTCGCTGACGTAGACCTCTTGCAGATTGTCATAGACCCCTACGGTTCGAGCATACCCCGGCTGTGGCGAGCCGGCAGTTATGTGGGGCTCTCCTCCCCAGAAAAAACCTCCGGGATGGCCTTCCTCTGGCACGTAGGGAGCCCCCGGGAACACCAAGCTACTTCCGGGAACCCCCAGCCTCCGCTCCCCCGCTGATACAGGGGAGCCCTCCTCGGGGGAGGCTACAATACCTCACCCGATCTCCACCACCGACGACGCCCCCCGGCCACGGAAGGGGTGCGGTCCCTCCCGGGTCGCCATACCCGCCGCCGGCGATCCGCGGCAGCGCCGCAACTGTGCTACCGAGCCCGGCGCCGCCTCCTTCGAGCGGGATCGGCCATCTCCCGATCCCGCTCGGCAGCCTCCTTCTGGAGCATCACTGCTTCACAGAAGAGGCTACATCCCTCCAACCTAAAAGGCAGTGCTGATCATGCCTTCTCCTGAGCGTGGGGTCTTTCTTATCACGTTAGGGTCATTAGGACCCCCGAAAGTCGCTTGGTGTTCCCAGGGTATGCAACTTAATGCATTTTCCTCAGGGGGAACTTAAAAAAAAAAGCACTGCCTTATAAAATAGAGCATTTGCGTTAGAAGACGCGTGGTACACCCAAATGATACCGTCCAATATTGATAGTCTACTCAGGGCAATGCTTAAAGCAGCCGAAAAGAGGATTACATGGAATGCGGTGCCACTAACGTCGCCACGAGTAGATTTTGAAGGTGGAACCCGTTATTTTTTTTTCCCTCAGGAGAGAGAGGCTGCGAATCCGGCACTAAGGAGCACGAAGCGTGCCCAGGATACCACCGCGACGGCAAGTGTCACGGAGGTTATGTTGGACCCCACGCGACCGGAGCAGTCCGATCGCGTGACCTTAGTTGGTTACTAAACTCGGTCTTAGCCTTCGCCATAAGGGCCCTACAGCTTGTAAGGAGGAAGGTTTACCACACCCCCAGGAGAGGGTACGGTCAGCACTGCCCTCCGAGGAGGACATATGCGGTAGAGAAGGCGCAGTACACTTAAGTGGCTCTGGCGTTTATGTATTGATGGGGCGGAACTGATTACATGTTAGTCCAAATGTATAATTGCACATCTCTGGCATAGAAGATTATGTCTGCCGTCCTTTAACTAAAAGGACGTTAACCTTAAAGTGGTCAAATTTGATTTTTTTATTGAACTTGAATGAGCAGAAGATTTTCTTTCATTTAGTCTAACAATCATTTTATGATACTAAGTAATTCGTGAGTTAGAGAAACTTTTTTAATCGTTAAGCTTTTAAAATTTCAATGATTCCCTAACCCACACTTCTACGCTTAAACTACGTTAAATACCTTAACTGCTTGATCTATTAATTTTATTCTAGATTTCTTCACCACTAAAAGTACGTTTAATAATTATTCTTGAACCACGGCTCTAACCATCATACCTTTTAAGTAATGACATTCCCCGCGTTTTTTGCCGTTTTCTCTAGAACATTGTTTTTGGCTTAGTGTCCATTTAGTTAATTTAGTTAGAGGACAGCAGATGTCTATGGTTCGCTTTGAGGAAAACGGGGTTAATTAATACCTTGTTACGTTATTATATTATATAGGTATATACAGTTAATATTATTTGCGTGCTCATTTAAGTCCTGTAACATGAGTGTGATAAAACTTCTATTGTCTTTCCAGTAATAACATGCGCCTGCGCATACGTAGGAGCGCAATTATTCCAAGACTGTTGTTTTTCATGTTCACTTAATTTTTTCAACAGTATTGTTACTTACATTTACATACAAACGTGGGAGTGGGACGTCTTACCGTGGGAGAGCCATGCTTCGGCACGAATTGGGCCGGCTCGACCGGAGTGATACCACGGCCTCACAGAAAACCGGCGTAAAATAGCGCTTGCGCTGTGTTTCGCCGAGTGAGTGAGGGTACCGGAGGCCCAACCCTTCTTATTCCCGTTTACTCCCCTTATTCCTCTTATTCCCTTTTAAAAGGCCAGCAACGCATCTGTGACTCCACTGGTATTGCGGGTGTGGGCAACGGTTATTGCTTACCACCAGGTGATCCGTTTGCTCGTTTGCTGCCCTATCCTATAAAAAAAAAAAAAAAACAAACAAACAAACAAGAAAGTTAGAGGAAGTTCAGCGACATTGGCGACGATTTCTCGTAACTGATTTTCGATTTCATAAGAACAGACTCTGATATCGTACCGTGCTGATAATCCGTGATAAACCAGTTAACTGTACTGATAACACCTAGTCATACATAATGTTTTGATGTTGTATATAGACATTACTTATAACAAAAGCTGACATTTTCCTCGTTTTGAATATGTATTCTAAAAAGGCGTTTGCCCTTGTTTTTATTAGAAATGAAACGTCTATATTATTAGGCTTGAAAAAGCGGGGAGGTGGTGTAAACAAATGGAATGGTTTTGGAGGCAAAGTTGAGCCAAATGAACAAATCATTGATGCCGCAGTTCGGGAGTTGGAAGAAGAATGTTGCGTGATTGTAAAACCAGAGGACTTGAGGAACGTTGGCCATTTAGAATTCACTTTCGAAGGAGACAACACTGTGATGGATGTGACTGTATATTCAACAAGAACATATTCAGGAGTACCCAAAGAAACAGAAGAAATGAAGCCAAAATGGTATCCCTACGACCAAATACCTTACGAAGATATGTGGCCGGACGACAGGTATTGGTTTCCTTATATGTTAAAAGACAAATTATTTTATGGTAGATTCAATTTTCTTGGTTATATTGATACGATTTTGAATTACGAAATTCATGAATTACAGTCTATGGAGGATTTTTATGCGTCAAGGAAGTTGTAATAATTCATTATAAATATAGTTTAATACATTTTTTCAAAACGTTTGATAAGATAGAAAATCAAAGTGATAATAAGAAGAATGTAAATAATCCAACTTATTTTCATATCTTTTCGCAAATGCTAGCATCTTACTAACAATGAGTTGGACATAATAAAAATAAGAAACATATTGATGTTTGACTTTAATTAATACTCTAATCTCATAGTCGTAGAGGGTAAGGTAACACGTGCTGGCATCGTACACTATAATTTTTTGAGGGCTGCTTTTTTTCCTTCAGGAGAGGAGGCTGAGAATCCTCATGGATACCACCGCAACGGCAAGTAGAGAAGCGGTGATTATGTCGGACTGCTGGTGAATCGAGGCGGCTCGACCCAACAGACCTACCGACTAAACTCAAAATTTGCTGCTAATTTTATAGGAAACAATGTACTTCAAGCGACTGTTCAATTTACCATTAGCATGCACAACTGAAATGAAAAGTGAAAATTATTATCACTTGTTTAAGTTTTTTTATGTAAAAAAAATTGCAAAACATCGATATCAATCAGCAATGTATTTTGAATCACTTAAGGCCGATTTCTCAATAGCTAGATAAAGTGTCAATTAGTTAACTATTCAATAACTTTAACTGACATTTTATCGAACGAATGAAGACTGAACTTTGTAAATCTATAAGAATGAGAAACACTTATGTAGATTTACCATTTTTGAAAGAGATCACAGATCAAGTATTTGAAGGAGATCAACAACTTTCGCCATTATGACAGCGGGTGTCATTATGGTGTAAAGCAAAAAATCTTTCATAACCTCAACTTGTCGGCTTAGTTCCGAAACTATGGAAAATACAGTAAAAATTCCTTATCGTCCCACGTTGACATATGATCAGGCCTTTCTCTTACAACTCTAACTTTTCTGTCTAGATTTAAAATTACTGAATAATCTTCTGCGATTGCTTCATCATCAATTGAATCAAATATATCCATAAACTCAAAATTAATCACAGATTAAGAACTCAACAAAGAGTGTGTAACCGCTCTCAATGCTAATTTTTATCTCTTGAATGAAATATTGATAATCTTGTTAACTGTAGAATAAACTTTGTCTGTTCGTTTAACTAACCATTGAAAAATCGGCCCTTAGAGTTATAATATTTTTCACCTGTCGTTTAAGTAAAAGGGCATGTGGACAGTTTGCTTGTTTGTCAAGATATCACATAAAAAATGTAGTCTGTGATTTATTCAACAGATTTTCTTATAATAATAATTCACCAGTGTGTTGTAATTTAGATTTCTGTAGGGTGGGTATGTCACCACTGAACAACAGCGTGCGGTAATTTCTTTTAGTTGACGCTCGAACGTCATCCCCAGCCTAGCTAACATGAACATCAAATAATTTTATTTGCTAAAACTATCTTTGTCGGCGCCGTCTCTTCTGACATTAATGTCAATGTCTATGGTGGTGGTAATCGCTTACCATCAGCAAATACATTTACTTCTATACTTTTCAAAAATTCTAAATACGATTTTTATCATATTTGAAGGTCTGTGTGATATACGATTTTATAAAATAGTGTTTTGATGTTCTTGATAACTATCCTGTCATGTAAAACTAGCATAAAGGCAGCTGTGATACATTTATTTTTAACCCGTTACTGCATATTTCATTCCACACTATGTCTGTGACAGTTATCGAAAAGCGCCAGTCATGTTTCTTGTTAGCAGGTAGTACATAAACCAGTAGGCTGTTTATGTAACTCGGTTGTTGTCAAATATTGATAGAAACTCACAGATACTGTAGTTAATTTACTTCTTTATGAAGATAATAATTGTCACATTGATTTCATATAAAGCAGCAATATAAGGTGTAAGGGAATGCCTTACGCCTATTACATACATCATATTACTCTAAAGTTTAAAGAGTCCTGGAAATGTTTGTTATTACAAATTTATAGATTAGCTAATTATATATATAGAGCCAAAATTATAAAATAAATATTATTTATATATATATAAGGAACATTATAAAAGAAGGAACTTGTCAGCGTGTTCTCTGACGAGCTGTTGAAATATGTGCTGTTCTGTCGGGATGTATAGAATAAGCCTATTAACATTACCTACTACTTAAAAAACGAAATATATTTTTGGCGGGCAAAGACGAATGTCAGTCAACAATTATATTTGCTCTGAGGAGGTCATTATTTGTTTTTAAATAGATATCATAACAGAAACTTATCGTTATCCACATTTATAAGATGTATTTTAAAAAGCTATTTACTTTAGTTTTCATTAGAAATGAAACATCTATATTATTAGGTTTGAAAAAGCGGGGCTTTGGTGTAAATAAGTGGAATGGATTTGGAGGCAAAGTTGAGCCAAATGAAGAAATCATTGATGCCGCAGTTCGGGAGTTAGAAGAAGAATGTTGTGTGATTGTAAAACCAACGGACTTGAGGAACATAGGCCACTTGGAATTCACCTTCGATGGAGACAACACTTTAATGGAAGTGAGAGTATATTCAACTACAACATTCTCAGGAGTACCCAAAGAAACTGAAGAAATGCAGCCGAAATGGTATCCTTACGACCAAATACCATTTGATACCATGTGGCCTGACGACAGATACTGGTTCCCTTATATGTTAAAAGAAAAATTATTTTATGGTAGATTTCACTATCTTGGTTTTGATAAGATCTTGAATTATAATATTGATGAATTACAATCTATGGAAGACTTTTATGCATCAAGAAATTTGTGAAATAATGTAGATGTTAACACATAAAATAGTACCAAATAAAAATGTAGCATCTTACTCCAACCATTCTAAAGATATAATATTTGTAATTGACATTTGTAAAAGTTGATCTCTATATCAACTCCCTAAGAGACCTCTAGATACACACAAGCAAGAGACATCCATGGATTAAACATTTTGATTCAATAACTATGCAATAACATAACAAAAATAAACAATACAACTGTTTTTGTGGGCATGCAATAACTAAAATTAACTGAAAGAAAACTTCCTTGTATAGGCACAATTATGAGTATCCTAAATATTTTGTGAGTGCAATGTTTATTATTGTAATTGCTATATTTTTTGATAACCTCAATATAAACAAGATGCAAATCATTGCAGGGTGAACTATTTATTTTGTTTAAGGACTTTTGCTTTCTTAATATTGTATTTTGCATAGTTTAATAATCATGACAGACAGAAATCTCTATATCCTCTCACCAAATAATCAGTTAATATTAAGACCATAGATGTAATGAAGATCCACTACGACTCGAAAACTGATGAACAAGATTTCTTACCTATTTGTTAGAACCATTATAATTGTAACAGTCTTTAGTCTACTGTCTTAATTATGATAGGTCCAGAACCCTATCGATGACAGCTAACCACAAACCTCTTCACTACATTATTATTTTCTAGTTATTATATAGAAATTTCTAGATCTAATTCCTGTTAATTAGTAAGAATATAAGCTAGGTTTGTTATGATAGAATTCTGTGATTTTGTGTAATGTATCTAATTAAATTGTAGTAATCAAGTGTTTTCTATGTTTATTGAGAACCTAGTTGAGAAAAAGCTGGTGATACATGGCTTTCAATGTCTGGTTTGCTTGGCTTGATGAATAATGCCCAATGCCCGACTGATAGAAAGCATATGTACTTCTTACTATTTATCATTCCATACCCGTAATGGTTGACTATGTTATGTGAGGCAAATTGTAGGTTCTGCCCCCCTGAGAATGGGGGCACGGGCCCCCATGTCCATATGGTGAAGATGGTATTGACTATGTTATATTATAGTCACCAAGAATAAAAACATTACCTTGTTTCAAAAATACTTTATTTATACAAAAACATTTTCTTAAATACATATACTTAAAGAATACAACTTAGCACTCATTATAATCTCTTTCAAAGAGTTTATTTGATATCAACTAAAAGGCAGGTAGTACTTTACACCATTATTTAATGTGTCTCTTGTTTCTGTATTGAAGAAACATAAAACAACCACAGATAATATATGTAATGTCTGAAGTTGTGTAACATTTCAACCTATCACACAAAAAATTACATATCTAAACCTCATACTAAAAAAAAACCTATTCTAAACAAACCAATAATAAGGCAATTTAACGTAATTGCTTTTTTTGGCCAGGTACATTTCGGTTTCTACTGACTGTATTATTTTGAGTCTTTTAAACGACCAAATCTCCTGGCAGATCTTTAACAAATATCTCATTATCACTCAATGTAGGTGCAGTTGATTCAATTTGCAATTGGTCCAATATAAAAGAATTTCACAAAATTACACATAGCAACACATCTTATATATGTATTGTATTATTTATTCATAATCCTATTACATATAACGTGACATTATGTTTATAATTATACCAAATTTCTTAACAAATACATAAGGTTTAAAATATGTTTGCATACTTTTTTATACAGAACGTCACTAGTTGTGAATAAAAAATTGCCATAAGCTTAATATGAGTTTATATCATAGACAATAATAAAATTTACTAAATATTATAATTACGAAATTGTATAATTATTGATGGAATCTCTTAAAGATTTCGTTTTCGGATACATTGTACATTTTGGATCAACTGCGAATTTGACAATGGAAAATTAGATCAAACACGAATTAGACTAGTAAAGGTTGTCACTTCATTACAAAACCATTTTATTATGTAAACCGAATTATGTGCATGCATGACAAAACACAAAAAGTATTTCCTAACAAATGTAAAATTTTCACATACTTGTGGAAACAAATAGCAACTGGTCCCAAATTGGCTGTACCTTAAGACGTGTTGATGAAAAACTTGATTAAAAAATGTAGACTCGTGTAGATAGATTAATATTCGATCTAGTCTTGTCCCATAATTACATGTAGTATTTCAAAGAATTGTTAAAAGACACATTGTTAACTTTTGTTTTCTATTATTTGTCATCACTTGAGTCGTCCATCAGCGATGCTCTGGTGAGGTTCCTGACTAGAGCCAGACGCAGCATCTCTGCCTTTTCTCCAGAAAGCGTAGAAGACTTTAACTCCATACACAGCATTATCTCATAGGTGTCCTCTGCTGAGAAAACAGGCTCATCGGACTCCAAAAGTGGGAGAGTATCGAGGAGCAATGTGTCCCAGAAGCTGTTGACAAACAACAATTGATAGAGATAGAGCTCAATAAATTAAGAAAGATTACATCTGGGAAGGCCGACTATGTGGCAGGCCCGAACCCATGGTTCCGTTCATTTATAACCAGAAAGTTAGATATGGCAAATCACATCTTACAACAAAAATTACTTCTATTAGACCAGTGATTCCCAAAATGGTCTATATCAGACCCCTAGGGGTCTATGGGGTATATAAAATGAAAATGGAGGTCTACGATAATGGATCTCAACATACACTGATAGTACTTTCATTATACTATATTCTAATATAAAAACATATACATTATTTATAAAAGTACCTATGAAGAAAAAAGATTTATATTTAATTTTAATATTTGAGTTTCAAGTAGTAGTTGTTATAGGCATTCAATGTAAGTAGGGAGTCTACCCAAAAACGAAAAACATAGCAAAGGGTCTACGACAAAAAAAAATGTGTAAACCTCTGTATTAGACCAATTAATAATAAGTACCATAATTATGTTTTAGTTGCTAGATGTAGAAGGTTTAAACCTAAGTTGAACATAAAATCAAATTTATCTAATGTTTGTATTTAATAAAAAGAAATTATTAATAAATGTACAAACACAATATACACAATATGGGCAGACGAATATTGTGTAGCGAGACTAGTTTAAGTATAGCATATTTTTGTATTTCACAACTACAGTTGTAAACCTGTTGTGTTATAAAAAAATAAATGAAACTCACTAGTCAGGCGCTATTTTGGACGTTAGCAGCGAAACGAGGAGCTTAGCTGCCTTCTTGAATTCTTTGCTTTTATACAGCCGATGAAATTCGCAATATTTCCCTGAAAATGAAAATATAATTTGTATGTTAAATATTTTTCTTTAACAACAGAATGAGAATAGTTTTCCAGTAGTTAATTTTGGTAATATAAATGCTTCCATTAGGGGAGTTTTTATAACAGTGTGTACAGGTTGACTGATAATTGACTACCTGGAGGGAAAGTATGCTGAATATAAAAAATACAAAAACATTTTCTTTAAATAAATATTTCATAGTTAGCGTAGCACAAATTAATCACTACCTAACGCAACGTAACGCATACCTTATAACGGTATATGGTAACGGACATACTAATATAAATATTTTTGATATAAATATATATTATTAACAATCATGACTAAAGTGCAAATGCTCATATTCATCCACCCACAATCATCTGCCCCCACTGGGACTCGAACCCAGGACCAAGATTCACTTTGCTGCGGAGGTCGTCAAAATAATAATATTGCACACAATAATTTAGAAAGTCAGATATTCGATAAGAAGCAATCTCTTTATGAACATTGCTTATGATAAATAATTTCTTAATGTTAGGTACAATTTTAATATAAACAATTTAAATAAATTGTCGATTATAAAAAATGGTAAAAATGAAAACTTATTTCCTATTAGGAATGTTGAAGCAAATTTCGAACACCATAACATAACTTGACTACAGATTATCACCCTCCCTTATTTAGATGAAATACGCATTTCGGACCAATATTATAGGATCCAATAGTGTCTGTCTTTATTTATTACTACAAGTTCAGTAGTTTTGGTGTGAAAGTACTGCAGACTAAACACTTAGCATTCGTTTCACAATCTATCTCACATAGAAGCTCCTACAAACATCGGATGGAAACTTTCAAGCTTGAGTCATTACGAAATCGACGTAAACTTTCTGATGTTTTGTTTTTTTAAAAATGCTTTAACGGTGACATTAAATGTGAACTTGTTATGCCATGGCTAAAAATATCTATTCCCCTACGTTTGCCAAGAAAAGCACTAACTCACACTTTTCAAGTCCCCCAACTGCAGGACTAACATTGGTAGGCACACACCACTGTGTCGTATCTGCAGTACATTTAATGAATTCAATGCATCTATCTAGATTTTTTCCATGATTCCCTTACTAAGCTTAGGTACCGTATCATATGAATTATTACCTATAAATCATCCGATAAATTATTTAATTGAATTTTTATGTTTTTTCTATATTATGTTTTCGTGTTATTTTAGATTTTTATAATTAAATGTTGTGTATACTTTTTGCATGACTTAACTTTTTGACAAGACTTTTTGCATGGCTTGTGTACTAGATAATTTTCTTATGCGATTCTACTATTGTCAAAATGCTGTATATACTAGCTGTAAGTATACCTTTAAATAGTAGTGGTCGTTATTTCAATAACAGATAATATAATGAATTATTTACCCGTAATGAATAACACGTTATTTAACAACGGCTTATACTGTTATCCTGCTGTTGCTGTTGACAAAATTATCGCCTAGTCGCATTGTTGTTGTTGCCACTTGTGTGTGCGGCACGGAGCGAGCGAGCACGACTGTGCTACAAGCTACAAGTGCGAGCGAGAGAAAGCTAACCGTTGTGTAGGCGCAGGCGCTCGCTCTGTTGCCCGACTGCTTATTCTTATAATATTAACCTTTCTCACAAGGATATTTGACGACCTCCATAGTCGAGTGGATAATACACCGGTTTCAAGGTGTCGCCATCTCTGAGGTCCCGGGTTCGAATCCCGGTGGGGGCAGATGTTTGTGTGATGAATGCGAGCATTTGCACCTTAGTCATGGTTGTTGATATATATTTCAATAAAAATTATTTATATATGTATAATTTATGTATGTCTATCCGTTACCCTAGATCCCATAGCACAAGCCTTACAGAGCTTAGTTTGGGCTAGGCTAATTGGTGTAAGTGTAACAAATATTTATTTATTTATTTATTTATTTATATATAGTTCCTATTTGTTTATTTCTTATAGTAATTTTACTGATCCCAAATTCACAATTTTGTATCTTGGCTCGTATGACAATTAGACTCATTTTGATTTGCAGTGTGATTTGTTATAAGAATTAAGTAAACTGTTGCTGGCTTGCTGGTGCCTGAGCTGTTGTCATTTTTTTAGTCACGCATTATTTGCTGTTGATTAGGTAATTAGTTTTAAATTACTGCCTAATATTCTGACAGTCCTAAGCCATATCATTGTTAAGAATAACTAAGCTAAAGTTCGATTTTTAATTCGAGTCAGTAAAATGACATTTCCAGTGTCATGTGTCACAAATCATATTATTTAATATGGCATGTATTACATATTTACAATAAAAAAACGCTTTGACACCTAATAAAATAAAGCATGCCTATAGTCTGATTATTAATTCACTGGAGTAAACTGACAGATGCTAATGTCACATTGTAAAATTATGCTGCCATATTTATCGTACTAGTGAGGTGACCTGCAAATATAATTGGATAAATTGAATAAATCGATAAGGACTTCACCCTTCGTTGTTATTCAGATCAGTCACACAAAGTCAGTAACAACGTTTATTAAAAAAAAGTACTCAATTAATTATAATATAGGTACATGAATTCTATCAGATACAAAAAATGAAATTCACTCACTTGCTAGCGTTCCCGAACTATGCGTTCAGTTAATCAGTAAATCAATTTTTTGAGCTGTAATTATTCGAACATTTGGAAGTACTTTAATTATTGCAATCTTTTTAAAAGAAAAATACAGATTTAACCACTGTGTAATAGTAGTTATTGTATTTCATTTTAGACAAAACATAATTCTGTAAATTATTTATCGTTGTAATGGATATAACCACGACAATTTTATGTCAAGTTTTTTTTATTTATTGCTATTATTACATCGATTAAACAAAATTGGATTAAAGATTTCTTAATAAAGTAAATAAAATGAGTAATGTGATTTGAGGACGGAATGAAATTGAATGAATGAGTTTGATTTCAATATTCTAGTCACAACACTATTTTCTGTTCATCATAAAGTCTTTAAATGTCTAAATCTATTGATTGCCGAACATCACTATTGTAGTGGGTTGTAGTGGGTCACCCTTTTTTGTATCAGTGACAGTTGCACTTGTCATTTTACTGACTCGAATTAAAAATCGTAGTTTAGCTATAATAACAGTAACAATCGTACTCAACAACATTTGTCAAAACAGCAATATAACAGGATAACAGACAACAGTTTACAATAACAGTTATAGGAAAATAACATAACAGTGTTATTCATTATTACAAAACAGTCGTTATTGCCATCACTGCCTTTAAGTAAATAAATAAACGTAGGATATGTTCGTGCCCCTCGGTGGGGAGCCTCGGTAAGCGTATAGCGTAGCTATGACCTAGGAGCAGATTAGATGAATGCGTCACCGAGCACGAGCAGCGGCTCGCAGAGCAGCAGCGCGTGGCCCGCGGTGAGCAGCACGTCGGCCGCGCGCAGCGACCCGTCGCGCACGTAGCGCCGCAGCGCCAGGTGCGCCGCCCTGCCCGCCAGCGCCGCCACCACGCGCCCTCCCCCACCGCCCGCACCTCCCCCGCCGCCTCCCACACCTCCCACACCACCCCCACCGCCTCCCCGCAGCGCCCAGCCCAACGCGGAGCCCAGCCGGTCCGCGTCGCAGGCGCGCACGCACATCGTGGCGCACACGCCGCGCGCTGACCGAACAGCAATCTCAATAAATCTTTTTTCAACACACTTCCTCATAAAGTGGCTCTAGTTTTCCTATGCGCGCGCATCGGCCATAGACTAAAAAATGAGGTTTTTTTTGGGCTTTTCGCGGATAGCTTTTTAGCGCAAATGTAAGCGTAACTCAACCAATAATATTAAAAAAAAAACTATTACTCACTCGTGAATAGTAATGAAAAAGTCACAGTTCGATTATAGGTGTGATTATGTGCCTAATTGCCATGGATTAGAGCCACTTTATGAGGAAGTGTGTTTAAAAAATATATTATAGTAGAATATAGATGTAGATGAAGCTATGACTGTGGGGGACGGGACCATCTGTTTCCACAAAACGGAGAAAAGATCTTCTCCAACCGAGAATTGATATGTTACTTGTAAATAGACAATAAATAAGATCATTAAAAAAAATACATACATACATATATCACAAAATGTAATATTATTAGTGGAAACTTAATTGGTATAAGATTTAATTTTATAAGTTACATACGAGTATATTAATCATTAGTACACACTATTTGTTTCCTACAATAAATAAATAAATAAAATACTATCACAAAAAAAAAAGAGTGCGCTCCAAAGACCCCGCAGAATTTATTTCATCTAACTAAAAAAAAATCCGTTTAACACCTCGTGAAGCTGATGTAATTCCACCGGTTTTAAATATGTAAAGCGGGTCATAAAAAACGCGTGCGTTACCAAAGCAAATAGTTCAGTTATAGTTTATACAAATTCCACAACAGCATTATTTGCCATTTCGCGCGCTGTTGTTATTTAAATTTCAAACTGATCGCCGCGCGGCGCCTGTCATTAGTAAAATGCCATTTTACTACGCATTCACAGATTGTTTTTTAAATGTTTTTTTTTTTCTGTTTCCTCGCAAATGTGTTAAAAAACGTCGTACGATATACGAGCGTATTGGTTATAACATCATAACTAGAGATCGGATAATCAGATGCATATTTACCTAAAGTTAGTTTAAGACAAAGTATGGAAACGGCTTTTTATTGTTTTGTTAAATAAAATTTTTCACCATTTCTGTTTTTTAATTCAATTATTTAATTGATTATTGTTTTAGTCAAACTAGCTCACTACTTTCGTATAACACTCTTCATGTAATAAATCGTACATTCATAAATCGCACGGTGAACTGAAACTAAACTTCATGTAAATACGTATGCATAGTTGTATAAATGAACCCGGAGTCTCGGTCTTTTGAAAATAAATACCACGTGCTAATTTACTAATTTTCAAACAATATCACTACGTTAAATTTGCAGTCCCATATTTCCCGGGATTTTTATTTAACAAAATGTATTTTAAAAAGCCGCTTCCATAATTTGTGAGCCAAAAATTATCTTTAGGTAAATATGCATCCGATTATCCGATCTCTAATCATAACGCACTAATATCGTAATGTACTATTAATTAGTAATGCAACGGATCTCTGTTTCTGTTTCCGCAAGTGCGGAAGTTCCGCGCGCTTTTCAACATCCGTTTCTGCTTCTGTTTCCGCAACTTTTATAACGGAGATTTGAACGGAAGTATACAAGCGACGTCTTTTATTTATGACGGATTACGTTTATAACATATAACTTGCCACTACCAAATTTTGAATATTAATAAAATTTTCAGCTGCAAAGTTGCAATATTGTTTTTATAGTACCTACATTTCTTATATATCTAATTCTAATCTAAATTTGGTGTATTTGATACTTAATAAAGAATTATATTTGTACATTTGTTTTTTTTTTAATATATTATTTACACTTCCGTTTCTGCAAAAATTTACTTTTGACATGTTTCCGCTAAGACACTTCCGTTGCATCAATACTATTAATCAATATTCACAGGCATTTATTAATGACGAATGGACATAACATCAAGAGCTACAAAGCTTAAAAATGATTTCTGTTGAATTTTGAATCAACTCACCGACATCGTCCAGTCCGTACTTATTCGCCTCAGCTATGACCCGTAGCGCTTGCTGGTCAGACCGGACGGGCATCCTCTCGAGAAGAAGGTGTGCCCTGGCTGCACCCTCGGGAACCGCCACCAGGTACGAGAGGCCCGCCTGCCACAGGGACTGGTGCTCCATGAGCAGGCTGCCGTAGTCCATCACTAGGCTGTCACGAAGACGGCTTGTTACACTGAAATGGGACATTTTTATGTGATAGATTGATTGATCACAAGAAATCAAACTGCAATATTTACAGATAGCCCGCAATTAATTGTGTGCGGGGTTGAACTTCATGGGTGTAGCTAGTGCCATCTATGGTCGTTTAATAGCACCCCCTTGAATTTGATTCCGACGTGGATAGCTGGCGCTCCTGTTTAAGTATAATATATATGGCTATTTTATGGTATGGTATTTTATGGTAATTTTTGGATGTGGATATTTTTTCGCTATACTCAAGTGGATACAAGTCTAAGATCATGGAAATATTTCACCCAGAAACAAAATGTAGTAACTCATTTAATACTCGAAACTAAATTTTAGTTTAGTTTCTTTTTATTTAGTAGCTGCATTACAGTTCAAATACATGCTTGTATATACTACATAAATTTACAAGCATGCATTTTAATTCAATCACAAATCCTTGTTTGTTTTTTAAATTTTTTTTTTGATCTTATATTTATTGTGGAGTGCTGGATAAGCGAGTGTTAAATAAGAAGAAATTTGTTGTTGTTAACGATATATTGAAATAGTTTACAAATGTTAATGTTTAGAGCACACCCGGCCGCGATAGTCGCGTGTAATGCACTAATTAATTGTCTTTAATAAGAGCGACGCATAGCTAATGATTGCGCCACTCACGTGTTCGGTTATTTACACCGAACATTTATATTTGTCTTTTTGTTGTCATTTTAGTATATTGTGCATAACGGTGCTGACTATGCAATTAACAATTTTTTGTATAAATACTGATTGTAGTTCTTTATTGTATGGTTGTTTGTTTGTCCCAAATAAAGAGAAAAAAAATGGCCCATTTGAATCCCGTCCACTCTCCGTTACCTTTCAAATATGAACGCACACGCAAGTGATTTCATATCGTATTTAATAACTATAATACACTTTAGTGAACTGTGAACGGTCGAGCCTAAGTTACAAAAGCAGTCAGGCGGAAGAAGGGGAGCTGCAGCCTTGGTGAGTACTAGTGAACCCTTGATTTTTCTATATCTGGTACCCTTTTTTTGGGTGGACCACCTGTGTCTGACCCTACGCGCCTGCGTTCAATGGTGGAGTATTTACACACCACACCAGTACTGAAATATATACAAGACTCACTTGTTCTGATGTTTATCTAATATCTTGAGTTTGCCGCAATGATACAGAATATCAGTGAGGTGTGTCGCGAACCAGCCATTGTCCGGGATCTGCTGAATCTCGTGGACGACCTGCGGAATACCAGACATACAAATCATTTTACAACAACATATACTATACAAGGGGGAGTAAGGGGTGAACGGTAATAACAGCTTAACCGACCCAACTGTCAACCTCACCTGCACGAGGCGGTTCGGCCGAAAGGCCTCCGTTGGTGCTCCCTGCTAGATGACAGACGAGGCTCTGGCGACCGAGTCAGCGGCGGTATAACCACTTATAGTGCTATCACTAGCCTTGGAGACTTAAATACCTCCTAAAAGTGTGACTTTAGAGTGCTGAGACAGTGCCAACACTAAATATGGAAGCGGGACTCAAAACGAAACTACCCCAGGAGGGTACCGGTACTACCGGAGAATCCCTCACCGAGACTATCTCGGGCAGCCCCACAGTATCTGGGGGGGGCAAAATTTCGCTCTCTATATTAGACTGTACGGGAGTGGGTAACCAGGCCCCCGCGACGGTTAATGCAACTGGTAACACGAGTAAGAAACTGACTCAACAGGCTTTCCATCCAAGCCTATTCATCACGAGACCAAGGTCATCCTCATTGGGAAATAACAAGACTTCTGAATCAAACAATTTGCCCACTACGTCTGCCGCAATAAATACCACAGATGGTGATGCCAACAATGTCTGCCCTCCACCTTGGCAAAGGATTCCTACTGATCGCTACCCCAAAAGGAAGAGACTATCTAATAGCCCACCACTTAATCAAAAGGCCAACCAAATGACGCAAATAGAAAATAATACTTCCAACAGATTCAGTGGACTACCAATAGACCTGACTGAGGAGTTAACAGAAGATCCCTCCACCCATGCTAAGAAAAATTACAAACCACCACCAATTGTATTATATGGCATTGAAGACCTTTCTAAATTAACTGAATTATTAAACAAGACTATACCTAGTAGTAGCTACTCATACAAAATTATTAATAGAAACCAGCTTAGAGTGATGACACAATCAGCCGATATATACAAAGATGCCATAAAAATTGTTCGCGACAATGGCCTCATTGGTCATACCTTTACGCAGAAGCAAAATAAATGCTATAGAGTAGTAGTAAAAAATTTGCATCATACCACCCCAAAATCAGCAATAATTGAAGAAGTCGAAAAAACAGGGAACAAGGTACGAGGTGAAATCATATGTGCAATCTCCAGAAAAACAAAAAAGCCCCTGAATATGTTCTTCGTTAACATAGAACCTAGCCCAAAAAACCCAGAAATAAAAAGTATACAATACATATACCACACAAGAGTCAAAATTGAAGACCCAAGAAAGTCAACTGAAATTCCACAGTGTACTAGGTGCCAACAATATGGACACACAAAAAATAATTGCATGCGCCCATATAGGTGTGTCAAATGTACAGAAGGACACAAAACCACAGACTGTCCAAAAAAGGATAAGAACACACCAGCTACCTGTACTCTTTGCCATGGTGACCATCCAGCTAACTACAAAGGCTGTCAAGTCTACAAAGAGATCTTTGCACGAAAAACGGCATATTTAAGGAACAGGATAATCCCATTAGAGAAGAAGAGGCCAACAAACTCATTTACACCTCAAATGGATGATTTTCCGCAGCTAAAACCTTGTAGCTACACTAGACAACAGTCCATCAACCAGAAAAGAGACACTGCATATATGCCTGATAACATGTCCAGCGGCCCAAATAAGAGCTACTGGAATAGAAAAAGAGAGAATACACAATCTCAGCCAGCAAGCTCCCTTGAGCAAATTATAATAAAACAGTCAGAAAAGATAGATACACTTATCCAACAAATAGGAACCCTAATGGGCCTTCTAACAACAGTCATAGCTCAGCAGAAAAAATAAAATTTATACGTATTGCAACATGGAATATAAATGGCTTATCTCCGAATAAGCAAGAAGTGGAATTATTCTTAACTCATAACAAAATAGATGTCCTATTAGTATCTGAAACACACTTGACTAACCAAAAAGTAATAAAAATTAAAGGATACAATATATGTTATGCTAACCACCCAGATGGGACATCACATGCTGGAGCAGCTGTATTAATTAAGGAAAACATAAGACACCACATCCTACCAAGTTTTATCGACACATACTTACAGGCTGCTGTAATACAAATAGACGACTGGCAGGGATCACTAAATTTGGCTGCAGTATATTGTCCACCACGACATCGTATAGACCAACAAATGTTCAGTGACTTCTTTTGCACACTTGGTAGTAGATATATCACAGGGGGAGATTGGAATTCCAAAAATACTTTTTGGGGTTCAAGACTTACTACTACAAGGGGCCGAGAACTAAAGAAGGCAGTTGATAGTTACACCTTGAATGTAATATCTACAGGAGAACCAACATATTGGCCTTCGGATCCCAAAAAAACTCCAGATCTAATAGACTTCTTCATCACCAAAGGGATGTCAGGACTCTACACAAAAGTGGAATCATGCCTAGATGGTTCCTCAGACCACACACCTGTGATATGCACATTAAGTACCACTGTCATATGGAAAGAACCACGGGAGACCCTATACAATCACAAAACTGACTGGGAAGCTTTTCGGGACTACATGGAAGAAAATGTTGATTTGTGCATACCTCTTAAAACAGAAGAAGACTTAGAAGATACTGCCTGGTATATCACCAATCTTATACAAAAAGCAGCTTGGCTATCAACTCCATACATAGCATCGAAACCATTAAGTCAGGACATTACGCTAGAATTACAAGAGTTGATTACAGTGAAGCGAAGACTGAGACGTCAGTGGCACACTAGCAGGAATCAGCAAGATAAAAGGGCACTTAACAAAGCGCAAAAAGATCTGAAGGAAATGCTCAGAGAAAATGAGAATAAAACCTTACAAGACAGGCTTAAGACGTTATCTCCTTTCAAATCAGAAGATTATTCTCTTTGGAAAATGACGAAATCGTTAAAAAGACCAAAAGAACATATGCCCCCACTGAGAGAAAGTAACGGTGATTGGTCACGAAAACCCCAAGCCAAAGCAGAGTTATTTGCTAACTTTTTAAAACATGTGTTTAAACCGAATGAGCCTGATCCCGGTCACACAGAAGAAGACATTGACGACATTTTGAATCGTGATCATCAAATGTCTCTACCACTGAAGCCGGTGACAACGGCAGAAGTTAAAAAAATTATTGCTCAATTAAAACAAAAAAAAGCACCAGGATTTGATCTTGTAACAGCAGAAGTTCTTAAGCAATTACCTAAAAAAGCCATTGTACTGTTGACAATCCTTTATAACGCAATATTGAGACTACAATATTTCCCAAAGTTGTGGAAGGTATCCAGTATAAACATGGTAGCCAAACCGGGGAAACCTCCCACAGAAGTCACATCTTACAGGCCCATAAGTCTTCTGCCACTACTCTCAAAAGTATTCGAGAAACTAGCCTTAAAACGTCTTATTCCAATTCTTGAAAAAGAAGAAGTAATACCAGACCACCAATTTGGCTTCCGTGCACACCATGGTACAACAGAGCAAATACACAGAGTGGCCCATACAATACGGCAATCACTAGAGAAAAAGGGGTACTGCTCGGCTGCATTTTTGGATATTCAACAGGCCTTCGACCGTGTGTGGCACAAGGGCCTCTTATACAAACTAAAGCAGCACCTGCCACATACTGCATTTATGCTTCTGAAGTCTTACCTGCAAAATCGAATGTTCCAGGTTAAATGCGAGGAGTATCTCTCATCTATCTGTCAAATAGAAGCAGGAGTGCCTCAGGGTTCCGTGATGGGACCGGTACTATACACAATATATACTGCTGACCTACCTATCACAGAAGAAGTGGTGACTGCAACCTATGCAGATGACACTGCAGTCCTCTCCTGTAGTAAAGATCCGAACGCGGCATCCTCAAAACTGCAAGAATCCCTGGATAATATTGGAGTATGGCTTAAGAAGTGGAGAATAAGAGCAAGCCCAGGAAAGTCAGTCCACATAACTTTCACGCTAAGGAGAGGAAACTGCCCACCTGTGACACTTGACCGAACTGTCTTACCACAGAAAACGTCGGTTAAGTATCTAGGTATGTACCTGGATAGGAGACTCACCTGGCGGGATCATATACTGGCCAACAAGGCACAACTGAACAAGAAGCTTAGAGATATGTACTGGTTACTAGGTAAACAATCAACATTAAGACTGGAAAATAAACTGCTTGTATATAAATGCGTCATAAAGCCAGTATGGACATACGGCATACAACTCTGGGGATCTGCGAGCCACTCAAATATAGAAATCCTCCAGCGCTTCCAGAACAAAGCTCTGAAGATGTTGAGCAATGCACCATGGTTCACACGGAATAATGAAGTGCATGATTATCTAGAAGTTCCTACAATTAAAGAAGAAATAGAAAGGTCTTCTACAGCCTATAAACAAAGTCTCGGACATCGTAAGCATCTCGCGTAAAATTTATCGACATTCAAACAAGTGCTTGTTGAACAGCCCAGACTGAATAAATGATTTTGAATTTGAATTTGAATTCATATTAATCATCTGCTATATAAATTAATGGATACAAATGAGTCTGTATTTCGACTGAAAAGGATGCGACTAGCCTCAATTTGACACTCTGTAGTACACACTATGTAGTAAACACTATGTAGTAAAAACAACTCACACTATGTAGTAAGAAATTATGAGTTGATGCATCACTGGATGTGCACTCACAATTGCTATATATGTTACTAACAAATCTGATAAAAGCCAAGGGGCTGATTGCAGATATTAGAAGAGAGAAAAAAAAAAATATACAAGTTTCTATCAAAGCTAGCTAAATATTAACATATAATAATAATAATAAGTGGTTAGATGTTCTCATGCTCTATTGGCTACACAATTTCAAACAGCTTTGGAACAGTGTTCCATTCCCAGTTTTATGACCACAGGTATTACCTTCTTGCTCTACAGATCGGGTAGTACCATGGATCCCAAGAACTATAAAACCCATTGCTTGCCCACGATCTACAAGCTCAAAATCTATACACATATTGTATCAAATAATATTTTGGCCCCAACTCAGAATGGATGTAAGGCTGGGTCCCGTGGTACAAAAAAGCTCCTCCTTATAGACATGGCCATTAGCCAACAAGTTCGGCAGAACAGAGGATCTCTATCAGCTGCATGGATTGATTATAAGAAGGCCTACGATTCAGTGCCGCATACATGGCTGGAGAAGATTTTAGAATTGTATAAAATCAATACAACTCTGAAATCCTTTCTAAGTAACTGCATGCGACAGTGGAGCACAGTCCTTCGTCAACCATATAGTGGTGACGGTTCCTCTGATTCGCAAGACTTGATCAAAATAGAGAGAGGTATTTTCCAACGTGAAAGTTTGAATCCCTTGTGGTTTTGCTTAGCACTGAATCCTCTCAGCATTCTGCTGAAGGATTCAGGTCTAGGCTATCGGCTACGTAGAGAGGGCGAGGTCATTAGTCATCTGTTGTACATGAATGATCTCAAGTTGTTTGCACCGAAACACCAAGACGTTGTGGAGTTATTGAAAATTACGCAGATTTTCAGTAACTCTATAAGGATGGAGTTCGATGTAGACAAATGTGCGGTCTTGCATGTACGGCAGAGATAAGTTGTAAATTCAACAAATCTACAACTTTCAGAGACAATGACACTCAGATCTTTGTCTGAGACCGAAACGTACAAGTATCTCGGCATGTCAGAGTCTTTGGGTATATCAGTGAAGGATGTCAAGGAATCAGTGAAGACACGTTTCTTTTGCCGCTTAACAAAAGTACTTAATAGCCTTTTGTCTGGTGGCAATTAGGTGCGTGCCTTCAATGGTTGGGTGATGCCTTTATTGATATACTCCTTTGGCATACTGAGATGGACTCAGACTGAGCTGGACACCTTGGATAGGAGAATCCGTCAACTACTCACAAAACATCGCATGTTACACCCACGTTCGTCTGTTATGAGACTGTACATTCCACGGAAGTGTGGTGGTAGAGGCTTTCTAAATGCCAAAAACCTCCATAACCGTGAAGTGTACAGCCTCAGGAACTATTTCCTAAACAACGAATGTGGGATGCATTGTGACGTTGTGGCAGTTGCCAAGGGATTTACCCCTCTCTCTATGGCAGTTGAGAACTGGCGTAAACCATCGGTGCTTAGCGTCGAAAATCGCAAGCAAGTATGGAGGGACAAAGAGTTGCACGGAACGTTTTATCGGGCCTTAATGGGCCCTGATGTAGACCTTCCCGCGTCGGTAAACTGGCTGCGCTTCGGTGACCTCTTTGGGGAAACTGAGGGTTTTGTCTGTGCAATTGCGGACGAAGTAATGATGACGAACAACTATAGAAAATATATCCTAAAGGACATATGTCGGGCATGCCGCCGTCCCAGAGAGTCACTTAGGCATATTATCTCTGGTTGTTCTCATCTTGCAAATGGTGAGTATTTGCATAGACACAACCTAGTAGCCAGGATCATCCATCAACAACTTGCCCTTCAATACGGCCTTATTGAACATGAGACTCCGTACTATAAGTACGCACCAGCGTCAGTTCTTGAAAATGGCCGTGCGTTGCTCTACTGGGATCGCTCTATCATCACTCATGACGAGAACCTCGTAAAAGCCGAGAAGGACAAAGCCAGTTAGTAACTTGACTTGGCATACGAGGTAACCGCCTTGTGGGATGTTAATTCGACAATCATTGTTCCGATAGTTGTGTCTGCGAATGGCTTGATAGCAAAGAATCTCGATCAACATCTTCATCAAAGAGGCTCTCGCTTGACGGATGGATCAAGGGTCGGATACAAAAAGCAGTGATTCTTGACACGGCACGTAGTGGCCGGAGATTTCTCTGTCTGCAGCCCTGCGGTTTGTTTGGGCCTTGCCTCGCTACCGGCGGCATACTAGGTTTAAGTTTTTTATAGTATTTATATTTATTTGTTATAAGTGGTATAAAAATCTACTAACTTGGTGCAGATCACCATCAAGCAGCGCTCTCACTGTGTCATTGAGTCTGGAGCGTGCAGGAGTTCCCATGCCAGCACAAGCGGCTGCGGCTGCCGATAGCTCATGGCGTCTGGCCCACGGAGTGTTGAACATCACCCAGCCACCGAGCAGGTCAAACCAAGAGGAATACTGACCACGAATGGATTCAAATGCCGAGTACTCGCCCGTTACTAGCTGCAAATATAATAAATAAAATCACAATCATATTGAGATAATTTCCAGTATCATTCTCCAACATCATCCTTAAAATATATTTGAGTGCATGTGTATAATATTCATCCAATTATTTACCGCAAACTGTGCAACGTTTCAATACAAAATTTGATCCTGCCTTTCAATCCCTTACAATTCTTGTTTCGCATTAAAAGTAGTCTGTGTCCATTCTCAGACTCTAGATTATCTGTGTACCAAATTTCATTTAAACCAGTTCAGTAATTTTCGTGTGAAAGTTAAATAGTTACTTTTGCCTCCTCCATGTGTGTTCTACCGCCTGTATAATGGGTTGTATTCTACAGTGCGGTTTCAAAGGTAGGTTAGTAGGTTTCCTCCTGCGTACACTTCGTTTGTGGAAGGAGCTCCCTGCCGAGGTTTTCCAGCAGGGCTACAGTATGGGGTTCTTCAAAAGGGTAGTAAATAGGTTTTTGAAGGGTTGGCAACGCGCGAGTGACATCCCTGGTGTTACAAGTGTCCATAGGCTACGGTAACTGCTTACTGTCAGGCGGGCCGTAGGCCTGTTTGTCAACCATCGTGGTATTAAAAAAAAAATCATATTTATATTAATATTAGTACAGATAAATATTAAAATATAATAAAATGAACATATTATTTGCTAATAATATTGAATAAAACATGACTGACTGACATGGCTACTAATATTGAACAAAAACAAATAATGACAATATGTTAGTAAAAATCTGTGGGACATCTCAGTAAATTGAAGTCATCCCAAATTTTATTAATATTTATAACTTGATATAATTGTAACTGTATAGCTTACATACCCTCATAATTAGTTCCAGTTTAGGTTGAGAGGCAAAAACTCTGCTGGTTAGTTTTGACCTACACTCTGCTTGCCAGTGCTTCCAAGTTATTGTGAATTCGCCTGTTGAAATGCCACCATATACCTGAAATATTATTTTTATTTCAATATATTAGTTTTATTTCTACAACATATACTCAGATCTGAATGTTAAGCAATTGAATAAAAAAAAATTATATACTTTTTTAATTTCATTACTTGATGAGAATGTAATTGAAACCAAAATTATTTTTATTTTTCTATACTAATTTAAAAATCGATTCTTTAAATTTATTCAAAAACAAAGTAACTACAATTTTGGAAGTTTCTTGTAAACAGTAATAAATTTATTTGTTGTAAATGACTTTTTTGTTTACAAAATTTTTACTTACATTGTAAGTTGGCATGCTTCTCAGTGAATTATCCAATAGTTTAAACTCGTTTGATTCTGAAGATGAATGAAGTTTTAGTAGTGCTCTACCTACATCCACTCTGCCTTGGACAACCATACCCACTACAGTATCCCAATAGGCAGGGTTATCTTCTGAGCCACGTTCACATGCCTCTAGCAACTGTGCAGCTGTTTGTTCGTGACAAGGGAAATGAAACCGTACCCACTCCAGAAGATATGGCAAAACAATATCCCCAGGGATATTGTCAATATATAAAATTTCACACAAATGCCATATACATTCAATAGAGTAAAATATTGTGATACATGACAACAAACTGTTTTTTCTAACACCATCTGACTCCTTGCTAACAGCTTCTTGTAAGTTTTCAATGCATACCCTCACTATGGATCGATATTGACGTGATAGTTTTAGAAATTCGACTTGGTTATCTGATGTTTTTGTTGATTCAACTAGCTTCAGTAACGATAAGAACGTGCCATTTGATTCATTCACTAATTTCCTTAAAATTGGCATAAACAACAGTATCTCTTGACGTATATCCAAAATTATATTATCTGGTATTTTTGACGCTGCTTTACTAACTATTTGACTGCGAGGATAAATAGAGAATTTGTTTCCTCGTCTCCAGGAACATGCCGCTCGTTTTTCAAAGCATTTATCCGGCAATACCTGTGAATATACGGTAAATAAATCTCACAAAAAAAGCAAATATAACCTCTAGTTATTATTGTTTAGCGGGAACTTACAAAAGTTTTAACGTTTGTAGATACAGCGGTGTTGTGGCTCCAGTTTGAATTAGAGGGGAAATTTAATGTGCTCATTTTTACATAAAAATTCGCAAAATGTATCGAAAAGAAAATTCACAGCATTCATGAGTAAAGGCCGCTTGAAATTCGAATTTGACAATTTTGACATGTAAATGAAAGATTGACATTATTATTCCCTGTGCTCCGAATTAAGCTGATGCACGTTGTAATCATAATGCAAAGAACCTGCGGTGAATCTCGCTATCGTTGAAAAAGTCAAATCAACACACACTTTGAAATATATTTGTACTATTCAAACTAACCTATACATAATAAGCCTTTAAACAATACAAACTGATAATAAGCTATTTTCTCACATTCAAGTGTCCCTTTAGTCATAATCATAATAAGAGTTAAAAATTATTATATTTATCAAAAAAATGTATTTTTTAATTTTCCGTATCGCTTTCAATTATATATTTTTACCGTCAAAATTTTACGGTTATTTAATATTTTCTGGTACTTATGAGTACTATGACTACAATATTCTATATTTATAAATTTTAAAAATTGTTAGCATAATACAAATTGTTTTTTACTTGAGTCAAAATTTTATTCATTTGTCACGAAACAATGGTATCGTAATGTTCTTTAATACTTCATAGCAAAGTTTTCATTCATAAAATTATGTCGTTTCTAATTTTTCTTTATATTGAGTTTAATCAATATCGTAATAAAATATAATAATTAAATGATTCAAAATTTGTGTAAAATTATGTGTATTTTATAATTCATACATACATACACCAATATATGTTTTTAATTCATGAAATGTGTGCACGACGGGCACACTTCGCTGTAGGATTGGTGAAGGATTCCGAACGGTGCGGCCCGGGGGTTGTTCCAGGAAGAACTCAAACGCCAGTTTTCTTGTGTTCAGTCGCCCAGCAGGGTCTTCAGGAGCTTTCTGTTCTGGTGGTTGGACAGTCGTCCGCTTCAGTATGTGGTCCTCGTCGTAATCCGTACCGGGTAGGGGAAACTCCTCAATTTATTCCCGAAATCATCCCTACCAAAAATGCTATTTTCGAGACCCCCTGGCGAGGGTAACCATTCAGAAAGCACCTGTCGAACCTTTTTATCCTTTATTTATCCCTTTGTTTGTATAATAAATACTTATTTATACATGTTCCCTTTTTTATCCCTTTCATATATAATATATAATTTCATATGTAATCTGTAGGAGCTCATTTTTTCCCTCTATTTTGCCGTTTGCTATATCACTTTATCTATTAAAGCTATCGAGATATACTCGATAATACGTCTGGCAGGGTGAATTTTCATCCCTGTTTTCGGCTTAATTTACCCCGACAAATTACCTATAGGATTTAAGTCCTCACTCTTTAGGGCATATGTTCGGAGAGTATATGTAATACTATATCTTCACTAGTAGCCACTGAGAATGCTGGGCGATATACATATATCGCACTAATAATACAATAGTGTATCAACTCAAAATCGAACATTTTTCAGAATCAACAAAAAACTTATTACTCACACTTCATGTAATACTTGCAAATTGAATAACTGTCACATAAGTTTTTTAATTTATCCTTATTCTGTTTTTGCACTAATCGAACGACGGTCTTGATCACGCGTGAGGAATTAAATTTTGCGTGGTTAATAGTATTATTGTCAAGTACGACGTTTTGAGTGATACACTATTGTATTATTTGTGTATCAAACTCCAAAACTTTTATACGCGTGCGATAGGACATTTATCCGACATTTTCATACATTATGCAATTTCACAGTATCTACCTGTATACAATTTTATAAATTTATTATGCCCTAGCTATCCATAATATTGTTCATTTAATACATTAACATATAGTATGCCAAAATTCAATAATAGTTTCATATATCTAACATACTTTTCCTAATAAACTCATATGTTCTTATGCTTACGCTACTGTCTTTGTCTAAGGAATTTTAAGAATTTTAATCAATATATATACCAATCTTACATACTATATGTATTCTTATTGCTATGGGAACCTATTCTATATTGTTTATTTATTTCCTAAGCTAAAACTTATCTTTATTTTTTAACTACGCTTAGTGCTATTCTTCGTTTTATTACTATCTTATATATAATCTTATACTATTCTATTCTATCTCAAACAAAATGTAGCTAGAATTTAATTCAAAAATCATCTATGAACGCTTGAAAAACTTTGTCAATCCGTCACGCAGAAATTATTTAAGCAATTTAAATGAAAAAATAAACGTGTGATCATACTTCCTTGTATTAAAAAGGTAGTTTAATGTCATCTGCCAAATGTCATAACTATATCCGCAAACTGTCATATTTTTACCATAATTCTCGAAAAACATATCTTTTAGTGAACAGAATTTACAAATTCAGTATATTGTGTACATTTTTGATTCACACATCTTTTTTGTGTTAAACATGAAACTAATTTCTGAAACTTTTCGTTAATGAGTGTCGTCGTTGACCGGACAAGCAGCTGGAGGACATGTTGCTTTTCGTCATAAATGAAATTATCTGTCAATTCATAAAATACCTATCTATTGCACAGAGTACAATTCTTATTTGTTTGATGTTTTACAAGAATTAGATAAATTGTACAAAATCGTGTTATGTTGTGCTAAGTGACGTGATATCTATATAATGTTTTATACATGTTTACAACTTTAGACATAATAAAAGAAGAACTAGCATTAAGTTAAGACTATACAAATCGGTAAGTTTTCCAGAATTTAATGTTTGTAATTAAAAATTTTATAGGAAATTCACTAAGTAATGTGTATCTAATCATGCACTAACAAATTTAAACGTTTTTGTTTTATAATATTGTATGTAGTAGCCGTAGTAAACAGTGACCCCAACACCAGCATGACGTAGCTCGTTCCTAACCATAGGTGACTGTATGTAGGCCGTCTGTCGGGCATCTGTTCAGTCGTATGTTTATTCGCGGATTGGGTGGTTGTTTGTGACGTCACGTGTGTATGTGTTTGAGATTCTTTGTGTAAAGTAGTGTGATATGATAAATACTATCTCTGCTTGATAATGATATCAGATAGGCTGTGCTCTAAAACATTATTCATGTAGGAAACTCAGGTTAGACCAAAATCTGTGCTCTGTTTATTGTGAAGGTGTTAATAATAATTTCTACTTGGTATTGTGTGAGTAAAATTTAAAATAAGTTTGTTTTCATACTCATGTGAAACAACACAGTTAATTTTTCCTCAATTTTCATCTTAGTCTTATTTAATAGTACCTATTAGTTTAGCAGTGTGAAAGCCATTTCTTATTTTGCTAGCCACAGAAATATTATTATTACATCTTATACCTGTTTTTAATAAAATCAATATATTTTTATCTAAATTGTGTAATCTAATACTGTCAGCAAACTTAATATAGCAGTAATAGTTATGTAATTGTTTACTTTAGCAATTTGTTTTTAACTAACTAGATTTTCAATTTTTACTCTTAAAAAATTGATAATCACAATTTTACTTTATTCCCATTTACATACCCTTCAGAATATACTAGAGTAATTTCTTAGTTTTTATGTTATATACTCATAATCACCTTACTTGTCAATTTAAATATCCATAAGTCTGTGTTGTTATTGGAGTTTTGTGTCAATCTCTTTATTTTAGGATATATCCGATTTTTTTTATAAATGTTGTATTGATGAGGAATTTATACTTAACACTGTCGATGATTTGAATCACTTATTACTGTAGGCTAAATGAAAAAACTGCAAGTTATATTTGTAATTTCCTTACTTATGAAGGTCATTGAACACAAAACAGCTAAGGTCAAATATTTTAGATAATGTCATTTGTCCTGTAACAACTGCTTTGTTTCTTGCTACATCTTATGTCTCTTCATAATTCCATTGATATTTTTCTTTATAAATTCAACTTTACAAATTAATTTTCATTATTATTGTATGAAAATGTCAATAGATATATATGTATATATATCATCATGTTATTTAAATCAAATTGAGTTCTGAAAACAATTGTCAAAGATTTTGAAATATTTTTATGCCTCCCTGCGTATACAGAAAGATATGATTATGTTTTCTTGAGAATTTTAAAGTTTAGATGTCAATCTCTGGTCTTTATCTGAATATCTGCATATCAATGAAAAAAGTTGCAATCTTAACCAACTAACCTAACTTTTTACATACCACTTATGTACAATTTATAAAAATAGTACCTAAAAGGGAATATTTAGTATGTATCAAGCTCTGGGCTAAGAGTGATGGTGTTTATATCACATTTTGTTGGAGTGTGCCCTAGGCTCCATCCATTCCCACCAGAACTAATTCTTAAGTCAGAGGACTTAAGAATTACTCCTTGTGGGAATGGATGTAGCTGAAAGGGGTATAAATTGTTTACTAGTAGAAACTAGCGATGTGCCGAATACGGTTCGACTCGAGTCAGACTCGATTCCTGCTATGGACTCGCCTTCTCGAATACCAATTTATTTTAATTCGAGTACGTCGGACTCGATTCCAGTACTCGAGTCAGGAAAAATCGGTTTGTACTCGCAAACTCGATTCTATTTACACAAGTCCTACTGACTCGAGTCTAGTATTCAAGTTTGGTTAACTCGTTTGTACTCGCAAACTGTTTACACAAGCAATGAATTGGCTCAGACCTAATATTACAAACAAGTTTGAACCTGCAACTTTTTGTTTTAATTTTTTTCTAAAATCGGACTCTAGTTCTGGACTGGACTAGAATTTCCAGACTCGAATTTCTAAACTCGAATCTAGGAGTCAGACTCCAGTCTAGGAATCAGACTCGAGTCTAGAAATATTCGAATACCAAACATAGAATTCGAGTACTGGACTCGAATCAGGTAATCGAGTCCTGATTCGAATACCGTATACCCTGACTCGAATCGACTCGATCCACCAAAACAGCAACTCGGCACATCACTAGTAGAAACATTATGTTGTATGTTTAAATTTTAATCACATTTTTGGGCTACTTTGAGCTGCTTTTACTTATACTCATTTAAAATTTTTATATGAAAATAGTAACTGACAGATTAATTATTATATATGTGTCTATATATATTTAATTATATTATTATATCTATATATTTGTATATATATTATTTATATCTGTAAATATATTACTAGCTTGCTAGCGAACCGAATTAAACCCTAAGCCATCACGCCGTCCGCTGCCCGATTTTTCTCCGATTCACTTTGCAAAACGGACTACCACGTAAAAGCCTTTTTATTTTTCGATTTTTTTTATATAACCTATGACACTCAGCAATAATGTGGCTTTCTATTGGTGAAAGAATTTTTAAAATCAGTTCAGTAGGTCCCGAGATTACCCTCTACAATTTAACAAACACACAAACTTTACTTCTTTATAATATTAGTATATATCACATTTATACAGATTATTAATTATTATAGAACTAAATATTATTAAGCAAAATCTTCTAGTAAGTAAATCACTTATATATTACATAAACATTTTTGACTGTTCTAATCCTGTGGAAGAATGATAGAGTACATGAAACACTATTTTGAAAAATATGTACATTGTGTATAACATGGGAGCAAAATTGTATTTTGTAATGGAAGTTTATTTAGAATCCAGAACTTAGCAAAAGACTCTAAATTAGAATTTAGCAGTAAGCGAAGGAAACATAGATTGTCGCCTGAGGTTAAATTAATATTGTGACCGACAGATACACTCTACTTTTCAAACACAACAAAAGAAAATGTTATTATTACCGTAATTATGTGAAAAGCAAGGAAAAGCACAGGCACATAGTTATAATAACCATGAGATTTTTAATCACAATGTGGCAGAGGCATAGAACCCCATACTGCCAAGTTCATTTGTTTATGAAACAAATGTCTTGAAACGCAAAACATGGAACTAATATTTTACAATGAAAAGGTGAAAGTTTAAGTACAGTAGCACTGTACTGTACCTATTGGTACAACACTAAATTATATTATGTTATTTAATACGTCTTTGTACCCAAACTCTGTTCGACATTTTGTATAAAAAAATATTTAGGAACAAAATGTGATATTTTTTGAATATATGGGATGGAAAAAAATAAATTACCTTTTATTATTATATGATATATAATTGTCAAGCTTTAAAAGTAATTTTTAAAAATAATTTAGTAAAAACCTTGTAAAGGAGATGTTCCATTTTTGTATGGAGGCTGGGCCCCGCTCAGTAAATATTGTTTGAGTACGTATATTTTAGTTTTTGTTGTTGTGATTTTTAATTTTCCTGCGTGAAACGGAATCTAATTAAGAATTTGTTTTTAATGAAAACACTGAATTCGAGTGATTCATAAATCTATAAAATTGTAAGCAGTAGAAAATAATTTCGCGCACGATTTGTATTCATATTTGAATTCCAAATGTACGTCTAATGATTCAAAAATACGTCTCCGGTGCAGGCGACTTTATTGCGTTAACATTAAGATATAATGTTTTGGTGTAATGATCAAAGCTAGTGTCGAAAGTTCAAATGTGTGGAAAGCTTGTGTAATGTCAAATTACTTGAGTATTCTTTCAACCTTATTCCACCACAATAGAGATTAAAGTGTATTGAAGAAATTCAGTTTGTGATAGTCCAGTCTGTTGTTGTGTGTACAAACGGTTGTGGCCGTCACCGTACGAAGGCCGGCCACTGGCCCAGACCTTGGCGGATAATATCGATCGCCATGCTTTCGCCTATTTATACTCCACCTAGCCCATTGGCTAGCTGTCAACACTGGATGTTCAATTTCATTTGTAACATCTATAACCACTTCCATAATGCTCTCACGTAAATAATAGTAAGAGAAAACGGTCATGTTACTAGGAAAGCTATGGTCTTGAAAATGGATGGGCGTGTAGGGAGAAGAAAAAGGACTGTGTGAATGATAGATGAAAATTGTTGAAGAAGAGAGTGAGTTCATCGTGTCGAATGAAAGAGGAATATGTCTCCAAATGAAAATAGGGAACAGGGCTAGTGAAAGAAGAAATAGAAACAGTAAGCACTGATTCTCGACACAGGACGTATAGTCCGGAGATTCGGTAACTACCTTTTTTTTTTATGCTAGGCCCGGCAGATGACTTCCTCCCGCCTGATGTTAAGCGTTGAGAGAGCCCAAATGAGACGACCTTATCTCGCTGCCAACGTCTTACTAGCTTTAAGTTTTTTTTTAATAATATTTATGTTTTATATGTGAAAGAGGTTGTTTCTGTGTCAGCTCCATAATCTCGATTCTCCGATAAAGAATTGGTTGACCGAAAAAGTAATTATAATATTGATAATTTATATTAGGCTTTGCGTATCGTTTTGATTTCCTGTCGTTATCTTTGCTCGATTGGTGACTCACCGTGAGAAAAATGACGCATTCGAGTTTCGCGGTCAGATCTGCCCAAATCAGTCTCGCAAAGGTCAGATTGTCAGGCACCGCGGCGTGTAAATAGTACAGTGTCGACTGACTTATGCTGTTAGCACATTAGCGCTTGGCAACGTAAAATTAAACTCATTCTCCCTCCCTCTGATGTATATAGGGCTTCTACATCTCCATCTCCTTGTGATTTTCACCAGTCCTTCAGTCTGGTATAGAAGCCTATTAACGTTTTTAACAACGCATATACCTGTTACTTGAGGATCTTTTCGCTACAATAGTGTCATCCTCACTTAAAATATACAATTCTTCAGACTATGTCGGTGACCCTGATTCTTCTGCGAATTTCATAATTTCTGATTCGATTACATAAGAAACTCCGAGCACTGCCGTCTTCGTTGTGCTTTGCGTGATTTTAAGCCTTTTCATAAAGTTCATTCAGGCCAGGTTTCGGTGCCATGCTAAAAGACTGTCTCGTCCATTTTTGTTTCTTAATTGTATTTGCTTCTACTTTTTTATTACCACTTCGCTGGCTGTGCGACATGTCCTTTCTAGCACCAAAATTGACGCGTTTTATATATTTCCCTCCGTGCTTTTTATTTGATATTTTATTTTATTTATTAATATATTAATCTGTACGCTGTCACTGGCGGTGTCAAAAACGTACCTATTTCGACTCAGCCAGAATAACGGTGCTTCTGAAATCACTTCGCCCAGCACCACGTGCGAGCATTGTATTGAGACAGGGTCCTTTGTTGGCCTCGCCTTCTATCCCGTTTGTTTCTTCTTTTTCGTGATATCTTGTGTGTTTACGGCCAATAAAAGTTCTTTCTTTCTTTCTACATCCATTATGATTAATGTGTTGATATGTAAATAGACATAATTTTTCTTTTTGAGTTTCTAAGCTGTCCTCTAAAATGCTCTTCCAATTTCCGAACAACTGTAGCACCTTTGCTTTTTCCTTGTGTATCCCCGTACAAGGTTAGGTAATTCTTAAACTCTTTGTAACCTTCAAATTATTTTGATTTTGTGTAAATATGATGCTTCAGTTTAAAAGGTCTTCCTGCAGTTACTCCTAGAGAAATTCCCTAAGCAATACACATTAAGTTGCACATTGGGCATTCCCGCACATTTCTTTCAGGACGTCCGTTCTGGTTGGCTGGAAGAGATTTCTATTAGAGATAAGTCCACCATTGTACATATTCTTTCCTATATATTATAAATTACCTATGTTAACTGTGCAATAAAGTGTTATATATATATTAAGTGCGAAATCATGGTGGCACATTCGAAGAACTACCTCGTTTGACAGCACGTTACTATGAGAGCTTGAATAATACAATGGTAAACAGAGACATATACTGCAGCGTATAGCACCATCTCACTCGAACCGCGGCTTTTAAATTCTTTTTAACGATTATAGTAGGCCACTTCAGTTCCGTGATGCACAATACTTATGTAACACATTCGCTGGTTTCTGCTCGGCTTCCTCGAACGGTTTACGTGTTCACACCTCTTTATGCAGATAGAAGTTATAATATTTCTTTTTTTTTTAATATTTTTATAGTCGTCGTTTTTATGTTGTCTCCGTAGCTGGTCTGAGGTACACGTCAGATTTCTGTCTCAACAGCTCGTCTGGCGTTCGTAATAGCGGTAGTTTTCGCAGTCAATATGTAAAGCGTGACTTGTTGTTGATCGTACTAGAAATTATAGTTAGCACAAAATCATCGACGTTACTGTCATTCTTTATGGCAAGAAATTTGACAGTTACTTTTTTACACAAAGAGATAGCATATATACAGCACTAAAATACCAATAAATCTTGTTGCGATTATTACCGATTTTTAGGATTTATTTGACGGATGTAAATGTTTTTTTTTGTTATCCTGACTGGTATTTATTCGTTTATTGTTGAGCTCCGTAGTCGAGTGGTTGGTACACCGGTTTCAAGGTGTCGCTATCTCTGACGTTCCAGGTTCGAACCCCGTTCGGGGTAAATGTTTGAGTGATGAATGCGATCATTTATACCTTCCCTTATTAGCCCTACTAATATTATAGACACGATAGGTTGCAAATATGGATGGATGTTCGTTACTGTTTCACGTAAAAACAACTGAATGAATTCTAATTAAACTTTAAAAGACCTAATGCTCACTTAGTATTTCTAACAAATTCAACAGAGAGATTTAAGGAGTGATTGTTTAATAGTTTAGATAAAGGAGTTCCCTCGTCGATCTCGTCTAAATTAGACGGTTTTTGCTTTAAAAAACCTATTTCTCTTTCCGTGTTTGGTGCACTGTTTCATATTTTTGGCAGGAATTCTATAAACGACCTAATCGACACGTCGGTACGTCACCGCGAACAACGGAAGTAATGAATGGTGCGCACGCGCAGAGTCAACGGCCTCGTCGGCAACGCGGTGACCCACACCTGTAGCTAGGGTTACTTTATTAATCTAAATTCGCTTATAGATCATTCGCTAAGATTGCAATAGGGTCCACTTTTGTAAAACCCTTGTCTCCTATGTCCAGATTTGTTCTTCTTATCTGTTCTGAATTTCCGTTATCCGTGAGAGCGGAGGTTCCCAAAGTATTTAGTGTCTTAGACCCTTTGCCATGTTTTTCGGTTATGGGTTGACCCCCTACTTACCTGATATTGAATGTCTACATCCTACAAAATAATCCCAACTAATATTATAAATGCGAAAGTGTGTTTGTTTGTTTGTTTGTTTATTTGTTTGTTTGTTTGTTTGTTTGTTACCTCTTCACGCTTAAACTACTAGACCGAATTCAAAAATTCTTTCACCTTTGGAAAGCTACATTCTCCCCGAGTAACATAGGCTACTTTTTATCCCGGAAAAATCGACAGATCCCACGGGATGCGCAATAAAGGCTTCGCTCAAAAACTACTGCACAGATTTTTACGCGGTTTTCATCAATAGATAGAGTGATTCTTGAGGAGTTTTGCGGCATTTTTTATCTCGGAAAAACGGATAGTCCCACGGGAAGCGCGATAAAATCTTCGCACCATAAACCGACTTCCGCGTATATGTAGCCGTGGGCAAAAGCTATGACCCTTAACCCTCTATACACCCAATCCCGAAATCCACGCGGGCGAAGCCGCGGGCAGAATCCCAACTAATATTATAAATGCGAAAGTGTGTTTGTTTGTTTGTTTGTTTGTTTGTTACCTCTTCACGCTTAAACTACTGGACCGATTTCAAAAATTCTTTCACCTTTGGAAAGCTACATTCTCCCCGAGTAACATAGGCTACTTTTTATCCCGGAAAAATCGACAGATCCCACGGGATGCGCAATAAAGGCTTCGCTCAAAAACTACTGCACAGATTTTTATGCGGTTTTCATCAATAGATAGAGTGATTCTTGAGGAGTTTTGCGGCATTTTTTATCTCGGAAAAACGGATAGTCCCACGGGAAGCGCGATAAAATCTTCGCACCATAAACCGACTTCCGCGTATATGTAGCCGTGGGCAAAAGCTATGACCCTTAACCCTCTATACACCCAATCCCGAAATCCACGCGGGCGAAGCCGCGGGCAGAAAGCTAGTATAATATATTTTTTACTCGTCTTTCTATTAGAAAATAGTATAATGTAATTAATAGGTACTATCAGTATATGTTGAGATCCATTATCGTGGACCCCCAAATGTTTGTTTCGCTGACGTAGTACGGAAGTAGATAGAACGTAGACTGCTAAGTTGGTAACCATTACCCTACCCTAGTCCTAGAAGGACCAGATGTATTTATGTTGGAGATATTGGTTCCGATTAGAGTTTCTCTGCGAGAATTCTCCAAGACACCCCGAGAATACTCGAGAAATAGTGGTCGAGAATTCTCGTGCTCCAACAAATGAAAAAGCTCGAGAATTGAGAAACCTTAGTGATATTGACAATTCGCTATTTAACGGAATCAGTATGTTTTTATTGCATAAGTGTCCAATTTACGTAAATTTGATTTCAAAAGTGTATATCGAAATACAAATTTCGTTTTGTTATTCGTGCGTATTAAAAATAGGGGTTGGCGATAGAAGGGTTAAAATTAAAATTTAGGGTTGTGTGTATTTTTTAATGCAACAATATTTAAATACCTATATATCGCAACCAACTGGTTAAAATAGCCGTTCAATCAAACAGCTAGCCCTTTGACTGAACAACGTCATTCAATCACACAGCTTTACGTCGTTTAGCCGACTTCTTGATTGCAACGTTCAACATTACAACTAGACGACGTTTAGCCAACTGGTAGAGAGACTTTTTGTCATTTTTTGGGAGGTTATTCTTGAATTAAGTTTAAGAGGTGACCAAAAGTTTGATGAAATAAGTGAAAATGAAAAACAAATTATTAATCATATTATTATTCATTGCATCAAGCAAAAGATTACAAACTCAAAAATTTACTAAGCAAAAATCATTTCATAATCCCGTAATTTCTCCTCGAATATTTGTTTAAATTTTGATTCACTCGTATCACTCGTAAGTAATCTCATAATTTCTGCGTCTTTAATAACACGTGTAACATATATTTACTACTTACTTTCCGAATAATATCTTGAAACAATCACAAACCACGGCTAGTTGACGCCATATTGAAAACAAAACGCACCTAGCGCTGCGGTGGTGAGCGCTGAACTAATTAAATTAGACGGCGGCTTTTGAATCAGCTGTAGTGTTGAACGTTTTGAGCGACTCAAATATTCAATTAATAAGCTAGATGTATGGTTGAATGGCGTTGTTCAGTCAAAGGGCTAGCTGTTTGATTGAACGGCTATTTTAACCAGTTGGCTGCGACATATACATACATTAGGGGTGGACAATCCTTTTCACTCGGAAAAATAGATAGTATCCGATCTACTGAATACGCAATTTCATAAAAATCCCGTTCCCGGAAACAAAATCATTTACGCGTCACGTTTGATTTATATTGAAATATTTAAGGAAATTTTGTATTCGCAACAGGAAGATCAGGATATTAAACGGGAAGCACATATTGTAAACATTAAATAAAAAGGGTAATTTTAGATTCTTACCTACATAACACAATCAGAATTGGGGTTAATTGTAATTATATGTAAATAGATTTCATCTTTAATTGGATAAAAAACAAGTGCGATTATTGTTATATTATACTAGCGGACCCGACAGACTTCGTTCTGTCAAATTTGAATTTGACAAAGAATTGTAAAGTGGCAGTATACCGCATAGCCAACCAAATTCCAAAAAAGGTTCAAATGAACTATTACATTTTATGACTATTCAATTTTGGAACGTGACATTAAATCCTCCAACCATGTATTCTGTGCTCCAACGCACACACGCACACTGTTTCGATAGATATGATTGAATTTCAATTTTATATAGCGTTAATAAAGCAGAAATTGACTCAGATGTTAGGAACACACCTATATTTGCGTAGACAACAGTGAGTGCTTGCAATATGAACTTTAAACAATAACAATAAAGCTCAAATTGACTGTACGTTTTAGTTAGAAAACGTTGTATGGGGAAAAGGAGGCTGTTTTTAGGATCTTTCCAATAATTATTCGAATTTTTCTCGCCGTAAAAACCATCTTTGAACATCAAAGTACATTTTAAAAAAGAATTGACTGAAATTGTTCCGAGGTTGTTGAGTTATGCGCTTACCGACACGTTTCGCGATTCATTTTTATATATAAGATAGCAAAAGTAACAGGTAATAATCTTAAAGTAGCAGCGAAAGAAAATATAAGCTACTCGAAATAATAAACCTGCGCAGACGCAGTCACGAGCATCAATTAGATAATATATCTGTTCTTTTAAAAACATCTATACAGTGTGTTAGGGATGGACTTCCGATACTTTACCAACGTGTTGTACGTTAAGTTTTATTGACAAAAACCTATACAAATGGGGGTCGCATCCCTCACCCCTATGAATGAGAGCTATTTTAAAATTTAATTTCTCGTATTTTAAGGAGTTTATTAAATCTTGCTGTTTTATGATTTTATTTGGTCTACATACACAAAAGTGGCCTGTTTATTGCCTGTTTAGCGTATTTGCCTGGTATTTGCCTGTTTAGCGGTACTTATTTTAGGTTTATTTACAAGCTCAACTCATTGCCAATAAATTAAAACAAAAAAAATGATATGTCAAGGGCCCGGAATTTTAGGTAGAGCTAAATAACTAAAAAAAAATAGATAATTTTACCCAGTTTTCCGTCTAAATCAAAGGATTTTGTTTATTATTGTAAGGAATTTCTTAACAAATTTATTGTTAAATGATAGCACAGCTCATTAACTTTGAAATAAGGCCACTTTTGTGTATGTAGACCAAATAAAATCGTAAAACATCAAGATTTAATAAACTCCTTAAAATACGAGAAATTAAATTTTAAAATAGCTCTCATTCATAGGGGTGAGGGATGCGACCCCCATTTGTATAGGTTTTTGTCGATAAAACTTAACATACAACACGTTGGTAAAATATCGGAAGTCCGATCCCTAACACACTGTATAACGCGAGCGAAGCAGCAGGCGGAAAGCTAGTCGCTTATAAAAAGACTTATCTAGGACCTGAAGTATATTTTACAGACAAGTTTTTGTTTGAAATATCACATACGCGAGTTCAACGCACGTCGTGTCTCACTTGCCGTGTCCGATTCCGCACGGCTATCACCTCGCACAGGTATGGATGGACAGTATCCGTGGGGTTTAGCTCTGTTAGTTGGATTTTGGACTCACTGCCGTTGACTTAGAGCTCTTAGAATGATGGAGAGCCTTATACTGGGCCGTTGTTTTGTCCTGTTATGGTCGTATTCAAATTCAAATTCAAAATTCAAAAATTCTTTATTCAACATAGACCTTTGCAGGCACTTATTGACGTCAAACTCTACCACCAGTTCGGAAATTGGGAGGCCCTAGAGAAGAACTGGCAAGAAACTCTCAGGGTTTATTTTTTATCTCCTCTTTTTAATCGTTATTTACAATTAGTCATTTATAAAAAAAAATAAACTTAAAGCTACAATAAAGCTAACATACATAATATAATATTTTCGTATGTACATTTACATACTTGATTCCAATATGACGTCTATCTGAGAACCATCAGTTACTCCTGAACAGAACTAACTTATTTACTTTATTTATATTTGGGAAACAAACAGTAAATATTTTACATAAACGTATTTACGTCGTGTCTCCTCGTTTTGAGAGCACTCCCTTAACCGCCTCAGCCAAAATTGGGATTCTTGGTGTCGACATATCGAGCGTAGTTCAGTTCCGTGGTCACTTAGAGGGTAAGGCTAAACTAGCCTCGAAGAAGCTTGGTGTGCTCAATAGATCGAGGCGGTATTTCACACCGGCCCACCATCTGCAACTTTATAAGGCACAGGTCCAGCCTCATATGGAATACTGTTCTCATCTTTGGGCAGGGGCGCCCCAATACCAGCTTCTCCAAAAGGATTCAACGGAGAGCGATTCGCATCGTCGACCACCAGGAAACTTCAAGTCGGCTTCACCCTTTGGCATTGCGTAGAGATGTAGCTTCTCTCTGCATACTCTATCGCATTTACTACGGAGAGTGCTCGGAGGAATTGTTTGGACTGATCCCTGCTGCTACTTTCCGACATCGTTCCACGCGACAAACCTTCCATCCTCACCATCTCAATACTTGGCAGTCCACCACTGTGCGTTTCTCTAGAAATTTTCTGCCTCGCACAGCTAAACTGTGGTATGAATTGTCGCCTGCAGTGTTTCCGAACCGTTACGATATCCAAACTTTCAAGGAAAGAGCGTACTCCCATTTAAAAGGCCGGCAACGCGCTTGTGACTCCTCTGGTGTTGCGGGCGTTCATGGGCGGCGGTAATTGCTTACCATCGGGTGATCCGTCTGCTCGTTTGCCCCTATCACATAAAAAAAAAAAAAAACTAATTATCATACACCAGTGAAGCTTCCGCTTAATTAGTAATACACGTTTAAAGTAGATCGCTGAACATTTTAAGAAATAAAATCGTATTCAAAGCAACAAACATGGCGCGCTATAGGTCACGGATAAGGCTCTTAAACTTATTAATATTTAACAAAAAAAGATCGACAGACCCAAAATCCATACTAATATTATAAATGGGAAAGTATGTCTGTCTGTTTGTCCGTCTTTCACGGCCAAACGGAGCGACGAAATGACGTGATTTTACGTGGAGATAGTTGATGGGATGGAGAGTAACATAGGCTACTTTTTATCCCGGAAAAATTGACAGATCTCACGGGATACGCAATAAAGGCTTCGCTCAAAAATTACTGCATAGTTTTTCATGTGTTGTTCATCAATGGATGATCTGATTCTCGAGGAAAGTTTTAGGCTATTTTTATCCCAGAAAGCCGACAGATCCCGTAGGATGCGCGATAAAGACTTCCTGCAGTTTTCACCAATAGACACTGATTCTTGAATAAGGTTCAAGGCTATGATGTATCCCGGAAAAACCGATAAATCCCACGGGAGGCGCAATAACGGCATCGCTCAAAAACTACTGCACAGATTTTCATGCAGTTTTCATCAATAGATAGAGTGATTCTTGAGCAAGGTTTTGCGGTATTTTTTATCTCGGAAAAACGGATAGTCCCACGGGAAGCGCGATAAAACCTTCGCGCCATAAGCCGACTTCCGCGCATATGTAGACGTGGGCAAAAGCTATGACCCTTAACCCTCTATAGACCCAATCCCGAAATCCACGCGGGCGAAGCCGCGGGCAGAAAGCTAGTTATTGTTATAAACAGAACATGAGCGGTCGAAAACAGTGATTTTACAATAATTTGTTCGTCTGAGTGGGAAGTTAAACAACGACATCCTAGAGTTTAGTCGAGGGCATCTAATTTTGACTTAGCAAAAATGGAGAATCCAAATAATTGTTTATTAATTTAAATAAGAATAATAAATATATTTTACAACCCCTTATTATAATTGTCACATTGTACTTTCGTGATTTCGGTTTTAAGGTGTCTGCGTTATCACCATGTATTGTGTCTTGCACCGACAGTTCCGAGAGAGAAGAGTCCGAATTGCACTTGGCTGTTTCTTTTTTCTTAAATTCAAATCTTACAAAAAGTATTCACTGTCTCATATTATTTAAACTATTTTAAATAGTTCAGTGTAATTAAGTGTCTCAAAATTTGTTTATTTAAATTGAAAGAAAAATAATAAACAACCCCGAAAGCAGGTCTTAATTTTTTCGGCAGAATTCTGTATTAATTTCTAGCTTATTAAATACAAAGAAAACATTTAAAAAAGACAATGCAAGTTTTTTATAAATCTCCATACAAAACGGCTATTTCTTTGGTGAAGAACTTGTACGTTTTTTCAAGAAAAATAGTTTTTGTTGAAATAACTTTTCGCATTTGATCATTTAAATAGTTTTTTCGATTGGGTAAATTTCACTATATAGTATAAAACAAAGTCGCTTTATATATCCCTATGTATGCTTTAATCTTTAAAACTACGCAACGGATATTGATGCGGTTTTTTTTAATAGATAGAGTGATTGCAAAAATATGAAATGTGATGTCATAAATAATGACATTTCAATCAATTTTAAAAGCGTGTTTTCTTATTATTTTAAACAGTAACTTATTATATACAACTTTCATAGTTTTTCTGTAGTGTGTTTAGTATCAGCTTTGCACCCGTTCGAAGCCGGGGCTCGTCGCTAGTATTTTATAAAAAAGAAATTAAAATATTACACAAACATACAAAATGATATCGTACCAAAAAGACTTTCGTTTCTCTTCGTTATTTTGGTATTCGTTAGAAAAAGAATCGATTCGATTCGAATACTGGCATGAGTACTTGATGATTGAAGATTTTGTTTTAGGTGGTCGTGTTAGGACATGTTTAGGTCGGCTAATCTATGCTTATTTTGTCAGGTTGTACGACGTCTGTATGACGGTTTTATTAAAGAGATTTTGCGAACATTAAAAGTCCAACGATACAGACTGATCGATCTATGAACACAGACAAGACTTGTACAGAATGAGGATAAATTTGTCAGTGTGTCATTGGAATTCCGTCATTAAGGAAACTAGATCTCTATAGGGGTATGATATGAATTCTGTGATTGTACTTGGAACTTAAAATTGTGTGTGACAAGATACTCCAACATTGTGTTTATATCGCGTAACGGAACGGAACTAATAAAGTCTATGGTTTTCCCTTCTATTTAAATGTTGCCAGTGCTATTAATTATTGATTCCAAGCAGCGTTTCAAGTGAATAAGTCACTTGTACTGGATATGGCCTTTGTGGACACTAGGTGAAGGCCGGTACTATTATGTGGCTTCTGAATTCTAGTAAACAGAATCTTGTTAAATTTTAACGCTTTGTCAGTAAGGTATCGCGTACGACCGTTTGGTATTTACAAAGCTAATTATCACGATATTGTGACTTCAATGTGTGACATTTTAACACTATTCTAAATTAATTAATTTGTGACTATATGAGACAAAATAATTTCAACTCGATCACTATTGCATAAGATGTAATATGTCTGTTTATCAATGTTGAATCTTTTTTAATTTTTGACAATTTAACTCTGTTTGATACTAATTAATTTGCAAATGTTTATTCCTTTTTTAACTGTGACTCTTCGTCACTATTGTGTAAGAAATAATTTGATAAGTAACTTCAACATTTTTGACACTTTAACACTTCGACAATTTAACACTATTGCATATAAAATAATTTGATGTCTGTTTATCAATGTTGAATCTTTTTTAATTTTTGACAATATAACTCTGTTTGATACTAATTAATTTGCAAATGTTTGCATATAAAATAATTTGATGTCTGTTTATCAATGTAGAATCTTTTTTAATTTTTGACAATTTAACTCTGTTTGATACTAATTAATTTGCAAATGTTTGCATATAAATAATTTGATGTCTGTTTATCAATGTTGAATCTTTTTTAATTTTTGACAATTTAACTCTGTTTGATACTAATTAATTTGCAAATGTTTGCATATAAAATAATTTGATGTCTGTTTATCAATATTGAATCTTTTTTAATTTTTGACAATTTAACTCTGTTTGATACTAATTAATTTGCAAATGTTTATTCCTTTTTTAACTGTGACTCTTCGTCACTATTGTGTAAGAAATAATTTGATAAGTACTTCAACATTTTTGACACTTTAACACTTCGACAATTTAACACTATTGCATATAAAATAATTTGATGTCTGTTTATCAATGTTGAATCGTTTTTAATTTTTGTCATTTTATCTCTGTTTGATACTAATTAATTTGCAAATGTTTGCATGTAAAATAATTTCATGTCTGTTTATCAATGTTGAATCTTTTTTAATTTTTGACAATTTAACTCTGTTTGATACTAATTAATTTGCAAATGTTTATTCCTTTTTTAACTGTGACTCTTCGTCACTATTGTGTAAGAAATAATTTGATAAGTAACTTCAACATTTTTGACACTTTAACACTTCGACAATTTAACACTATTGCATATAAAATAATTTGATGTCTGTTTATTAATGTTGAATCGTTTTTAATTATTCACATTTTAACTCTGTTTGATACTAATTAATTTGCAAATGTTTGCATATAAAATAATTTGATGTCTGTTTATCAATGTTGAATCTTTTTTAATTTTTGACAATTTAACTCTGTTTTATACTAATTAATTTGCAAATGTTCAATCCTTTTTTAACAGTGACTCTTCGTCACTATTGTGTAAGATATAATTTGATAAGTAACTTCAACATTTTTGACACTTTAACACTTCGACAATTTAACACTATTGCATATAAAATAATTTGATGTCTGTTTATTAATGTTGAATCGTTTTTAATTTTTGACATTTTATCTCTGTTTGATACTAATTAATTTGCAAATGTTTAATAATATTTTATAATATTACATGAAACTTAATAATTTTTGACTCGACAACACTATTTCTGACAATTTAACACTATTGCATATAATAATTTGTTAGGTATCTACTTAGATGTTATATCTTGATAAATATCAATGTTGATTCATAACTAGAGACCTATAACTAGATAACTAGAGAGTTAATTTTTCGCTCACAAATTATGGAAGCGGCTTTTTAAAATACATTTTGTTAAATAAAAATCCCGGGAAAATACGGGACTGCAAATTTAACGTAGTGATATTGTTTGAAAATTACTAAATTAGCACGTGGTATTTATTTTCAAAAGACCGAGACTCCGGGTTCTTTTATAAACTATGCATACGTATTTACATGAAGTTTAGTTTCAGTTCCCCGTGCGATTTATGAATGTACGATTGTTTTATTGTTTTATTTAACACTCGACTTCTTTCTCTAAAACTCTATATACCTACTCACAAATCACACGGGGAACTGAAACTAACCTTCATGTAACGTCGTTTTTAAGCTCATATTACCGACTAGTTTTGCATTACCAAAATGTTCTACAGTACCGGAATTCCGGGATTTTTATTTATGGAAATAAAATAAAAAGACAGTTCCATACTTTGTCAAAAACTAAATTAGGTAAATAAATAAACATCCGGCTATCCAATTCCGCAATCCCGGGATTTTTATTTAACATAACAATAAAAAGCCGTTTCCATACTTTGTCTTAAACTCTTTAGGTAAATATGCATCCGATTATCCGATCTCTAGTTATAACGTTAATCTTTCTTAATTTTTGACACTTTAACACTACTTCACACTAACTAATTTTCGACTCAATAACACTATTATTGTTTAATAAGTAAAATATAACAAACAACAAAAGTGTTTATCGTTGTTGATTGATTCGTAAATTAATTTCTTACACAATTTGAAACGTCTTGTTTCAACGACAATAGGCACTCGCATTATTATACTGGGACCTAATTACAATGTATTACACTTTTGTTACATGTTTACTATAACTAATCATAAGGCTTTTGTTTTATAATGCTACTAGCTTTTGCCCGCGACTTCGTCCGCGTGGAATAGTGACTTCCGGCAGATTTTTGGTTTTTCCCACATAGTTCCCGTTCTTGCGGGATTTTCGGAATGGTCGAGTTTCCGCAGAATTTTTAGTATTATTATGTTGATACAACTTAAACAAATTATTTCGACCAAATTTGGTACCATAAAAACGGTCATTGTGACTAAACCTTAAAAGATAGACATATGCCGTCGCGGACTTTTTTTTAGATCATGTATAGAGGAATAAATCTTTCATACATTATTTTTTGTGTATCTTGAACCGTTTTCCGCAGCGCACGCAAAGAAAGCCTTCAAAAATGAATAATTTTCCCCGTTTTTTACACATTTACCGCTCTGTCTTTGCTCCTATTGGTCATAGCGTAATGTTATTTAGCCTATAGCCTTCCTCGATAAATGGACTATCCAACAAAAAAAGAATTCTTCAAATCGCACCAGTAGTTTCGGAGATTAGCGCGTTCAAACAAACAAACAACAAACTCTTCAGCTTTATTATATTAGTATAGATGATAACACTTGCCAACTGATTTTCCATTGCGTTGGATATGTACGGCATCAATTTATAATTGTCGACGCCAATGATTAGTTTAAATGCTGTCATGAATGAGATTTTAAAAACTTTCGCCAATTCATTATGTGAATGTATGAGTGAAATTTCTAGATCGATAGTGACCAAATTTAGAGGCAGTTTCTAAGTGCGATATGATGTTAAGTTACACACTGGCCTTTCACTTTTGCTTATGTTCGCAATGTCGATTTACGATCCAATCACGCAGACTCCGTTGCCAACGCTATGTTCTGCTGTGCTGTTGACAATATCACAATGGATTGTTACGTACCAAGAGTTACAACATAGGCTACCTGATTTCATAATTATCTTGCACTATGTGGCGTTTCTCGTTTTCTGCACCCTCTCTTCTATTAGCTGCCCTGATTATATAACAGTTGCTATCGAATTTGATATTAGCCGCCCTGATTATATAGCAGTTGCTATCGAATTTGATATTAGCCGCCCTGATTATACAACAGTTGCTATCGAATTTTGATATTAACCGCCCTGATTATATAGCAGTTGCTATCGAATTTGATATTAGCCGCCCTGATTATATAGCAGTTGCTGTCGAATTTGATATTAGAAGCCCTGATTATATAACAGTTGCTATCGAATTTGATATTAGCCGCCCTGATTATATAACAGTTGCTATCGAATTTGATATTAGCCGCCCTGATTATATAGCAGTTGCTGTCCAATTTGATATTAGCCGCCCTGATTATATAACAGTTGCTATCGAATTTGATATTAGCCGCCCTGAGTATATAACAGTTGCTATCAAATTTGATATTAGCCGCCGATTATATAATAGTTGCTATCGAATTTGATATTAGCTGCCCTGATTATATAACAGTTGCTATCGAATTGATATTAGCCGCCCTGATTATATAATAGTTGCTATCGAATTTGATATTAGCCGCCCTGATTATATAACAGTTGCTATCGAATTTGATATTAGCCGCCCTGATTATATAACAGTTGCTATCGAATTTGATATTAGCCGCCCTGATTATATAACAGTTGCTATCGAATTTGATATTAGCCGCCCTGATAATATAACCGTTGCTATCGAATTTGATATTAGCCGCCCTGATTATATAACAGTTGCTATCGAATTTGATATTAGCCGCCCTGATTATATAGCAGTTGCTGTCCAATTTGATATTAGCCGCCCTGATTATATACAGTTGCTATCGAATTTGATATTAGCCGCCCTGAGTATATAACAGTTGCTATCAAATTTGATATTAGCCGCCCTGATTATATAATAGTTGCTATCGAATTTGATCTTTTTCTCATATATATAAACGACCTACCTAAGATAATGGATGAATTTTGTGTGTTATTTGCTGATGATATGTCGGTCCTGCTTCCCTTCGAGAATAAATTAGAAACGAACGCAAGATTAAAATTGTTATTAGATTATATTACATGTTGGCTACAGAAACACAATTTAAGAATAAATTTCCAGAAGACTAAATTAATACAGTTCCATCCGTATCAAAAAAGCCCCTTAGATATTTGTTTTGAATATAACGGCATAAATATTGAGTTTGTAAAGGAAATAACATTGCTAGGGTTGGTGCTGGACACAAACATAAACTGGAAAGCACATGTTAATAAGCTACGGTCCAAGTTATCGAGCTTTTTATATGGGTTCTATGAACTAAAGAAAACGACAGATATTGAAACTGCACTGACTACCTACTATGCGTACGCCTACGCATGGCTTAGCTATGGAGTCATCTTATGGGGAAATAGTACTGATATGCGGGCGGTGTTTATTATGCAAAAGAAACTAATTCGTATCTTATTCAATATTGATCAGACGGATAGCTGCAGGCCATCGTTCAAAAAAATATAATATTCTTACATTACCATGTATTTACATACTAGAGATCTGTAAATTTGCAAAAAAATACTCGGATTTGTATATCAAGCGTGGTGACGGCCCACGCGGACACTCCCTGCGCCATAAAGATAAACTTTGCATTCCCAATATTCGACTAAAAACACACTCGTCGAGCACATTTCCCATGTCAGTGAGACTATATAACAAATTACCGGCATTAATTAGAAATGAAAGCAATTACAACATCTTCACCAAAAAACTAAAAGATTTATTAATTGAAAAATGTTATTATTCTGTAAATGAATATTTAACAGAGCGATAAGTATAAAAAAGGGAATCTACCTCAAATTAGGGATCATAAAAGTGGTAGAATAAAAATACATTAAAATGTAAGTACAAATTAATTTCGATATCAAAACTTATTAATTTCAATATTAAGACTTATTTTAATCAAAATTTATTACATTAATTAAAATTTATTGAATATATAATTTGACAATAATTTAATTTATTAATATACAATTATATAATAATTATATAATAAAAAAAAACAATAATAATTTTAATTTATATTATAATAATGATAATTAGAAAAATAAACATTACACGATTTACTAAAATGAAAGCTATACTTGAATAGTCATAATAACGTAATATTAATGACATTTTTACAAAATTACTACTGTTAATAATATAACCCACTTTCCTCTTGTCTACATTTTTGCAGTGCCCTACAGGGTCCATAGATGTACCGCTAACTTACTTTTATTATCCAACTATGTAACCTATGGAGGCAATAAAATTTGATTTGATTTGATTTGATTTGATTTGATATTAGCTGCCCTGATTATATAACAGTTGCTATCGAATTGATATTAGCCGCCCTGATTATATAATAGTTGCTATCGAATTTGATATTAGCCGCCCTGATTATATAACAGTTGCTATCGAATTTGATATTAGCCGCCCTGATTATATAACAGTTGCTATCGAATTTGATATTAGCCGCCCTGATTATATAACAGTTGCTATCGAATTTGATATTAGCCGCCCTGATTATATAACAGTTGCTATCGAATTTGATATTAGCCGCCCTGATTATATAACAGTTGCTATCGAATTTGATATTAGCCGCCCTGATTATATAACAGTTGCTATCGAATTTGATATTAGCCGCCCTGATTATATAACAGTTGCTACTGAATTTGATATTAGCCGCCCTGATTATATAACAGTTGCTATCGAATTTGATATTAGCCGCCCTGATTATATAACAGTTGCTATCGAATTTGATATTAGCCGCCCTGATTATATAACAGTTGCTATTGAATTTGATATCAGCCGCCCTGATTATACAGGTGTCCCAAGAAATAGTGTCAAGCGTAAGTCCAGAGTTAGAGCACCTCTTGGAGTACCCGAATTACTCCCATGTATGTTCCGCGATTATTCGTAGTTTTCGAGTAATAATTTTTTTTCTGTCTTTTTGAAAATTTTCATCCAAATAACTTAAAATTTTTAAATAAAAAAAAGTAGAACATATTTTAATGTTTTTCTTTTTGCTACTGAATCACCTTTAGTGCTTCTTTTATGTGAAATTTAGAAAACAGTAGTGTAAAGTCAAAATTTGAATGTTAGTGAATAATTACTTAAAAATTCATCTTTAAATTAAAAATCTAAACAGGCGAATTCATGGTTTCTAAGTATGTGTAAAAACTTCTCTAGACTCTCTGCTTTCATAATCATTTAAAAAAAGAAGGACTTAATAGGGCTACTTTGGCTTAAATCGGCCATCAGACAGCTAGGTGAAAATTTCATAAAATTACATTTACATTTATTATTATTATTATTTTAGACATTATTTGTCACCATCATAAAGTGTCGTATTTGCAATGCAATTGTATATGTATTGTATTGAAATCCTCTCGTCTCCATGTTATATCACTTTTACAAGCTTTTATATTAGCTTCACTTGTAACTATGTAAGAAAATCTTGGAATCTTAATTTGACCCACTTCCCGGTCTCCGATGGAGCTAAAATTTTGCATGCACGTGTAAGTCGGATGACAATGCATGGTTATGTGTGTGACGTAATTCTAAATCCAAGATGGCGGATCAATTATTTTTAATGCACCCCTACATTATGGGTATCAAATGAAAGGGCTTGCAAAGAACACCTCGATAAATAATGTGACGTTACTTTTGATCCAATATGGCGGACTTTCCCAAGATGGCGGACCAATTATTTATAATGCATCCCTACAATATTGGGTATCAAATGAATGGGTTTGCTAAGCTTGGTTTTTTAGTCGGAAATTAAATTAAAAGCAATTTTTTTTTAATAAAATGTCGTTAAAAGTATTCTATAAGTAAGTAAATCTCGCGACAAGCTTTTATATGTATAAGTTTATTTTGATCTTTTTAGCGCATTTAATAAAAGCTTGTATTAAAAAAAAAATTACTTTTAATTTTTATTAGACAAACATATCTGATATATTTTCTAGAATATCTGTATAAATAGCTTAAAGATATCGGTTAAGATGTCCAATATTCATACGCACCCTCGGCCTCGTTGGCGGCCATATTACAGTACGAAGACAAAAATCTGATGAAGAAGTGATTACAAAGTTGAATAATTTATCATTGTAATTAGACCGTTCCTTCAGGATTTGCTTGGTTTTTTAAGGAATCTATGCAAAGAAAAGGCTAGATGATTATCCTACTAATATTTTATATTAAACATATATTATATTTTAAACATAAAACAAATTGGTTGCTGTTTATGGTGTATGTATGTGTGCTCTGTGTGGTGCCGAGGTCAAGTATAGCACTATTTTTGTTTTTGTTAATCTGTGGATAACGTTGTCGGTTGCAGTATTGGCATGCATAGATTAAGCAAACTATAGTATACTTTATATTGTAACTGTTTGTTATCCCTTAATAAATAAATATAAATATTATAAAAGCGAAAATTTGTATGGATGGATGTATGTATGTTACTCTTTCACGCAAAAACTACTGAATGGATTTTAATGAAACTACAATAATATAGTTTGTACATCAGAATAACACTTCGGCTACAATTTAGTCGAAATACTAATCCTGCACAGACAACGTCGCGAGCACCAGCTAGTGTAGAATAAAAATTGTCATCAATCCAATCAAAGATGAATCTACAACGTTCATTAATCCGCAGAAATAATTCGGCACGTCCGAACTTGTTTCAAAACCGGCCCGCGCTGGCCCGTTATAGTGCTAGTTACCTAATGGCTAGATTTCGCCCGTGCAGATCTCATGGTCGCGTTGCGCATTTTTTATCGAGTCGCCTGACCATGTCCAGTGTCGAGCTCTGACGTTTTGCTCGTGTTCATTCGATGACGTAGTGGCAGCGGTACTTCGCGGTGGTAACTGGTTTTCTTGATAGAAATGATGTATTGTTGGTTTCTATATTGTCACCATCAAAGCTCGAACCTTCTCTAAGTTACTGTGCCTTGCATATCTTTAACCACACTGGCCTAGTGACCTTTTAGCTACTTTGTAGGTGAATGAAGGTTATCTCGCGATGCCAAGTCATTAGGAGCGTCGGGTGAAGTATCAAATTCTGAAACCGAAATCACATTGATGGATGATTTATCATCATCAAAGCTAAGTTACTGTCCTTAGGTCGTCGTCAACCACATTGGCCCACTGACCTTTTAGCTCCTTCGTAGCTGAATGAAGGTTATCTCGCGATGCCAAGACATTAGGAGCATGCAAGGCGGGTTCTCTGAGAAGGCCGTAGTCTAGACCGCAACGTAATCGACAAGTGCACCTTTCACTATTTTAACAGCTTGGAAATTACTCAAATAATTTACAAATGTTTCCATGACTAATACAGAAGATCAAGTTCTTTAATGTCGATGTAACAAACTCCACAGTGGCTTGCATTGCAATGCAACTGTCACATTTATTTATTCAGACTCATTATCATTTCAGCTAATAGCTGTTGGACTCCTGCTGGTCTCCCTCAAAGATCTCCACACCGGCCGGTCACGTGCCGCACCAATACCGATCTTGTGGGAGGCCAGCCAACGCTGCGGTGTCCGGCAATGTGCCCTGCTCATTGTTCTTTAAATTCATGCAAAATATACTCCGAGAATAGTCCCCTTCGTTGACCTTACTTTGAGCCTCCTTATAAGGTTCAAATTATAAATATTCGTTTGAATAGTTTCTCTGCTATTCTTGGCGGAGATAAATCATGACATATTGGATCATTGAAGTCGATTCAGCGGATCTCAAGTTAGATGAAACTAATACGTATTGGCTTTATGTGTATGAGATAGGAGTGTTCGTTGAAGTCGTCTGGACATTTTTTTTCTAAATTATGCAGTTGTACGTTGTGCTACGTTTAAAAACTGACCCCATTTACTTTTAATGTTTTACGAAATTATTTGGGAATGAAACAGATTATATAGAAAGTACGGGACGGAAACGCGAACACGGAGAGTTACGCTAGCCAAATATCGGACCGAAGCGAGGAAAGACGTCTACTCTCTCACGCTGTCGCTATGCAACTAAATGAAATTACACCAATTGACTGAATTTGAACGGCTGTTTCGACACTATGCGATATCTACCTCTAGTTTGTATATAACATACCGAGGCTCTCTCTGTTTCTCTCGTCCTGGAGACAAATTTTTGAAACAATAGAAAACCAATTCGCATTCGAAATCGTGAGATTCGTATACGAATTACCGAATTCACTATTTCTGAACTTTCATTTCGTGCGTTGTGCAACGAGTTGTTCAACCCGCTCGTTTTTGATTTTTACTAGTAGAATATCTATCGCTGAAGTGACCTTGACAGTTATCCGTTTCATGTGGGTTATCGCCGGTTTATTTAATTTTTCGGCGTGAAACGGAATTTAATTAAGAATTTGTTTTTAATGAAGACACTGAATTCGAGTGATTCAAAAAACGATAAAATTGTAAGCAGTAGAAAATAATTTCGCAAACGATTTGTATTCCTATTCGAATTCCAAATTCACGTCTAGTGATTCAAAAATACGTCTCCTATTCCTGATTTTATTTCGTATCGGTGCGACATGTCTTCCTCTTCTAGTCTCTTCTATCACTCGCTATTTCGACACTCAGTCCCTTCTTCAACACATCACCGGGGCTAAGAGCTTATTATTTTATACGTTATTAAGTATGTTTATTTTTATTGTTTTATCTGTTTTATTGACAGATTTCACTATTATTTTTGTTGAACTTGTAGTTCGTTAGCCTGTTCCGTGATAAGCGCACTTCTATCGTGTTTATATAAAATATGTAAATAGTTAATCTGTCGCGATAGCCACGTGACGTCACGCGCTGGAACCGCTTGCAAATAATGCTGTTTTTTTATGAAAGCGGCAATCTTGCGATAACGTTGATAGCCCTGATGGTCGGGTGATATATAGAAAAAAATTGCGCGAAATGGTACTTTGGTTGTCGATGGGCTTCATATGAAAATAAAATCATAATCACATCAAAAATGTATTTTTCAAATAGTATTTTGCACCCTTGGGCACACAAGAATTGGAGACCCTTTGGAAAGTAAAAAACGCGAATTATACAAACATTTTAAAAATAAGTTTGTTATGCTCGCTCAACAAGTTATGCTCGCGCATCTCGCGGTTGGAATACACATGCACTAAAATGACGTTATTGATTAAGCAATTTCGACGCTGGCGCTTTAGTTGTTGGAATTCCGAACTACAAATCCAAAGGCGTCTCTCGGCCTCAGCTTCCAGATAGCAATGAGCTTCCTTGGACCGTCTGTCTTCGTTGGTATAATGGCGTAATATATGCCACGTAAATACCTTGTAAAGTTACTAATTTGCGAAAAAAGTTATGTCTCATGTGTAAGAGAAATTGTAGGTCCTTCGGGCCCCCACTAAGAACGGGGGAGAATGGGGCTCCCTGGGCACGGGCCCCGTGTGCCCCTATGATAAAGACGGTTTTGTGTTCTCGTCAAAGATGCTACGCCATTGGTTCACAAGTCTACGGCGTGAGACCAGCACGGGTTATTTTTTTTCTCCCCGTATTTTTACAGAGTCGTCTAGTAGAAGCTGAGCTCAGATTATCTCTATAAAAGCTACAGTTTCATCGTGTTATTTACTATAGTCAAAATATTTGGCAACGTAGCTATTGAGTCATTAAAATGCTGTATATGAATCTCGAAACTTTTTTCTTTTTTTTTTTTTTTATAGGATAGGGCAGCAAACGAGCAAACGGATCACCTGATGGTAAGCGATAATCGTTGCCCATGGACACCCGCAACACCAGAGGAGTCACAGATGCGTTGCCGGCCTTTTAAAAGGGAATAAGGGGGTTTGGGCCTCCGGTACCCTCACTCACGCGGTGAAACACAGCGCAAGCGCTATTTTATGCCGGTTTTCTGTGATGCCGTGGTATCACTCCGGTCAAGCCGGCCCAATTCGTGCCGAAGCATGGCTCTTCCACGGTACTAGTTTAACCTCTTGATCTTATGTGGAATCCTTAAATGAAAGAACCTGTCCGTTCTCTTTAAAGCTTCCTAGCTATTTTTTAAATTATTATGAAAGTCTAAGGCGTTCAAAATTTAAGATGCCACCAGTCGTCTCCATTGGCAACACTGAGCTAATTGTATTAGAAGTAATTTAAATAATTAATTTTGTCACTTTTTAACGAGACTATGGAAAGCTGGTGGGTCACATAGCATACGTGATTATGCAATTCACGTCTGACGTATATTCTGATACTAATGTTGCGTTGACTCATGAAGAAGTTGAGTGTTCAATCGATAGCTGTTTATTTATACTTTGCACTTGTGGTGTTTCCCTAATCCCCCTTGTGTCGCCCCCACCTGGCCACCCCGACTCACGTGGTCACCCAGGTCTAAAGTAACTGAACACTGTCGTTTGACACAAGAATGGTTTGTTGTGCTGAGGAAATGCATTTTAAGATGGACGAGTGGAGTGATAAGAAAGGATAGAGTGAGGAATGAATATATCAGGGAAGTCTGAGAGTATCCCCTGTTGTTTAAAAGTTGAGACATAGACATAACTTTATTTGCAACCTTGACACAAAATATACACCAGAATATTATTAAAAATACGTAGGCAACATTATGCCCTAGTAGCAAACAGGTCTCGGCTCAGCGTTGTGCTTCACATAGCGCGAAGCGCTGATATTCTGCCGAAACCCTTTGAGAGGGTAAGTAAACCAGACAGCAGACACACAGAGAGAAACAGACAAACCTAAGCATACATATTACATTAATAAATAAAGCGCAATACGTGAATGTAGACAGATAATATTAATATATATATACACACATACATACATATACACATACATACATACATACAGATACTTATTTCCCAATTAGCCATCAGCATACAAATGGAGAGTCAGCATATCTATCAGGCAAACCAGTTCTTTGTTTTTGTAACACATGTTTTTTTAAAAAAATTTTAAACGTAGATTTACACTTTAGTTGCCGTATGGGAGGTGGGATGTTGTTCCAACATTTGGTTGCCTGATAGCGAAAACTTCCCCTAAACGCCGCAGTCTTATGCTGCTGATATGACAGTAGAAATCTAGTTGGTCTTCTCGAATACCCATATTTTGCAGGTAGGCTAAGTTTAGCATACAAATATTCGGGTTGTTGGTTCATTGATATATCATGAACCAAGCATCCCATATGTACCAGTCTCCGTGAGTTTAAGTTTAATATACCTGAGTCATTAAGATATGGTGATATATGAGACCGAAATGGTGTATTATAACAGAAACGATAGCAAGCATTTTGTACCCGTTGCAAGATACGAGCATATTTTGACAATAATCTCGGCCCATATACTAAGTCACCATAATTCAACTTAGATAAGACTAGTGATTCAACTACTTTTAACCTGACTTCTTCACTTAAGAGGTTGCGGATCTTATAGAGAATCTTTAGACGATAGAAGCAGTTCCGAACCAGTTCAATGAGATGCTTTTCAAAACGCAACCTGTCATCAAAAATAATTCCTAGATTTCTAGCTTCCTTCACCTTTTCGAGATCTTGATCAATAATTCGCACTTTTGGATTCTGCTCTTCAATCAGTCTTATTTGTTGAAGAGTGAAGACACTTTCCTGGGATGATCACGTATTAAGGAGAGAGAACGACCATGTCACTAGGAAAGTTGTGGTTATGACAGTGGATGGGCGTGCACAGAGAGGAAGATTGAAGAAAAGATGGATAGATCGCATCATCTAGACCAGTGGTTCTTAACCGGTGGTCCGCGGGCCACTGGTGATCCCTGGAGACATTGCAAGTGGTCCGCGAAGCCGTCCTAATAATATGTGACCTACCGTAATGAGTAGAGTCGAAACAACGCGAGCCAGCGTATCTATGAGTCCCAAGGCGAAACGCGGTGCACGAGGGCGGGGATGGCGGTTTCGTTCTATTCTGCATTCGTTCTTTCGTGGCGCGGGTTGCCGATAGTCACTTGTAGCGTCGACGATGTAATGAGCGGTAGGGATTTATAACGTGGCCTTGAGAGAGTGAAGAGTACTGAGTACTTTTAAAGTTCGACAACATAAAGCAAATATCCTTAGTCTACTAAGGTAGTTATAGTAAACTAGCTGACCCGTGCCCACTTCGTTGGGCATAATATTAATAATCCCCGAAGCGAGCACGAACGCGAACCGAATTAAACCCGAAGCCATCGCGCGCCGTCCGCTGCTTTGGCCTTCACACTTATGACGATGAGTTTACTTGTTTTCATAGATTCATAATTTTTCGGAATATATGACTAATAAATATGACCTGATGATTTGAATTATTTTATTAATATAAAAAATTAAATTGTCTATGCTAATGTTAAAAAATATACTTTTTGTAATTTAAATATAAAAGTTAGACATATGCTGTCGTTGACTTTTTTGTAGGCATTTTCAAGCTCCACATTTTTTCTCTAGAACTCAAAAATATATCTTTCATAGCGTTCGGCGTAGGCAGCGTTCGCAAGAAACGCTTTCATTCGACCGGTTTTTCTCCGATTCACTTTGCAAAACGGGCTACCACATAAAAGCCTTTTTATTTTTCGGTTTTTTATATAACCTATGACACTCAGCAATAATGTGGCTTTCTATTGGTGAAAGAATTTTTAAAATCGGTTCAGTAGATCCCGAGATTACCCCTTACAATTTAACAAATATACAAACACACAAACTTTACTTCTTTATAATATTAGTATAGATAACTACTCCAGATATAAATACAACTAGCTATTGCGGATTACTGTTTTAACTTTATTTTCGTCACATTGTAAACCTGCTAGTTTTCTTATTATTAGGCACTGTGTAAGAAGTTTAAAGGAAAGTAATGCACAATTCAGTATTTTTGTAGGTTAGGTTAGGCTTTAATGAACAATTAAAAACGAAGCTTCTGTATAGGTAGGTAGGTTTGTTTGTTCGGGTCTAATCTTTACATAAACAAAGCAGTTATTCTCAACCAATTGAGGCAAAGTTGCGAATACATAATATATGTAATCTCTCCTCTATCTCTCGCCAATTTGACACTCACTTTTAAAGAAAGTGTACAAAGGCGGACTTAATGCCCGAGGCATTTTCTGCCAGTCAACCTTCGGGTGATGCAGAGATACAATGTGGTAGATGTACCAAAAAGATAGAAAACGTGTCAATATTGATACTAATAAATAATCGATTTATAATCCCAATACATAAATAAATACATATTATAATACACTAATATATAATAGCCTAAATCTTATTTGCGAAAATTTATAACGAAGATATGCACAGCCTACTTTCTAAATAACCTAAGTTTCATTACCCAAAACTTTCCTGGAAGAAAAGCTTTCTTTATACTTATATAAAGCACTTTCTTTATCAACATATAAAATGAATAATGAAAAAAAAAATTCTTTACGTCCACACCAATTAGCCTAGCCCAAAGTAAGCTCTGTAAGGCTTGTGTTATGGGATCTAGGGTAATGGATAGACAAACATATATTTAAGTATTTTTGATAGAAATATATTAAAACAACCTAAGGTATTGTGTTCGCAATCATCACACAAATATCTGCCCCCACCGGGTTTCGAACCCGGGACCTCAGAAATGGTAACATCTTGAAACCGGTGTACTAACCACTTGACTACGGAGGTCGTCAACATATCATCATTCACACTGTCCATCCATCGTTTCTTCGGTCTTCCTCTCCGCACACATCCATGCACCTTCATGTTCATAACTTTCCTAGTAATATGATCGTTCCCTCTTATAATACGTGACCATACCAGGAAAGTCCCCCTTTCTCTCTCTCTCTCTCTCTCTCTTTATACCGGGTGGAAATTTGTATGGAAAGGCTACCAGCAATGAAATCGTACGAAGAATAAAGGACATTGTTCCGGCTCCATACATGTTCTGCCTAAGAACCGTTCGAATCGAAAGTGACTTATATAAACTCTTAAAATTATATGGAATCCTATGAAATAAGTTTTCACGAACGGACACTTCAGGAAACTAAAATAATTACGAAAAAAGTTAATATTTTGAGGTTATAAATAAAAAATAACCAACCTTGCGTGAAATATCAGAGTAGTAATATCAAAGTAATATTAACAATACTATGTACAGCTATATATGTTCTCTTCTAGAACTAGGAAAGGACTACTCTAATAGATACTAGGAAAAGAGATAGTACCTAGTCAAGTTTAAGATAATTCTTTGACAATAATCATTTTACAAAATCCAGTCCTTTACACACAGCCGAGTATACCAAGTACGCAATGTAATCGGAATCCGTAATCAAGCCAACGTTGTTAGAATAAGACCATGAAACGCATAGAAAATCACAAAAGAAACGATAGTCGCAAAGCAATCAAAAATTGAATGAAACGGAGACAGATAAGGTATGAAGTACACCAGTGTTGCCAATTACGAAAACTATAATACTCGAATGCCAAGCTAGAAATTCGCGATTTCGCTTAAAAAATATATACCTAATACTAGTTTTTTTTCTAGCTAGTCAATTTAGGTATTTAAATGAATAAAGGTTATCAACTAATTTTAATAACCGACTTCAAAAAGGAGGAGGTTCTCAATTCGATCCGTATTTACCGAAATCGCGAAAACTTCCGAAACTGGCAGCACTGGCTGACGGAAAACATTTTATACGGCATCAATAATTGTGACCCAACTTTTTATTTGGAATTTATTTATTTGAAGTGTCCGTGCAATACTAAAATATGTTTCAGATAATATAAAAATAAATGAAAATTATAGTATAATTTATATTAACATCGGTTCTTAGGCCAAAATTGAACAATGTCCTTTGTGTATTCAAGAAAATGGGGCACATTTCGAACAATAGGCTTGTTGCCTAAATTTCAGTAGTTAGATACTAATATACCTTGATGCCTATTCTATACAAAATAATTATTATTTTTGAAAAAAAAAATGCTTATTTATAAGAATAATTTTGCATTTAATTAAATATTTGACATTAGTCATCAAAAACGCTCATGACTGTCATGGCGTCTTGAATGACGACACGCCGTGCAAAACACAGCTGTTTTAGTATCGGAATATTCGGTGTTGTGAAGTTATTTTAATAAAAAAATGGATTCATCGTATTACAAGTACTGCATAGTGCCCCAGTGTACAAGCACAAGTATAAAAACACCAAAAAAATTATTTATATACGTGCCAAACAATCAGCAGATACGTAAAAAGTGGCTGACACTCGCGAGAAGGAATGATGCCCATTCTTTTTCGCACTTCCACAAGACACTTGGGAATGACATTTTGACTTTGACGTTTCGCACGGCGTGACGTAACACTTTTTAATTGGTGTTTGCTGTCACGTGACTTATGGCTTATTTTGTGCAATTTTATTTTATAAAAATATAAATAATCAAAAGTTATTATTTTATAAAACTTTGTTTTTTCATAATTAAATGATCATCTTAATAGTTATGCAACCTAATGCATCAGATTTGTTCATAGTGGATACAAGCCTATTAATTAGTTAGTGTATCATTTTTTGTACATACTTAATTAATGTTTTCCTTTCATTTAATTTATGAAGTTTGTTAGAGAGATTTGATCCTTATAATTGACCCTACCGATCGGTGCAATAAAAATACAGGGTGAAACTTTTGCAGATTTTAGTCGGTTCGATTACCGGGTGGGACAAGTGAATTTTCAAAAATCTTTGAATGCAGTTTTATTTCTGTTCAAAAATAAAGGAATGTTTCCATTAAGTAAAACTTTCTATCTACAGTATTAAGAGTAATTCCCCTCCAGGTGGCATTACAAATTTCCACCCTGTATATAAATATAAATATTCTATATTCTTAATAACATAATCGACTTATGTCTGTCATTCATCGCAAATGTCGTAAGCTAATGATATCATTAGTATTAATTACACAGTAGTATAAGTGAATTAATTAAAGATTTCATCTCATCTCATGTGTTTGTTTCGTTTATGAGAATATTATGTTATGTCGCTATTTCTTTTCTCTGTCACCAGGCTATCGCTGTCTCATTCGCGTAATTAAATGCTGCGATCATTATTGCTTGCAACTCGCGCTATGTAGTAGTGTAATAATGATAACGAATCGCAAAAATTGGTGTTTCCTTTTGTGCGCATGTATTCACGTGTAATAATATGTTTGTGTATATTTATATTGTTAACAGACGCGGCGTGTCAGCACGTCAGCTGTATAACACTAACACGTCTATTGCACAGCCAAAGTAAGTTTAGTGCGTTCTTTGTACGTGCTGCCGTTTGTACTACTAGTGCAGCTCCTGGCAACTCATGCGTGCCTGGTACTTTTATTGTATTCGTTATCCGTTTATAAATCAATGTCAATTGTAATAAATCTGTATGAAACAATGCTGCTGGTAGTAAGAACGGTCGGCACTTTTAATTAATTGTTTTGTTAGCCAATAGTGAGCCCTGAGTTACCCCTGGGTTGGCGTCTAAGCGTCGCATTGGTTTTGGATCACGCTAGCAGCTGATCCGGCACGTGTGTAGTGATTTTTATTTGTTAGGTTTTGTGTTGGGATTCATTTTAGCTCAATCTAAATAAATATTGAGATACTAATGCCCGGTTTCTGAGTACATTTTGTCAATGGTTTATCTGTTCAATAACGCTATCAGTTCGATAACTCCCAACAATTCGTTTCTGAACACCGTAGAATTAGATAAACTCCGTTTAAACTTAGCTTAACCTAACTGACCATTTAGTGCCGTTTATCGGTCCCATAACTTTATTTGACGTTTATGTCTCTGTGGTTTATGTATGGCAAACAAAAATCTTAAGGCTATTAACGTGGTAATTTTATGTGAAATTAAATAATGACAGCTACATTTTAAATTATTATATTTAAAAAAGACAATGAGATCTACAATATTAAATACGAGTAGTTCTTCAAAGTCGGATACAGAAGTACTGGAGTTCATTTCTGGAATATCTATACCCAGAAACTTACGAGAAAGAAGAAATTCATTTGAAATGTTAAAATAAAGTACCGCGACACTACAAAGTAAAACAATTAAACACAAACGAATTCAAAATCCGTGCGAAAGCATGCCATTTTTTTTTCATCTATAATCTTTTTATTTTTATCGATTTATGGGTATAATTCATACAGGCAATACTATCGAAATGTTAAAAATTATTTCATAAAATAATGTTTTAATACTTAATATCGATAAAAAATATTATAAATGTTTAAATTGTAATTATGGATGAATTAATATAACAAAGTCAATTTTTATTTCATATTTTGGACCCATCTAGTGACATAATTTAGAACTACTTAACTGTTTCATAGCTGTTGAAAGCACGGTCCCGCATTCAGAAACTCACTGACAGTTATGAGACGTTTATCTTTTCGATAACTTTGTTGAATCATTAGTTATTGAGAGCTTAGCTAAGGTATTCAGAAACTGGGCATAACTGGTGTCCGCGACTACACAGACGGTAGATTTTGTCCTAATTATTTGTCACTTATCGTCATATTTTGGACAATTCACACAATGCCTACTAATATTATAAACGCGGAAGTTTGTAAGTGTGGATGTTTGTTTGTTAATTTTTCACGTAAAAAGTAGTGAATGGATTTCAATGAAACTTTAAAATAATACAGCTCATAATAACATTAATAATATAGAATAACACATAGGCTATAGTTTATATATAATATGTGAATTTGTTCACTTATTTGTAAAGGATGGGTTTAGACTATTTATCTTACGGCAGCTTCTAATTGACAACTCGGTAAAAATTCAGGGAGAAAAAATAACCTTGGTTGGTTTTTCGCTGGTTCTTTCCAGTGCAAGGTCTATCGCCGTAGACTTGTGAACCAATGGCGTAGCATTTTGTAAAACTCCCATTTAAAGAATAAATTTTTGATTTTGATGCAATATTGTAATGAAAACTTGCGAAATATCGTCAAAAGATATGTAGCATTAGACTATTTAATTCTACTACGATCCGACGATCAGAAATCGCGGTATCTCAGTAAGGTTGTTGTCTGTTGACATCTTACAACTTGACGTCGATTAAAGAGTTTGAATTTGCCAACAAAGTCGGCACAATAGCATCAGAATCTTTGTGCGACACAACGAGATAAAGTTTACTATATCGGCGTTCGCGCAGAATATCTCCCGGGTCAATAACACCGACAAATAAAATCGTGGCGATCTAGACGGCAACGCGATTCTTTGTTTACTACACACAACGCACCCGAAATAACTTCGTTGCTGTATTTTTTGCGTGTTTATGCGGAAGTCCTCGGTTTAAAATTATTGTGCTGCTACGATTGAAAGAGATTTTGCACCGCGCTGTCTCCTGAAGAACAGTCGCTCTCGGTACGAGCTACGGGGTCATTAGGATCCAGGCTTAGGCTGAGTTTGGTCGGTACTGCACATCTGTCGAGCTGCCTCGATCGCTCTAAAGTCCGACATAATCACTAGTGCCTAATTACTTATATTTTTATTAAGAGCGGGCTATTTTCCATTCAAACGTAGTTCCCTCCATTTGTTTAGAATCGCAACAGGGCTATATTTTTTCCTCAAAATCTATGTCTTCTATCGCCACGTGTTTTCTTCTTTTATATAAATAATAGATATTCCTTACACTTGAACCAATTAGCCTATCCCAAATAAGCTCTGTAAGGCTTGTGTTATGGGATCTAGGGGAACGGATAGAGATACATTATAAATGTTAACAACTATGACTAAGGTCCAAATGCTCGCATTCATCACACAAACGCCCCACCGGTATTCGAACCCGGGACCTCAGAGATAGCCAGATTCAAAGCTTTTCTTCATTACTTAGTGAAGAAAGTGATCCATCCAAGCCTTTATGACCAGTGCTCAGGCCGAGTTTAGTCGGTAGGTCATACCAGTCGAGTCTCCATCGGTCTGGAGTCCGACATAACCACAGCGGCACTTGGTTGCAGTGGGAAACAGCACCTTTAAAGACTTTAAAGGTGCCTGTTTGCGTGATCGAATCATGTCTGATTCGATCACGCAGTAATAATCGCATGATAGTCTCTTTAATACTGTCTAGGTGACTTTGAGGCTCCGAAAAAGGTTAATTACAAGCAGACAGGTTTCGGCGCCATAAGTTAGTCTGTATGTAAAGCTTATAGCGCTCATCGGGGGGTCGTGGCTGGTATGATTCCAGATTAGCTACCAGAACAACGTCTACAGGTTCTGCTGATCCAAATTTATGGTTACGAGCGTTGTGGTATAAAAAATAAATGTGCATAATGAAGTTTCCATTTGCTACAATGTAACCATTTCTACCTAGGTCGGATTCACTTGATTTGGTGGTGAAGGAACGTGGTTAGTTCGGATTTGAGAGTTCGAGTTCTTCACATACCATTTTAACATCTACGTCAACACCAGAGCTTAACCCAAGCTGTTATTTGTTGACATGACAATCAGAATTATATAAGTGTCTGATCAGATCATTGCACTGTTGTTATAATCTGCATTAAAGAGGCGTAGAATGAGCGAGGAACGTATATCGACGGCTGATAACGTTGTATTGGGAGTAGCTTTCAATATGCTTATTATTTGGAGTTTTTGTCTCCAGTCACTTTGACGCCCACCTCCTATTGTGATCTTAACGATCTCCTATTAACAGGGCCATAGGGTTCAATAAATCAGCCCCGACTGTCACCTACAGTCGAGTAGGTGACAACACGATCACACTGTCAATTTTGATCTCAATGCTTCCCACGTTAGAGTTCCTAATAAGTTGATCATTATAATAAGGTATTTTTAATTATTGTACCGAAAGAATATTTGTTATTAAGCAGGTACAAGACGGATGTAACGTGACCTTTTATGCTCTATTTATGGACCGATATTTTAGTTAGTGATAGCGACTTCTCATCAGCAGTCGTGCAAATCCCCAATTTATACGTGAAAAGCGTCTTGTGTCTTAAACGTATCAGCTTTGAGTACGGCTTAAATTATATCGTCCCTTAGTGAACTGTAGTGGTCAGTTTTAAAGTGTGCTATCGAATATTTCAGATGCCCCGAGGCCGGGACGAAATGCAAGTAAACGTGGCGGGCATACGAAGGAATATTAAGAACATCGCGCACAATTACTCCGATGCTCAGGTGAGTCATCATCCTCATCATCATCCCTTAGTATTGACTTGGCTAATGCACACGTGTCAGCACGCGAAGTAATGTCAAAAATACCTCTCAGAATATCATGATGTTCGGGTGACTGTAACATCCTTTGACATTAACTAATGCAAGAGAACGAGGTGGGCGTTCGAAGGATTGTGTGTATCGCGGCTACGCCCATGTTCAGATGGATGCGCCATCCTTTAACACTCAGTTAGCTTATCGAAGTAAATATGCACTATTCTTCATCATTCATTCAGGCATTACTGGCGAAGGCTATGTTCGAATACAATGTATCTACAGACTACTATTAGATTTATCTAACATTGGTTGTGCGTCTACCCCACTTTAATTGAGGTTAGACACGAGCTCCTAAGATATGAGACACCCCACCCCACCACTTACGGGCATCTCGTGTCTGTGACATCAAATGCTCCATATACCATCACTCGTAGACATTTCGTGCCTATAATTATATAAAGAGTTGCTTCAATTCGTTTCCGGAATCTGGAAATTTGGAGTTAGTTAATGTTTAATTACTTCATTATTTGAACTGCTGCTGGAAGTAGACCCCCCACAAGGATCTTCACTAAATCGTCAGTCACTCGAGGAGTTTTCCGCCAAAAAAACCTCTAGTTCTGCGCGCAATGTGCCCTTCTTCGCTGCAATTAGGGAACTAGTTCCTTTGCCGATTCTTCATTACACCGTGCCCTCTGCGTGATGCTTCGGGAGATTTTGACCAAATTAATGTCTACGTTTGCGAATAAAACACAGTATCCCTCGTTGGTTCCAGGTAAAAGTGCGCGAAGCAACATCAAATGACCCATGGGGTCCGTCGAGCACCCTCATGGCGGAGATCGCCGACCTGACGTACAACGTGATGGCGTTCACCGAGATCATGCAAATGGTCTGGAAGCGGCTCAACGACCACGGCAAGAACTGGCGGCACGTGTACAAGGCGCTCGTGCTGATGGAGTACCTCATCAAAACGGGCTCCGAGAAGGTGGCCATGCAGTGCAAGGAGAACATCTTCGCGATACACACGCTTAAAGACTTCCAGTACATGGAGGAAGGAAAGGATCAAGGTCGGTGACTTAAATATTTTTTTTAACATTTATTAACGCATAAAAGAGTTATATATTTATAAACAGACAGACACTTGTGTTAAAAAAAAATATGACATGAAAATACTTACCGAATCACTCAATTGCGAAACAACTCACGGTTAAATGGACGGTGGTGAACTGAGCCGGGGTCCTGCCGACGAGCAAGCACGTTAGTTGCGAAGTTTACCGAACGACGCACAAAAATTCACGAACACGAGTTTCACAGGGTCGAAAATTTCGACTATATCTTGGCTGAATCTGATAAAGTCTAGGCCTGAACTAGACTTTATGGGTGAAACAGAAAGCGAAACCAAAATTTCCGCGCTCGCGCACTCCAAAAAAACTATCTGATCTTACGGTGGAGACGTGAGGCCATCAGATTATTATTGGCTTAACAATATAAAAAACGGTTAAGTGTTCGTGAATGGATTTTTTATTGCTACGAACCTACCTCCCTGCGAAGGGCTGGTCAGTTACCAACCAACAAATAGACTTTCGGAGTTTCTTTCCTGTTCTTCTCCCTCACAATTTTCTGACAGGTGTAGAGTCATTTTCTTTCTTCTTCTTTATACATAAGGTTATGGAACTCTCAATCTCTTTGTTTCTTTTAAATTTTTACTTGTCTGCGGTCATATGAAAGATGTAGTGATAAAAATCATTCGCGCTTAGATGTTTTGGATATCTATTAGTGTCTGAAGTGCTGGTCCTTACGTGGTCCTTAAGTGAAGGCGGGGTGTGGCAAAAGAAGAATAAAACCATGATTAATGCAGTGGAAATGAGTGCTTTGATGCTGGCGGGGTGAAAGAAGATGTGAAAAGTGGAAAGGTGTGAAAGAAGTTGTATAGAATACTGCTCGCACCTCTGGGATGGATCACCCCGATACCAGCTCGAGGCCTTGGAAGCTATTGACAGACGCGCCAGAAGACTAATAAACGACGAGGCATTAACAACCAAAGCTCTCCAAAGCCTCGAACATCGCCGCCATGTCGCGTGTCTGTGCGTTTTCTACAGGTTACATTTCGAGGAGTGTGCTCAGGAATTTCATGAATTGATTCTGCCTCCACCCTTCCACCATTGGACGACGAGACGCGGCTAGGGACTCCATCCGTATGTGGTCGACATTTTTTTTTTTTTTTTTTTATTGCTAAAGTTGACAAACAAGCAGGCTGCCCACCTGATGGTAAGTGGTAACAGTCGCCTATAGTACATGTGGTTCCCACGAGATTCGCAGCAAATCTGCAAACCTCATAAGAACCACAGTGTACGTTGCCAACTTGTGACATAAGATGTAAAGTCACAGTACCCAGTAATTTCACTGCCTATCTTACCCTTCACGCCGGAACACAGCAAAGCGAACCCTGCTGTTTGGCGGCGGAAATAGGTAAGACGGAGGTACCCATGCAGACGACCCTGGTACAGAGTCTACCTCCTAGAACTCAGACATTCAGACAGACATTCTACCTCTCGGGAAGCGAACCGAGAGGTAGAAGTAGAGTAGAGTAGAGAGGTCCTTCATTATGCAAACCGTCAAGGAATGGAATTAACTACCTACGTCTTTGTTCCCCAATACCTATAATATAGGGATTTTCAAGCCAAGAGTAAATAGGCTCTTTTTGAGTTTGCGTGTTCCACCTTAGGCAAGATCTTCATTTAACATTAGATGAGTTCGTTGTCAAACGCACTCAAATTCGGAATTCGGAATTTAAGAAAAAAGAAGTATTGACTGAAAGCGACTGAAGAAAGAAATTTATCAGGCAAATATGGACCAAGTTGGTAGGGGACTACCTAGACGAACTTGGACCAAATAGGTGACATAATGATGGAAGGTCAGGTCAGGAGTACTCGTAACCAACGAGCGTGCATGAAAGTATTAAAGCAAGTCGAGGAAGCTAGAGAAGTATGTTTGGATCGTAAACCCACTCCCATGGGAAAGTGAGTATATGTATTTATGTATGTATGTCTGTCATTAAGTGTCTATGTTGAATAAAGATATTAGACATATTTTCTCTTTCTCTCCAACGATTTAGAAAAATAATAACGAGAGTTGTTGAGGGCGCCATGAATTTTATTTTTTCGGTTCGGATTCGTCTTGTTATCAATATGCTTCTAATCATCTGAGTTGATTTATGTTATTTTCTTATTGTGATTTTTTTAATAGTGTAGTATGTTTGACTGTATTTTGTAGTGTATGTTGTGACTGCCTTAAAAAAATGTTATATTCATAGGTTAAGGATTTGTAATATTTAGATGTAATAATATAACAATTGGGTAGACGACAATTTTTTAAATTCTATATATAATAAGAGTACTCTTTTAAGTGATAAATAACGTAGAACCAATAGTATACCTGCACCTATTACTTTTGAAGATACATCGCCATGTTTGCGGCGCTGTCGCGGGGCGCTCAAAAACGCTCTAGACTCTCCTAATTTGTATGAGCGTATAAACAAATTTTAAAATAACTTTGTTATTTGTACGTTTATAGGTATACTTTCTATATAAAAAAATGTTACATTTAATGTGAGAATGCTAGAAATGTGTTCGTTTCATTAGAATTACGTATAATAATAATTGCTCATTTTTTAGAAATCTAAAAACAATATTAATTAATAATTAAACTGAAATTTCTATTTTGACAAACTTTCATTAGATATAAATTGCTCAAATCAGATAATTATAGTATAAAAACGGCCATAATCAGTTGTAGCTATTGCTGGTAGTCCAAATTACAATAAATAAATAAAGATTATTTTGATTTGACATAATAATATTGTGCTAAACTTTCTCAAACGTTTATTGCATTATTATTTTAATCTATATTTAGCATTAACGGCGTCGGACTGTAAAAATCATTACTAATATTATACATGAGAAAGTAGCTCAGTCTGTCTGTTAGTTATGACGTCGAAATCTCAATTTGAAAACAAGTTATTCTTTTCATCGTGTACAGGAGATTACTGGTTGAAGTGAGTTGATCATTTTCAGTCAATTTCGTCACTCCTGCACCAAGTCTTCACCAAGTCGTCTGCCCATCTTGTGGGAGGTCTGCATATGATGCAGTGTCCGGCATATGGCTGCCACTCTACCATAATCTCCCCAGCGAGAAACGTTTTGATAGTTATATGAAAATACTGCAAAGAAATTTAGTTAATATTTCCTTAATTAATTAATTTCTCAGCTATTGATTCTTAGACAATAATCATCCCAATAGGGTACTTCCCTCTATATTAGAAAAGATCTAAAAGCATAAAACTATGATAGCTTATGCATTAAATAGTCGGAACCATCATGTTTAAGTACATAAAATTACAAAAATAATATAAAAATTAGTTTCAAATTATTCACTTTTTTAATCTATACGTAAAACAAGAGCGAAACATGCCGCCATGTCGTGACGTCATAAGGTACTGTAAACTTATGCGTGTCAATGTCATTATGAATCATAGTACGTATAAAGCCGCAAAACAAAAAAAGAAGTTTGTAGGTTGCTTTTTTAATGTTAGAACGTTATAAATACGTAAGTTAAATTGAAATCGCACGTGAATCACACTATGGAAAGCAGTTTTGTAAAAGGAGATAGTACGAATTTACCAAAAATAAATGCATTAATGGTCGGAAAATTCTTTACTGCAAATCCCGACTTTTGTTCTGCCGAGTTACGGAGTATTGAAACATCGATGTTAGTATTACTCTTTTATTATTGTTCCTTTATTAGTTGTTTATATATAAAAGATAATAACTTATTTTTAAATAATACATAGCATCAAACATAGAGCTTTGTTTATTATTTACATGCCGTATTGACGTCATCGCTACAGAGTAACAACTCGTGCGGCGCCTTCGTCTAATTACGCGCGAAATTTGAAAATATTAAATTTTAATGCAATTTTTATAGTGCTGTACTGTTTTTATAGTACGAGTGTATAAAATTTTTATATTTTTAGTATATGGTTTACTGACACGCAAGGATCAAATTAAGATTCTTTTCAAAAAAGAGATTATTTCCCTATTATGTAAAGAATACTCGGTTTTAGTCTTTGGTAACTGTATTTTTTCAACCTGTATATGCTCTTCTCAGTTCAGTAGGCGTGGATGAAACTTTATACCAAAAATGGCGTCAGTTTTGATATAATCATGTGAATGATTCAACTGTACCAAGCGAAATGGTCGTTTTGTGTGGAAACGGCGCGTGTCCTAATTTCAAATGGACATGTGTCCGTTGACCTTCCATTTGCATTAATCACAATTAGGGCCGATTTCACCGTCGAAATTGAACGCGATCAGTTCAACTTAAACTCAGTTTACGCTCTAAACTGAGTTTCGCTACCGAGTTTGCATTTCACCAGCTTTGCGTAATCGTCGTTCATGTTAAACTTGGTTCAGTTTCTGAACGGCCGATTCTGGACGTTTAGCGTTTCTAAACGCGTTTAAAGAGCTAATTTTTTAATTTTACGCTGACGCTATCTGTTTTTTTACTTTCAACAATATCGAAATGCTGCTCTACAAGTTCTATGAGCGTTTGTTTTTCGCTCGCAGCAAAGGTCCCTTTTCCTTTTCGACATTGTAAGCTACCGTGAAGCTACCCAATTATTTAAAATTCCCTATATTTATTTACGAGATGAGTAATTGTTTTGTTATTATTTATAAGAAGTAATTAATTATGGAATTTTTAACACCCGTTACTGACTATCTGAATCAAGAATATCGTATCCTGAAGTAATTCTTATAATTTATGTTCCCATTTGATTTGAAATAATTTCTTTGATTGCAACACTTTAAAAGCAATCATTCATTCGTACATTCTTTGTCAAAGATTACTACTCTAATCTGTGGATTAACTACGTTTTAGTAAACGAGAACAATGGGAGTTGGTGAAATCGGTGCAGATGTAAGCCACGATCACAACTAACTTCTGAACTCTATCAATCAAAACCAAGTTTTATTAAACTCGGTTTCTATGAAGGACGGTGAAATCGGCTTTTAGTCGCCGAAAACAGATGAGCAGCGCCATGTGATGCGGACGGTATACAGTGACAGAGGCAGAATCTTCCATTCAGCACTCTTTATTTCTTCGTATATAAATTATCATTATATAATTTTTTATCGTTTTTAACTGAAGACTAATTATTAAGTCGGGCGTGTTGCCAGTGATGATGTATCGAACTGGAACCTGGTCACTCATAACGGGCCCTATGAGGAGACTCAAAGTCACCCAAAAGGCATTGGAGAGGGCTAAGAGTTTCTGTGTGATCGTTTCAGAAATAATGAAGTCACCCACATAGCCCGAAGAATTACTAGTCTTGAGTGCTGGGGCGGAAAAGTCCTCGAGTGACTGGCAGATGCCGAATACCGCTGCGTTTTTAGGCACATTCTACCATCGCACCGCTCGCCATCGGCAGGGTGTTCATCCTCACATGCTGGAGCCTAAATGGTCACGCACAGTGCGGTTTCAACGAAATTTCCTTCCGCGCACGCTCCGATTGTGGAACGAGCTCCCTGCTGAGGCTTTCCCGGGGGATTACAGTATGGGGTTCTTCAAAAAGGGAGTAAATAGGTTTTTAAAAAGGTCGGCAAAGCGTTTGTGATGCCCCTAGTGTTGCAAGCGTCCATAGGCGACGGTGACTGCTTACCATCAGGCAGGCCGTAAGCCTTTTTGCTACCGTTGTAGTATAAAAAAAAAGGCCTCCGACGAGATGGGGTGACGATTTGGTTGAAGACCGCAGGAAGGCGTAGGCCTATATCCAGCAGTGGGCGTCTACTGACTGAAATGAATGAAACTGTTATTGTAAAGTCAATCGAAAGTTTTACTTTACAGTTTCTCAAATTAAATAATGTCTGAGCGGCAATGCCGCTATAACATTCGCAGCGAAATTGTAGCGAAACCACTATATGTTTCGCATTTGTTGTAAACCGTGTGTAACTCTAGCGGACTTGCCGTTTCTAACGCGGAGATTAATGAGAGGGCAATGGGGCTGCCTTCGCGTTCAGATTTGCGTAATCTGTTCCAAAGTCAGCCCCACGTCCGCCCTCGTTTCGCTATTTGTTCAGATCGGCGCAATCGCCTGCTGAGCGAGAGTGCGTTTGATGAAGCATTTCAGTAGAAATAGAACACAAGCTAATTGCATAGCAGTTTCGCTATAACAGTTTCTGCTAAGTTACAGATTTACTCACTGGAGTTGTTGGAGTTCTTTTTTCTCTTGCCCTGTTCTCAATGTTATTTGGGGTCGGAGCAAATGTCTTCCTCCTCCACTCTCCTCTATCATTCGCCATTTCAACACTCACTTCGACCTCCATAGTCGAGTGGATAGTACACCGGTTTCAAGGTGTCGCCATCTCTGAGGTCCTGGGTTCGAATCCCGGTGGGGGCAGATGTTTGTGTGATGAATGCGAGCATTTGTACTTTAGTCATGGTTGTTGATATATATTTCAATAAAATTATTTATATATGTATAATATATGTATGTCTATCCGTTACCCTAGATCCCATAGCACAAGCCTTACAGAGCTTACCTTGGGTTAGGCTAATTGGTGTAAGTGTAACAAATATTTACATTTACATATTTACATTTACTTCGTTCTTCAATATATCATTCATACAGTCCATCCATCTTTTGTTTGGTCTTCCTCTCCATATATCAAATCAAAATAATCTTTATTCAACATAGACCTTTACAGGCACTTATTGACGTCAACAAACAAAACAAATAAAAAGCTTAAAAAAAAAACAAAAACCTTATCCGTACGTACGAATAAGGAAAAAAAAATATTAACTCGACACCTGTTCGGAAATTGGGAGAGCCTTCTCGAGAATTTCTCAATGTTAATAAACTTTTCAATGTTAATAATTATAATAATATAACATAAAAATACAATATAGTATAAGATACAATCGTACCTAATACGATTACAGTCGTATGTATGTTTACATACACATATAAATATAATACAATATTATAAATAATGTTGTTACCAAACATGGCTCTATGAATATTGTCCCTATTCCCAAATACTGTGATCATTTAGATAGTCACTTACTTTATAATAACCTTTACTCATGAGTGTCTTTTTGATATGGATTTTAAATTTATATAAAGGCAAATCAATGACACTTGTGGAAGTTTGTTAAACGTAGATATACATTTCCCCAAGAACGAACAGCTAGTTTTATGGAGTCTGAACATTGGAACGGCAAGTTTATTTTTGTTTCTAGTATTCACATTATGTAGATCACTGTTTTTATTGAATTTATTATAGTTTCTATATACAAAAACTAAATTATCATATATATATTGACTAGCTAAAGTTAAAATATAAATTTCTTTGAACAATTCTTTTAGGGATTCTCTAGCCCGTAAACAGTAAATAGCACGAATCGCTCTTTTTTGTAAAAGGAAAATACTCTCAATGTTAGCCGCTGATCCCCATAGCAGCAGTCCATAGGACATAACACTATGAAAGTAGCTGAAATATGGCGATGATACCGTATTTTGCAGGGTTGAACGTTCGTGAGAAGGCGAAGCAACTGGTGAACCTGCTCAAAGACGATGAACGCTTGAAGAATGAACGCACGCGCGCGCTCAAGGCGAAGCAGCGGTTCGCGCAAACGACCAGCGCGTTCGGTAGCGACGGCGCGCTGGACTCACCCACCAGCCCCACGTATCCCCCGGTTAGTACGAATACTACAACTATTGATTCTTGGACAATAATCGTCCAAATTTTTTTTTCCTACCACCCTTTCAGGACGTATTTTTTAGCTGATAAGAAGAATGGGCGCAAGAAACTTATCAGCTTTATCAAAAGTAATTTAACAACATTTACAATAAATTATGTCGTTATCATACATATGTACATATGTGTTTAGAATTTATAAGGGAAAACAAATATTACACTTCAGAATGTATCCTCAAATCAACACCAAGCATTGGCATCATTTAAATAATCATTGACTTTGTATTTAGCCCTTACTCATTAGCGTCTTTACAATTATACAATACAATTCAGCTACACTATGTGGAATCTTGTTATAAAAAAATATACATTTGCCCATAAAAGACCCTCTAGTTTCTTGTAGCCTGTACGTTGGAACGGCAAGTTTATTTTTATTTCTTGTGTTTAAATTATGCATTTGAAAATTAGTATGAAATGTGTTACAATTTTTGTACACACAAATCAAATTTTCATAGTCACTCAAGGTCACTGATGGCAGCGTATTGAAGACAGTGTACCTCGCACTGCGTCGGTCTATTGTTAACTGTTGTATCCTGGCTTATATAATAATAATAACTCTTTATTGCTAATAAGGATACAATTTAGATTAATGAAGTCTCTGACTCCTAAACTAGTCAAAGACTGTTTCTTAGGAATCAGTGGCCTCTCCCACTATAGTCACAGACATGGTTTATATAAACTATAAATTAATTTACAAAATAAAACAAAGTAAAGTTAATAAAAATACATTTCCCAATTGCTGGCTGGCTGGCTTGGGGGGAATAACTTCTAAATTATATTGGAGAGATCCCAGAGGGTAGTCTTGAAAGTAGTTTTAGGTAGCCGTCTATTTTGAACAGTGATTCCCAACCTGCAAGCTGCAAGGGGTCTGCGTGAACGACAAAATATTTGGGGTCCATGAAATGAAAATGGGGGCCTACGGTAATTTATCTGAATACAAAGGTTCCGATTTTTTTTGTGTCATAGACCCTTTTCCATGATTTTCGGTCTTAGTTAGACCCCCTACTTACCTGATATGAAATGGATGGAATGTCTACATCCTAAATTTACAAAATTTTATCAATACATATATAATATTATTTTTTACTTAAAAGTACTTTTATAAATAATGTATTAGTATTTCTATCAGAAGTATAACGTGTGTAAATAAGTACTGTCAGTGTATGTTGTACCCCCAAATTTTTGTTGCGCTGACGTAGCAGGTTGTCATAGCCCTCCAGGTGTCGATATAGATCACTTAGAATGGAATTACTGTTCTAATATAAGGACATAACATTATTTATAAAACTACCTATGAAGTAAAACATGTATTATATATGTTTACAACTTTGTAAGTTATAGGATGTAGGCATTAAATATGAGGTAAATAGGGGGTCTACCCAAAACCGAGAAACATGGTAAAAAGGGTCTACGACACGAAAAAGGCTCGAGTGCTGGGTTTTTTTTATAGGATAGGGCAGCAAACGAGCAAACGGATCACCTGATGGTAAGCGATAACCGTTGCCCATGGACACCCGCAACACCAGAGGAGTCACAGATGCGTTGCTGGCCTTTTAAAAGGGAATAAGGGGGGAAGGGGGGGGTTGGACCTCCGGTACCCTCACTCACTCGGCGAAGCGCAAGCGCTATTTTACGCCGGTTTTCTGTGAGGCCGTGGTATCACTCCGGTCGGAAAACGCAGTGTACGCAGACTGGTTATTATTATTAGAAAGTGCCGTTGCGCAGGTGGACAACGCGTCGGGTCCGGTGGGCAGTGGGGGCGGGGGCGGGGGCGGCGGCGGCGGCGCGTACGGCGCGCGCGACGCGGAGCTGGCGCGGCCGCTGACGGCGGGCGAGGAGGAGCTGCAGCTGCAGCTGGCGCTGGCCATGTCGCGCGAGGAGGCCGAGCGCGACGAGCGCCGCCGCCGCTCCGACGACGTGCGGCTGCAGCTGGCGCTCAGCCAGTCGCACCAGGACTTCGCGTGAGTCCCCTCTCCACCTGCGCCCCACCTCAGAGGAGCCGCAGCTGCAGCTGGCGCTCAGTCAGTCGCACCAGGACTTCGCGTGAGTCCCCCCTCCACCTGCGTGAGTCCCTCCTGCACCGCTTACGTACATTGCATAACCGAATGCCGTAATAATAAAAACAACATTTGTATATAGCAACTAGCTGACCCGACAGACGTTGTCCTGTCAAATGTCTCAAATGTTGTCACTGTATGTAAAAAAGATTTTCCCGCTTTTCTGTTAAAATTTTTCTCCTGAATTTTCTTGGCTAAGTAACAGCGTCTGGTCGGTCGGCAGGTCCAACGGCACGGTGGAGAAGAAGCCGGAGCCCGCGTCCCACCTGCTGGACCTGCTGGACGTGAGCCTGGCGCCCGCGCCCACGCCCACGCCCAGCGCGTGGCCCTCGCCGCCTCAGGTAAGCCGACACGGCACCAGCCAATTCCACCAAAACTCATTCCTTTGATTCTCTTATTTTTCCTGACACAATATAAAATAGAAATATACTCTTCATATATTGAAGGCTTTTATATTAGCTTCACTTGTAACTGGGTAGACGACAATTTTTTAAATTCAATGTATAATAAGAATACTATTTTAAGTGAAAAATATTGTAGAACCAACAGTACACCTGCGCCTATTACTTTTGAAGATACATCGACATCGGGTCGCTCAAAAACCCTCCATACTAAAAACACTGCAATCGTGACGTCATAATTCAGTAAACTCTCCTAATTTGTATGAGCGTATAAACAAATTTTTAAATAACTTTGGTATTTGTACGTTTATAGGTATACTTTCTATATTAAAAATGACACATTTAATGTGAGAATGTTAGAAATGTGTCCGTTTCATTAGAATTACGTAAATAATAATTGCTTATTTTTTTAGAAATCTAAAAACAATATAAATTTATAATTAAACTGAAATTTCTATATTGACATACTTTCTTTAGATATAAATTGTTCAAATTAGATAATTATAATATAAAAACGGCCATAATCAGTTGTAGTTGTCTACCCTACTATGTAAGAAAATCTTGGAATCTTAATTTGACCCACTTCCCGGTCTCCGATTGAGCTGAAATTTTGCATGCACGTATAAGTCGTATCACAATGCATGGTTATGTGTGTGACGTCACTCTAAATCCAACATGGCGTCATTCCCAAGATGGCGGATTAATTATTTTTAATGCGCCCCTACAATATGGGTATCAAATGAAAGGGCTTGCAAAGAACACATCGATAAATAGTGTGACGTCACTCTTAATCCAATATGGCGGACATTCCCAAGATGGCGGACTAATTATTTATAATGCACCCCTACAATATGGCTATCAAATGAAAGGGTTTGCAAAGAACACATCGATAAATAGTGTGACGTCACTCTTAATCCAATATGGCGGACCAATTATTTATAATGCACCCCTACAATATGGGTATCAAATGAAAGGGCTTGCAAAGAACACCTCGATAAATAATGTGACGTCACTATTAATCCAATATGGCGGACATTCCCAAGATGGCGCACTAATTATTTATAATGCACCCCTACAATATGGGTATCAAATGAAAGGGCTTGCAAAGAACACCTCGATAAATAATGTGACGTCACTCTTAATCCAATATGGCGGACATTCCCAAGATGGCGGACTAATTATTTATAATGCACCCCTACAATATGGGTATCAAATGAAAGGGTTTGCTAAGCTTGGTTTTTTAGTCGGAAAATAAATTAAAAGTAATTTTTTTTTAATACAAGCTTTTATTAAATGCGCTGAAAAGAACAAAATAAACTTTTACATATTTGCTTGTCGTTAAAAGTATTATATAAGTAAGCAAATCACGCGACCTTTTATTATTACCATTTTCATTTTATTATGTAGACAATTCGATGAATTTTACTATAACATCTATATTTGAGATTATTTAAATTATTACCAATTTTATTTTATACATAAATATTTTATTATACAGACATCGTTTAAACTATATACTCAATATTATAAGAATAATAATTAATTGTGAAATGAAATAAATAAAACTAAACTAAACATAACATTGCATATATATTGAACCGTAGTGTTGAAAAGGTTTTAACTAGATTGCGAAAAATCAGAGGGTATTAATAATTTTATGTTTATTTTTCTTTTATGATACCAGCCAATGGATTTGGATTTTAGTATATTTACGGATTCCATGGTAAGGCGTGTGTGCGCTTTGTTTGTTTGTTTGTCAGTTTGGTATTTTTGTAGACGCTCTGTCGCTTGTGGATTCATATTGGAGTGAATTTGTAATAATTTGTCTGTAAACAGAAATATTTTTTTTTAATTTACCTTAGTTTTGATTTTACGTCAGTCGTATCCGCTTGGGTTAGTTTGATCTTACCTGTTTCTTCGTAATGAAATTTGTAAAGGGTTGCTGATTTGCTGCGAATCTCACAGTGACTTCATGTACTATAGGCGACTGTAGTCACATACCGCCAAATGGGCAGTCGTTTGTCAATACCAGAGGTCGGAATTTGGTAGTTATTTATTTATAGATCACCAACATAATAAACATTTACACCAACGAATAATAATCATGTTAAATGCTCTAGCCTAATGCTATTATAATTATAGGTGATGACAGCATTTATTTTTTCTAAGAGTAACTCCCAAATATAAAAAAAAACTATGAAAAAATTAAAAAATTAAAATGAAAACAAAGACAGAAATAGACAAGCACAAATAACTTAAAACTAACTAGTACCTAAAGAGGAACTAATGAGTACCTGTCTTATTTAAAATAAATACAAATAACTTATACAAAAACTATAAAAGAGACTTTTTAAATTGGCGGATGCCATCCGCGAACAAATCCAATTCAGTAGACTTTGACAAACTGTTAAATTCTCTCATAAGCCGATTTAATGGTGCATTTTGACCGAGATTGGTTCTACTGAATCCGGTCGCCCGTATGTTGAAGCGAGATTTGCGTGGAAGCCTTGACGTGCCGACAAGGAAAGGCCTTCTAACAATTCTGGAGCTTCGAGGATGCCATTCGCCAATTTTAACAGAAATAGCATGTCGTGCACACGTCTTCGATTTGATAGAGAACTCATTTATTTATGTACTTACATCAAAATTGATATTAACGTGGACCTTCCCGGGATTTCTAATGGACAATCCCGTGTGGCCCACAATATTACAAATAAATAATATTAAAGATAGACAAATAACACTAAGATAATTAACACACAATTTTTATTGGTTGGAATAGTGTATCAACTCAAAATCGAACATTTTTCAGAATCAACAAAAAACTTACTACTCACTTCATGTAATAGTTGCAAATTGAATAACTGTCACACAAGTTTTTTAATTTATCCTTATTCTGTTTTTGCACTAATCGAACGACGGTCTTGATCACGCGTGAGGAATCAAATGTTGCGTGTGTTTATAGTATTATGTCAAGTACGACGTTTTGAGTTGATACACTATTGTATTATTAGTGCGATATATCAGATTGAAAATGCAGCTGGTTTTGATTTATTTGATTAACAATAACAACTAACTTAACTGGCTAAGACCTAATTTCACCATACTCTGTTTGTTTAAATAACGTCTTGTTAAACCGTTAACAGCTTGTTAGAGTTAGCAAGTGTCCCACCATGTGCAAACAAGAGATTAGTTAGCTTGATGGACTGTTAAATTTAATGACTGCTCTAGTGGTTCGTTAATCTGTAACAGACGATTATTTTACTGTCAAGATGGACGCGGCGTACAATTTTATTATGGATGACGAAGATTTTTTAACAAATTTAGATACTTTAGACAGCATAGTACGACGTCCGAGGATTTTTAAAGAACGGCGTGACTATTTCGACGAATAAAAGCTAAGTAAAATCACTACCTAGGTATTTTACAAATCAAAGAAAATACCTACCACGAACGAAAACACCACGAAACGTCAATCAAATACCTACACCATGGAATTATTTAATAAATAATAATAATAATATTTTTTTATAATTCCATGACCTACACAAACAATAGAGAAATAACCTGGCAAAACCAAATATTATGCGCTTGCTTTAGAAACTTATAGAGAGAACGACAATTTAATTTGTTCACATTGTATTGCTACTTGACACATTATACGACCAGTAGAAATTAGACGCATTTCCGTATAGTAAGAGTGATGCACGACGACACTATTATTTGGTTGTATTACAAATTGAATGAACGTTTCGCAATTCATTCAGTTAACGGTTGATTTAGTAATGGCTTGTTAATTTTACAATGTAGGATCTAGAATAACTAAACAACTCTGTTAATTTTAACAAGCCATTACACAACAGACGATTAGTTTAAGTTTGGTGAAATTAGGTCTAAGGTTATTATTAGAGATCGGATAATCATATTTACTTAAAGTTAGTTTAAGACAAAGTATGGAAACGGCTTTTTATTGTTTGGTTAAAAATCCCGGATTGCGGAATTGGATAGCCGGATGTTTATTTATTTACCTAATTTAGTTTTTGACAAAGTATGGAACTGTCTTTTTATTTTATTTTCATAAATAAAAATCCCGGAATTCCGGTACTGTAGGACATTTTGGTAATTCAGAGTGAGATACTAGACCATACTTACGCCCGGGCACCATTTCTGTTTTTTTATTCAATTATTTAATTGATTATTGTTTTAGTCAAACTAGCTCACTACTTTCGTATAACACTCTTCATGTAATAAATCGTACATTCATAAATCGCACGGGGAACTGAAACTAAACTTCATGTAATACGTATGCATAGTTGTATAAATGAACCCGGAGTCTCGGTCTTTTGAAAATAAATACCACGTGCTAATTTAGTAATTTTCAAACAATATCACTACGTTAAATTTGCAGTCCCGTATTTTCCCGCGATTTTTATTTAACAAAATGTATTTTAAAAAGCCGCTTCCATAATTTGTGAGCCAAAAATTAACTTTAGGTAAATATGCATCCGATTATCCGATATCTAGTTATTATAGACAATATTGGCTCATTTTATTTTCTACTGCTACAGACAGATAGAGTTACTTTCGCATTTATAACGTAAGGAAGCTTAGAATCCCTAAGTTCTGCGGTGATTATGTCGGCCTCCAAAGCTAGCCTGAGCCTGACTAAGCTCAGCCTCGGTCTAGGTCAGAAGGGCTGTACGGTTTTTATAGGTGAAACCACGTTATGAATGGCAACATTAAAATAGTGGTAGCGTTGATGCGTCCAGTTGAGTGATCATCACACCCTTGTGCCGCAGGAGTCCCCGCCGGAGGCGTGGTCGCCCGCGGGGGCGGGCAGTCCCGCCGCCCAGCGCTGGCCGCCCGCCCCCGCCGCCGCCGCCCCCGCCGACCCCTGGGCGCCGCTGCAACTGGTAACCCACCCCACTTACCTGCACTACCACTCTACCTAATAATATCAATATACCACAGGCAGAACTGTAAAAAAACCTATAATAATATAATAACTAAGTTATATTTTTATGAAGTGTAAAAAATTAAGCACTTTTTATCTCTCTTCTCTATCGCTCGAATTAATGACACTTTGTCATCAGTACACAGATTCTATCTTTTACTCGCCATGTTTACAGTTCGAAAATTCAAACGCCACTAAGAGTACAAAACAAAAAGTTGAGCAATAAGACTTTTTATTATTACTCGCGTCAAGTCGAGCACTAGTAGTGTCCGTCACATATTACTAGCGTTACGTCACATATTACTAATGTCACGTCACACATCACAAATGCACGTCACACATTACTAATGTCACGTCACCTATTACTAGCGTCACGTCACACATTACTAGCGGCACGTCACCTATTACTAGCGTCACGTCACACATTACTAATGTCACGTCACATATTACTAGCGTCACGTCACACATTACTAGCGTCACGTCACACATTACTAGCGTCACGTCACACATTACTAGCGTCACGTCACACATTACTAATGTCACGTCACATATTACTAGCGTCACGTCACACATTACTAATGTCACGTCACACATTACTAATGTCACGTCACATATTACTAGCGTCACGTCACACATTACTAATGTTACGTCACATATTACTACCGTCACGTCACATATTACTAATGTCACGTCACACATCACAAATGCACGTCACACATTACTAGCGTCACGTCACACATTACTAATGTCACGTTACACATTACTAGCGTCACGTCACACATTACTAATGTCACGTCACACATTACTAGCGTCACGTCACACATTACTAATGTCACGTCACATATTACTAGCGTCACGTCACACATTACTAGCGTCACGTCACACATTACTAGCGTCACGTCACACATTACTAATGTCACGTCACACATTACTAATGTCACGTCACATATTACTAGCGTCACGTCACACATTACTAATGTCACGTCACACATTACTAATGTTACGTCACATATTACTAATGTCACGTCACATATTACTAGCGTCACGTCACACATTATTAGCGTCACGTCACACATTACTAGCGTCACGTCACACATTACTAATGTCACGTCACACATTACTAATGTTACGTCACATATTACTACCGTCACGTCACATATTACTAATGTCACGTCACACATCACAAATGCACGTCACACATTACTAGCGTCACGTCACACATTACTAATGTCACGTTACACATTACTAGCGTCACGTCACACATTACTAATGTCACGTCACACATTACTAATGTCATGTCACACATTACTAATGTCACGTCACACATGACTTACGTCAAATCAAACACAACTCGCGTCACGTCATACATTACTAGCATCAAGTAAAACATTACTCGTGTCACATATTACTTACGCCAAATCAAACAATACTGGCGTCACGTCACACATTACTAAGCGTCTTACCTTGTATGCACATAGAGCTTGTATTTCAGATGTACAGTGTACATATGAAATACAGTCTGCTTGGGTACCTATTTCTGCCGCGAAATAGCAGTGCTCGCATTGCTGTGTTCCGGCGTGAAGGGGAAGATAGGCAGTGACATCGCTGGGTACTGTGACTTGACACCTTATGTCACACGTTGGCGACGTGCACTGTGCTTTTGTGAGGGTTCAGATATGCTGCGAATTTCACAGGAACCACGTCTACTAACGCCATTTATTATTTAGTGGGCAGTCTGTTAACAAAATATAACTTTTTTTTTGTTCAGACTTCTCTATGGTTATATAAAAGTTATTAGTATTTAAATAAATAAAGAACTTTATTTCTTTATGACGTCGTAATTGAGTAAACTCGCCTAATTTGTATGAGCCTAGAAACAAAATTAAAAGAAACTTTGTTATTTGTACGTTTATAGGTTTACTTTCTATATAAAAACATGTTACATTTAATGTGGGAATGCTAGAAATGTGTTCGTTTCATTTGAATTACATAAACAATTATTGCACATATGTAGTTATCTAAAAACAATATTGATAAAAAATTTAACAGTAATTTTTATATTGGCATATTTTCATGAGATATAAATCGCTCGAATTAGATAATTACAGTATAAATAAAAACTCCACCCTATTCTGGTTTTTTTTCCAAAAGACTCCTATTCGTATATACGAGTTAAGACAATAAAAGAGGGTGAGGGCGGGCGTTGAACGAGGGTTATGTGGATGTTGAATAAAGTTGAATGTTTCGTTTGGCCGCTCCAGGCGAAGTCCCCCGTGTCCGTGTCGTCGCCGTCGTCGGGCTCGCTGGAGCAGTTCGACGCGCTGTCCCAGCGGCCGGTGCCTTCCGCCGCCAACAATAACATGGAACCGGATCCGTTCGATCTATCGGCGCTGGGTAAGTCACGGAGACGCTTACTCTCTGCTCTCCACCCAAACTTGGCCAGAGATGCACGAACACACACAATAAATGCAAAACAAAATTCATTTCAGGCAATTATAGCATATATTAACAATAAATGGGACTGTCATCACTACAGCAAAAATCTCGGACAATAGGCTAGTTGACAAAATTTGGAAATTCGTTTCAAACTATATTTTAGTATCTATTTTACCCCTAATATACATTATTTTTAGAAAAATAGGCTTTTTTCATAAGTATTTTTCTTTTTTAGAAATGAACTTATAATTGACTTCGAAAAAGGCGAAGACTGTCATGGCGTCTTGAATGACGTCACTCCTCGCGAAACAATCGAGTTTGTTTATGTCAGTCGACGAGATCATTATAATAAATAATGAATCCCTCTTATTATAAATACTGTATAGTGCCCAAATGTGCACGACGATAAAAACGCCAAACAAATTATTTATATACAAAATCTGTGTTTGCTGCGAAAAATTTCCCAAGCATAACGGCGTCAATTTTGGGCAAATTACTGTTGTTTGCTTTGGTAAATCCTGATTCCATGGTAAATATCCGTATCTCTTAAGATTAAACTCAAAACAAACTGTATTAATTTAACAATAGTCTGTGAAAACAAAGTCTATCAAAATAACCTGTTCAGTGTTCACTGACAGCACAGATTAGATAGATGATGTACAGCTACACTACAACCGTGTATTTCGCGAGGCGTGACGTCACACTTCTCTGATTGGTGTTTAATGTCACGTGATTAAATAAATAATTTTGCCGATTTTAATTTCCAAAAATATTAGTAATCTTATATTATTTTAATAAAAAAGTTGTTTTTTTGTTTACTACATATCATGATTAATCACTAAAAACTCTAAGCCATCCGATTAATTCTTACTGGAAACAAGCCTATTCAGCGAAATATTAGGTTACGGAACTTTGCAACTGTTCTCTACCAAAAGCATTGGGGCATTGCATTGGGTATAGATGCGCAAACACCCACAATAAATAAAAAAATAATTCGATTTATTTAGTGCAATTATAGCCAATATTAACAAGAAATAGGACTGTCACTACTACAGCAAAAATCTCGGACATTTCAGCGAAATATTAGGTTATAGAGTTTTGCAACCGCTCCCTACCAATAGCTTGTGCAGAGATGCTAGAACACCTACAAGAAACAAAAAATTAATTTGATTTATTTCAGGCAATTATAGCCCATATTAACAAGAAATAGGGCTGTCACCACCATAGCAAAAATCTCGGACATTGCTCTCTATCAAAAAGCTTAGACAGAGATGCACGAATATTGTGCATCTATATCGCAGAGAAAATAAAAATGGCATTTCGAAAAATAAAATTTTGAATAGTCATAATTTGTTTTGGAATTAATTAAATGTGGCAAATAAGCTTGTGTCACATTTGAATGGTCTTGTAAAATTTATGCTATCAATATCTGATACGATCGAGAATTCTATGTGATTTTTTTGAGACTTCATAATTTTTGAAAACCTGTAGCTGCTAAACCCACCGCTAAAAATATACACATGTCGTAATCTTATTTTCTTCTTAAATTTAACCTTTCGATTCCAATAGGTCTCTGCTACGCTCGAGTAAATACACATTTAGCATCCTGGCCTCCCCTACTACTAACAGTATCGTTGACATTATTCATAGAGCCATGTTTGGTAACAACATTATTTATAAAATTGTATTATTTTTATATGTGTATGTAAACATACATACGACTGTAATCGTATTAGGTATAATTGTATCTTATATTGTATTTTTATATTATACTAGCGCACCCGACAGACTTCGTCCTGTCAAAAAGATTGGTACAGTGGCAGTTTTTTGTTCCTAATTATTTTATAGATAATGTCGCATAGCCAACCAAATCGCAAAAAAAGTCTAAATGACCTATTACATATTGTGGCTATTCAATTTTGGAACGTGACATTAAATCCTCCAACGATGTATTCTGTGCTCCAACGCACGCACGCACACTGTTTTGATAGATATGATTGAATTTCAACTATATGTAGCGTTAATAAAGCGCAAATTGACTCTTTGATGTTAGGAACACACCTTCATTGCTTAGACAACAGTGAGTGCTTGCAATATGAACTTTATACAATAACAATAAAGCTCAATTCGACTGTACGTTCTAGTTAGAAAACGTTTGCATGGGAAAATAAAAGGGCTGTTTTTAGGGCATTACCGATAAATATTCGAATTTTCCTCATTGTAAAAACCCTCCTTGAACTTCAACAAAAAAGAATTGGCCAAATTGGTCCAGGCGTTGTTGAGTTATGAGCTTACCAACACATTTTGCGATTCATTTTTTATATATAAGATTATTATAATTATTAACATTGAAAAGAGGAGATAAAAAATAGACCTTCAGAGTTTCTTGCCTGTTCTTCTCGAGAAGGCTCTCCAATTTCCGAACAAGTGTCGAGTCAATTTTTTTTTCCTTATTCGTACATACGGCAAGGTTTTTGTTTTTTTTTAAGCTTTTTTTTGTTGTTTTGTTTGTTGACGTCAATAAGTGCCTGTAAAGGTCTATGTTGAATAAAGATTATTTTGATTTTGGTTGTGTTTTATGCAGGCGGTGGGGGCGGTGCGGGCAGTGCGGGTGCCGCGCGGTCGCCGGCCGCGTTCCTGGGACAGAACTCGGGGCTGGTGAACCTGGAGCGGTTGTTGGCGGCGCCGCCGCACAACCCCTTCCAACCCCCGCCGCGCCACGTGTTCCAGCCGCCGCCGCCCGTGAGTACCCCCACCCCACTCACCCACTCACCCACTCATGGCGTCCCTCCCCTTCACCACGCCCAGCTTCTACCTGCCTCCCCCTACCTCATCAATAGTGCTCAGAATAGCTACTGTAATTTTATGTACTCGCAGAAAGAAAGTCAATGTAAGCTTAACATGGATAAACCTAATCAGCGTGATTTCCGGGACCTTAAATAATGCAATGCAATGGAACTTGTGTCATTTTATATTATTACTAGCTATCTGCCCGCGGCTTCGCACGCGTGGTTTTTTTTTTATACTATAGGGCAGCAAACGAGCAGACGGATCACCTGATGGTAAGCGATAACCGTTGCTCATGGAGATCCGCAACACCAGAGGAGTCACAGATGCGTTGCCGGCCTTTTAAAAAGGAATAAGGGGGGAAGGGAGATGCGCCTCCGGTACTCTCATTCATTCGACGAAACACAGCGCAAGCGCTATTTTACGCCGGTTTTCTGTGAGGGCGTGGTATCACTCCGGTCGATTCGTGCCGAAGCATGGTTCTCCCGGTAATTTTAATTTCGAGATTAAGTCTATAGAGGGTTAAGGGTCATAGCTTTTGCCCACGGCTACATATGCGCGGAAGTCGGTTTATAACGCGAAGGTTTTATCGCGCATCCCGTGGGACTATCCGTTTTTCCGAGATAAAAAATACTGCAAAACCTCGCTCAAGAATCACTCAATCTATTTATGAAAACCGCATGAAAATCTGTGCAGTAGTTTTTGAGCGAAGCCTTTATTGCGCATCCCGTGGGATCTGTCGATTTTTCCGGGATAAAAAGTAGCCTATGTTACTCTTGGATTGGGCAGCAGGCGATGCAATGCGGCCGCCACCCTTTTGGCTCGGGGGACCAACCGCACGAAATGCTCCTCGAAGCTCCAGCGGCGGTCCAGGGTGAGGCCCAGGTACTTGATGTACGGCCCCACCGGGACCGCCGCGTCACCCACCCGGATCCGGCAGCTGGGTGGTTCCCGGCGCCTCAGAAGGCCGTGGAACCATAGCGCCTCGGTTTTGTGAGGCGCTATTTCTAAGCCCAGCCGGCGGATCGGCCGCACGACACATGCCACCCCAAGCTCGGCAAGCCTGAGCACCGGCCCGAAGTCGGCCCCAGTCGTCACGACGAGAGTGTCGTCAGCGTAGCAGACGACACTCTCGCCGCGAGAAAGACTGGTGCGAAGGACCGCGTCATATGCGAGGTTCCATAGCAGGGGTCCCAACACCGACCCCTGCGGAACGCCGCATTCGACCCTCCTCGACGTTTCTAGTATGGTGGCCCAGAACACAACTGAGCACAGCAAAAGCGAAACTACAAAGACTACAACGCTTAGCAACCATATCCACTACTGGATGTAGGAAGACCACACCATCAGACTCCCTGGAATACCTCTTGCAACTAAGGCCCTTAGACCTAGTAATACAAGAGGAGGCAAAATCTAAGGCTGAGGCTGCCCTAAGACTGAGATCGCAGGGACTTTGGAAAAACAATACAGGAAAAACACATACGATAATCCTAGACTGGAGCACGAAAGACACTCCTCTTCTAGATGCACCCATGGATAGAATACCATGTCAACATATCTTTGACAGGAAATACCATATCCAACTAACAGCAGAATGGAAAGACTACTCTAACATCCAAGAAGTTAGGAAATACACCGACGGCTCCAAGACCACCTCTGGAACCGGGGCCGGCGTCTTTTCAAATGACCTAAACATCAAATTATCCATAACCTTAGATAAACGAAATTCGATCTTCCAAGCAGAATGCATTGGCATCACCCGAGCGGCACAGGCGATTGCGACCAGAGGTCTTACAAACTCAAACATAAAGATAATCTCGGATAGCGCATCGGCCTTACAGGCCCTCCAAAACAATACTATCAATTCTGTCCTTACACTGGAGTGCCATAACACGCTCCAAGCCATTGCAGACACAAACCGGGTAACCCTGCAGTGGATAAAAGGACACAGTGACTCACTCGGAAACGACGCGGCAGATGAGTTGGCAAAAAGGGGCAACAACACGAAAGTGTATGGACCAGAACCCCTAATGCCCATTCCACAGGCAGAAGTTAAAACCTGGCTGCGCAAGAGAACAGAGGAACTACACCTAAAAGAATGGATAGCCAAGGAGGGGTGCAAGCGAACGAAGGAAGCAGTCCCGGTACCTTGCAAGAGGCTTGCCCATTCCCTTATCAAACTAAAGAGAGACAAGATCCGAAAGGTCATAGCTACCATAACTGAACATTGCCTTTTAAACAAACACCTGTACACAATTGGCATAACAGACAGCCCCTTGTGCAGAGGATGCATGGAGGATGAGGAAACGCCACAGCATGTTCTTATGGAATGTGCAAGTGTGGCCAACCAACGGAAGAAACTTCTCCATTCCCCGGCGTCCCTGCCAGAAGCATGCAGCAGCCCGCGGAGGCTGCTGGCGTTCTGGGAGGAACTGGGATGGATGGAGTAGGAGCCTTCTCCTATGCGCACAATGGCCCAATCATGAGGCTAAGTGCGGTGGAGCCCAGCCAAACTAACTAACTACAGATTTAATACAAGCACAATAAATAATGGAGGAAAATAAAGAAACACTCGCACATATTACTTTTCTGTTACTAGACGAAAGTTGTAAACTTTCCTTTATCTTGTTTGGGAGTGATTTATTTGCGGTTTGTGATCAATGCAGCTCGATGTGAATGTATGTTTGTTGCAGCCGAAGCTGTCGATCAACGAGCTGAAGCAGCAGCAGCTGGGGTTGGCGGGCGCGCCGTTCCCGTCGGCGTCCCCACCCCCACCCCCGGCGCCGGCCGCCGACCCGTGGGCGCCGGCGCCGGCGCCGCCCCTCGCGAGCGCCGCGCCCCCCGCCGGCGGCTCGCCCTGGTCGCCGCCCGCCACGCGGCACACCCCCAACCCCTTCCTCTCCTAGCCCTCCCGCAGGTGAGTTTGTTTGCTTACTTACGCACACACGCCGTCGCTCTACCTAAAATATCTTTTCTCTCAATGAAAGTTGAAGATGATGCAATTTTATATGAGCATAGTTTGAGGAGCGGGGATGAACATTGAATTATTTTTACCTCGGGGAAAATATATCTTTCCTATGGGAAAATCTAATATCTTAAAGAATTATGCTACAATTTTATATGAGAAGTTTTAAAACGTTGCATATTTTTTACCTCGGGAAAATATATTTTTCCTGTGGGAAAACCATCAATTTAAATTATGGTGCAATTTTGTATAACAATAATTTTGAACTAACGATGTACATGGAATAATTTTTACCCCGGGAGAATATATTTTTACTGCGGGAAAATCTAACATCACAAGAATTCTGGTGCAACTTGTATGGCGGTCATTTTAGAACCGGGAATGAACATTGAGTAATTTTTACCTCGGGAAAATATCTTTTTCCCGTGGTAAAATCCAACATATCAACAAATTCTGGTGCATTTTTGTATAGTAATCTTGTTTTATGTACATTAATTTTGTCATCATTCATTCATTCAATGTTTTCATTACAGAGTCGAAGTACGTAGCCTTATCAGGTACCACTCGCCTGTAAAAACTATCGCCTGTGCCTAACACATGGAAACATGGGATCTCTGGACGTCCTCAACCGGGATCAACCGGGATCAACCAGGAGTCGCCACACCTGGCCCAGGTCTGTCTGTACACACCAAGGTAGGACATGCATTGACCATACAACAGGGGATAATAAATAATGATTCAACAACGAGATAAGATTTTTCTTATAAAATGTTAAAAAGGAAATTACTTATGTCAGTGCATCTCTTTCCCTCAACAACAGCTGTACATATGCAAGACAGAAAGAGAATGATAACTATCTTGCTCGTGTCTTTATAACAAAATATTCTGTCACACAATAATGTATCTTAGCCCCTAGCGTTTGGTGCTACATTCAAAGTAAATCGTTTGTCTGTCTTAATGAAATGCCAGTTATTGCCTTATTTTTCAAAAAGGTCAACAAATCTTGTTCGATTCTGTTTTACAAAGCCCTTAGGATAGAAATAACAGCTTTAATACCTAATCGCATATAAATAAAATAGTATGAATAACATTAGGAATAAAGTTAATTTACTTCATTTTTATTTTTATTATCCGTGCACAAATACTTTTTTTATGGGCTTATTCTAACACGATTGTTTCAAAGACAATTCTGGCATTTTCATTATGCAAATTTATCGTTACATTTATCACAAAATAATATGAAAATTATACACATACAACGGAGTCGATATCCCTTCGTTACAACAGACGAGTTGGCACTTAAACCGAACTAATATATTTGTTTTTGCGAAATGTTTATTTATTTAATACCTGTTTTAGAATGGTGAGTGGGGTACATGAATTTGCAATTATAAAATATAAAATCATATACATATGTATAGTGGACGGTCAGCACGGAAACGTTGAGACGTTTTACCTGTGAATTTCTCTGCTGACCGTGCTTGGTGGTAGGACAAACTAAACTAAGTTAGGATCGGTATACAAATTGTGAATGTATGTCTCTGCATAGACTGGAATATGCTGTGTTGTAAGTTAGGATGCCGCTGTGTTTAGGTGTGCTGCATACAAGGCGTTTGTATTAAGTAACTCGACTTAGAAACAGCAGGACCAAATTTAAATGTCAAACGAATATTGGTCAATTATTTGTTAAGTATAGACAATATAGATATGGCAGTGTTGCCAGTTTGGAAAATATAATAATTTGTACCGTAGATTTTTGTCATCCCAATGAAATCTGTTGTCGTTGATCGTGGTAAATGAAATTTTCAACGGATGTGTTTGTATGTAGCACACTGGAATGTCCAGTGGGAATACATAAGTGAAGGATTCTAACAGCTCGCTGGGTCCCTTCCTCTTGTTCATATTAATATTATTAAACACTGTGTGTTTGTTAAAGATACCATTGACAATTCCTCCAGACGACTATTTGATTTAATAAAAAGCAAAATAAATTGACAATAATTTTTTTACATTTGTCGATGGTTCCTGAAAATGGTGATTGAAAATTTCACTGTAATTTGTTTGTTGGTGATCGAAATAGTATGTAACGGTGTGTCACAAGCAGTGATATTATGTGATTTGATAATTTTAAATCAATAAATAACCTTGTCAGTTGATGAAACTTAATAAAATATTTTTTGACTTTATTGATTTTTATCGCAATCAATTTTTTTTTATTTTTTTCATTGTTCTACTTTTTTTCTACATAAGTATTTTAATACTATTATTGTCTTGTGTTTAGTACCTAAGAACTGTGAGATCTTGGGTTGAATTTCCAATTCAAGACTATGACATTATTTGTATATATTTTTGAAACATTTTTTTACTCTGTGCATCTAATATAGTATTCACTCAACTCCAAGTTTTTATTTTATGTATTAACTACCTTCTCAAAATTAAGTTTCCGTTTTAACTAATCATAATTTTAGCCTTCCCTAATATAATTTAAAATTACTCAGCCACTAATTTTAAAAATAAAATAATATTTTAATAGATAAATAGGTTTGTGTTGAAATAAAATCCTAACAATATATTTACATTAATTGAATTACGGGGTTGATACCTAATTTCGCATTAGGGATGGACCGAACGAGCTTGTAAGCTAGTATGTAGGGCACTCGACGCGCGCACTCCAGTGGAATGTGTTCGAATAAAAACAGCCGCACGAAATTGTGTAATTTCTATGAAATATTTCGATCGTGTAGCAAATTCAAGTCAGTATTTTGATTTATAGACATGAATGGATTTTTTTTGTGACGTAAAAGTGACGATTGACAACCCTGATTTGACTGATAAATTGACATAATTGACTAAATTACTCAAAACGTTCTCCCAGTAATTGACATAAGATAAATGTGACAATGAAATTTTATAATATTGACTTTACAGTACACATGTACGGTTCTTTTACAGAGTCGAGTAATATTAAGGTGTATTTACATATAGACTAGTTATATACTATATATGTTAAAGGAGTGTGACATTCGACTGGAGTGCGCTTGTTTGCAGTGTCGTTTAAGGTGTCGAGTTTTTGAACGTGCCTTAAATTCCAGTTTAAATGTAACGGCGTCGCCCTCCACGCGGCGGACGAATGGTGATCGGTGTTGCCACTGTAAAAATTTACATTGAGGGTTTTCGATAGCAAATTTAAGCGAAACAACTTGCATAACACACGGCTTAAAATCTTATCTTATTCGTAAGTAACTTTTAAAGCAATATAATTATGCTAAAATTTGTTTTTTGAAGGAAATATGAATACTCTATACCAGTGATTCTCAACCTTTTTTTTGTCGCGGCACATTATTAACGATTTCAAAATTTGGCGGCACACAAAGAAAAAGATAATAATTATTTACTTACTACAACACACTGCATAAATAGTAGAGAAATGGATTACGATCCCAATGAAATTACTTAATATCTAATTTTGTAATTAATAATTCTCTCCTCTCTCTCTCCTCTAATGTTGTCAAAAAATATTTTAAATGATATAATTTAATAATATTAACATTGTTATATATTTGTAAAATTTGTCGGCACACAAAAGTACCGCGGCACAGTGGTTGAGAATCACTGCTCTATACAATCTATGGTGCAAACTCCACAGATTAAATGAAGTATTTATAATCTATGAAATGGGGTTTGGCGCAAGTTGGTAACGCTTGAACCACCACCGGTACAAATGTCAAATTATCACACGATGTGATTAAATGAGATTTTAATAAAAAAATCGGTAAAGTTCAGTTAATAATCTAATAGGCCAAGCATCTCTCATAATCTGTGGTTTGATGGAGTAATCCCATTGTCTATGGCAATAGATTCATAGCTAAATCGAAGAACACCTTAGGTTAGCAGCATTGTACAATGGTTACTGATTAATTTATAATCTATGTCGCGGCCCAGCGCTGCCAACATTTAATTTCGCGTGCATTCTTAATGTGATTCTTTTACGGTGTGCTAATTTCGATGTACTTGACACCTGAATTACGTCGATTATTGTACAATTCGTCCGCTCTATGTACATTTATTTTGCTAAGGGTTAGTACCATTGGTTTATTGGACGTAGATATTTTCTTTTTTACATTTCAACAATTGAAATCGATATATATATAAAAGTTTTATTCGGTTTTCTAATTGACCACTGGTACATACCGATTTTTTGTGAATATTTTGAATACTGCAACATTTTCACGAATTTAATGTTCTAATAATAACCTTACCGTCTGGATTTGTTGTTGTTACGTAGTCAAAATTCCATTGTATAAAATGGGATTTTAACTCAATATTTCTAATTTATTGAGCATTGTAATGAGCTTAACACTTAGTTTATATAATTGCATTTAATATCCTGAAAGCTAACAATAGCGAGTCCAGATTGTGAGAAAACAGTCTTAACCCTGTGCGTATAACTTATGTTTGTTGCATACTAAATATTCCATTATTATTTATATGTGAACACTTGTTGTTATTTAACATATTACAATATTTAGTATTGATCGTGATAAGGTAAATTATGTTCTATTCTTTGATAGGTGTGTTGCTGCTATCGATAGAAATTGCCCGTTGACTCAGATTCAATAGCAATAATGCGTTTTGTATTTATTTTTAGTGCTGGTAACACACGCCTCTTTGTTTCTTGTATATGTTTATTATATTGGCAGGTTTAATGGTTATCAAATTGTTTATCCGTTGTGTAGATAAGTATATCTTTTAATATATTATTAATTTCTGACCAATACAAATGCATCGATGCTGTTTACGTGTCTAGCTAGGAAGAAACTGTAAAGATTTATTGTAACTATTTAATTAAAATATATAAGTTTTGCAATATGTAAGTCTTTCTTTCCATCCCTTTCACCGGTTGATAGTTGCAGTAAAGGTTGGTGAGAAATCTGTTCATGCCGTTGAGCAAGTTTAAAATGAAACAATGTTTACGATATGATTATAATTTATTATTAAAATAGTTTACAAAGACATTATCGTACAAACATTTCTTAGGATCAGTACTGCAGTACTCAAAAAAATTGTTTGTTCATCATTAGGAAACTTAGGTACGCTAAGTACGTAGACAACGATCAGGAGATCGCCTATATACAAGACATTGCACCACTGTGTATCGTTCTAAACTATAAAAAGAACATTATTAGGTAAAAAACTCGTACAAAATCCTAGGTCGTACATATAAAGCGTCGATGGACGACTGTCTCAGAAAGCTTAACCTAGCGTTACTTAACGATAACTAAACTAGCTTCCATACAAAATTGCATGGGCCAGACCGTTTGAGCGACGTGTCTGGTATTGCGTCGAGATTTCGGATTGTCGTAGATTGGACAGATCACAAGTAAACAGTGCATGTAAAATAAATCACCGATTTGGTGTGATTAGGTTTCCTCGAACCGGTGACATTAGACAGCCATGTATACCAGTCTCTGTTATCTGCGGGAGTTACTGATTGAGATAAATTTGTAGGTTTCAGTCTCTCATGTTCACATCAGACACAACGGGTGTTGGTAAGAACACACAAATTCATGGACTAGACACTAACATCCAATAAATATAGTCGAAAAACTCCATTAATATCCCCCGATTACAATATAAAAATTTATTACGATACCTTTACATCTATATAATAAATAAATTCAAGCATTACAAGCGACTGTCATATATTAATAAAAAATAAATTCGACATAAGCAGAGTGACGGCAGATCTACGTATAAGGGAATAATAATCTAGGGTTATCAGTAATAGGAGCGATATTCCAATAAGATCACATTCGCGCGGAACCCCTAAGCGCGATTTATAACTTAACAGTACTAAATGCAAAAGCGGGTTGCCCTCAGTTGACCCCTTTAAGAACTATATATTTTTTGTCTGAAATTGCGTTTGCCAATGCCGATGCATTGGTCGCATTCCGGTTTTTTAATCATTTAAAAATATCCACTTGCAGCAGATTCTTCCGAATCGGCTGTTTGGTTCGTTCGGATGCCGCCATCATGTGTAAACACAAAATGGCAGCCGCTTCAAAATGGCGTCAACTGATAACGTTCACGCTTGAATGTCCCGACATAAGCCTAACGTCTAAAAGAATATATAATCATGCTAGAATGATGACCTTGGCAGTTTTGCTTGGCGGGTAGACCACACCAAGTCTTTGGAATTTTAGTCACTGAAACTGGTTTATTCACAAAATGTATCAAAATCTATTTCTAGTTTCGTCATAGTAAGAGGACACTTCAGTGAGGTCAACCCGCATTCGAACCAAACAGGACCATGACTATGGTAGTCTCCTTGGTACAGGAATGAGAGCGACGTTTATGAAAACACTATGTGGTACGTTAAGTTGTCACAGATAATTTTTTAGGTGTATGAATGTTACGGTGACGAGTGATTCTCTATGTGCTGTCCCTAAAGGTTTCATCAACGTCGCAAGAGACAAAACACCCCACATCTGAGAACACCATTTAACCTAAGCTGCCCACGCACGCGACCAATGATTGGTAAAAAGACTCCATAATCAACTTATCCAATTGAAAATTAGTTACAGTTATTTGAGGAATTATGTGTCTACAATAATAGTTTCTGATAAAAGTATGTGTGTTAAAAACAATTCCTTGTATCATGACACTTCTCTGTGACAAATGTCTTGGTAATTAAGTGAACAAAAGAGTATAACATCTAGTCAAATGTAAAACAAAAATATTATAAATGCTAATCAAATATCAATTTAGTATTTATAATTTTTTTTAACAACTTGAAACATCATTTTGAAGTAATAGATTACTTGATAATTTAAAGAATTGTATATTGAGTACCTGTACAGTACTACAGCATAGTAGCAAACATGTATTTCATGTGTTGGGGGAATGTTTATGCATGTAAATTTATATGTAACAAGAAAAAATATGCAATATCTTGTTTGGAATGAATTGAATATTATAAAATAAATTCGATTCCTGCCAAATTAGTTGCTTATTGCTACTTAGGTACACAGCTGTTTCACTATCATAATATAATAGTATATAGAAATTATTATAATTCCAATCATTTCTATACATTATCATATCATTAGATATCGAAATAATTTTGATAACAAATTTAATGCAAATCACTAATATTTAATATAGAATTGTCATCGACACTGATTACAGTGGATTTACTGCAGAGTTGTCACTGAAACTGATTACGGAGTTGTCATTGAAACTATTATGGAGTTGTCACAAAATTTCGCACAAATTTGTTGTAACCGAAACTTATTGATGTTGTCATTGAATTTAGTACAAAGTTGTCACAGAATTTTTAGCACGGAGTTGTCACTGAATTTAACACAGAGATATCACTGAAATTATTATGGAGTTGTCACTGAATTTTGCACAAATTTGTTGTAACCGAAAATGATTATGAAGTTGTCATTGAATTTAGTACAAAGTTGTCACAGAATTTTAGCACGGAGTTGTCACTGAATTTAGCACAGAGATATCACTGAAATTATTATGGAGTTGTCACTGAATTTTGCACAAATTTGTTGTAACCGAAACTGATTATGAAGTTGTCATTGAATTTAGTACAAAGTTGTCACAGAATTTTAGCACGGAGTTGTCACTGAATTTAGCACAGAGCGATCACTGAATCTAATTACGGAGTTGACACTGAGAGCGAGGGTCAGGGTCGCGCGGCAGGGAGGGGCAGGGAGGCGCAGGGAGGAGCAGGGAGCTAGTACTCCCAGAGCGTGGCGGCGGCCAGGTCGGGCGCGGCGAGGCGGAAGGCGCCGTTCTTGGCGGCGGCCAGGTAGGCGCGCGCGCCGGCCGCCGCGCGCACCGCCAGCCGCGTGGGCTCGCGCAGCTCCAGCAGGAAGCCCATAGGGCTGTCCGAGTCGCACGTCACGCACTCGCTGTCCGCGTGCCAGTACTTGCCGTTGTGACCTGCCGACAAACTCGACTCATCAGTGCCTTCTCTACAACCACTATTCTAATAATGGAGCTCTCGGCACTGGTTCGTGCGCCGCATAGAATCGGGAGGCCCGCGATCTAATCTCCACGTTGTACCAATGTGTTTTCGTTCCGAATTTCATATGTACACATTTATGCGACGCTCCTACGGTGAAGGAGAAAACATCGTGAGGAAACCTGCGTACATCTGCGAAGCGATCCAAAGGTGTACGTAGTCAACCAACCCGCACTGGGCCAGCGTGCTTGACTAATCGCCCTAACGTAATTAGGGTAGGCTCGAGCCCCTCGGTGGGGACGTATATGAGCTGTGATGGTGACTATTCTAATCATTTTTTTTTAAATAACTTTGCTAAATCACTGAAAGTATATGGCAGTTTGATAAGCAGCAATCGACTCCAAATTTTCGATAGTATTGTTCTCCTTGACGAGCTGATTACGAAAAGTTTACGACAAAAATCGTCGCTAGAGGGCTCTGAAGTTTTGGGTAAAAAAGCTTAGTTTACAGCAGAGTTAGCTGAAACTCGGATATGTTGTTCTCCTTGAAACTTTTTAAAACTTTTTCTAAAACTTATATATTTGTGATCAGCTCCTCCAGGAGAACAATACTATCAAAAATTTGGAATCGATCGCAGCTCGCCAAACTGTAATATTAACTGTGCCATGTACTTTGAAAAACAACGCAAGACCACACTCTGTACAGCAAAAAACCACTAACTTAGATGAGCTACAATTGAAATGACTGCGACATCCACCGTACTCCCCGGACTTTGCCCCAACAGAGTACAATTTATTCCGGAATTCGGACAACTTCTCACAAGGAAAAAAATTCAATTCCAATGCGGCAGACCAAATCGCCTTCAAAGAGTTTATTAATTCTCGCCTCCATATTTATTTAGTTATGTTTTATGTTTCTCCAGTACAAAACGCCAATGTTATATGTAAATATAAATAAATAAATAAACCTAATATAAATTCTTAAGTTCTGTGTCAAAGTCGACAACATTTATTGCACAAACTATAATTACGGGTCTTGACTAACGAAGCACGACTAGACGTGGCGACAAAAACAAAAATTCATGGGGCTGGCAACACTCGTTATACTTGGAGAAAAAGGCTTCTTTTTCCCTTTTTATAGAAGAGGCTGAGAATCCTCATGAATACCACCGCAACGAATTGTCAAACTTTGCCTGATCCTTGACGCATAGGGCCCTACGGTTTGGATGGAATGATAATGGATGGCATTGATAATTGTATTTTTTAATGTAGACTGCTAGATATTTAGCCTTCTTTAAATAAACCAATTACATAATTTACTTGTTCGTATGCACGTTCAAGGTTCTTGTATAATTTGACGTCAATAAGTGCCTATAGAAGATTATTTTTGATTTTATAATTCGTAGATACAAACGAACTAGTGTAAATTCAGTTTCACACTATCCAACAATTCTCTGGCGATTAAAATAAAAGAAATATATTCAAATGGTTTTGATTAATTCTAGACTGATTTCAACTAAAGAAAATCATGTCAAGTTTCTAACATCTACATTTTGATGTACGTTACAACCATTGCAGATCTTATTCTCAAGTAAATTTAAATTAAAACTCTGATTGCTTAAGGTTTTGTCGGCTATCTTTGATAGTGACTATAGTTTATCTGTCAATGTCACAAATAGGCATTCAATTTAAAAAAATGAGTTGCCACTGAAATAGCCCAAAGTTGTCATCGAAACTGATCATGGAGTTGTCATTGTCACTGAAACTTTAGCACAAAGTTGTCATTGTCACTGAAAATAGCACAAAGTTGTCATCAAAACTGATCACGGAGTTGTCATTGTCACTGAAACTAGAACAAAGTTGTCATCAAAACTAATCACAGAATTGTCACTAAAACTTAGCACAGAGTTATCTGCCATGTGACAGTTGAACTATAACGAGGAGATAGCTTTTAAAATTATTATTCGTAATTTAAATATAATGAATTGTAACTAGAAACAAGTTTTTCATATTCATTGTATGATGTCATTCCCCCTTATATCCCTAAGCCGTGTCAATTTAACTCTCTTCTTTCTTATGTTAATTCACCCTTCATCAATATTCTTTGTCATTATTTATTCTACAATCGTATTAAACTTTAATTGGTATCTTTTTATTCTCCGATTTGGTTTCCGCTCTTTAACTTTTTTATATATTTCTATAGACAGCGAACAGGGTATATTGTTTTTTATTTGTCTTGTTTAATTTTAATTTTGCATCCACTTGTACTTTCACGGCCTGGATAATAACATGAGTCGCGCATACTTTAATTAAAAAAAAGTATTCTAAGCAAAAAAACTCGAGGTTGGCGAAATCCTATGGGCACCGCCATCAAACCCAAAAGAAGAAGAAGAAACAAGTTTGTCCTCGATGTCTCTAGTCCCACAATGGACGGCTCTAATACTGACCTTTGAAGTATACAGTCCCTTTGGGCCCGCGCACCACTTGTATGGTTTCATAGTTGGCCTTGTTGCACTCCATGCGCACGCCCTTAGGGCCCACGAATCCTTGCTCACATTTCAGTACCAGGATTGGCCTGTAAACGATATGCAGGTTGTAACATATTTATATCATATCACACACACACAACGTTACAAAATAAGGTCCGACTCATATGCTGAGTCAGACCTTATTTCGTAACGTTTCAGTCAACTTTCTTAAGAAAAAGGCAAACTTCGAAGTGTCATTATGTTTTGTTTGAACAGACTCAATAATGTATTTACTCAAACACACTTGGAAATTTGAGCGTCAATTTGACAATCTTCTTTGAAATAACTCGAAAATACTGTACTTTCTGGCCATACGCATGAGAGCAGCGGCCAGCAAGTTTTATGGAATTGTCGTGTATTTTAAAAATGGAACGATTTTTTACTTCGAATCATGACAACCAAGGAGGTAACTTATTAGAGTTTTATTTAAATTTCGAACTGATTTTATTTAAAATTCAACTTTGTTAATTTATGTTAGTTTCGGTAGATTGTTCCAATTTCAATAGTCCAGGAGCCGGTAACACTGAAAGTCCCGTCATAGCGGAATTAAAAAAATATATTTTTAAACAAATAGTACATAAGTATAGGTATATAAAGGCCTCCAACTACAATAAAAGGCAGGCTGTTCCAATAGTGTTCCAGGCCTGCAATGAAACGGAATCAGTTAAGTCATACTAACTACGCCCAGAACTCTGTCATGCCCCGCATACTCAACACATACAATGGAAATTTCTCCTCACACGACATTTTTCATAATTCAAAGGGCAGTTTCAAATGTCTTATTGTCACATCTCTAACTGACGATAACACTTAGCAAGCACATTCTCTTGCATGCATTGCTCGCGTGCACACAAATACACTACACACACATACACACACACATACACATAAATGCGTACCCTAACATCCCCATTTCTTTTTTGATTTTGAATTCTTTTTTGTTTGAATATGTCTTTTTGTTTAGTTTTTAATGTAAATTTAACTGTTAATCTAGACCTACCTCACGACATAACAGTCACACGTACAAAGTGAGAATCTGTAACTGGCTTTAAGTCTGTTGTAAGTGGTAATTTATAATCCTAACGAACTGTAGATTCTATGATTAAATAAAAAAAAAAAAAAAAAAAAAAGTTAAAAGCGCGCAGTTGACCTGTTGATGAGGTAGAAGTAGTATTTGCAGTTGTCGTCGACGGCGTCGGCGCTGGCGTACAGGTGGCCCGAGCGCTTGGTGAGCAGGAACTTGCCGTTGTTGGCGCGGAACGCCACCGAGCCGTCGCCCTGCCACTGCAGCTCGAACAGCGCGTTGGACGACCTGCCGGCAGACATACAACATATTTTATTATTTTATTCCGTACCGTGGCAGACGAGCAAATGGCCCACCTGATGGTAAGTGGTAACCATCGCTCATGGACATCTGCAGTGCCAGGGGGGAAAGTAATACTCTTTTTAAGCCTCGTTTGAAGTTAGACATATCGTAGCGCTCAGGAAACACCGCAGCTGGGAGCTCATTCCAGAGTTTGCATGTATGTAAGTATGTAGTAACATGGACTGAGGTGAGTTGGTTGCTGGTTCTATACGTATTTAACTCGTCAGAAGTTAGCAATCCATCCTTTCCTCGTTCAACTACCTATGTTAGTTATTTAGTTTGATTTATTTTATTTTATGTCTGTTTTTGTGTGTTGTAAAATGATGCGAATAAAGTATTCATTCATTCATTATTTGCAGCGTATATTAAGTATTTAGTATGAGTCTGACATTGAAAGATAGAAGTAATGGCAGGAAACAAAGTGAATGGAAAGAAAGAAGAAAGAAAAAACATTTATTGACTCGCATAGACATACAACATTACAAATAATAAAATAAAATAAATAGTTTAAAATAAAATGTAGACATGTGCCAAGCCAAAAGGTTCCTACCTCAGCATGTGCTTTGCGCCATATATGATGCCGCAAAGCGCTGATATTCTGGCAGGGCCTTACCACAATTGAATGGGACGACAAATGACTTCGTTGTCAGTTAGACTTTGCCACAAAAGGTGCGTTTGGCTGAATGACATAAAAAACAAGGTTTAGCAGTGGAAATGAGTGACGTGAAACCGGTTTACCGACCGATAGTACTGCATGGAGACGGATACTGAAACCGGTTTACCGACCGATAGTACCGTATGAAGACAGATACTGAAACCGGTTTACCGACCGATAGTACCGCATGGAGACGGATACTGAAACCGGTTTACCGACCGATAGTACCGTATGGGGTGTAAGGGGTTCCAAATTACACCCAACGGGACCCAAGCCAACCTCACCTGCTCGTGGTGCACCCTGCCAACCAACTAACGAGGCTCTGACGCTCCCCACCAACACGCACTGGGCCAGCGTGGTGGGAGACGGCCCAAACCCCCCCAAATGATTGTTTCCCAACAGAAAAGGCCCCTAGTGCACGGCGGTACCGGAGGCCGTGCCGACGGCGACGGACGTTGGTACGGTGCCGGTGCCAGGGGTGCTAAGAATCCCCGGCGGCGGACATTAGCCGTCGAACGACCTTGGCCCTGGCAACATATAACGTACGCACACTGCGGACCGAGGAGAAGCTGCTGGAACTGGAGAAGGAATTGAGCGAAATTCGTTGGAGTATTGTAGGACTATCCGAAATCCGAAGAGAGGGTGAGGATACGATGGTCCTGAAATCCGGCAACCTGCTCTATTTCCGGGAGGGCCAAAATCTGTCCCAAGGTGGTGTCGGGTTCATTGTCCACAAGTCTCTCGTAAACAATGTTGTACAAATCGGAAGCGTGTCGAATAGGGTAGTGTACCTAATACTCAGAATCACCAAACGGTATTCGTTGAAGGTCATTCAGGTGTACGCCCCAACTTCGACGCGGCCCGATGAGGAAGTGGAAGCAATGTATGAGGATATTTCTCGGGCAATACATGCTTCTACAACTCATTACACCGTTGTCATGGGAGACTTCAATGCAAGGCTGGGCAAGCGGAGTGATAATGAGCTGAAAGTGGGGCAATTTGGAGCTGGACACCGGAACTTCCGTGGTCAAATGCTGGCCGATTACATGGAGAGAGAGGGACTCTATATGATGAACTCTTTCTTCAAAAAACGACCGCATCGTAAATGGACCTGGAAAAGTCCGGATGGCGTGACAAAAAACGAGATTGACTTCATCATGTCGACTAAGCCTCGGTTATTCAATGATGTCTCAGTGATCAATTCACTGAACACAGGCAGTGATCACCGCTTGGTAAGAGGCACATTGAATCTTAATGTTAAAGCCGAACGGTATCGTCTGATGAAGTCTACGCTCCGTCCAGACGCCAACCAGATCCAAAACCCCGAACTCTTTCAACTTCAGTTGCAAAATCGCTTCGATTGCCTAGAGGACTGCACGGATGTGGACACTTATAATGACAGGGTTGTGGAAGCTGTCCTTACGGTGGGTTCACAGTTTTTCAAACCCCGCCGTACTACGAAGGGAAGCAAGATCTCGGAACCAACTCTCAACCTAATGGAGAAACGGCGTACGATGGACCAGCAGACCTCTGAGGATGCTCGTCGGCGACTCAACAAACAGATCTCGAAGTCTCTTACTCGCGACATACGCCAATTTAATACTGAACGTATTAAAGAGGCAATAGAGCGAAACAAAGGCTCCAAGGTGCTCGCAAGAGATCTGTCACTGGGACAGAGTCTGCTGACGAAGCTGAAGACAGAGGACGGCAGAGTCGTCACATCCCGACCTGAGCTTATGGCCGAGATCGAACGCTTCTATGGACAGCTTTACGCGACGACGCAACCACCTGTTATTCAGGCCTCAGACCCTAGAGCCAAATTAACCCGGCACATCAGCGAAGACATCCCGGACGTCAGCCTGTATGAGATTAGTGTGGCTCTCAAGCAGCTCAAGAACAACAAGGCGCCGGGTGATGATGGAGTTACAGCCGAGCTACTGAAGGCAGGCGGACTACCAGTTCGAAAGGCCCTTCAGAGACTCTTCAACTCCGTCATACTCGATGGCAAAACGCCTAAAGCATGGCACAGGGGCGTGGTGGCACTGTTCTTTAAAAAGGGGGATAGAACTCGATTGAAGAACTATAGGCCCATCACGCTCCTGAGTCATGTTTATAAGCTGTTCTCGAGAGTCATTACGAATCGTCTCGCGCGCAGGCTTGACGACTTCCAGCCTCCCGAACAAGCCGGATTCCGAAAAGGCTATAGTACCATAGACCACATACATACGCTGCGGCAGGTTATACAGAAGACCGAAGAGTTTAACCTGCCACTATGCTTGGCGTTTGTGGATTATGAGAAAGCCTTCGATTCCGTCGAGACATGGGCCGTGCTTCAGTCTCTCCAAAGGTGCCGTATAGACTATCGATACATCCAAGTGTTGCAGTCACTGTACAAAAACGCCACAATGTCAGTCCGTCTTCCGGACCAGAAGTCGAAACCAATACACCTCCAGCGAGGTGTCAGACAGGGCGATGTGATTTCGCCGAAACTGTTCACAGCTACGCTGGAGGATGTGTTTAAGCTTTTGGACTGGAGAGGACTGGGCATTAACATCAACGGCGAGAACATGACGCACCTTCGTTTGCTGATGATATCGTAGTCATGGCCGACACCATGGAAGACTTGGGCATAATGCTCGAAGACCTCAGTAGAGTTTCACAACAAGTGGGTCTTAAAATGAACATGGACAAGACGAAAATCATGTCGAATCACCATGTAGCACCCACTCCTGTGAAGGTTGGAGGCTCTACACTGGAAATTGTTGACGAGTACGTTTACCTGGGACAAATAATCCAACTAGGTAGGTCCAATTTCCAGAAAGAGGTAAATCGGCGGATCCGACTCGGCTGGGCAGCGTTTGGGAAGCTACGCGGCATATTCTCGGCCCATCTACCGCAGTGCCTCAAGACGAAAGTCTTCGATTCGTGCGTGTTGCCAGTGATGACATATGGAGCAGAAACCTGGCCACTCACAATGGGCCTTATAAGGCGGCTCAAAGTCACCCAGAGGGCAATGGAGAGGGCTATGCTCGGAGTTTCTCTGCGTGATCGAATCAGAAATGATGAAATCCGCAGAAGAACCAGGGTCACCGACATAGCCCGAAGAATTGCGAACCTTAAGTGGCAATGGGCGGGGCACATTGCTCGCAGGACTGACGGCCGTTGGGGCGGAAAGGTCCTGGAGTGGCAGGCATATGCTGGACACCGCAACGTTGGTAGGCCTCCCACAAGGTGGACCGACGATTTGATGAAGATCGCGGGAAGGCGCTGGATGGTTGCAGCGCAGGACCGATCTGCGTGGAGATCCTTGGGGGAGGCCTTTGTCCAACAGTGGGCGTCTATTGGCTGAAATGATGAGTACCGTATGGAGACAGATACTGAAACCGGTTTAACGACCGATAGTAACGCATGGAGACGGATACTGAAACCGGTTTAACGACCGATAGTACCTTATGGAGACAGATACTGAAACCGGTTTACCGACCGATAGTACCGTATGGAGGCAGATACTGAAACCGGTTTAACGACCGATAGTACCGCATGGAGACGGATACTGAAACCGGTTTAACGACCGATAGTACCGTATGGAGGCAGATACTGAAACCGGTTTAACGACCGATAGTACCGCATGGAGACGGATACTGAAACCGGTTTACCGACCGATAGTATTTTTTTCCTCAGGAGAGTAAGGCTGAGAATCCTCACAAGGAGTACGAAACGTACCCAGGATACCCCTGCAACGGCAAGTGTCACGGAGGTTATGTCGGACTGCACGCGGCCAGAACGGTCTGACCACGTGACCTGCCGACTAAACTCAGCCTGGCCTAGGTTCTAGAAACCATATAGGCAAATCGTGAGGGCGACCGCCCCTCAGGAGAGAGGCGATGCAGACACCGATAGTACCGTATGGAGACGGGTACTGAAACCAGTTTAACGAACGAAAGTACCGCATGGAGACATACTGAAACCGGTTTATCGGCCGATAGTACCGCAGGGAAACATACTGAAACCGGTTTAACGAACAAAAGTACCGCATGGAGACTGATACTGAAACCGGTTTAACAACCGATAGTACCGCGCCGACATAGATAAATATATCCGGTAAAAGTCAAATGAGTGATTGAACGCGTGCGGAATCGTGTCGGCAAGTTGCACGAGCATTGGCATCACTTCTTCTGTCTGAGATCGACGCCATGAATCTGGTGTCAAGAGTCCGCCGCCGTCAAATATATGAAGGCTATATTTGACGAAGGCGAAGTTTGGTCCTAACATTTTCAGGTACCGTGAGAGGCAGGCGGACATAAGTGTAGCTCACTTGTTGTCGCCGCTGGCCTGGATGCCGCCGCCGGTCTCCAGGGTCCAGTAGCGGTCCTGCATGGTGCGGATGTACCAGCGCCGCGTGGCCCAGTCGAACTCCAGCTGGAAGGTCTCGTGGGAGGAGATCTCGTCTTGGTTGGCGGTCACGTCCACGCCTGTAAACAAACCAAATGTTCACGACTTTAATGGCTACTATCAGATTCGCATCGCATTCGCAGCTAAAACCCTCTTTGTTAGGTGTAAATTTTTTATCGTTTTTGGTATAAAAGAGAGATTAGCTTTTATTAGGTTAAATATAATTTCACCCCCAATGGCCGGGGGGTGACGTCGTAGGTTGGAGGGGGGAGGCGGCAGGATCACTCCTTGAGAAGGGCGCTCCTAGTGCACCCAGGGGAGCGAAGGCCGGGGGTTCTCAGATGTGACACTCGGTCCTGAGGGGGGCCCTCAGGATCGAGTGTCTTTGTTGCTGGTTCTATGAATAACCACACATCAGTTAGCCTAGGCCAAAGTAAGCTCTGTGTCTGTTATGTGATCTAAAAAAAAAAAAAATATTTTTGATAGAACGATATAGTAACTATGATTAGAGGCACAAATGCTCGCATTCATCACACAAACATCTGAACCCATCGGGACTAGAACCCAGGACCACGGGGATGGTGACACCTTGAAACCGGTGTCGACTAATATATGTATCTATCTATTACTATAGACCCCATAACACAGGCCTTACAGTGTTCACTTATTTGCATAAAACTCGTTAAAGAACTACGAGTACAAAGCTTGCTTTGGGCTACTAATCCTACACAGACGAATTCGCGGGCACCAAATAGTTATATAGTTTATACCGCAGGAAAAATAATATAAACAGCAAAATTCATAGTCGATTCTCATTTGATTCCCATTAAAACGACGTGACAAAGAATGCGAGCAATCCCATATTGTGTCATTAGGAGACGACAGATAATCGTCTAATAAAATTTTATAGGCGTGTATCGCGGCCGCACGAAATGAGGGGCAAGCATCCGTGGCGTAGAAAACGTTAGAAAGCCACGCTCTCAACAATAGCGGCAGGTTTTTTGCCGGAGCTGCGGAATAGCTGAGCGCGTGATCTGCGCCTGCGACCAATGGCGGGAGACGACTTGTTATGAGACGGTGTCGCCATCCCTCAAGTCCCGAGTTCGAGTCCCGATGGGGGCAGACGTCACCAAAAACCCTAGAGGCTCTTACGGGGAAATGCATAGAGTTTTACAACAAAGTTCCACAAAGTGTTACCAATTTGCCTTTATACAGATTTAAATGATTTATCAAAAATACTCTTATGAAAAAAGGTTATTATACTGTTAAGAATATTGCGTTAAGAACGTTGCCAAATATTTCGACTATAGTAAATATAATACAATGAAATTACAGCTTTTATAGATGTGCTGGTTCGATAAAAGGCCCAATTTGTTGTGCTTAAATTATCTTCAAATAAAAATACTGTTAATAAAACTTGGAAGAGATAAACACAAAAATATATTCAAAGAAAAAAGACAACTGAATTACGCGAATACAAATTACATTTACAAGAACTTCAAACTTATCCGTCGTCACAATATTTTAAAACTCGTAACAGCCAGTACACGTTTACTTGGGAACTAATACAGGGTGGCTCAGAGCCGGCTGACACATTTCAAACAAGCATACACTATAAGCGGGAGCAAGGAAATAAAAAAAATAACATTTTTAGATAGAGGCAAGTATGCCATTTAAGTTACATAAATTACAAGTTTATTTTTTAAAAATTACATCAGGTAAATGGCCTCCGTTTACATCAATACATTCTTGCAAACGCTTCTGGAAGTTGGCGTACACGCGCCTCCGCAGGTCCCCATCGATAGCTGCAACTTCGTCAACAATGGCTTGCTTGAGTTCTTGAAGATTCATGATGCGCCTCTGGAACACACGCTCTTTCAAGAGCCCCCATAAAAAAAAGTCTGGCACACTCAGGTCGGGTGATCGAGCTGGCCAAGTTATTTCACCAAAACGAGAGATGACCGTTCCAAACATTTCCACCCGACCTGAGTGTGCCAGACTTTTTTTTATGGGGGCTCTTGAAAGAGCGTGTGTTCCAGAGGCGCATCATGAATCTTCAAGAACTCAAGCAAGCCATTGTTGACGAAGTTGCAGCTATCGATGGGGACCTGCGGAGGCGCGTGTACGCCAACTTCCAGAAGCGTTTGCAAGAATGTATTGATGTAAACGGAGGCCATTTACCTGATGTAATTTTTAAAAAATAAACTTGTAATTTATGTAACTTAAATGGCATACTTGCCTCTATCTAAAAATGTTATTTTTTTTATTTCCTTGCTCCCGCTTATAGTGTATGCTTGTTTGAAATGTGTCAGCCGGCTCTGAGCCACCCTGTATAATCCATAACAATAGATATAATGGGAACTTGTTTTAACTTGTAAAGAAAGTTGGCTTCAGACTATTAATTTGATACGAAGTGCCGCAGTGATTATGTCGGACTCCTGACGAATCGAGGCGGCTCGACCGGAAAAACCAAACGACTTAACTCAGCCTGAGTTGGTCCTGGGGACCCTATGGCTTGACGTGACAAGGAAGACCGCACCTCAGGAGAGGCGCAGTCAGCGCTGCCTTATAAAGAGAGCATTTTTTTTGTTCCCCTGAGGAAAATGCATTAAATTACATACCCCGGCTGTGGCGAGCCGGCGGTTATGTGGGGCTCTCCTCCCCAGAAGGGGGAGGCCTACCCACTAAAAACCTCAGGGACGGCCTTCCTCAGGCATGTAGGGAGCCCCCGGGAACATCAAGCCACTTCCGGGAACCCTCAGCCTTCGCTCCCCTGCCTAGAGGGGAGGCTACTACCTCCCCCGGTCTCCTCCACGACGCCCCCCGGCCACGGAAGGGACGAGGTCGATCCCGGGTCGCTGTAGCAGTCGCGACTTCCTCGCGCCCGCCGGCGACCCGCGGCGGCGCCGCAGCTGTGCTACCGAGCCCGGCGCCGCCTTCTTCGAGCGGGATCGGTCATCTCCCGACCCCGCTCGGCGGCCTCCTTCTGGAGCATCACTGCTTCACAGAAGGAGGCCCCACAGCCCTCCAACCTCCCTCGTCCGCCAGCATTGCCGCAATCAATGCCGGCAGAGACAGATCTCGCCCGATCTCTGCGACATAAACAGAGCATATGCGCTAGAAGCGTCACGGTACAGCCAAATGGCTCCGGCCTATGTTGATGGAACCTACTCGTGACTAAGCAGAAGGCTGCCGAGAAGGGGGAGGCAGGGGATGCGACGGTCCAGACGCCGCCACTAGCAGGTGTCAAAAGTCCTGCGTTAATTGATTGGGAAGGTCGCTAAAGACATGTCGCGGTCTGCGAAGTCTTTGCCGATGTTGACTAAACATATTCGCCGAAGGCTGTATTGAATTAGTATTGACAAAATACAGGGAGAAAAAGGAATAACCCTTGCTGGTTCTTTCCGGTACAAAGTCTCCCGCCGTAGACTTTGGAACCAATGGCGTAGCATCTTCGATGTGCAAAAGTGATTGTACAAATCCTATTTGAGGAATAATTTTTTGGTTTGATTTGAATATGAATTTCCTCCAAAAAGGCTGTTAAAGATCTAACTTATCAAAATATATTCCCTCACTAAGTATAAGTGAGCGGCGTATAGTCCATTCGCTGTTTGCATCACGCTATGTGGAACGCGATGCCGTTAACGCAACGCATAATGGTAAGAATGAACTATAACGATTTTATTTATAAATTAAACATCATAGTTGGCTGCCTGTTAACTTTGTAAATTGCTAAGTAAACGGACAATCGCGTTCCCGCGTTTAGATCGGTGCTAATATAATGTAGTGATGACGATAAAGATTAAAATCACTTGTTACCGTGACTTGTTATCAAACCTATGTGTGCTTAGATCTTTAAAACTATGCAACGGATTTTGAAGCCTATAGATAGAGGTATATTATATTTATAACTAGCTTTGCCCACGACTTCGTCCGCGTGGAATTGTAATTATAGGTAGCTTTTTTAATAACACGTGTTATTGTGAGTTAACCATAAAAGATAGACATATGCTGTCGTGGGATATCTTTTATATAATTTTAATGAGAACATTTGCGTCATACATGATTTCTGTGTAGCTTTAACCATTAAAGTTGCACACGCGACGGAAGCTAAAAAATGGAGTAACTTCTCCCAGCTCAGGAGTATGAAAAATAATTGTATTTTTAAATTACTATATATAATAAATATACTTAAAATTACGATTCCACGCGAACAAAGTCGTGGGCACAGCTAGTAGTATAAAATATTAAATTGGTGATTTCTATGACTCTTCACTTACTTGACTTCATTCTTAATAACCCAGACTCACCTAGTTACTTCAATTCCTATTTTCAATATCTATGAACATGCCCTTATAAGACCCTCTAATGTCCTCTTTAAATACCCCTATCACCATTTGATACTAGGCCAGTCATTAAAGCCTGAAACCCGAAAGAAATTAGTAACTCGCTAAAATTTTGAGGGGTCATTAAGGAAGGTGAAATACCTTACCGTGTGATTTTGCAGCGCTCTGGGGTGTACGGAAAGGGTTGAAAGGGATGAAAAGTGATTTCTGTTAATAAGATTGTCAACAAAATTAGTAACACGCTGCAAACTTAGAATTAGGTTGTTCTCATTGTTTTGTAACGTGTATTAATTTTGCAGCGTTTTGCAATGTACGGAACATTGTTTATTATTAAAAAACAGTAAAATTTGTCAATAACAAGGGTAAAAAATTTGTAACACGCTGCAAAAGCTACTTTTTTCACCCTTGTTATTGACAAATTTCATTGTTTTTTAATTATCAACAATGTTCCGTATGTTGCAAAACGCTGCATAATTAATACATGTTACAAAACAATAAGAACAACCTAATTCTAAGTTTGCAGCGTGTTACTAATTTTTTTGACAATGTTATTAACAAAAATCACTTTTGATCCCTTTCAACCCTTTCCGTACACCCCAGAGCGCTGCAAAATCACACGGTAAGGTATTTCACCTTCCTTAATGACCCCTCAAAATTTTAGCCAGTTACTAATTTCTTTCGGGTTTCAGGCTTTAATGACTGGCCTATACGGTACACTCCTATATTGTTCAGTCCATTCTACTATGGAATGCACTCCCTCAAGAAGTGACTTAACGTGAAAAATAAAATATGCAATAGCGTCTTATACATATATAATTACATTTTATGTGTGCTTATTAACATCTGCTTTTAATGTCCATTGGTTTTGTATCTCTGCAAAACCTGAAGGGTGAATTAAATCCGCCTTTGCCACCAATATACGTAACAAAGTTTTTTTTTAATTTATCAAAGAGGGTTTATTCAGTTTGAATATTTCACCCCCATAGGAAAAAAACAAAGATTACAATCTTAACTTCAGGATATGATACCCCAACATTTTTTTTCGCTAACGTAGACCGCTTGCAGCATTTTGCATTGCATTTTTGAATACATACATACATACACTCACGCCTTTTTCCCACGGGGGTAGGCAGAGATTACGTCCTTCCACTTGCTACGGTCCTTACATATCTCTTTCGCTTCATCTACTTTCATAACATTCCTCATACATGCTCGACGATTGCGGGTACTTCTGACCTGGCCTTTTTTGAGGACACTTTCGATTTGTTCGAAATATGTTCGCCTAGGTCTTCCTCGTCCCGTGTCTCCACTCACTCCAGCTTCATAAATCATTTTGGTCAGTCTACTTTCATCCATCCGTTCCCAAACCACCCAAGCATCCCTTTCTCTATTCTTGTCACGATATCCTCTTACAAACCACATTTCTTACTAATCACTTCATTATACAATCATATTATATTTTTGAATCATTGTTTTAAATAAACAAATATTATTATGGAAGTAAATGAAACATCCCTGGGTAATGCTGGCTTATACCAGGAAGTCACGAACCTGTCGAGACAAAAAGAGGGCTGATAAGTCACGATCCGCCAACAGAGCGCTTCCGCACGACACAGATAGCGCAGGGCTTCGCGTCGAGAACCACGAACCAGGGCTTGGTAACGTTACCAAATTCACATTAAAAGTATCATTATGTAACGGTATTTTCATAACGTAAATAATAATAATACTTTAACGATATCTGGAGATACCGGTAAAATTTTAACTGTAAGAAAAATAACGGTAATTGGGTGTGGTAACGATATTTTGGTATCGTTCATCATCACAGCTCATATACGTCCCCACCGAGGGGCTCGAGCCTACCCTAACTACGTTAGGGCGATTAGGCCTTAGTCAACCACGCTGGCCCAGTGCGGGTTGGTTGACTACGTACACCTTTGAATCGCTTCGCAGATGTACGCAGGTTTCCTCACGATGTTTTCCTTCACCGTAGGAGCGTCGGATAAATGTACATATGAAATTCGGAACGAAAAACACATTGGTACACGGCGGGGATTAGATCGCGGGCCTCCCGATTCTATGCGGCGCACAAACCAGTGCCGAGACCACAGCGCCACCGACGCTCTTGGTATCGTTACCAATATTAAAATGTTAACAAATAACGTTAAAAAGTATCGATACTTTTTTCGTTACTTGAGGCGCTGTTGCCAGCCCGTGCATGTAAAAAATGTAAAAAATCACGAAATACAGACGCGAGGATGCTTCACTGCTTAGAAAGGAAAAAGACTTAAAGAGACAAACAATATTTTTACCTCTTTCCTTCATTAAAGTAACGGTAACGCTTTGATAACGTTAAAAAGTAACGATACTTCAAGGTAACGTTATTAATTACCGAAAAAAAATTGAATAACAACAAGTCCATTTACCGGTAAAAGTATCGTTATATATATACGTTATCGTTATACGTTACCTCCGCTTTTAACGTTATCCATAGATCATGAAAGTAACGATACCAAATTTTTAACGGTATTCAAAGCCCTGCCACGAACTGTGTTTGTGAAAGCGCAGTGACAGCTATGGCGTCTCTACATAAATGTGTGTATGTAGAAGTGACATTATTATATTGTTTAAGCGTCTATATATAATTTCATATCTCTCAATATCTATAATCAGAAAACAAAAGAACGTACGTATTTACCTAAGAGACTACGAGTATAGTCTTTATTACCGCAGTATAATAGATAACAATAAAGAATCAGAAAGATATATACGAGGGCGGGTTAAAAAGTTCGCGTTATGGAGGGGGACAAGGTGACTTTTTACTACCTGAACTAGTTGTGACACTCATTAAGAGTACTAGCTTTCTGCCCGCGGCTTCGTCCGCGTGGATTTCGGGATTGGGTGTATATAGGGTTAAGGGTCATGGCTTCTGCCCACGACTACATATGCGCGGTAGTCGGTTTATGGCATGAAGGTTTTATCGCGCTTCCCGTGGGACTATCCGTTTTTCCGAGATAATAAATACCGCAAAACCTTGCTCAAGAAACACTATCTATTGATGAAAACCGCATGAAAATCTGTGCAGTAGTTTTTGAGCGAAGCCTTTATTGCGCATCCCGTGGGATCTGTCGATTTTTCCGGGATTCAAAGTAGGCTATGTTACTCGGGGATAATGTAGCTTTAAAAGGTGAAAGAATTTTTGAAATCGGTCCAGTAGTTTCGGAGCCTATTCATTACAAACAAACAAACAAACAAATCTTTCCTCTTTTATAATATTAGTATAGAAGTATAGATAACAATAAAGAATCAGAAAGATATATACGAGGGCGGTTAAAAAGTTCGCGTTATGGAGGGGGACAAGGTGACTTTTTACTACCTGCACTAGTTGTGACACTCATTAAGAGGTACTTAGCTTTCTGCCCGCGGCTTCGATCGCGTGGATTTCGGGATTGGGTCTATATACGGTTAAGGGTCATAGCTTTTGCCCACGACTACATATGCGCGGAAGTCGGTTTATGGCGTGAAGGTTTTTATCGCGCTTCCCGTGGGACTATCCGTCTATCTATTGATGAAAACGCATGAATATCTGTGCAGTAGTTTTTGAGCGAAGCCTTTATTGCGCATCCCGTGGGATCTGACCATTTTTCCGGGATGAAAAGTGCCCTATTATTTAGTCCGGACTTTTATCTTTACGTCTGCAAAATTTCAAAGCAATCGGTTCAGTAGTTACGACGTGAAAGCGGAACAAACAAACAAACTCACTTTCCGATTTATAATACAAGTAAGGATAAATACAAAAAAAAAAATAGGTCATAATTACCTGAGCTACACAGCAACAAGTCAATCCGGAAGAAAATTTGCAATTGAGTTTCGCGCAGTCATCAAGTTCCTTACCAAACAAAGAAAACCTCCCCAGACTATTTTGGAAGATATGTCTTCTGTTTACGAGAACTCTCGACCTGGTAAAACCATGGTTTACAAGCGGCACAGCCTGTTTAAGCAAGGCAGGGATTCGATTGAAGATGATCTGAGTCCAGGGCGGCCTGTCGAGGTAACCACGGCAGAAAACGTGGAAAAACTTGAAATAAACATATAGGACGATGGCCGTTTAAAGAAAAAACAGCTTGCAGAAATGATTAGAGTATTTATTTACTACAACCATTTTGAACGAAACTTTGGCAATCAAACTTAGTTCAGCGGCGTACGCAGTAAAAAAAATTAGACTTTTAACTAATGTTGAAACGGCAAGAATTGTTTATTTCAGCTACTTTCATAGTGTTATGTCCTATGGACTGCTGCTATGGGGATCAGCGGCTAACATTGAAAGTATTTTCCTTTTACAAAAAAGAGCGATTCGTGCTATTTACTGTTTACGGGCTAGAGAATCCCTAAGAGAATTGTTCAAAGAAATTAATATTTTAACTTTAGCTAGTCAATATATATATGATAATTTAGTTTTTGTATATAGAAACTATAATAAATTCAATAAAAACAGTGATCTACATAATGTGAATACTAGAAACAAAAATAAACTTGCCGTTCCAATGTTCAGACTCCATAAAACTAGCTGTTCGTTCTTGGGGAAATGTATATCTATGTTTAACAAACTTCCGCAAGGTGTCATTGATTTGCCTTTATATAAATTTAAAATCCATATCAAAAGACACTCATGATTACTCATTACATCATTCAACCTTTACAGGTTATTATAAAGTAAGTGACTATCTAAATGATCACACTATTTGGGAATAGGGACACTATTCATAGAGCCATGTTTGGTAACAACATTATTTATAATATTGTATTATTTTATATGTGTATGTAAACATACATACGACTGTAATCGTATTAGGTATGATTGTATCTTATACTATATTGTATTTTTATATTATATTATTATAATTATTAACATTGAAAAGAGGAGATAAAAATAAACCTTCAGAGTTTCTTGCCTGTTCTTCTCGAGAAGGCTCTCCCAATTTCCGAACAGGTGTCGAGTCAATATATTTTTTCTTTTTTTTTTTTTCCTTATTCGTACGTACGGATAAGGTTTTTGTTTTATTTTTATTTAAGCTTTTTTTTTGTTTTGTTTGTTGACGTCAATAAGTGCCTGTAAAGGTCTATGTTGAATAAATATTATTTTGATTTTGATTTGATTTTGATTTTGATTTGAAACGCGATAAACGCGAAAGTTTGTAAGTATGGATTTTGATATAGCTCATACATCAAAATACTCGTAAGACATAACAATTTATAAAGATATTGTGGAAATTGACCAAAATATGAAGAAGATTGTCGAGTAAGTATCCAGATTGTATCCCGCGCAGACAAAGTCGCGGGCATCAGATAGTTTATTATAAAAATACTTATTTATAATATTATTTTATGATCTGAAAATCCATGCAAGGAGCACGTAACGTATCCAGGATACAGATTAGCGTCAACTGCCACGGGGATTAAGGGTACGTAATGCAATTTGGGGGGGGGGGGGTCTTTCTTACAACACCGTATGTAACATTGTTTCTTTTTTTATAACAAACTAGCGACCCGCCCCGGCTTCGCACGGGTGCAGTGAAAAAATGGTTATGGTGGGTTATCCCTAAGAGATAGACATATACCATCGCGGACTTTTTTGTGGATTTTTGTAAGTTGTACAATACTGTAGTACATTATTTTGGTCTATCTCGTAGGGTTCAGCCAGCGTTTGCAATATAAGCGCAAAAAAACGTGCTTATTTACGACATCACATTAGAAACCTTTAAATTTATCAGTGTTTCTCTACTATATTATGCATTTATTATACATACAAACCTTCCTTAAGAATCACTCTATCTATTAAAAAAAACCGCGTCAAAATCCGTTGCGTAGTTTTAAAGATCTAAGCAGACATACGGACATGCAGCGAAAGCGACTTTGTTTTATACTATGTATTGATTGATATTGATTGGCAACCCTTTTCGTTTACGTTTTACGGGGAATCCCTCGATTGTATTAGTATGGTCGTCATTTTTAATTTTTTCACGCAAGTTGTTTAACGTTACAGTGCGTTACAAGGGGGGGGGGGGGGGTGAAACATCTTCAACAATTGCGTTACGTAATACTTGAACGCTCCCTTATGTCGAAACTCCATACTAGCCGGAGCGGTCCGACCGGTAAGACCGGCCGACTAAACTTAGCCTTATGCCTAAGTTCTAAGAACTATGTAGGCAAAAGGCATGAGCACGCCAGCGCTGCATAGCCTCCCCAGGAGAGGGGGCGATGCAGCGCTGGCCCATAAAGAGCGTTATATGCCCTTGAAGAGGTGCGGGAAGCCAAAGTGACGCCGGCCTTTATCGTGAGGGGTTGGTTCTATCAATTTTGACAATGAAATTTGTCGTTTTGACATTTATGACGCTGATCACAGAAGAAGCTTCATCACCGAAGCAAGGGAAACAGATACTGTGATTCGGAACGCACCGCTCGCTTCTGTGCTGAGGGAAAACAGTATAACCTAGAATCAGGCGACAGTCGAGCTAAAGCTATCATTATCCGTTGACGCGTTAGACAGCGAAAGTAGATTATAAACGTTGCGCAAGCGCATCCGGAATCGCTGCTTCCGAGTCATAGGCTGTGGTACTAGATTGTAGTTCGGAGAGTTTTATTCTCTGTTTTTGATCTCAAACGAGCCAAGATGACTTGTATCGATAACCTTATCTATAACTTAATGCCTTAGGCATCTAGTTATATACTAGTTAACCTGCAGGTGATGCAGAGATACAAAGAGATAGATATACCAAAGAAAATTAAAAACAGACGTTAATAATATATCTATATATATATATAGAAGAATGAAAATACCTAATCTATATAAATAAAAATGAATTGTTGTTCGTTAGTCTGCTTAAAACTCGAGAACGGCTGGGCCGATTGAGCTGATTTTGGTTTTAAAATGTTTGTCGTAGTCCAGGGTAGGTCTAAACGGTGAGCAAATAAGGAAAAATTGCGAGTAAGATAGAGTAAGACGACAATTTCATTTTCCCATATAAAAGTTGATCACTTACTTTCTGTCAAACATTTGACGGTATTTGTACTCTCAGTTCCACTCGAATTGAAGAACGCATTAAAACAAGACTTTTGAATCGACAACATAATATCAACTTTGCTTATAACATCGTGTATTTAAATTTCAAAATATAAAAATAATTAATGTGTTGACATATTTGATGGGTGCCAACCTTACAGTGTTACTAACTCTCAAAAATATTTTTATTATATTGTTTTGTCATCTCATGTAAAAAGAACCCGTGTATCCGAACGTTCCATTGTTTTGTCCATATAGACCAGGTTATAAGCCTTTAAAAATAATAAAAAGCGAAATGTATTAGTAACTCTTTATTTCCATCAACTTGGCTCCATCTACTTGGGAACCACTTGGCTCGCCAGGACATGATGATATGGTGGAAGTACTAGGCGACTCGGACAAATCTGATTCGATCAGAACATAATTATAATTAGGCGGTACGAAGTTCACCGGGTCAGCTAGTAATAAATAAAACTACGTATGATAACCTAATATGACATTTTACAGCCTATGACTTCCCTCGAAGAAATGTTTACGTAATTTATTTTTAAGGCTGAGGGAGTTTCTCATTTCTTGAGGGAGCGCATTCCATAATAGAATGGACTGAACCAAAAAAGGAAGTGTATCGTTATATCAGATATATAATTGTATCAGAATGGTGAGAGGGGCATTTAAGCAGGGCATTAGAGGTACAACGAAGGGTCTTATTATGGGATGTCTTTTAAATTAAATAATTAAATCCTGAAAGCAACACCATCGTTTAAGGATTTTACCTTACTATAACATTGGAAATTAACTTTTCATTTCTCATACTTGGAAAGTTATGTTGTTTTGATCTGATTATTGGGTGGAAAATGCTGCTTCCCGACATAGGGAGGGAAAAACTCATACAATTTACTTCCCACCCAAGGGCCGGAATGAACTTTAAAAATAGAACTACGAATGTCAGCTACGAACAGTCAGCTGTGAACTATAAAAAAAAATGCTGCGGCCATGTGAGTTTCTAAACAGCCAGTGTGAACTTAGCGCAAACTACTTCTAGCGGAATAAGCCGCAACAAACACGCGGTGAGTTCCATATTTAAAATTTAAACAGTCGACATAAATTGGCGGGATGTGAATTTATTATATATATATTTGTGACGGAATATGAAAAATTCAAATAATCTCTTATACTAGTTAAGATTTTAATTTTAAAAATGAGTTCAAGCGATTCCGAAATATTGACACCAGATTCAATTAAAGACGAGGCAAATTGTGTTCTGCCTACTGATGGTCTACTGATATTATCATATACGAGTATTATCAATAAATAGATTAAATAAACAACCATGTTTTATTTTCCTCATATATTCGAAGTGAAAAGTAGAGTGTTTAACACGTGTAAAAGAATCAATTCCTTCTCGGACTATGGCCGAGAGTCTAAATACCTCGGGATTGATTCTTTCCACCCTCGGTTAACAATCTACTATTTCTCGTCTTTCGTTTGATATTTGTTCGGAAAAGTTCCATAACAATTTATAAACAATCAAGAGAACAAGTTCGTATAGAAAAATAAACTCTTGCAAACCAGCAATAAATTAAAACCGCTTATTATTAAACTATGCTGATTTCCGGGGAAGTAGATAGGATTTTTACCACGGGAAAATATCTTTCTCCCATGGTATGAGAAAATAAAGATAGTCATTAGTAATTACGGTTCATCACCTGACACCAGTGAACGGAACTCATTCTATTAAGCTGGTTATTAGGGAAACCCTATTAAAAGATTATCCTGAAGATAAGGTTTCCCTATCAATATTCAGGTTAGGTTTTCGTTACCACGTCCCTTTTAAATAAAGTTTTAACTATTTGCAACAATGCACCGCCCCCGTTCTGGAGGGCGGGAGCGTTAGTTCAAGCCGATAGGGTCCCAGGCCTTCCGCCCGACTAAAGGCTGTAGGTAGTGTTTAGTTGGTAGGCTGGCCTTCCGCTAGAGTCCAACATAACCACCCGCCGTAGACCGGTTGCGGGTGGTATCCGGTGCGAGGTCGTCCAAGCACCAGGGGGTTGTCATAGCGACCACTGTGGTGGCGCGCCCCCTATGAGGTTTCACTACCATACCAATGGGAAAAAAAAAATATTTGCAACAAAAATGCATTTGAGTTTACAGGATTATATTATATAGCAAAACGAATATTAGTATTTGCGGTAGAAATAGATAAGGTAGAGATACTTTTTTTTCTTTTTTTTTATTCCTCCTTTTCCCCTGTAGAAAACAGATTAAGTTGCATACCCGGCGGTTATGTGGGGCTCTCCTCCCCAGAAGGGGGAGGCCTACCCACTAAAAACCTCAGGGATGGCCTTCCTCAGGCATGTAGGGAGCCCCCGGGAACGCCAAGCTACTTCCGGGAACAAGGTAGAGGTACCTAAGAATGTTACATGTTTGCAACGTGCACTATGTTTTTGTGGGGGTTGCAATATGTTGTGTGTTTGACAGGAATCATGTGTATTATAGGCGATTGTAACACCTTCTTTTAAATTTGCTTTATAATAAACTAGCGGCCCGTCCCGGCTTCGCACGGGTAGACATAAATAGGTTTATAAAGTTATAAGCAAGCTAATTAAAACGACCATGAATCACTAAATTAGAAAATAATTGTAAGCTTATCTTAAAGCCTCCCTGTACACTACGTTGGCTGTGGTTAGTTCATAATGGTGCACCCCCTTCTCGCGCAGTGCCTCTCTCGTCCGGTTAGTTACTCGATACGCTGCGTGGCGGCCGCCGCCGGCATGTATTTTTATTTTAATTTCATGATATCTTTTGAATGGAATGACCGATTTCAATAATACAAAAGTAATCATCAGGTATTGAGACAGTCTTGAAAACTAAGTTATTTATTTGGATAACAATTTATAAATGGTATGGATAAGACTTGGTCTGATTTTGATCGGCATTTCTATCAATTTGTCAAATGTAAAAAAGTAGTTATAGTGACGTAACTACAATAATTAGACATATGGTCTCGCGAAGTTTTATGTAGATATTGATATATTCTATAATATTGTCGAACATTTTTTTGTCCTATCATTAATAATCTTCGCAGCGTATACGATGAATAACATTTTATGGCAAATTTGGCTGGACTACGGCTGGCCAGGATAGTGGTATTTTTTCGTGAGAATGACGGGACCTAAATCAGTGTGCGAACCACGACCCTACATCTACTTAGACCTTATTTTGGGCTAGGTAAGTATTTTAAATAAAACTTACATTTTGTCATATTTGTTTCTCTTAGCTTAGGTTTCATTTATTATACCAAAAGATAAGTGTTACATGAACCTTATTTATATACAAAACTAGCTTTCCGCCCGCGTTATATTCGAATTTCCCACAAGAAGGATATGTTTTAACAATACTGCCATACAACCTTTCACCCCCTCCTTTCAACCTTTTACAACCTTTTCTGCTTTAAAAGATAGCCTCTGTCCTTTCTCAGCCTCTAGACTATCTGTGTACCAAATTTCATTTAAATCGGTTCAGTAGTTTTTAACAATATTTCCATACAACCTATTATCCTTCCTTTCAACCTTTTACAACCCTTTACAACCTTTTCTGCATGAAAAAGTGGCCTATGTCCTTTCTCAGGCTCTAGACTATCTGTGTACCAAATTTCATTTAAATCGGTTCAGTAGTTTTGGCGTGAAAGCGGAACAGACAGACAGACAGACAGAGTTACTTTCGCATTTATAATATTAGTCGCTTATGTACTAATGAATAAGGGTGGCAGGAGAGCGGCACGCACCTTGCTTGACGGAGACGTGCTTCTCGTTGAGCGCGGCCACGAAGGCGGCCTGCGGCAGGCTGTCCTCGAGCGAGAAGAGCTCGTCGCGCGAGGCCACGTTGGCGCGCGTGCGCAGCACGGCCTTGGAGCCGATGGGCGCCAGGTACGCGCCGGCGCCGTCGCGCAGCGCCAGCGCGCCGCTGTGGTACTCCGCGCTGAACAGGCACGCCGCCGTGCACGCGTCCACCAGCTGCCGCGGGGGAGCGATGCTTCTTTTATTACCAGCTTTTGTATTAGCTTCACTTGTTTTTTTACCGTGTTTTTTTGGTTTTTACCGTGGGAGAGCCATGCTTCGGCACGAATTGGGCCGGCTCGACCGGAGTGATACCACGGCCTCACAGAAAACCGGCGTAAAATAGCGCTTGCGCTGTGTTTCGCCGAGTGAGTGAGGGTACCGGAGGCCCATCCCCCCTTCCCCACTTATTCCCTTTTTAAAGGCCGGCAACGCATCTGTAACTCCTCTAGTGTTGCGGGTGTCCATGGGTAACGGTTATCGCTTACCATCAGGTGATCCGTTTGCTCGTTTGCTGCCCTATCCTTATAAAAAAAAAAAAAAAAACTTGTAACTATGTGAGAAAATCTTGGAATCTTAATTTGACCCACTTCCCGATCTCCCGATTGAGCTGAAATTTTGTCAAGCTCGGATGACAATGCACGGTTATGTGTGTGACGTCATTCTAAACCAAACATGGCGACATTACCAAGATGGTGGACCAATTATTTTTAATGCACCCCTACAATCATCATCTTGCCCATTTTCCATTATCTGGGGTCGGCGCAGTAGATCTTTTTCTTTCATTCCTCTCTATCAACTGTCATTTCCATGCTTACTCCTTTCATTCTTATATCATTCTTCACACAATCGATCCATCTTTTATTCGCCTTCCTCTGCCCGTGTATCCTCCACTTTCATATTCAACATTCGTTTTGTGACATGACTTTCATCCCTCCGCATCACATGTCCAAACCATGCTAATCTACTTCCTCTCACTTTTTCTACCACTGGCGCTACTTTCAGGCTTCCTCTTATGTACATGCACCCCTACAATATGGGTATCAAATGAAAGGGTTTGCAAAGAACACCTCGATGAATAATGTGACGTCACTCTTAATCCAATATGGCGGACTCTCCCAAGATTTATAATGCACCCCTACAATATGGGTATCATATGAAAGGGTTTGCTAAGCTTGGTTTTTTAGTCGGAAAATAAATTAAAGTAAAAAAAATTAATACAAGCTGCAAGAAAAAATTCAGCTCAATCAGAGACCGGGAAGTGGGTCAAATTAAGATTCCAAGATTTTCTCACATAGTTACAAGTGAAGCTAATGTAAAAGCTTGTAATAAAAAGAGCGTGATGAACGTGTTGTGTAATAAGTAAAGTAAGTATAAGTAAGTAAGTTATATTGCCATATACATATATGGCAATATAACTGGTAACTAAATGGTAGTACACATGTACTACTCTAGTTATGTGTCGTTCATGTTGTATCAATATTCGATTATATTCAGTTTTGTGAGTCAAATAAATAAATAAGCCGTTCGCAGAAATTATTGCTATTATTATATCTCCCATACCATCTTTACCATAAGTTACAAGTACAAAACAGTAAAAGCGGAGAGATTTATACCTAACAGTCACTTCGTACTACTGACGTAAGAGTACACCTAACTACTCATTTTATGGCAACCCTGCAACGTCCTCGCGAAGTTTCATCGTTTATTCAACAAGACGATTTCTAATACGTAAATGCGCTTCCGGTCCCACACCCGCTGGCAGGTTCCCACATTTGATATTCACACCAATCGCAGAAATAATAACAGCTCGATTTATGCGCCGGCGCAACTATTGTTTGACAACGCGTACGTTAGGGTTGCCAGTTTTTAATATAATATAGTAACAAGTCAGTTATATTCTGTTGATAGTACATACATACATATACGCACGCTTCTATCCCATGGGGGTGGGCAGAGACCATAGTTCTTTACGATCCAAACGTACCTTCCTAGTTTCATCGAATTTCATTAATGCTTTTACGCACGCTCGTCAGTTACGAGTACTCTTGACCTGATCTTCCTTCAGTGTATTAACTTATTAATTTTTTTTTATTCCGTACGGAGGCAGACGAGCAAATGGCCCACCTGATGATAAGTGGTAACCATCGCTCATGGACATCTGCAGTGCCAGGGGCACAGCTGAGCCGCTACCTACCTGGAGAGTAATACTCTTTTTAAGCCTCGTTTGAAGTTAGACATATCGTAGCGCTCAGGAAACACCGCAGCTGGGAGCTCATTCCAGAGTTTGCATGTACGCGGAAGGAATGAACGCTGAAACCGAACTGTACTAGACAAGATCGGTTCCAGGTGATATGGATGAACTCTACTGCGGTGGCGGGTGGTGCGATGGTAAAAAGGTGACGAAGGCACCATTGCAAATAGTTCCTCAGAGCACTCTCCGTTAAAGAGCCTATAAAGAACACACAGAGAGCCAAAGTCTCTCCGCTGCTCCAAGGTCTCTGTTGAGGCCGTAATATTGGGATCACCGATGATACGGAAAGCACGCCTTTGCAGGGAGTCAAGAGGGTCGAGTTGATATTTGGGGGCTCCAGCCCAGAGGTGAGAGCAGTACTCCATATGCGAACATACAAACATAAAATTAAGGAGTGACTTTTAGTGTTAAATTTAATTTGTTGCCGTGTATGGGGCTCTCCGGTCAAGAGGACCGGCCTACCCACTAAAACCCCCCCGGGTTCTCTAGGCCCATACGGGGCACATGGCGCGATGCGCTTTCGCGATTCGACCGCCACGTGTCTATCCGTTACCCTAGATCCCATAACACAAGCTTTACTAGTGCTTACTTTGAGCTAGGGTAATTGGTGTAGCTTGGCTCCACGGGAAGGAGGAGGTCACCTACCGATTGACTCAGATACTCACCGGGCAGGGCTGCTTCGGTGAGTATCTGTGTCGAATAGGACGGGAGGGATCGACACATTGCCACCACTGCGCATCTGACCTCGACTCGGCCCAGCACACGCTGGCGGAGTGCCCCGCGTGGGCCTCCGAGCGCCGAGTCTTGGTCGCAGAGATCGGGCGAGATCTGTCTCCGCCGGCATTGATTGCGGCAATGCTGGCGGACGAGGGAGGTTGGAGGGCTGTGGCCTCCTTCTGTGGCGCGAGGAAGTCGCGACCGCTACGGCGACCCGGGATGGACCACGCCCCTTCCGTGGCCGGGGGGCGTCGTCGGTGGAGAAAACCGGGGGAGGTAGTGTAGCCACCCCCGAGGAGGGCTCCCCTGTATCGACGGGGGAGCGAAGGCTGGGGGTTCCCGGAAGTAGCTTGGTAAGTTCCCGGGGGCTCCCTTCATGCCTGAGGAAGGCCATCCCAGAGGTTTTTAGTGGGTAGGCCTCCCCCTTCTGGGGAGGAGAGCCCCACATAACCGCCGGTTCGCCACAGCCGGGGTATGCAATTTAATGCATTTTCCTCAGGGAAACAAAAAAAAAAAAAAAGGGTAATTGGTGTGTGTGTCAGAAATATTTACTTATTTGCATCAAATCGACGAATAACTCAATATCACGCCGAGTACACAAGTGTACTTCAGATAAAACAAACCAATAAAACAGACTTGAAAAACCTATTCCAAAACAAATATGCATTAAAAAGTATTGAAATAACACGACAATATAATGTAATTAGAATCATTGTTATTTTGGTTCTATTTGAAGTAATTTATTTTCTTTTGGCAAAAATTATTGTTTTTATTAATCAAGGTTACAGAATAACTGTCCACCTACGATACGATCAACCGATACAAACAAAGACTTAAAGTATAGCAACTTAAATGCTCCTATCAGAAACAGGAAAAGTCCTTTTATAGAATTATAACGCTGCGAGCCTTAAGATGACTCAGCAAGGCTACCACAAGAGGAAAATAAGACATTTATAAAATCTATCGGTCTCACGCTGTGCCTAAACTCAGAGATCAACAAAACTGATCTTTAAGACCTACACTGTAAAGTATATGTTATCAATGGTTATTGCTTATATCACGTGGTTTTATAAGACACAATCCTCTAAGACGTACGCGGTGATACAAATCCAACGCGTACAGGCCATTTATGCGAAATAAATGAAAGTGCGTGGAGTGTACCACTGGGTAATCTCCATCTGCACAAAGAGAAATGCAGCTGAAGACTACACCCAGTTAGATGCACAGAAACTATTGTCATTACTGGTCAAACGTTTGTGGACTATTGCATTTCGATTTTGGTGGTAATGAGACCGGGCTATGGAAGAGACTCAGGTCACCTACCTTCTCAAAGCCCCTTAATTGGTTTAAATATGGCAGATGGTGACTAGCCACTCTTCCAGTCAATCCGCGTAATACTGAATATCGTCGACCCAGGCACGTCATTTCTGACCCTCCCGACTCATTGACGCTGGCTCTTCAAGCCTTGTGAGAGGCGGCATCTGCTTTCCCTTAGTTATCGCGCCGCCATCCCTTAGTTAGTCCATACTTCGCAGCTTGCTGCACATGTACGAGTAGGCCCCATCACTTCAAGGCCGAACCCACTTTGGCGAACCGAGCCTTCTTTCGCGCATCGGGCAGCGCCGACGTGTCCTCTCCTGAGGGTGCGCCAACCATTCCGTTCAAGCCATAAGGCCACTAGGGCCAAGGCTAGGCTGAGTTTAGTCGGTAGGTCTGCTGGATCGAGCCGCCTCGATTCACCAGGAGTCCGACATAATCAACGCATCCCTGCTTACAAAGGATATTGTTTTTTGCTGATTCCGCGCAGTTCATGATGACTTGTCCAACAAGCAGGCAAGGTCGACACGTGTTTCGTCTCTCAGCGAGACATCTTCAGGATTTGTTGCCCGCTCGGTGACTCACCAGCGGCTCAAGCCGCTTGAGCCGCTGGTGGACAAGTCATCATGAACTGCGCGGAATTAGCAAAAAACAATATCCTTTGTAATACAAAGGACTTCCGCAAAATAACACCTGCTACAATAGAGTGCATCCCTGCTTGCCTGTTGCGTTGGTATCCATGAGGATTCTCAGCCTCCTTTGTTGTGAGCTTTTGTTGTGTGCTTTGCGGGAACGGTTCAAATGACTTAGAAACAATGTATGATAGAGTTGTTCCAAAAAGAGTCCACGATAGCATATGTCTATCTTCGGCAGAATCCTTTAGAAGGTCTACCAAAAGGTACCTGGATACAAAAACGGCTATTTAAAGAAATTCCCTTTGAGCATCCTCTGAGAATATGATTGCCAGCGCTAACATGGAACTAAAACCTGGCCATATTTTTTCCTCAGGAGCGGAAGGCTGAGAATACTCATAAAGAGCACGAAACGTACCCAGGATACCCCCGAAAACCTGGCCACGCATAACGAGGCTCAAAGCCACCCAAAAGGTAATGAAGAGGGCTATGCTCGGAGTTTCTCTGCGTGCTCGTATCAGAAATGATGAAAACCGCAGGAGAACCAGAGTCACCGACATAGAACGAAGAATTGCTAATTAAAAGTGGGCAGGGAACCGCAGCGTTCTCAGGCCTCCCACAAGATGGCAGAGATTTTGGTGAGGACCTCAGGAAGGCGCTGGACGCTCGAGTACCTACGTATGTCCAGCAGTGGACGTCTGCTGGATGAAATAGACGATCCTGTAATATACATGCTATTTTTATGTAACTCCATTGATATTAATAATAGCATTGTTCTTGAACAGTGTTATCCAATACGGATTCACGGTTGAGTGGGCAGTGTTGATAACGAACGCATGACAGCTCGTTTTGCTCGCTAAGCGAACCGCGCAGAAATGTTGTATTAGTACAGTCACCGGCGTCTTAAACTAAGCTGGGGCCATTGGGCACACTTTTGGAAAACAAAAAACGTGAATTATACTAACATTTTTTAAATAAGTTATGCTCGCGTCATCCCGCGGTTGAAATACTGCAATAAAATAACGTTACTGATTAAGTAATTTCGACGTTAGCGCTTCAGTTGTTGGAATCCCGAACTACAAATCCATAGAGGTCTCTCGGCCTCAGTTTCCAGATAGAAATAAGCCTTCTTGGACCGTCTGTCTTCGTTCATATAAAGGCTTAGTGTACGCCACGTAAATACCTTCTTATAAAGTAACTAATTTGCGAAAAGTTATGTCTAATGTGTCCGACAAAAATGTTTTGAAAATAAATGTGTGAGGGAAGTCGTAGGTCCTTCGGGGCTCCCCTGAGAATGGAGCCCTGGGCATGGGCCCCGTGTGCCCCTATGGTAAAGACGGTATTGAGTACAGAGAAATGACAAACCGGGATTTGTCCACACGAATCGTTAATGGCAGATAATGAACTTGATATCAGATTTCCGAAGGGAGGGGGACTGCTATTTTTGAGAAAATCCAAAAAAAAATTAAATACATTTATTTCGAAGAGGACACTGAGGTCTACATTTTCTTTCATTGAAGTGACGTCATCTGACTGGAAATCCAAAAGCTAGGTGACGCAAAAGTTTCAAAAAAGTGGCTTTTTGCTATTTTCATTATGAAATAACAATTTTTTTACAATAATGTAAATGAGAAAGTTGCTTGTCACAAAATTAGCTACAACTAATGATTGTAACTTTTTTCATAAAACTTTCCGTTTCTGAGCTGAAGCTTGACGAAGTGTACAAATCGTACATGATGGGCCTTTGGCGAAACTACGCCCTACTTTTTCTTACATATTGACTGTACTATATATATTGTTGAGCATTACAATCAATAAACTTATTCTCAACTTCATTTCTTTGCAGGGGTATACAGTTTCTTTCACGATTTAGACCTTTGGGCGGCCTATTACTTGTTCATGTTTAGAAGTGAAGTACCCACCTTGCCCCCCGCACTGAGGTACTTGTTGTTGCAAGTGTGCAGAGCATATTTTCCGCCCTCATCAGCACGGAACTCCAGGGTGAACAATGTGTCCTCGCCCCACGGGACGTTCGCGTCTACGTGGATCTCGTCCAGCGACTCGGATAGGTGAGCGAACCGCTTGCGTCCGATCGAGCGGAGGTTGACCTGGAACAAACAGCATATTAGTATGTATGAGAAAGTGAAATGAAATTTATGGACTATTAAAACGACGGTATACCGCGGACAACATAAGTATTATCAGAAGCGCATTGACTGCCCAATCTAGCACAGAATCTTCTAATACGCCAGTGGTAGCATCCCAGATCCGGTTACGCCTCTATAAGCTAGGATCAATCCACTTGGTTGCTTGGACCGCTGTCAAGCGCGTAGACCCTTGTTAGAGTACGCTCCCTGCTCTGAAGGATCATTTGCTTTTAAATAACCCTGAATAGAGTTTAGTCCATAAAACACCAGCTAACTGTACCCTACGAAGATTCCTCAGCTCGTGACTGAGTAATGAGATTAGGTGATCCCAGAAGTGATCCAGTCGGATATTAATACCATATATTCATAGCACAGGCTAATAAGCAATTATCCTTTTTTTTTTTTGTTTCCCTGAGGAAAATGCATTAAATTGCATACCCCGGCTGTGGCGAGCCGGCGGTTATGTGGGGCTGTCCTCCCCAGAAGGGGGAGGCCTACCCACTAAAAACCTCAGGGATGGCCTTCCTCGGGCATGAAGGGAGCCCCCGGGAACTTACCAAGCTACTTCCGGGAACCCCCAGCCTCCGCTCCCCCGTCGATACAGGGGAGCCCTCCTCGGGGGTGGCTATACTACCTCCCCCGTCTCCTTCACCGACGACGCCCCCCGGCCACGGAAGGGGCGTGGTCCATCCCGGGTCGCCGTAGCGGTCGCGACTTCCTCGCGCCCGCCGTCGACCCGCGGCGGCGCCGCAGCTGTGCTACCGAACCCGGCGCCGCCTCCTTCGAGCGGGATCGGCCATCTCCCGACCCCGCTCGGCGGCCTCCTTCTGGAGCATCACTTCTTCACAGAAGGAGGCCACAGCCCTCCAACCTACCTCGTCCGCCAGCATTGCCGCAATCAATGCCGGCGGAGACAGATCTCGCCCGATCTCAGCGACCAAGACTCTCCGAGCTCTCTCCGACACAGATACTCACCGAAGCAGCCGTGCCCGGTGAGTATCTGAGTCAATCGGTAGGTGACCTCCTCCTTCCCGTGGAGCCAAGTTTCGAGGTGCGGGAGTACGGCACCGACGGCCCGCTGGCGCGCGCAGATCCGTAATTCGAGCTGCGCACGCCAGGCCGCCACAATCCGTCGGTGCCACTCCTGCTTAGGCACTTCGCGCGCGGGTTCCAGGGCGCTCCCCCCATCGCTCCCCGGTCGACACGCCGCGACGCATACGTCGCCGCGTACATGTCGGCCAGGATGTCGAATGGGGGGAGCGTCCCAGAACCGTCGCCGCGTCGTACTAATAAGCAATTTCCCTAGTGTCTAATGAGTCTAATCTTGGTCATAGATGGCGTTTTCAAGTCACATTTCATAGGTTAAAAAACAGTGTTAATAAAATTTCATAGATATACTTGCACATTATGTAATTCTTTTTAGCAATATGCAGATTTTCTGACTGATAGCTAATTACGCTTATTGAGTACATTTTATTTTTTAATTATCTTTAAGACTTGCTCATAATGGCCGGCTGGAGTACGACACTTAGAACTCATCTTCTTTTTTTAACGTCGCCCCATACTACGATTTTTCGTGGGTGCAGTGTAGTCACAAACATAAAAATTTAATATGTACAAACACCCAGACCGGAACAAATTTTTGTAGGTCATACAAAACATCTGTCCCGTGCGGGAATTGAACCCGCGACCCGTTGCGTAGAAGCCGATTACTCGACCACTGCGCTAAACGTGTCGTCGATTATAGACTTTTCATGTAGTTTTCCTCATGTAACCTCATGTAATAAATTTTGTTCTTGGGTCAAAGTCGTCGCGTCGTCTTGGTTCAAAAAAAGACAAGGGAATACCATTTTTTCAGACTCAGAACCACTGAACCGATGAAAGTTGATGCAGAGATAGTTTGAGAGTCGAAGGATACGGAAATCATTTCCACGGGTAAATCTGATAAAAGCAGCTGGGGGGCAATCGCACTAGCAAATCGCAGCTGAAACGAAACCAAATCGTTCCACTCAACCAATCCGAGAGCTAGAATATCACGTCATCGAACAGATGACGTGATATTGTGGCGTTCGGATTGGTTAAGCCGAACGATTCGGTTGCGTTTCGGTTGCGATTTATTAGTGCGATAGCCCCCCAGATCGGGTTCTAATGTATGTAACGAATTAAAATCATTATAGTCAAAATTTAGCTTAGGTACTAAGAATCAGCCTTGTTTACTTATCAATGCAGACTTATTTCTCAAAAACATGCACAGGTATATTAATATAATAAAATATGTCTTTTAGGACAATATCTGGGTTTGGCAACAAATTGTGACAGAAGACTGTTCAAAAATGTATGGACAAAATTCGACCACTAGTTTTTAGTACCAAAAAATGCTCTAAGATCATAATTGTGTTTTATTCACATGCATTCAATATTCTTTATGTTCATAGAGTTATAACATTTTACATTTTTAAATACAACTAATAAATACCGAACCGAATCATACTCGATCCAGAATTAAGACATAACAGAGGGGCTATCGCACTAATAAATCGCAACCGAAACGCAACCGAACCGTTCGGCTTAACCAATCCGAACGCCACAATATCACGTCATCTGTTCGATGACGTGATATTCTAGCTCTCGGATTGGTTGAGTGGAACGATTTGGTTTCGTTTCAGTTGCGATTTGTGATTGCCCCCCAGAGTACCGTTTTTAATCGGTTTTAGACCGAATTTATGAAATGATTAAGATTCTAAATATTGAATAAGCTTGGCTCCTTAATTATGTGTATTAATTTAATAAATAAAACTATGCATTAATTTAGCAAAAAAAAAGAACTCCACGATTTTCCTGTTAGTAGAGAAAGGCCTATATATATTTGCTTTTGGAAGGCGGAAAGCGAGTAGATTACAATTATTAATAAATAGTTACTTATAACCAGCGCATACGCACGATTAGACAGCTTAATTTTTTACTTATCCATACTAATATTATAAATGGGCAAGTGTGTCTGTCTGTTTGTCCGTCTTTCACGGCAAAACGGAGCGACGAATTGACGTGATTTTTACGTGGAGATAGTTGAAGGAATGGAGAGTAACATAGGCTACTTTTTATCCCGGAAAAATGAAAAACTACTGCACAGATTTTCATGCGATTTTCATCAATAGCTAGAGTGATTCTTGAGCAAGGTTTTGCGGTATTTTTTATCTCGGAAAAACGGATAGTCCCACGGGAAGCGCGATAAAACGTTCGCGCCATAAACCGACTTCCGCGCATATGTAGCCGTGGGCAAAAGCCTTAACCCTCTATAGACCCAATCCCGAAATCCACGCGGGCGAAGCCGCGGACAGAAAGCTAGTTAAGTCTAAATGTGTAACTTGTAATTGGACTGTATCCGTACAAATAATATGAACGCGAAAGTTTGTAAGTATGAATGTTTGTTACACGTTCACGTAAAAGCTAATGAATGGATTTTAATGAAAAAAAAAATGAAAAAAAAAATTACATTGATATAGCTCATACATCAGAATAACACATAGGCTACAACTTATAAAGATATTGTAAAAATTGACGAAAATTTTACTATAAGTGTCCTACGCTAAGTCGCAGGGCGCGACTAGCTGTAAGATTAACGAATAAACAGGTTATAAATTCAGAAACTGAGCCGTTAAGTAACAGTTTATGACATTACTAAAATGGCGAACAAACCCATCGCACTTAATGTTACGAATAGAAGCGCCGCGGAGGAATGCGCGCGCTATTTCTGCGCGTGCGCAGGTAATCGTGCTGCAGCGCGCGATATGCGCGGAGACGTATTATTGAATCATTAGAATTTGGATTTTTTTTATAGGATAGGGCAGTAAACGAGCAAACGGATCACCTGATGGTAAGCGATAACCGTTGCCCATGGACACCCGCAACACCAGAGGAGTCACAGATGCGTTGCCGGCCTTTTAAAAGGGAATAAGGGGGGTTGGGCCTCTGGTACCTCACGCACTCGGCGAAACACAGCGCAAGCGCTATTTTACGCCGGTTTTCTGTGAGGCCGTGGTATCACTCCGGTCGAGCCGGCCCAATTCGTGCCGAAGCATGGCTCTGCCACGGTAAATTCGAATACGAATACAAATCGTGTGCAAAATTATTTTCTACTGCTTACAATTTTATAGATTTCTGAATCACTTGAATTCAGTGTTGTCATTAAAAACAAATTCTTAATTAAATTCAGTTTCACGAAGAAAAATTAAAAATCGCAACAACTAAAATTAAAATACATGTACTCAAACAATATTTACTTATTACCAGAGTAAATTTATCGCTGTCAACGTCACTTCAGCGTTAGATATTCCACTAGTAGAAATCAAAAACGAGTGGGTTGAACCGCTCGTTTCACAACGCAATAAATGAAAGTTCAGAAATAGTGAATTCGGTAATTCGTATACGAATCTCACGATTTCGAATGCGAATTAGTTTTCTATTGTTTCAAAAATTCGTCTCCTGGGCTATTTGCGGGGTCACTGACAATGTAACTGGAATGCTCGCTATGATTATCTGCAAGTCGATGTACACTCTATTTGAACCATACATTTATTTATTATATACCAGCTGGTGCCCGCGACTTCGTCTGCGCAGGATTATTATTTCGAGTATATCTTTATAACTTGTAGTTATTCTGATGTTTAAGCGATATTATTGTAATGTTCCATTAAAATCCATTAAGTCGTTTTTACGTGAAATAGAAACAAACATCCATACTCACATACTTTCGTTTATAATATTAGTTGGGATAAAGATAAAATGTACTATCGTTAGATCAGCAATATTCATTCATTCAAGGTGTAAATGTTATAGATTTTTTTAAATAGTTAACTTAGATTTTTTTTATATTTTTCTGATAACTTGTATGAGTTAGTCTACCACCTGCTTGACGTCTTGACGTCGGTTTCTAGGACAACCTGTATAAGCCGCTGCTATTTAATGTTTTTATTTTCTTCTTAGTAGTAATAGTATGATCTAAAAAAATTGTTATATATGCAGTGGTGGTCATATAATTAGAAACAGTCCTCATGTCGACTGGATTGTTTGACAGAATTCTTATTAATATTTATATTATGAATTAAATTGTCATGAAATGAATAAAATACAATGTTGTTGATCTAAAATTTATTAAAAAACCTAAAAATTGAACACTCAACTTTAACCATTTAAGCATTTTGTTGCGTTTAAAAGATGAGTTCTTTTAATAGAATCTTCATATTAATAGAATATTCAGTAATGGACAACTAATTAGAAACAATATTGATTTTTTTTTAAATAAATATAAATGAGTGCAATTATTTTCACGGATATTTATTTACATGTAGTAGTTGCGTAGCCTTTGTTGTCAATAACAGCTTTGCAGCGACGAGGCATCGACTCAATCAACCTCAGTCATTTTTCGCCCGAGATCGACGTCCATTCTATCGATCGCTTCTACAAAAGCTTCATACAGCTCATTTTGACTAGAGTTCCTTTTACTTGACACTTTTTTTATTGTATGCATATTTAAAATAGTGTAGTGGCAACGTTGTTGCATAACAATTATTACATCATTTCTTATAATTTGACCACCACTATAATATATATATGACTATTACTGGTGGTCCTAATTACAATGAATAAAAAATAAATAAATCACACTACAGGTAGAAGGACTATATGAGAAAGGAATTTTAGAAATGGATTTAGTATTTTTTGAAGTTCATTCGTTACATACATACAACATTTCCTCTTTATTAGTACGTTTGCATGAAAAAAAAAAAGAAAACAATCTCCATACAAACTAGCAATTTCATGGGTAAATACTCATAATTATATTTTAATATATATCACCAAACATGGACACCGATAATTTGGTCTTGCCAATTGCAGCGTATCTCATGAGATCGCCGAGGTTCTGATAACGGTCCAAGATCTTGTTGGGAGATAAACTAGGTGGCGTACGGCTGTAGATACGTTATGTTGCGACTATTGACTTGCGCAGGCGCCGCGAGACACGACGCGGGAACATTCGCAAGTCATCTCCGCGCTCCACGAGAAATCTGCGATCGTTCGCATTTTGACGTTATTTATATTAGCTTTCACCGGGTATATACGATAATTTGTAACTGTTTGTAATTCTCATGAATATATTCATAAGGGAGGTAAAAGTACCACAGAGTACCTATCGTTCATAAACTTTAATTAACTAGAAATGACATAAGCTATCTGATCCCATGTGTTTAAGTCTTATTCTAAAATGAAACAAATTTAATTAACTAGAAATGACATAAGTTATCTGATCCCATGTGTTTAAGTCTTATTCTAAAATCAAACAAATTTAATTAACTAGAAATGACATAAGCTATCTGATCCATGTGTTTAAGTCTTATTCTAAAAAAATCAAACAAATTTAATTAACTAGAAATGACATGAGCTATCTGATCCCATGTGTTTAAGTTATATTCTAAAATCAAACAAATTTAATTAACTAGAAATGACATAAGCTATCTCATCCCATGTGTTTAAGTCTTATTCTAAAATCAAACAAATTTAATTAACTAGAAATGACATAAGCTATCTGATCCCATGTATTTAAGTCTTATTCTAAAATCAAACAAATTTAATTAACTAGAAATGACATAAGCTATCTGATCCCATGTGTTTAAGTCTTATTCTAAAATCAAATTTGTTTGCAAATTTAATTAACTAGAAATGGCATAAGCTATCTGATCTCATGTGTTTAAGTCTTATTCTAAAATCAAATTTGTTTGCAAATTTAATTAACTAGAAATGACATAAGCTATCTGATCCCATGTGTTTAAGTCTTATTCTAAAATCAAATTTGTTTGCAAATTTAATTAACTAGAAATGACATAAGCTATCTGATCCCATGTGTTTAAGTCTTATTCTAAAATCAAACTCAAGTTCCAATCTCTGCCTGAGCATTGTTGAAAAGAGACGACGCTATTGACCACACATAACGCTATCCGTTTCCAACTACACTCAATCAGAGATTTAAAGAATGAATCTCATTCTAGAATACGCGCTTGAGACCTTTGGACAGATTGATTATTAATCATATGATCATGAATAACTAATTAAAAATTGGACCGCATTACATTTTTTTTTTCTATTATTAAATTCCCTATTGTGTTTTGAAACTTTATAAAATATATTTTTTTAATTCAATATTATATTTACGTATTACTGCTCAAATTTATATGAAAACGTTCATCGACGTCATCATCATTTTTGCTGGACCTCCTAATCTAAAATTGGACCGCATCATAAATTATTTTTTATTAATAAACTCCCTACAAACTCGTGGTCCGAGACTATTTTTTTTATTTAATCCAATCCTAAATTTAACGATGACTGCTCAAATTTATACTAATATTTTTATCGTCATCATCATTTTTGCTGGTTCTTCAAGCCTTCAAGGTCTTGGAAATTTGGCGATCTTTACTACATCATCGGTTCACCTTGTGGAGGACCTTCTAACGCCACGTGGCGCCTTACAGTCCTACGCGCTGTCCACCGACATTTAAAGCTCGCAATTCCACATCCCTTGATCCAAATCCATTGATGACTTGTTCGTCCCCAGAATAACTATTTCTATTGTCCTCTGAGTGACTTGTAGTTCCTTATAAGGTCCGTTGTAGTTAGGCTTCGATGCCATGACCTCTAATTCAAATAACACCATAAAGCAATACCATCACGTAAGCATGACAGATATCAGATGCTGATGTTGCAGCGCAGCTTATAAGAGTTGAAGGTAGGAATCAATATCTGGAGTGGAAGAGCCGCCACATGTATCTGGATGTACAATCACTGGATGTACCTGGGGCCTGGCTGCGAGGTGCACATGCCACAGCTCGGCGTCGCCCGGCACCTTGGCGGTGCAGCACAGCTTGTCCGAGCTGGAGCCCAGGAAGTAGCCGCGCTCCACGTTCTTCAACGCCCAGCGCCCGCTGCCGTCCTCCGATACGCTGAACAAACAAACAAGCATACATACAATCATGATATTCTTAATTAATTGTTCCGCTGTATGCAAATTGTTAAGAAAAAACATCATGACCGCATTTATAAAATGTATTGTTTTCATGCAGCGCTACACCCCGGTGATGAGAATCGGGCTATAGAAAAGACTCCGGTCACCCGCCTTAACAAAGCCCCTTAATTGATTTATATATGGCAGGTGACAGTGAGTTGCAGGAGATGGTAACTGTTATGAATGACGCTTTAAATGATAAAGGAATGAAAGTGAACGTAAGTAAGACCAAGGTATTGGTGTTTGAAAGAGACGTAAATATGACATTGTGTGACATTATGATAGAAGGAGAAAAAGTAGAAGAGTTTGTATATTTGGGATGTATGTTTACAAGGGATGGAAGGTGTGATAACGATATAGAGAAGCGAGTGAAAGCTGGTAACATGGTGAATGGGGCCATGCATACGTTTCTGAGTAGTCAGAAAATATCAAAAAAGGCGCGACTAGCAGTGCATGAGGGCGTGCTGGTCCCAACATTAATGTACGGAAGTGAAAGTTGGGTATGGGAGAAACGACATGAAAGCAGAATAAATGCAGTAGAAATGAGAGCTTTGCGGAGTATGGCAGGAGTAAAACTGAGTGACAGATTGTATAATGAAGTGATTAGAAAGAAATGTGGTTTGAAAGAGGATATCGTGACAAGAATAGAGAAAGGGATGCTTGGGTGGTTTGGGCATGTGGAACGGATGGATGAAAGTAGACTGACTAAAATGATTTATGAAGCTGGAGTGAGTGGAGATACGGGACGAGGAAGACCTAGGCGAACATATTTCGAACAAATCGAAAGTGTCCTCAAAAAAGGCCAGGTCAGAAGTACCCGCAATCGTCGAGCATGTATGAGGAATGTTATGAAAGTAGATGAAGCGAAAGAGATATGTAAAGACCGTAGCAAGTGGAAAGACGTAATCTCTGCCTACCCCCATGGGAAAAAGGCGTGAGTGTATGTATGTATGTATGTAGGTAGGTGACGACTAGCCCACTAAGTGGGTGCCCTAAAAAAACAGGCCAATATTGGTGCGAAATGAGCAACATTGGTATGAACGGCTAATGGTGTAGAGAGGTACTTCTACCCTTCGAGAATCTGCTCTTGCAACTCCACTCTGTTCGGCCAGCTAAGCCAAGACAGAGGCGGGTGGCATACGCCCTCCTGAAGAACCCTCGGTGAGGCAACACACCGACAGGTCGCCACAAGCTGGTCTGAGAGACTGCTTATATTGTTATTAATCTATGCATGTAAATACAACACTATTCTGTTTTAAAAAAACACATGACCTCAAATTCCTTTCGAGATATTCAAAATGTATAGTCGTGACGAATTTTATTGCCGCCAGAAAACACATAGCAGTAATTTTTATGGCACAAAAGCTGCCTCACGCTTCCATCGCTTCACGTTATAACAAAGCGAAAGTTTGCTGGAATGATATCTAGAATCGTTGTCGAATGACGAGTTTTGTGCTACGCATCGAATACTAAAACGAAAATTCAGTTTTACACGTCATCCATCGCTGCTTTGTGTGATTTCCATTGAACCAGTTGGGAAAGAAAGTGATAAACTAATCCCCGAATGCAATTTATCAATCGTAAATGAAGTAGCTATCGGAACTGAGCCATTCAAGAAAGAACGACCATTCTTGTTATAAAAATAAACGAAAACGGGAGAATAATGCAACGATTAGTGCATAACTGAGCAACGTGGAAATCAAGTCAGCACTGCTAGGAGTTGAAAAGGACAGCAAGAGAGTGGAAAAGGAGGCAAATTTCATGTTCGTGGAAGATATTTTTCTTAGCAGAGCGGCAGTGTCGGTGATATAGGAGAACGAGGTGGTCAATTGAGAGTCGAATCACTGGATGCTGCTTCCAGTATATATCCGGTGTAATATAACGTAGATGATACTGTTTAAATGGCCAAGTGGATTTCGGGACCCAGGTCTAAATGTTGGATATGTTGTTCTCCTGGTCAAACTGAGCAAAAAATGTAATGGTCGCAAAAAAGTTTACGACTCATTTTCCCGCTGGGGGGCTCTGAAGTCTGAATTAGAAAATCGTGGTTTTCGGCAGAATCTGCTGATTTTTGGATATGTAGTTCTCCTTGACGAGCTGATTGCTGAATATTAAACTTTTATTGAACGTATTATTGGAATTTCTTTCCGCCATTTTACTAATTCAAGAATCGAAAGCATTTGTTGAAATTACACAGAATGTGAAAATAGTGTGACATTTGGACTTGACATTTTAATCGCGTTCTTTTGGCGTCATATCGGTGTTAACTAATGTTATCATGATAGTGATATCAACGTCGTAGGCACAAAAGGAATGCGACTTTGTAGAAGTCAACAATTATCTGGCTGTCAATGTCATCACTATTTTGACATTGACAGCCGACTTTTGGTCCGTATTGCGTATTTTATCACAAAAATTGAAATGAGAGTACGTGTTTATATAATAAAATAATAGATAAATATTTCACCATGGTTTTTAGTAACAGTACTTTATTTTTAAAGTTCTAATTCTTGATTAATTCCGATGTAAATCGCCCCAAAAAAGTGAACATCGTTCTTTGGCCAAATACTGTAACGTCATTTAGTCTCATTACATAGCAATAGCGAGAGGGCAGACGTCATTCGAAACTCGCTTCAAAGTAATTGACTAGTAAATTTCTATCTCTTTCTGACGCGTACTTTCTGTATAATCTGATTCTGTCACTAATAATCTTGTAAAACATCAACAGTATATAAATGTAAGTATATATATAGAAAGAGTCCTTTAGCCTGTAGAGACTTACATTCGAAAACAAACTCCGCAGCTTTTAAAAAAAAATCCAGGCAGAAAACATACAAAAACGAATATATGCTCGTTCAAACAAGCAGACTGTGCATTTGTTGTTAAGTGCTTACAGTCGCCTATAGTATCAAAATAATTATAGGTACCATATAGTTTTAAAAACATTTAAATGTATATATTAGGTTGTAGGAAAAGTTCGTCGAAAAATTAGAAACAAAAATGTTTTGTATTAATTTTCTTTATTAAAGTTTAGTTTTAATTTACAATATAATCGCCGTCAGAACTAATGACAGTGCTCCATCTATTAGGAAGGTCGCTGATACCTCTGGCCCAAAACTCTGGAAGTTTAGAATCAAAAAACTTTGTCACTTCTGTTTTCAGATTATTATAATATTTTTCTTATGATCTACGACACAAACAAGTTTGGGAACCTTTCTACTAAAAGAACCATAGAAATAACTATGTCGGGCGTAATGGAGACGGCTGGCAACCCTTTTTTTTTATTTTATTTTTTTAGGGGGGAAAATGCTCTTATGCACCTTGACGCCGCACTGGCTAGGCACGGCCGTGTGTGGGGCTCTCCGGCAGAGTGCCGGCCTACCCACTAAAAACCCCCCAGGTTCTCTGGGCCCATGCAGGGCACACGGCGGGGTGCGCTTTCGCGATTCGACCGCCATGTGTCCCGGGGCCGGTTCGACCAGCAGAATGGTCAAGCCACCGCCAAAGGAGGGACTGTCCGAGAACCCCTGGACAGTCCGCCAGACAGAGAGACCCACACCTTGGTGTGCGCGCTTAGCCAGGCGCGCACGCGAGTAACCCTAGTTGTGTCGGCCATTAGCCGGTCCTGTCTATTGTTTATATATTATGGTTATTAATGTCTCGCCTCGGAGGTCACAGACCCAGCGGACGGCTGATAAAAATCTAATTTTAAACCTCCCTTAGTCAAGACCTCTCCAGACTTTGATACATATTATTCTGACTGCGTAGATAAAGTTAGAAAAAAATATATAAATAAGGATATCGGATATTTTAAATACTAGCGACACGCCCCGGCTTCGTACGGGTAGGAAATAAAAAATTTCCCGCGGTAAAAACTATACCAGCTGGTGCTTTCCGCACAGGATTAGTATTTCAGTAGCTTATATTAGCGAGGCGTATATCTTTATAGATAGTAGCTTGTGTGTTATTCTGATGTATAATATTGTAAAAAAAACTTATCAGTTCTGTTTTCAGATTAATAAAATCTCAGATTTTTTTTTCTTATAATATGTTTTAAATGCTTGAATGCGTGATAATGCCAAGTCGGGGGATATGGTACGGTTTCCCAACCGAGTTCCTCTAATTTTATTCGAGTCTTTGGCGACGTGAGGTCGTGCGTTGTCTTTGAGGATTGATTGATTCTCCATAACTACGGAAAAAAACGCACTGGGCGCAATTTATATAGGCGTCGTATGAAAGCACCGAGAGTTCTAGAATGTTACTGTATATTTTGAAGTTCCAGGAAAGAAAAGAATCTTCGATCTTTTTTTCGACAACCTTTTCCTACAACCTAATATTTAAGTACTAATCAATGTGCGTTGATATTTTGTGTAAATATTGCAGGAAAATGTCACAGCATAATGACATTTACAACACAGTGGCATAATGGTGCTCTGGGGACTGTAGGTTTAAATGCTAAACTTGCTTCAGGCGTTTTTGCATTTTAGAAGTCACACCAAATGCAATTATTACTTCAATAATGAAATATATTGCTGCTGGGTTATCACATGGGAATGTTTTAATGCTTCGGATTTTGATGTGGCATACACTTGTTTCTGTGAGAATCGCAGATATGTTGCGAAGAGAACTACATGAACTATAAGCGACTAAAACTACTTACCGTCAGGTGGTTAGTTTGTTAGTCAATATACCTTGCCGAAAACAAACCACAAACGGATCTTATGTTATTTGCCAGACACAGCTTTGTCAAAGCCCTATTTGAATGCTGCAGTCGAATCCATTTATTATCTCTTGCGTTAACCGAATAAAGTTCGTATTGCCTTACGCTACGCTTTAAAATCGTGTCAGGCGTTATTTTAAATTTCCAACCCCTATGCAGCCACCCCTCCGACACTTGTTCGATTTGGAGAATCAATAAGTTCGCTCGAGTTGTTCGGGATTGGGAAGGCGTTAATATTATTGAGTTCTCGTTGGTTAAGTTATTTATTTTAATTGGTTTTGTATTTACAATTATTTATATTTATTAATATTATGTTAAAATATCCTATATTCTTTCTAGGGTCTCCAACCATCCCATTGCCAACTTAAATTGAAACCCAGCTTTTCATTTGATTTTCCCGTGTTAAAAATGCCCCTATATCTTTCTCCGGATCCTAAGCTATTCCTATATTAAATTTCATTATAATCGGTTTAGCAGTTTCCTATTACCCTATTTGGTAAATTTATCCTTTTGGGTAAATTTTATACAAAGTTTGACTGTCGTATTAATTTTATCTATTCAATAGCTTAAAATTAAGTAATTAAATTTCTACTTAAAAATTACGTTACGTACGTATTTCCTACTGAGTTTTATCCCCTATTTCAACCCCTTATACAGCCCAATACAAAGTAGCTTATACCCTTTCTCAACCTCTAGACTATCTGTGTAAATTCCATATATAACAGTTCAGTAGTTTTGTATTATTAATATAATATTATCTCATAGATGTATGTCAAAATAAAAAAATAATTTCATCATCCATACTAATATTATAAATGCGAAAGTAACTCTGTCTGTCTGTCTGTCTGTTCCGCTTTCACGCCAAAACTACTGAACCGATTTAATTGAAATTTGGTACATAGATAGTCTAGAGGCTGAGAAAGGATATAAAGGGGTGGTTACCCCGTATATATCAATCGTAAAACCCGACGACCCAAGGAAGGAAATAAGATAATTTTACCGACGGAAAACATATCCTTCCTGTGGGAAATTCGAATATAACGCGGGCGAAGCCGCGGACGGAAATTTTAAATAAAATGATTTCGAAACATTATAAATTGAACAAAATTTAACTAACATAATTCGAATAAAATAAAACATTTTTCAATACTCGTACAGGAAGCACACATAGACCGCACAAATAATAAAGTTATTATTAGCATAGTTATTTCATTTTATATACATTGGTGCAAAGGAAGGAACCCAATTGGTGTTTAAGATATATTTATCATTACAGCCTATAGATGCCCACTATTGGACCTAGGGCTGTCCAAGAATAACCACACCGAATCGTCGGTCCAAAGACACGTTTGGATCATACGCAGGTCGCGGTTAAGATTCTCACACGGGACAAATATTTAGTACTAGCTTTCTGCCCGCGGCTTCGCCCGCGTGGATTTCGGGATTGGGTCTATAGAGGGTAATGGGTCATAGCTTTTGCCCACGGCTACATATGCACGGAAGTCGGTTAATGGCGCGAAGGTTTGGCTTCCCGTGGGACTATCCATTTTTCCGAGATAAAAAATACCGCAAAATCTTGCTCAAGAATCATTCTATCTATTGATGAAAACCGCATGAAAATTTGTGCAGTAGTTTTTGAGCGAAGCCTTTATTGCACATCCCGTAGGATCTGTCGATTTTTCCGGGATAAAAAGTATAAGCCTATGTTACTCTTCATCCCTTCAACTATCTCCACGTAAAAAATCACGTCGATTTGTCGCTCCGTTTTGCCGTGAAAGACGGACAAACATACAGACACACTTTCCCATTTATAATATTAGTATGGATTTTAGTACATGTATGGATGTTGTTACTCTTTCACGTAAAAACTACTAAATAGATTTTAATAAAACTTTACAATAATATAACTTAAACATCATAATAACACATAGGCTACATCTATACTAATATTATAAAGAAGTAAAGTTTGTGTGTTTGTATATTTGTTAAATTGTAAGGGGTAATCTCGGGATCTACTGAACCGATTTTAAAAATTCTTTCAGCAATAGAAGGCCACGTTATTGCTGAGTGTCATAGGTTATATAAAAAACCGAAAAATAAAAAGGTTTTTACGTGGTAGTCCGTTTTGCAAAGTGAATCGGAGAAAAAAACAGGCAGCGGACGGCGCGCGATGGCTTCGGGTTTAATTCGGTTCGCGTTCGTGCTCGCTTCGGGGATTATTAATATTATGCCCAACGAAAGTGGGCACGGGTCAGCTATCATTTATAAGGAAATATGTAGATAAGTGTCACCTCGTAGTACTAAAAAATAGCGTTAAAACTACAAGATAAGTTTTTTAGTTATTTTAATATTTTTTTACATTACAGCAATAAATACCACTCGAGCTGTCGCCGGGACAAAGAAGTGTCCGACAGCCGACCATGACTCAGCTCAGGCCAACAAGAACGCGAAGGGAGCACGTCCTGACTCACTGTGAATCATGGGGTGCTGGAATAACACTGTCTTTAACGCGATTTATTGATAAAGCGACAGTTTGAGAGACGGTTTGAGTTTGAGAGGTTGCGTCCCACAGCGAGCGTCACTTTCTTTGGCATTTATTTCAAACGATTTGACGTGGCGAAAAAAATTTTTTTAACATGTCAAATCTTGCAGCTCATGTCACCGTCGATGTCACGTTATGACCTTTGGCTATCTAATGACTGAAATAATGATTAAGGTCGCGTGACTTGACTGAGGTTGCCGACTTTATCGTTTCTAACGACCCACGAGCTCTCCGATCATAGATGGAAACCACACTAATTAAGGCCCATATTCTTAAGGCTCTACTACAAAATGGCTTATGATGAGCAAGTATAGACACGCACGATTTTGTAGGGGCCATGATTGTCTATGGGCGGCCATGGTCGCCGGTAAATTATTGGTACATCAAAGAAATTATGGCCCATGATTGCGTACGCGACCACAGAATCGTCGATTACTCAGAACGTGTATCTCGAGCACAGTGTAGAGTTGTCGATAAAATCTAATCAAAGTAATCTTTATTCAATATGGACGTCAAATAATATAAAATGTAAGGACGCAAAAAGTTTAAAGAGCATACATAACCTTATACACGGACAAGCCTAAATAAAAAAAAACTCTAAGTAAATTACTCAACGGCGTAGATATATTTCACTGTGTAGTTTTCTGTGTATACAATTTCTCTTTGTTGTGGACGCATTTGTCAGATTATGTGTAGTTCGATCATGGCGGCATTGATTGAAGATTATTTCTGTGTATATTTCTTTTTGTTGTGGACGCATCTGTCAGATTGTGTGTTGTTGCACGATCATGGCGGCATTAATTGAAGATTATTTCTGTGTATATTATTTCTTTTTGTTGTGGACGCATTTGTCAGATTGTGTGTAGTTGCACGATCATGGCGGCATTGATTGAAGATTATTTCTGTGTATATTTCTTTTTGTTGTGGACGCATTTGTCAGATTGTGTGTAGTTGCACGATCGTGGCGGCATTGACTGAAGATTAGTTCTGTGTATATTTCTATTTGTTGTGGACGCATTTGTCAGATCGTGCGTAGTTGCACGATCATGGCGGCATTGATTGAAGATTATTCCTGTGTATATTTCTTTTTGTTGTGGACGCATTTGTCAGATCGTGCGTAGTTGCACGATCATGGCGGCATTGATTGAAGATAATTCTGTGTATATTATTTCTTTTTGTTGTGGACGCATTTGTCAGATTGTGTGTAGTTGCATGATCATGGCGGCATTGATTGAAGATTATTTCTGTGTATATTTCTTTTTGTTGTGGACGCATTTGTCAGATAGTGTGTAGTTGCACGATCATGGCGGCATTGATTGAAGATTATTTCTGTGTATATTTCTTTTTGTTGTGGACGCATTTGTCAGATCGTGCGTAGTTGCACGATCATGGCGGCATTGATTGACGATTATTTGATAGACATTTTTTTTTTCTCTCAGGAGAGAAGAGGCTGAGAATCCTCACAAGAAACACGAAACGTGCCCAGAATACCACCGGTAAGTGTCACGGTGATTATGTCAGACTACACACCAGCCAGAGCGGTCTGACCAGCGTGACCTCTACTCGGCGGCTCTATTGAAAGTCCCTCCTCCATTCAAGCCAGCCAGCCAGATTATATTGATAGGTCAAGTGGTCAGATCGCTCTGGCCACGTGGAGTCCAACATAACCATCGTGACACTTGCCGTTGCGGTGGTATCCTGGGTACATTTCGTGCTCCTTAGTGGGGATTCTCAGCCTCTCTCTCCTGAGGGAAAAAAATCAAAGTCACGGTTCATTGTAAAAAGGCGCCTTTAAATCAAACTTGAACCAATGTCATTGCTTGAATACAATTAGAAGGAGATGGTGCTATTGAGCACATAGCGCCATCCCTTTCAAACAGTACTTAGGCTTGAGTTGATTTTAGAAAACGATCCTTAATAACTTAAAACTCTTTTACCACAATTTTACAAATACACACAAACATTCGTCTATTAGTCCTAAACTTAAAAGCCAACAAAACTATTTACCTGTTCTATTTTTTTTTTTTTTAAACTTCGCTCGTATCGAGCAGGCAAAGAGCAGAGCCCATACAGCCTATTCCGTGGTAAATCTTTATCTTCTTTATTCTTTGCTTTCCTTACTTGTTCTAACAGATCTGTCATTGATTTTTTTTAAGAGTTTTTTTTTACAACTGACGTTGTACATGGTCGTAACTCCATTCAGCCACATCTCTTGTTTTCTTTAACAAATATTCTGTTGAGAGATCGTGTATTGTATGCATGTTGATCACAGCTAAAATTAATTGTTTTTATGTTTAATTAAATAGACGGCGTATTGCGATTTCTATAAGGAGCAATTAAGTCTATGGATAGAATTGAGGGCATAGTGTGGACGCGTATTCAAAGTTCCAGAGAGCAAGTTAGCACGGATATGTCATTATAATCCTTGAAGGTAGCAAGATATACCTATCTCAAGTTTCAGCTCAAGCGGCTGCATCAGCGAACCAAGTCACTCCACGAACTTTAGTAAGGCAAGGATTATGACCGCAAGAATCTCGATTTCTTCACCACCGACCGCCGACAGCAATAAATGAGACACGAATCGCAGAGTGTGACGGCTAGACGTGGCGCTGCATACTCATTTTATGCATCATAACATCACGTACGTATCATAAAAACACTGGCCAAGTGCAAGTCAGACTCGCCCATTAAGGGTTCCGTAGAATATAAAAAATATAAAAGTTTTTGTAGTTTCAACTTTGGTCGATGTTTTGATAATAGTGTACTTTTTTTTATATTTGAGTTGATTGAATGAATGGTAAATTTTGGTTTACGATTTATAACGTATTAAAAAAATACTATATCTCGTTAAATTTTCAGCGGAAGTTTGCATGGATGGCAATGTACTTCATATAATTTTTTTAAGTTTTATCAGTCCCTTATTTTAGAAGTTACAGGGGTCTACGACGCATTTTACCACTTTGGAAGTTTCTCACTATTCAGTTTAGAAAAAAAATATATTAGAAACCTCAATATATTTTTTGAACACCTATCCATAGAGAAAAAAAAAATGAGTTTCAGTTTTAAGTATGGGGAATTCCCATATTTAATTGATTTTTCTATCTCAAATTCTTAATACGGTTCACAGAAAACATCTTACAAAGTTGTTGTGACGTACTGACGGACGGACAGACAGACACACAGACATGACGAATCCATAAGGGTTCTCCGCTCTGCCGTACCAAAATATTTCTCTGTAATAATATATGTTCCGACAGGAGTTGCAGGTTAAGCTCCCTTCCGCTTTTTGCCTTCAGTCTATCATCATACCAGATGATCTTTACGGTAGTAGACGAAACTCGACGACACGATCGAGTGATCGACTTCTACGCAACGGGTCGCGGGTTCAAGTTCGCACGGGATAGAATGTTATATGACCTTCAAAAATTGACAACATAGGAGCGACGTTTAAGAGAGTAGAACGTGACTGACCTGATCTGGAACTTGCTCCCTGGCTCCTTTTCTTCGGACTCGCAGGTCACGTTGCCGAAGGAGTCCACCGCCAGGTACTTGTCCAGGTGGGACCGCAGGTAGATCATGCCTACAACAAAGTTTTTTGTTATTTTTCAAAGACTGAATTGATGAAACCTGAAGACGTTGATGAGACATTATGGATATAAAAAATCATACATATGTACATATCGCACCTTTAGAATTGAAGTGACCTAATCCAAAATTCTTGTTTTTTGGTAAACGCTAAAAATGTGATTGAAAAGTTGGTCATTTTTTTATTTTTCTATTATAATGCTTTAAGTTGTACGTTAATTGTCATTTTTTTTATTGTTAATGGTAGATATGAATTGTTTTCATGGTTGTATACTAAACAAGTGTATAAGGTCTGAAGAGATCGGGGGAGGTATTGTAGCCTCCCCCGAGGATGGCTCCCCTGTATGGGCAGGGGAGCGGAGGCTGGGGTTTCCCGGAAGTCGCTTGGCGTTCCCTACATGCCTGAGGAAGGCCATCCCTGAGGGTTTTAATAAAAAATCAAAATAATATTTATTCAACATAGACCTTTACAGGCACTTATTGACGTCAACAAACAAAACAAAAAAAAAGCTTAAATAAAAAAAAAAAAAAACAAAAACCTTGTCCGTACGTACGAATAAGGAAAAAAAAAAAGAAAAAATATATTGACTCGACACCTGTTCGGAAATTGGAGAGCCTTCTCGAGAAGAACAGGCAAGAAACTCTGAAGGTCTATTTTTTATCTCCTCTTTTCAATGTTAATGGGTAGGCCTCCCCCTTCTGGGGAGGAGAGCCCCACATAACCGCTGACTCGCCACAGCCGGAGTATGCAATTTAATGCATTTTCGTCAGGGGATCAAAAAAAAAGTCACTTCAATTCTAAAGGTGCGATAATTATACTAGAGATGAAACGGATATCCGGTAACTATCCGGTATCCGGCCTATTCGGCCATGTTTTCACTATTCGGCCGGATTTCGGATATTAAAATAAAAATACATTATAATAACTAGGTTTATGCTATTAAAACACGGTGTACTATAATTACTTTTATTTGGAATTATCCACACTTATAATTCGTCACTTATATATATTTAGGTAATCACAAGAGGCACCAAACAACGGAATGCCCACATGGTCGCCTGCATTTATCATTACACCTCGGTTACTCTCAAGTGATAGTCAGTTTAATACTTTCTAGTTTCTAAAACATTTACAGATATAGGACATAATTATCTATATTATCTTAAATTGTGATTAGTATTTTATTTTATGTAAATACATTATAAAGTACGATATTACAAATATCAGTTTAATTGAAACATTATGAGTAACTTCCTATTAAAACTAGATTTTATGGCTTGGCTACTAGCACTTTCGAGCCACAACCAAACACTGATTGAGAACACTTTTACAGATTAGATTATATATTAAATAACTGATTATCTACGCGTATAATTATACATATCTAATAATTAGTTTACACAAAGCAAATGATACGACAATAGGATAAGAACAACTTTTATTTTTATGATTGCAAAGTAATTGGTTAAATTTTAATTAGTTCGTTTAGTACTCAAAATTAACAAGTAGCAATTGTGGTGAATGAATACCAAATTTTCCGCATTTGTTGGTAACAGGCGACTCTAAAACTATGACCAAAAATGAAAAAACAATTACAGAAACAAACACGAACTCACGCGCGCGACAACACTCGAACGCCTCCGATCTCCGCTTACGTGCGATAACACCCGAACGCACCCGTCAACACCACCAACTGTGAGCCAGTCTCAAGGCAACACAAGTCAATACCGCAGAGGATACGTAGACCGCGACATGTCCTTAGCGACCCCCCTAACCAACTCACGCAGGAACTTCTAGACCTGCAAGCGGCGGCGTCTGAGCCGTCGCTCCCCCTTGTCAACCCCTAAACGGCAGCCTTCTGCTTAGCCATGATTAGGTTCTTATCAATACTGGCCGGTCCCACTTTGGAGATTCGTGCCCTCTTCTAGCACATATACCGCTACCGTGCCTCTCCTGAGGTGCGGCCCTCTCGTCAATAAAGCAGTAGGGTCAATAGGACAAAGGCTACGCTGAGTTTAGTCGGTAGGTCTGTGTAGTCGAGCCGTCTCGACAGTACCAGGAGTCCGACATAATTAACGCATCCCTGCTTGCCTGTTGCGTTGGTATCCATGATGGATTCTCAGACTCCTCTCCTGAGGAAAAAAAAAAAAGAAAAAAACACCCGAACGCGCCCGAATATTTTCGAAACGGCCGAATATTCGGTGGCCGGATATCCGGCGCTCTGGCCTAGTAGCTTGCCGAATATCCGGTATCCGGCCAAACCACTATCCGTTTCATCTTTAATATATACCCATTCTTTCCTATGGGGGTAGGCAGAGATCACAGGTTTCCACTTGCTATGATCCAAACTTCCCTAGCTTCCTCGACTTTCATCAATAATACATGCACGTCTGTTACGGGTATTCCTGACCTGACCTTCCTTCATTATATCACCTATTTGGTCCCAGTATGTTCGTCTAGGTCGTCCCCTACCAACTGGCCCAGTCGTATTTGCCTTTTTCTTTCATCAGTCTTTCGTCCATCCTATCTATGTGTCCAAACCAAATCCATAACAACCATCCATAAAAAACCATTATAAAACTCTACTGCTATTTTGTATTACAGGGGCCGAAAACAAATTTACGGTCCAAAATATCTGATTCTGCTGACCTAAAATTGACATTATCTGACCATTACCACAGATTTTTTTTGTAGGTGTAAGGTATAAAAATAATAAATAGGTACTATTAAATAATTGGCCTCCACCGTCTCAACATTGGGTCGGGCAATTGCAAGATGCAATTGAGAAACTGACAACTTTACATTTCTCTTTATGTTTTTGAGTTGATATATGTCGCTCAATAGCTTCGTAACTATATCATGATGCATCAATATGCAACTTATGCCCACAACATAATAGAGCATCATTGGTGGCTGCCCTCAAATCATCACTGGGCAAGTGGGCACTAATGATTACAATTTTAATAATTCAACCACCACCAATTATCAGATTGAACTAGGAAAACTTGTAAAAGCCAGTCATAGTTAGTAATTTAAAAGCCAAAAGTAATTGAAGGAGTCAATATGTTGTCAATTTTCCCTTCACAATTTCATGATGCATCAATATTATGGTGGTTATGCCTACATCAGAATAGAGCATCCTAGACGGTTGCCCTCAAACCATCACTGGGCACCTAATGATAAAAGCAAAGTGCGCACTTGGGCGTGCATTATGTTCAGACAGAAAAGAAAACGACAGCTAGTCAATGATTCATAAAAACAAACCAGTTCGTCAAAAAATCTGACAAACTGACCATTTTCCAAAAAAATCTGACTTTGTCTGATTTATCTGACTAGTTTCGGACCCTGGTATTACTTTTATCACAATATGGCGGCTGGAAGTCGCCATATTGAATTTTCTAAACGGTTGGTACCCGCCGGTATATTGAAATTTCACTAAGTCGCAAAATTAAGACGAATTCTTGAATGATCTAAGAAGCATCAAAACCCACGCCTTTACAGTACACGTTACCTCTCTTCTGCATCGCGCAGTCCGGTAAAATGAAAGTCCTTTATTAATGACTAGCGACCTGCCCCGACTTCGCACGGGTCCAATGCTAGTACTAAATACACTACAGAAAAAAGCGCAAAAAACATGCTTGTTTAGGACATCACATTACAAACCTTTAAATTTATCTGTGTTTCTCTACTACTAACTAGAATAGTTAGACATATAGTCTCGCAAAGTTTTTTGTAGATATTGATATATTCTATAATATTGTCGAACATTTTTTTGTCCTATCATTAATATTCTACGCAGCGTATGCGATGCAAGACATTTTATGGCTAATTTTTTACACCTTTGGTTGGTTTTAATAAGAATTTCTAGATTTCAATAGTAATCTAGTACTAAATATAGCCTATGTTATTAAAATTGGTCCAGTACTTTTTGAGTTTATTTGTTACATACAAAAATACAACTCTTTCCTCTTTATAATATTAGTGTAGAAATACACTAACATCTTAAGTAATAAAATAACAACAATAAACAAACGTAGACTTACTGATTATTATGTCAATTAATTTACAATTGAAACAGCAATACGCGTTTAATCGTGTACATACAAATACGTCTGTGTATGACGCTAATTCGCGTGTGAAGCGATTCCAGTAGCACAGTTCAATCGATACAATCAAGCTGCGACGCTTCTATTTTCAAATTCGGCTGTAGTCACACGCGCAGAAGTGTCAGATGCGTTCGGAAATCACGATGTTCAGTTTGGACGCGCACTCGTGCGAATTTCACTCGCGTACAACCAAACGTATATATTATAACTTTATATTAATTACACGTTTATATGATATCATAACTGTATTATAGGTAATCGACATTTCTATTCAATTGCATATTGTAAATAAAAATCTTGAACCTAGAGTGCCATCAGCAACGGGGTTGCCCCAAGCTGCAGTGAGAGGAACCAACATCAAAAAATAATTCTTCAAATAGATTATTTACAATCACATTTGCATAAGATGCTTCGCCATTGGTTCACGAATCTATGGCGGGAGACCTCGTACTGGAAAGACCCAGAAAGAAAACCAGCAAGAGCAATTTCTGTTCTCCCTGTATTTTTCAGAGTCATCACTTGCCTTAGATAAATAGTCTGAACCCAATTTCCTTTCAAGTTCACATTATAACTATAAAACTATAGTTTCATTTGATTCAATTTTAATTTAGTCAAAATATTTAGTAACGTAACTATTGAGTCATTAAAATTAAATCATTGTTACTATTTAAGAGCCATATTACATCTCGAACGCGTTTTTGCGTAAAATGGACAATTTTGGCGTTCTCGATCTCAGAAACAAAGATACATTAACAATTTTGACTTAATGAATAATGCAGAACAGCTATTGACATAGTTCGTAGCGGCCTCGCTTTTTGTAAATTTTGCTTAACTTTTTAACAAAACCCAAAATTGTAGAGAAAGATTTTCATAAAATGCGCGAAGGCACTTTTTTGAGCTCCTGGATTGGATTACTGATCTACATAAATGAAATTAAAAAATTATAATTTTATCTCTTGTATAGTCATATAGTTCGTAACGGCCTCGGAATTTCGATATATTATTGATTTAATATAGAAAAAAAATCTTATTCTAAACGAAAAAAGTACGAAAATCGCTTTAAGTTGACTGTGAATATCTTCTATCTACGATAGTATTTATTAATAAAATGTATACCAGAATAACTGTCACTTTATGAGGAATAAATATGTTATATTTTTTAACGATGAATTTATTATCTCATTTTAATAAAAACGATAAATCATACTGCAAAATTACTACAGAATGCGATGCACAGGCCGTCCGAATTGGACCAACGGCTTAGGCTGAGTTTAGTCGGTAGGTCTGTGTGGTCGAGCCGCCTCGATTCACCAGGAGTCCGACATAATCAACGCATCCCTGCTTGCCTGTTGCGGTGGTATCTATGATGGATTCTCAGCCTCCTCTCCTGAGGAAAAAAAAACCGTACGAATTCATTAGAGCTTGAGCGCTCCTCAGAGTCGGGCCTATGTCGAATTTCTTCGCGCCAACATCGATCGAATCCAATAATCGTGTAAATTGAACGTCAGTGTATATAACGCGATTATCAATTTTAATCCCGTAACTAAAATTATTTTTTAAACTATTATTTTTTTTTTAATTTCATATTTTTTCTAAAGTTATTCTATTCTATATATTATTTTTATCTATTATTTCTAAAGCTTGTTACACCAAAACCATTGGATCGATTTGATGGAAATTCGGCAAATAGGTAATTCTGTTTTATGATGATTTATGCTTCTATATTATTGGTAACTAGATTATTCCTAATCTGAGCTAATTAATTTAAAACTAAAACCGTCTTTTGCTAAATAACATACTAGGTAATATTTAATAAACATTATTTTTAACAATATCATCGTCATATAATGTGTCATATAATGTGAATTATTTCATAAAAAATATAAAGCTTTTGGGAAATGTATCGAAATCGCTAAGTCGTAGCGTCAACACAGTATTTTGGAGGACGTGTACCTTCAATGAGTTGTCGGGACTCATTGAAGGTCAATGAAGAATTGTAATAGACCTCTTAAGTAATCCTTAACATATACCTAATATAACCATTCTTCATAAGAGTGTTTTCGACAAATGACTTATGAGTGTTTTTGAATCTGTGAATAGAAATCGGTAAAACTTTGTGCAACTTTCTCGTAAAAGTCTACGCATTTCTCTATAAAATAGCCTCGAGTTTTAGCAGCCCGTACATATGAATTGGCGTGGGATGATCAAACAATGGATAGTGTTCTCATAGAGTAAGGCAGACGTCGGTACGCTAGCCGCTTTCGGTCCGGGTGGTGAAGGCCGGAAGATCTAAATCAATACAGCCAAGACAATAGGCTGTTTACAGTTGTATTCTGCGCGTGATCGCTGAGCGTGACTCGGACCGCATTGGCACACTGTGAACCAGCGCCTGCGTGAGGTTTCATTCATGGGATCTGACGTTTGATGATAAGACGACAAAAAATTGCGTGTGAATGTGTGAAATACAAAACTAGACTTTACATTCAAATCATCAAAAACACTTATTGATGTCATCCTACTACTATTATAAAGGCGAAAGTTTGTATGTATGGATGTTTGTTACTCTTTCACGTAAAAACTACTGAATGGATTTGAATGAAACTTTACCACAATATAGCTTATACATCAGAATAACACATAGGCTACAATTTTTGAGGTTTCTAATGTGAGGTCGTAAAAAAAACACACTTTTTGCGCTTACATTGCAAACGCTGACTGAATCCTACGTAGTTTATAGGAGCATACTGCAGCAGCTAGCTACCTATAGGCCTATGATTAGGGCTCTGCAGTGCTTAGTTACCGTATTTCTTACTTATTACTAGACTAGACGGGACGAACCTGAAGTCCACGCGAACGAAGTCGCGGGCAAAAGCTACTATATAAATAAAATTTAAGGACACTACAAGCTCAAGACCTTGGATAAATAAAGTCGCCTAAAGATAATTTTGATCGAACGAAAATCTGGAATTATTTAATCGATATTGCAAAATATAAATGAAGATCAAAAGGCGGACTTAATGCTTTAAAACCTTCTCTACTAGTTACAAAGAACTGTGTTTGGCGCAGACAAAGAGCAAAACTAACTAAACTACAACAAATCTTTTAAAGATATAGATTTATTTTGTGCTCATATGAATAGTTTTAAAAAGTCTATCTTCGAGGATTGATCTTTATAAATTTTGTTTTTTTTTTTTTGTTGATTTAAAAGTATATAGTCTTGTTTTGTGTGCCGCTTTGTTACACAACTGAAATAATTTTTTTATACTGGGAATTATTATACAGCGGTTCGCAATTGTGTTTCTGTTATTGTCAATTGAGTAACGCAGATAGCGTTGTGGGCTGCTATATGGTTGTGGGATACTTTCGTTATTATATATATTTTGTGGCTGTATGCTGTTCCTTAATAAAAAAAAGTTATTACAAAATTCTTTTTTTTAAATCACAAATACATACGTAGACTTATACATTTTTATTCATTACTAGCGGACCCGACAGACTTCGTCCTGTCAAAAAGATTTGTAAAGTGGCAGTTTTTTGTTGCTACTCATTTTATAGTCAGGGCAAAAAATTCTCGTGTACAGAACCGTCACCCTGGTAGTAGGGCGTTGTGAATAATAAATAATTAATTGCAAAAAAGGTACAAATGAACTATTCCATTTTGTGACTATTCAATTTTGAAACGTGACATTACATCCTCCAACGATGTTTTCTGTGCTCAACAGTGAGTGCTTGCATTATGAACTTTATACAATAATAATAAAGCTCAAATTGACTGTACATATTAGTTAGAAAACGTTTGTATGGGAAAAAGGGCTGTTTTTAGGGTTTTTCCGATAATTATTCGAATTTAAACCGGTAAAAACCATCCTTGAACTTCAACGAATATTAAAAAAAAGATTTGGTCGAATTAGACCTTGCATTGTTGAGTTATGTGCTTACCAACACATTTTGCGATTCATTTTTATATATAAGATTCGTTATATTGGTGAGATTTTTTGGTAAACCTGAATTATAAGGATCAAGAGATCATTAACATTACTTTGAACGCACGGTCAGACAATAAAATGACCTGTCTGCAGCTACGGAAGGGGTTGGCTGGGTATCGATCTGGCGCGAGGGTTGCCCGGGTGCGACCCGAGCGCTACTGACTGACGAAATAAAAGACGAATACGATTCTGGGAATACTTTACCTAAGATTAAACTTAGGACACTGACACATGCAGATTCTGCGAACAAGAGCGTGAAACACCAATACACCTCTTGTGCTACTGTGAACCGCTGATTCACAAAAGAAACAGACACCTGGGGAAACACATAATTGACCCAGATGAAATAAAAACAATCCGAACTGGGAACATCCTATCTTTCTTGGTCAGTGCCCAGTTAAGGGAGCTACTGTAGGGCCTACATAGAACCTACATAGGAGGCTGGTCACAATAGATCTTAATAGGTCGCAGTGATGCATATCAGCCCCGACTTACACGAATAATAATACCTAAGATTATCCAGAGTCATATTAAGAGGACATCAGCGTATTGTACATACAAATGTAGCCCCTGTTTTCCTCTGGAAAGTTACACTAGAACAATGCTTCGATCGTGATTTAGGGAAATGGATATAAAGTTCCATTTACGATGAGCATGAAAATGTAATTTCAAGAATTACGTAATGCTTATATATAATTTTTCTCTTATCTTAATTAATTTAACTTATAACTAGAGATCGGATAATCGGATGCATATTTACCTAAAGTTAATTTTTGCCTCACAAATTATGGAAGCGACTTTTTAAAATGCATTTTGTTAAATAAAAATCCCGGGAAAATACGGGACTGCAAATTTAACGTAGTGATATTGTTTGACAATTACTAAATTAGCACGTGGTATTTATTTTCAAAAGACCGAGACTCCGGGTTCATTTATATAACTATGCATACGTATTTACATGAAGTTTAGTTTCAGTTCCCCGTGCGATTTATGAATGTACGATTTATTACATGAAGAGTGTTATACGAAAGTAGTGAGCTAGTTTGACTAAAACAATAATCAATTAAATAATTGAATAAAAAAACAGAAATGGTGAAAATTTAACAAAACAATAAAAACCGTTTCCATATTTTGTCTTAAACTAACTTTAGGTAAATATGCATCCGATTATCCGATCTCTAGTTATAACACGTGTCTTTATAAGACACGGTCCTTTATAAGGCGTGCGCGGGAGTACGCATAGTGTACCAACTGGGTCTAATCTCCATCTGCAGCATGAGAAATGCAGCTAAAGACTATACCCAGTTATAGAAATACTTTGAGATGGACCACAGAACGATACGAACAACAATAACAAAACAATACAATAATGATATGTACCGCTGCATGATACTATAACTGTGGCAAGCTCAGTATGAGCTGAGCTGAAAGCACTGTTATTCTGCTTGCCACAATAAATGTTTTCTGTTCTATTCTATTCTTAATGTAGCCAACACACTCCTCTCACACAAAACGGAGACACATCTATCCAAACTTCGGGTTAATTAAGTTTAGTACCTAATTATCGACATTTTATTAATAGGGAATGACATATTTTCCATACAAACATAGATTAATTAATCATGATGTCACAGTGCGGTTCCAAAGGAATTTCCTCCCGCGTACACTTCGTTTGTGGAATGAGCCCTGCCGAGGTTTTCCCGCAGGGCTACAGTATGGGGTTCTTCAAAAGGTTACTGAAGGGTCGGCAACGCGCAAGTGACACTCCTGGTGTCGGACTCACCGCGCGCCTGAGGGACGAATCTAAGCGCGCGGCCTACCTACTAAAAACCTGACAATGCCCCTTACTGACGCCTTGCCGCGAGAGCTTCGATCGTCGATGTGTCTTCCCCCCCATCAGATGAGGAGGGGGACACGCCGAAGGGAGCTGCATCGCGACGTGACAAGGTCATGGGAACTCACGAGAATACTTCCACGACCTCGTCGGCGTTGGCCGGGCGTCCCGGGCCGGGCCCCCGCTGGTCGCCGACAGGAGGACTGAAGCGCGCGAATGCGCGCCTCTTTCGCCCCGTACGCCTACGGCGGCATGCCTGCGCGCCAGGGTCGTCTTCCCTGGCGCGCAGAAGTTGGAACTTCAGTTCCAACTTCTGCGAATTAGGAAGTTCAGTTCCTGCAGGTTCTGTAACTTGAACTGCACCGCCGTTCTCCTGTCTCCTTCTTGCGTCCCAGACGACGGAATGACGCAGAAGGAGACGGCGGAGCACGTTCAAGTTCACCACCGCCCACGTGCTCTCTCCCTCCAGCATGGCACACATCACGTTCTGGAGGAAGAGGTCCTTGCCCATGACGGCGACCAACTCAGCGCGCCGCGCGGAGAAGGCCGGGCACACCGCTAGGGTGTGCTGCGCGGTGTCCTCGGCGGCGCCACAGTAGTGGCACTCAGGGGTCCGCTCACGCCCTATGCGGTGTAGGTAGCGGCCAAAGCAACCATAGCCGCTTAGCACCTGCACCAGGTGGTACGTGAGCGACCCATGACGCCGGTTCACCATGTGGTGAGGAATGGGCGCATTGCCTCGACGCTTCGAAATATGGTGTCCGAAACGAAGGCAGCACCCATTAGCTCACGGAGCTCCTCGAGCCACAGGCGAACCACTTCCACTTTGGCCTCCTCGGTCGCGGAGGCCCTCTCCCGCGGCGCTAGGCCCGCGCATCCGCACGGACGCGGTTAGCGGCGACTAAGATATGGGCGGTGTACTCCCACGGCGGAGGGGCTACAGCTAGCTGGGCCCTGTGCAGGGGCGCCACAGCCCGGAGGCCGAGGACGTCGGCCCATACAGGGGCCCCATACAGGGCCATGCTCTGCACGATGCCGGCGTACAGGCGGCTGCATCTGGCGCTTGGGCCCCCTACGTTGGGCAGGACTGAGTGCGTCCGCTGCCCTCAGCAAACGGGGTTCGAGGCGATGAAAATGCTCCTCGAACCCCCATCTCCCATCGATAAGCAGCCCCAAATATTTGATGTGGGACTGCAACATTACTGACACCCCATCGACCGTGATAGCAGTCCCGACGGGGCCCATAGAATATTAGGGCTTCGGTTTTGGACACGGCCACCAACGGACCAGTGACCCTATCCTGCGTGCGACTAGCGTAGTGTAGACCGATGCCAGTCGCACAGCCTCCGCCGACGTACGTAACAGCCTTCAAAAGCTATAAGCTCTTTTATAGAGAAATGCACAGCTTTTTACAACAAAGTTCCACAAAGTGTTACCGATTTGTTTTTGACGTGAAACGTCATTAAAATCGCGCCGAAACATACGGGTACCAGGTTAAAAACGTGGACCGTAACGAAAAGGTCTATATTAGTTTTTTATATTAGTTGTATTAGTTTTTTTGTATTAGTTTATTATATTATAGTTTTTTTAATTATTCAGGTACGATGGTACCTGAATAATTAAAAAAACTATTAGTCTTAGAAACAAAAATGTGGTGTGAATATTTCACTTATATAGTCAGCTCGCTGTTGCGACATTGAGTTTTTTATTAAAGTACTTAAAACACCGTCAATCTTTCTATTTCAATCTTTTACTTTAAAAGCGATTCCCTAACATAGACGTTTCACGTTAAAATCGACGGGCGGCCGTGTGCCCCGGCACAGCCCCGTCCGATTTTTCACTGATTTAAATCAACTGTAAATGATAACAATTTGGGTTCAATTTTAATGACTCAATAATTACGGTGCCAAATATTTTAACTATAGTAAATAACAGAATGAAACAATTTATTTATTTTTATTTATTAACACTTTATATACAATGTGTACAAAGCCTATGTCATTTTCTAACAGTCAACTTTTAGGTGGTGCAGAAAGAAAAGTGGTAGATGTACCCATGACACAAATGAAAAACATATATGTATATATGTATGTATATATATATATATATATATATATATATATAATAATAATAAAAGTAATATTTTTAAATCCTAATACATAGATGTAATTAATAATAATATACTAATACATATGATGATATCATAAAAGATAAATTTAATGATAATAAACCAAGAAATATGCCACATCATAATAAACTCTTCCGATAAATATATTCCGCAATTTATTTTGAAACTCAATCTGCTGGTAGACTTTTTAATTTCAAGAGGCAAAGCATTCCATAGCAGAATGAATTGAACTACGAAGGAGGCGTGAATTGTCTCGGAATGGTGAGACGGACATTTCAGAAGCTAAAAACAATAAGCTTTTATAGTTATAAACTTGTAAAGGAAGTTTAGTTCAAACTATTTATCTGAGGCCAGCTTTTAATTGACGACACTGTACAATACAGGGAGATAAAAAATAACCCTTGCTGGTTCTTTCCAGTACAAGGTGTTTCGAACTAGACTTGTGAACCAAGGGCGTAGCATCTTCGACGTGAAAAAGGGATCTAAGAATACATTTTCTCAAATATATTATCAGGAGTGCGGTTATGTTGGTAAATTGGGATGGGCCGTCGGGCATGGCGTTTAAGTGGGTTGGTGACCTCCGCCATCTTGTTGACATCGATATAAAAACTCTCCCTGGGAGGTAAACAGAACACATGCGAATGTGAATCTGGAATAGAGGATCAAACGGCGAGTGATTTCGCTTGCAACGAATACGGTAGACGACTACAACTGATTATGGCCGTTTTTATACTATAATTATCTGATTTGAGCAATTTACATCTCATGAAAGTATGTCAATATAGATATTTCAGTTTAATTATTCATTTATATTGTTTTTAGATTTCTAAAAAATGAGCAATTATTATTTACGTAAGTCTAATGAAACGAACACATTTCTAGCATTCTCACATTACATGTAACATTTTTTTATATAGAAAGTATACCTATAAACGTACAAATAACAAAGTTATTTTAAAATTTGTTTATACGCTCATACAAATTAGGCGAGTTTACTTAGTTGTGACGTCACGATTGCAGTGTTTTTAGTATTATGGAGCGTTTTTGAGCGACCCGCGACAGCGCCGCAAACATGTCGATGTATCTTCAAAAGTAATAGGTGCAGGTGTACTGTTGGTTCTACAATATTTCTCACTTAAAAGAGTAACTCTTATCATATATATAATGAAAGTAACTTTCATTATTTTAGTTATAAGTTTACTATTATATATAACCTTCATGTTGATACCAGTTAAAATGTCAGTGGGCAGTAGTTGACGGCACGTCAATCGTGATTAAATCAAAAGATTTAAAACTATATAATATTAACAATACCTTTATAATTTTAAAACAATATAAACATTAAGTCGTTTCTCTCATTTTCGGTGAGATATTAATTTAAATTTAATATTGTTTTTCTTTTTTAATTTTTTTTTTTTTTTTATATTATAGCAGGCAAACGAGCCAACGGGTCACCTGATGGTAAGTGATCACCGCCGCCCATAGCACAAACAACACCAGAGGTATCATCAGCGCGTTGCCGGCCTTTCAAAAATGTATACGCTCTTTTTTTGAAGCTTCCCATGTCGTAACTGTTCGGAAATACCGCGGCCGAAAGTTGGTTCCATAACTTTGTCGTTCGCGGGAAAAACGTACGCGAAAACCGCACTGTGGAGGACAGCCAACCATTAAGATGGTGGGGATGGAAAGCAAGTCCCCTCCGTGACACACGATACAGGAAATCGGTCGGCGGCAGTATCCCAAACAACTCGTCAGAGCACTCCCCATGGTATATGCGGTAGAGAACACAAAGAGACGCGACATCTCTCCGCAGCGCCAATGAGTCCATACGACCACAGAGCACCGGGTCGTCGACAATTCGAACCGCTCTACGCTGGATACGGTCAAATGGAAGGAGCTGGTACTGAGGAGCTCCGGCCCAGAGGTGAGAGCAGTATTCCATATGTGGCCTGACCTGTGCCTTGTAAAGTTGTAGGCGGTGGGTCGGCGTGAAATACTGTCTCGCCCTGCTTAGCACTCCCAGCTTTTTTGAGGCTAATTTAGCCTTGCCTTCCAGATGACAGCGAAATTGAACATCGCTCGATATGTCGACGCCCAGGATACCGATGGTTGACCCGGCATCAAGGGAAGCGCCTTCAAAGTTTATGGTTGCGACAAAAGGAGATTTCTTAGCGGTAAACGCGCAAACTTGTGTCTTAGAGGCGTTAAACTGGACTAGATTTAGTCGGCTCCAATTCGAGACATGGCTGAGTATGTCATCGATAACAGACACAAGCTTGTTTCGGTTCTCAATGACGTTCTGATGTGGAATATTTGCACTTCCGTGATATAGTGCGTCTCCAGTGCTATCGTCTGCATAGCAATGGATACCGCAATTATGCAGTAAATCATTGATATGCAGAAGAAACAAAGTGGGAGACAGCACGCATCCCTGCGGGACACCAGCGTTCACGGGCTGGAGTTCCGAGCATGAGCCATCAACTACGACTCTAATGCTACGCCCAGAAAGAAAACTGGTGACCCACGTGCAGAATTTCCCAGATAGTCCGTACTCTGGAAGTTTGCTAAGTAGAGCCCTATGCCACACTCGATCGAAGGCTTTCGCTATGTCCAGACCGACCGCAAGAGCTTCCCCCTTCCTCTCCACAGCCTCCGCCCAACGATGCGTAAGGTACACTAAAAGGTCACCAGCTGATCGCCTACTACGGAAACCGTATTGTCGGTCACTGATCAGCTGGTTTTCCTCCAGGTACGCTAGGAGCTGGCGGTTTGTATATGATTCCATTACTTTAGAGAGGATAGAGGTGATAGCTATTGGCCTATAATTGGACGGGTCGGAGCGTTCACCTTTTTTAGGGATCGGGTTGTACTAGGGCTGTCTTCCAGGACTTCGGGACGACGCCAGTGGTGTAGGAGAGCCGAAAAAGGCGCGTGAGTACCGGTGCCAACTCAGGAGCGCAAACCTTTAGCACGATTGGTGGAATGCCGTCCGGCCCACTCGACTTATGGATGTCAAGGGAAAACAGTGCCTTCCGAACGGAACTTTGAAAGAACCGGACATCAGGCATTGAACTCGCACAAGGCGGTAGAGTAGGTGGTGATATTCCCATGTCATCCAGTGTCGAATTTGATGCAAAAAGATTACCAAGAAGTCGGCTTTTTCCTTTGCAGTGTGGGCCAGAGAGTCATTATTTTTGTGCAAGGGTGGAATTGATGAGCGACCGAAGTTCCCTAGGACGGCTTTGGCAAGAGACCAGAATGAACGTGTACCAGACGGTAGGCGCACTAGTCTCTCGCCAATTCGCCCTATAAACGATGACTTTGCCTTGGCGATGCTCCTCTTGAAAGATCTCGCAGCGAAATTGTACTTCTTTTTATGGAATTTGGCGTTTGGATCGTCAGACGCCGCCATTCCCGCCCAGGTTCGATAACACTCCTGTTTTCGACGAGCTGCCGACTTGCAGGAATGACCGAACCAGGGTTGAGAACTACCGCCGATGGGAATCACAGAGTTTGGAATAAAAAGTTCCATTCCCTGAAGAATCACATCGGCGACAGATTCGGCAGTATCGTCCGTATCCTCCCGCGAGAAGCAAATTCGCTGCCATGGGTAGGATGCAAAGAAGCACCGCATTCCATCCCAATCTGCTGACTTGTAATGCCAGACCCGACGGGTAGCCACTGGCTGGGAGCTCATAGACTTGTTGAGAGGCACAGTGCTATGGATTAGGCAATGGTCCGAGGAGCCAAGAGGTGCATCAACAGAGACTATGTAACCGTCCGGGTGTGAAGTCAGCATAAGATCCAGTAAGGAGGGCGTATGGTCGTCTATGTCTGGAATTCGCGTGGGCGAGGCGACTAATTGAGACAGACCGTAAGCCAAAGCAAAGTCATGAGCCACTCGGTGTGATGGGCGTTGAAGTCACCCAACAACACGACTTCGGCTGAGGGAGTCTGTTTGAGTAGGGAATCGATCGCAGTTTGGCAGCACTCTATGAGTCGGTCCGATTCGGCGTTACCGCTGTGAGATCTGTACACGCACGCGTAAATGCGCGGGTGGTCGTCGCATTCTACGCGGAGCCATAAGGTGGACAGATCCCTGGCTTCAAAGTTTTTGAGGCGACGGACGCACATATCTTCCCTGACATAAGCACATACACCGGCTCGCGGGACGAATGAATGTTCCAGGGTGTAGCCGGGGTAGCGCAGATATGCGATGTCGAGGGTTGGGATATTTGCGTCTCTGTGAGAAAAAATAAGGCCGGCTTTTCCGTTTCGAGATGGTGGTGAACGGAATTCAGGTTGGTATGTATACCCCTGATGTTGCAAAAATCCACGTGGAGCGTGGATTGGGGTATGGTTCGCCGCCTTTTTCCCCTGCCTCTTTTGAGCGGTATGTTGCCCTCCCCAGAATACGCAGGGCAGCCTGAGCTAAATAGCTCAGGGGGGGATTCTCCAACTACGGAGGAGATGGTACCCCCCTGGGGTAAAAAACTATTTACTCCCGCTGCCATGATTGGTGAAAAGGAGGAGGGGTGTGTAGTGGGCTCCGGGACTCTCACTCACTGGGCGAAACACAGCAATGTCAAGCATTGCTGTTTCACGACCGTCTTCTGTGAGAGGGTGGTATTCACACCCGTCGAGCCTGCCCATTCGTGCTGTAATTGGGATCACAGCAAGGCTCTACCACCATAAAATTGTATTTAATTAAATTTGTATTATATTATCAATAAAACTCTCATTTTCAGAGCAACGCACATGTATTTTTAATGTACCAATATATATGTTGAATAAGTTCCACCAAGAGCCAACAATCAACTCAATACAGAATACCAATATATAAGTGAGAAACACACTTATATATATATAGAATTAAAAAAATAGTCGTCTACCCAATTTATTACTAAAATAATACTAATATGTATGTCTGGTGTTGAAATTATTAATGGCAGGAAACAAATGAAAGAGACGAAAAGATGTCAAAATCGAATATTTAGAGCACTGATTCCTAAAGTGGTCTTTATCGACCCCTAGGGGTGTACGATAATCTGCAAGGGGTCAACGTAAGCGAAAAAAAAATTGGAGTCCATGAAATGAAATTGGGGGTCAACGATAATGGATCTCAAGATACACTGATAATATAATCACTAAAACTAAGAATACCAGTAACTGTTCCATTTCTATCTGATTTTATAGCTGTTTCACTTTTAAAAATATCTTAATAAATGACGGAAATACGTCAGTGTTTCTAAAATTTAAAACTTTAAACGGCTCTCCTGAACATTTCATCTTTTGTCACTTATCCCTTATTTCCTTTTAACCGTCGATATTTATAAAATTGTATAAGTTGTAGGATACAGGTGTTCTATATCAGATAAGTAGGGGGTCTACGCAAAAAACAAAAAAAAAATGGCAAAGGGTCTACGACACAAAGTTTGAGATCCTCAGTTTTAGTTTTTTTTTTTGGGTTTAGAGCAACTGAATTAGTTTCCTTATCTGGGATCTATTTTTACAAGAGAAGGTAAGTATGAGTCTGTCATTGAAAGAAGAGTAAATAGAGTAAGAGGCAGGAAATAAAGTGAATGGGACTATAAATAGCTTCATTTTTTGTGTCTGGCTGTGAATGGAGGTATCCTGTTCCCTACGCTTATGTATGGAAGTTAATGTTGTAGCAAAAGAAGTATAAATACAGTGCAAATAATTAATATAGTCGTTACGCAAAAGGCAAATTGCCTCTTAAAGTACTTTCTGATATAATTTCACGCTTTCACCAAAGATCGAAGTATACGTAAGGCATTTCCCAACATTATAAAAAAAGCAAAAGGGTTGTTAAACACTCACACTTCGCCAATAAAATGAGGCGAGACTATAGCCACTCTCCTAAGAGTAAGTGGCTATATACCACCAAGTCCTGATGGACATATGAAATTTTGAACTTTAGCATGAAGATTCGACGTCCGACCTGCCGATTAGAAGACCTGAGCCAATGTAACATTTGACAGTTGAATTAGTTTTGCTAAAACGAAATAAATGGGAATAACTGGAATCATTTCCATACATTGCTTTTAGATATCGAAACGAATCGAACACGAATTACATTTTGTTATATTGTGTAGCGTTTTATTATGATAGTTAAGAAAAAAAAGAAATTTGCCAGCTAAGATCAGGGGTGGGTATCATCCTTATCGGAATCGAACCGACCTGGTGATATATGTAGATATTTAGGATTAATGATATGGGCGCCTCCACATAAATACAAACAGACCTTCAAATGGTTAGGTGACAAAATCAAACCAAGAATTTATATATGAAAGGTTATAATTAACATTTTAAAAAAACGATAACATAATTAGAATTTTAAAAGATAATATTTAAATACAACAAAAATATATATAATCGTCCACCAATTAATGGTCACGGTATTTTGCACACGTTACACTTATAAAAGTTCACAGTTGAGCTGAGCCATCCTCCATTCGTCACCCAAGGTGAATGTCACGAAAGAAAAACTAATTTCTTCAAAATACGGTGGTTCACACACGCAAAATAGTAAGAATGGTAAGAGGTCACCTTATACGTTGAGATTCCATCGGTGATGGCAGGGATTTCCGTTGATAAGTACGACAACCTACATCACCGCATGGCTGGGTGCATGAAGTCAGGTTGAGATGAAACGGCCCAAACGCCCTAATTGTGGTGATTACGAGGTATACCGTGAACCCTACAACAATGTACAAAACATGAAATATCTATCCCACGAACATGTGGGGAAATCTTTAAAGTTAAAACAAAAGATGAAAATACAACTTACCATTAACTGGGATTGCTTCACGAAACTAATTAGTTAAGGCATTACGCCGATACTTAAAAAATATTAAAAAGAAGACATATTATAAAAGAAAATGTTAAATGTGAAATTGTTTTCACGGAGGCCTAAAGCGGCACATCCGCCAGGAGAGGAACGCCGAAAGACCCATCCTTCGCGTCCTCCTCGCCGACGTCAAAATGACAGCCATGACTCGAAATAGCCACGGAGGGATCGCCATAGAGCAAGCCGTCACGTTCCGAATTGGAAGCATCACCGAGTGAAGAAAAGGCGGACTTGTCCAACAAGGAGAAAGAAACGAAAACTTCTTTTAATAAACCAACACAAAAGAATTTGTTTTAAGTAAACTCCTAATAGATAATATTACTTGTGAAAATATGTTAAGGTTTACTATTACAGTCTATGGCTTCACCCTATCAAATCCTACAACCATAAATCTGTATATTGAAATTTAAGTTTTAAATTACAAACCAACTAAAACTCTTATCACAGACTCAACACCATCTGTATGTTAATTAAATGAATACAGAAACTAAATGTTTTGTCCCTATGTCCATCTTGTTATAAGTAAAATTTATGAAATATAAATTAAGACAAAAAAATTGCATTTATGTTGAGGCTGTACAGGTTACGATCCCTTCACTCTTACTTCCACTTAAAAGGTTAACAAAGAAAACTAAACATCTGTCACAAAATCCTAATAGGACAGGTAAACAAGAATTAAATTTGTAAATCAATAATTAAATTAAAAGCATTTTGATGATTAAATTGTGCTGAAAACTTAAGTAAAAAATAACACGTTACAGTACCGTTCCAGGTGGGAAAAGAATTATTTTATTTAAAAATTAAAAATTTTTAAATAAAATAATTCGTAAAAAATACGAAGTGTAAAGAGTATTTTTGTGGCTGACTGTACCGATGATAGTTACTTCTACAACATCCCTCTTGCTATTTAACAAAAGAACTCAAAAAGCAAACTAGGAAATCACTCAATGTCAATGAACTCATAATACACACTATTACATCCAATGTGTAAATACTACCATGTTAAAATAACTAATCTTAAACTTCCTAATTTCAAAAATACTTCAACATCATCTACTAGGTTTTTACTATAATAGAACATCATTACAAGTAAAGCGAATTCTATATTGGTTTGTCTTGCAAAGTAGGACAATTAATGTATAAACTACATATTAAGTTTTCAGATAGGTGAGAATAAGATTTCTAGTATGTAATTTAATTATAAACTAATAAGTATATTATTACCAAGAAAAATCAAAAAGAATGGTCTAACCCATCAAGGCAGCTACATGTATTATTAACTTTTTGTAAGTTGTCGCCTAGACAAAATGAACAAGAACGCTCAGTGCTGCAAAATAATTACAGACTTAAATGGCTTCAACTCAAAGGAAAGTAATCATTAATTAATACAAGGCTGAATACACTCAATGTGTAGTAACATAGGTGTATCAAGTATTTAAGAAGAAATAGATTAGTGTTAGAAAATAAAAAAAAACTAACACTTAACTTTTTAAAGTTGTCGCCTAGACAAAATGAACAAGAATGCTCAGTGCTGCAAAATAATTACAGACTTAAATGGCTTCAACTCAAAGGAAAGTATTAATTAATTAATACAAGGCTCAATACACTCAATGTGTAGAAACATAGGTGTATTAAGTACTTATGAACAAATAGATTAGTGTTAGGAAAGTAAGAAACAGAAAGACCTAACACTTAAAGGTAGCTACATGTACTATTCAACTTTTAAAGTTGTTGCCTAAACAAAAATGTTTATGCTGCAGATAAATACAGACTTAAATGGCTTCAACTCAAATGAAAGTATTCATTGAACAATACAGGCTTATTTTAATGAAAAGTAAGTATTTAAAGTGCTTGGAGTATCTACCCAAGACACTTAACATAGTAATAGTTAATGTGTTATCATTTTCAAAGTGTATAAATATTAAGATTAATCTAAATTAACATTATTAAGGAATGCTCAAAGAGTCATGAAAGGAAATACATTTTGATAGCACACTTTAAAGAAATTATTTTAACTTATTAAGTCAGTAGGACATTCGCCTGGTCTGACTATATCTTTTATGTGCCAGCGGCCTAAGGGTTTACCTTCTACCGTTTTCAGGGTGAAAACCACAGGAGAATGTTTCTCTGTGATGACACATTTTTCGAACTTGGGGGCTAGCTTTGCAGAGAAGTGTTTGGCTGCATTCGAAAGAGGAAAGCATCTTTTAAAAACTATTTGCCCTACTTGAAGTTCGACATGACGCCTTCGCAAATTATAATAATGAGAATTTTTTATATGTGAATTTTTAAGATTGACCCTTACCTTATTAAATATTGTATTTAAGTCTTTAAGAGAATCAGAAAATTTATAAGTGTTGTCTACCATAATTTTTTCAGAATCCACAGGATAATCCAAATTATAAAGTGAACCATCCAGGATCATCTCCCTACCATGTGACAGAAAGAAAGGGGTGAATTTAGTACCATCATGGATTACAGTATTGAGAGCACATTGCACCTCAGCTACGTTCTTATCCCAATTTCTATGATCAGAACGCACATATGATGCAAGAGATCTGACAATTTCACGGTTCACATGCTCCGTCTGGTTAGTCTGGGGATGATAAACTGGATTATAAAATAAGTGTGGAACTTTATATTTAATTATTAATTCCTTAAATTCTTTAGAAACAAATTGAGGGCCATTATCAACATAAATATACTTAGGCACCCCATGCGTAAGAAAACAAAGAGAGATGAAATCCCCAAATCAACAAGTCATTTCATATATTTATATATTACTCTATGCAATATAAAAATTGAGTAATAAATCAAAGCATAAGATATCATATAAAAGCTACAATCCATCAGCTTGTAAAAGAATAATAAAGGTCACTGACATCAGCGCCTCTTCACTAAGTGTGTCAGGAAGTTAAAGTCAACAATTATGTATTCAATTAATTAACACTCACAACAAATACAGATACTAATGTGTACCGTTGTTAGTTATTATTAATAAAAATTTGGCAAAAATATGCATAATTACATATTGGAAAATTCCCTGCTTGTGGAAGTTTATCATTGTCACACACCATACATATTGTTAATAATGTGCAAACCAGTTTATATTCATTCAGATGAATAAAGATCAATAAATACATTTGTTACAACAAACCATTTATTTTAAAGAAGTGCATTTCATAAATGCAACAAAGTCAACAACTATGTGTTGAATTAAATAATACTCACAACAAATACAGATAATAATGTGTACAGTTGGTAGTTATTATTAATGAAAATTAAGCAAAAATACGCATAATTCCATATTAGAAGATTTCCTACTAGAGGAAGTTTATAATGGTAACACACCATACATATATAGTTAATAATGTGTAAACCAGTTTATATTCATTCAGATGAATAAAGATCAATAAATACATTTGTTGCAGCAAACCTTTTTATTTTAATAGAAATGCATTACATAGATGCAAATTTAGCATTACACTTTAATTACATATGTCAGTGTAATAATTAATTCAAAATTAGTTACCAAGCAGGTTAATATTTGAGATGAAGTTGACATTTAATAAACCTGAGAACATGACTGAGTTCTCAGTCAAGGATATTTATTTAAAAGAAATTAAGTTTCATAATTTGACAGGGATTCACCTTCGAGACGCATCAATATTGAAACCAAAGTAGACCTGAGTACCACTATATTTGGATTAGGGCTGACCACCCCTGAGAACCTACACAACAGATAATTACTACGAGACACTAACCTTTCCAACAAACGAGATACAGTGCAACTATCATCCGGGATATCCCTTTCAATGTCTGAAACCTTTGGAGTACATATTGTCACCTCCTTAGACTGGTCACAAACACCAAACTGGTCAATGGATTTGAGGCTTCCCCGTCGGGCTAATTTCACTGTGTGTCTGAGGAACTTCCCTAGGTCGTCCGTTGAGGAAGATGGTTCAGCTGGTAAATGTCTGATACTGAGTTCGTGTAACAATTCATCTTTCAAGAGATACTCAACAGAACATCCTGCAGTGATAAAGTCCATGATTAACAATATGCCATGAAATAGCCAAACATTAAAATATAACAGTTGTGTTTTAATACAAAAGTAAGTTAATTATAAAAAAATTAAAGTTTAAGTTTAAACAATAAAGGTGATTAAAATTAAGTAAGCTAGATGACACATAATATTACACAGAAAATGCGTTTAAATTAAGTAAGCCAGTCCACGCTTAAGGATAGACAAGTATGTGATTAAGATTAAATTAAGTTAGCTAGACAACGCTTAAGAATACACAAGTATGTGATTAAGATTAAATTAAGTAAGCTAGACAACACTTAAGAATACACAATTATATGTGATTTAGATTAAATTAGGTAAGCTTGAAATTAAGACACAATATTATTATTACACATTACATATGATTACATCTGTTCTAGATGTATATTTTTAAGTACAAGTATTAAGATGTGTATCACAACAAAAGTTAAATCACCACCATTTGAAGTCTTCCAGGCCTAACGTTGGGTACGCCAATTGTAGCGTTTTATTATGATAGTTAAGAAAAAAAAGAAATTTGCCAGCTAAGATCAGGGTGTGGGTATCATCCTTATCGGAATCGAACCGACCTGGTGATATATGTAGATATTTAGGATTAATGATATGGGCGCCTCCACATAAATACAAACAGACCTTCAAATGGTTAGGTGACAAAATCAAACCAAGAAATTTATATATGAAAGGTTATAATTAACATTTTAAAAAAACGATAACATAATTAGAATTTTAAAAGATAATATTTAAATACAACAAAAATATATATAATCGTCCACCAATTAATGGTCACGGTATTTTGCACACGTTACACTTATAAAAGTTCACAGTTGAGCTGAGCCATCCTCCATTCGTCACCCAAGGTGAATGTCACGAAAGAAAAACTAATTTCTTCAAAATACGGTGGTTCACACACGCAAAATAGTAAGAATGGTAAGAGGTCACCTTATACGTTGAGATTCCATCGGTGATGGCAGGGATTTCCGTTGATAGGTACGACAACCTACATCACCGCATGGCTGGGTGCATGAAGTCAGGTTGAGATGAAACGGCCCAAACGCCCTAATTTGTGGTGATTACGAGGTATACCGTGAACCCTACAACAATGTACAAAACATGAAATATCTATCCCACGAACATGTGGGGAAATCTTTAAAGTTAAACAAAAGATGAAAATACAACTTACCATTAACTGGGATTGCTTCACGAAACTAATTAGTTAAGGCATTACGCCGATACTTAAAAAATATTAAAAAGAAGACATATTATAAAAGAAAATGTTAAATGTGAAATTTGTTTTCACGGAGGCCTAAAGCGGCACATCCGCCAGGAGAGGAACGCCGAAAGACCCATCCTTCGCGTCCTCCTCGCCGACGTCAAAATGACAGCCATGACTCGAAATAGCCACGGAGGGATCGCCATAGAGCAAGCCGTCACGTTCCGAATTGGAAGCATCACCGAGTGAAGAAAAGGCGGACTTGTCCAACAAGGAGAAAGAAACGAAAACTTCTTTTAATAAACCAACAACAAAAGAATTTGTTTTAAGTAAACTCCTAATAGATAATATTACTTGTGAAAATATGTTAAGGTTTACTATTACAGTCTATGGCTTCACCCTATCAAATCCCTACAACCATAAATCTGTATATTGAAATTTAAGTTTTAAATTACAAACCCAACTAAAACTCTTATCACAGACTCAACACCATCTGTATGTTAATTAAATGAATACAGAAACTAAATGTTTTGTCCCTATGTCCATCTTGTTATAAGTAAAATTTATGAAATATAAATTAAGACAAAAAAATTGCATTTATGTTGAGGCTGTACAGGTTACGATCCCTTCACTCTTACTTCCACTTAAAAGGTTAACAAAGAAACTAAACATCTGTCACAAAATCCTAATAGGACAGGTAAACAAGAATTAAATTTGTAAATCAATAATTAAATTAAAAGCATTTTGATGATTAAATTGTGCTGAAAACTTAAGTAAAAAATAACACGTTACAATTGTATATCTTGACGTTTTACCAAAAAAAGAAGGTTTATTAAATTAACAGAAATTTAGAACTCACTGTCGTTAGAATTCCCGGATGCTGGCTCCAATGTCCATATCTGCTTCTTCTTTAGGCTGGTGCCGTTGGCGTTGATCTTGAAGCCGAAGGTCTCAGCGGTGAGGTACCGGTAACGCGAGTTGATAAGCCCGATTGTCCACCAGCCCTTCTGCTGGTTCTGAGTGATAATATCCCCGGCGCCATTCAGTTCACCGTTATGTCCGTTCATACCGTTCATTTTGATCCTAGAACAACGGAAAGAGGTATTAATCAGACTAAAATCCTGAATAATTTTATATCTGTTTAACACACTAAAAGATTTAAAATAACACCAATGGGTGAAAATACAATAAACAAAAACGAAAGAAAGCGCAATTCACTCCATTTTCCACCTTGGATAAAAAAAAAATTTCTTATTATATATTTCATCTTGGCCTGTGGTAAATAATCCTTACTATAATATTATAAATCGGAAAGTGAGTTTGTTTGTTTGTTCCGCTTTCACGCCGTAACTACTGTACCGATTGCTTTGAAATTTTGCAGACGTAAGATAAGAGCCCGGATTAAATAATAGGGTAATTTTTATCCCGAAAAAATCAACAGATCCCACGGGATGCGCAATAAAGGCTTCGCTCAAAAACTACTGCACAGATTTTCATGCGGTTTTCATCAATAGATAGAGTGATTCTTGAGCATGGTTTTGTGGTATTTTTTATCGGAAAAACGGATAGTCCCACGGGAAGCGCGATAAAACCTTCGCGCCATAAACCGACTTCCGCGCATATGTAGCCGTGGGCAAAAGCTATGACCCTTAACCCTCTATAGACCCAATCCCGAAATCCACGCGGGCGAAGCCACGGACAGAAAGCTAGTAACGTTATAATTTAAGACGGTAATAAAAGAATTAAGTTGTTGCTGTTGCTACTTAGCAACAAAAAACTCGTGAATTAGATCATTTGGGCGGAATATAATTATGGTGAGTTAATGTACATTTGAAAATTAAATGAGATGTTGAAAAGAAACTCGAAAATATTCCTATTTTAGATCTAGCCCAAAGTGCCAAGCGTAAAATTTGTTTTGAATTATTTTCCGTCACAGTGGATCTCGAAAACGAACAATCTCATGGTTCAATTTGTCAGACCGGAATATAATAGCCGCAACACAAAGACGGCATTATTTCCGTCAACAATATTTTGAACTGACGAATGCTTCGTTCAAATCTCGCCACCACAATCTTAGCACTGAGAAAAACAACGGTATTAATGAAAGAACCACAGAATTTGGTGTGATTGAGCAATTTCATGTGAATAATAGTAGACTTAATGCCGTGTAAATTGAGAAGTCCGTTTTATATTTGAGGTTTCAATTATTATTAAAGGTAAATTCTCTTGAAACTTATTAATTTTAAAAAGGCACATCCGAAATGTGGGTCGTACTAAATAGATTTGCATATAAATGAGTATTGTATTATTATTCAAATTAAGAACCCAAAATCGGGTGGGTTTTGACAATGAACTTGGGCATTCACACTTCTCTTATTCTCCAGAAAGTCACGCAGTTAGTGCCCCTTTTACGGTAAAAGAGCTCGTTGTTTGTGGCTGTCTAGACGACGGCCAATGGTTAGTTATGTGTTGACAAAGTATCGAACCGTATGATACAGAACATTTTCAACTCTAATTCGAAAGCACTACGTGTTACTTGGATGACATTTTAGTAATCGGTTAAGTATTTTACGAGCATCACTGCTGGTGATCGAGATTAGTCTGAAGATAAAGTCAATACGAACTGTATCACGCGATCCACGAGATTCATTTAAAGCGTGTTACTGTATTCGGTTAACGTTATTCGTGTTACTAACGACATTGCAGACTGCGTTTTATTAGCACGTAAATTATTTTCTCAATAAAAATTATATTTAGCTATAGTGGTTAGTTTTAACAAATTTCTTGCTAATAATTTGAGTTTATAGTTGCTGTTCAAGTGTTTCAATTGCGTGTCCTTCCTACTAATCTCGTTTGATTAGTGACAGATGAGCCCACCCGGTTGACTGCCAGTATCTTAACACAGAATTTCCTGATAACTATCATCGCACCTTTAACCGAACCTACTAATTTTTATATTACACTGCAATCTCAAGTGAATGAGAAATAAAAATACATTTGCCGTTCCAACGTTCAGGCTTCAAAACACTAGAGATTCGATCACGGGGAAATGTGTGACTTTCTACAACACACTTCCAGAAACTAGTACGGCTTTGACTTATAATAAATTTAAATCACTTGTTAAAAATTAGCTAATGTAAAAAGAGTATTACAAGGGAATGATTTTGTGGGTAAATGTTTTGATGTATATTAAACTTCACGTTATCAGGAGCTGCTTTTATCGAGACGGTCCAAAGACGCGCTGAGCGTATCGTTGACGATCCCATACTCACATGCGGTATTGAGCCCTTAAGTCTGAGAAGAGACTGTGCCTCTTTGTGTGTTTTCTATCGCTTATACAACGGGTTGTGTTCCAAAGAATTGTTCGACATGATGCCCACGGCCACATTCTACCATCGCACCGCTCGCCATCGGCAGGGTGTTCATCCTCACATGCTGGAGCCTAAATGGTCACGCACAGTGCGATTTCAACGTAATTTCCTTCCGCGCACGCTCCGATTGTGGAACGAGCTCCCTGCTGAGGCTTTCCCGGGGGATTACAGTATGGGGTTCTTCAAAAAGGGAGTAAATAGGTTTTTAAAAAGGTCGGCAAAGCGTTTGTGATGCCCCTAGTGTTGCAAGCGTCCATAGGCGACGGTGACTGCTTACCATCAGGCAGGCCGTAAGCCTTTTTGCTACCGTTGTAGTATAAAAAAAAAAGACGGCATTGACATACACACATACAGTTTTAATATCAGTCACAACCGATATTGTTAATAACTGATTTGAACCGCCGTCGCGTATAAAGTTGTACTGATTTTTGCCAAAAACCTTCTATACAATAGATGCGCTCGCGCAATGACTAGGTTCGAAACAGCCGTGCGAAATCAGTGTAAGTACATGAATAACTCTACTTTTGATTCCGACCTCTGCTGATGAGGTACCGTGTATGCGACACAAAGAACCAGGACACCGCGTCACGGTCGGCTGCCAAGGACTGGGCAGTGTCAAAGGCACAGTCACTATTGTTGTAGCATCAGCGTCATGTGTTAGTCACAGTTACATCATCTCATAGTATACACCGATCGGTAGAGTAGAAACACTGTTGTTATTTTTATATAGAAATGAGAAATAAAAATTAACTTGCCATTCCAAAGTACAGGCTACAAAAAACTAGACGTTCGTTTATGGGTAAATGTATAAATTTTAATAACAAGATTCCACATAGTGTAGCTGAATTGCCTTTTCATAAGTTCAAGGTACATGTTAAAAAGACGCTAATGAGTAAGGGCTATTACAAAGTCGATGATTATTTAAATGCTTGGTGTTGATTTGAAGACATTACATTCTAACGTGTAAATATTTGTTTTCCCGTATAAATTGTAAACACGTATGTCCGTTGTATGGTAACAACATATTTATTGTAAATGTTGTTATTACTTTTGATAAATCTGATAAGTTTCTTGCGCCTATTCTTCTTATCAGTTAAAAAATACTTCCTTAGGAAAAGAAAAAAAATTAAGACTATTCAAAAGAGCTTTCTATAAAATCTTGGAAGGTAAGACCTAATGCGAAAATGTATCATTGTGGCACAAGTTTGAAAAACTGACTTATATTCTAATCTGAACAATTATATTCTTTAGTGGCGCTGAGGTCTCGGCACTGGTCTATAAATCGGATGATTCGCGGGGTCCAGGGTTGATATTCGTGATGTCGTGAACTTGACCTCACCTTGACCCTCGAAATGCGCATCTTTTACTGGGCCAGGTGGACGGAGTCAGCGCACGGAGATAGCCATGGGAAATTGGTGGGATTGCTGCTCGATACAGATTGATGCGCCAGTATTTGTTCTGTTCGCTCAGCCAGGCAGGATCTTCAGGAGCCTTCTGTGGTACTTCCGGCAGTCATCCGCTTCTGTTTATGTTCCCCGTCGTAATCCATATCGGGAATGGCAACTCGCTATTTATTCCCGATTTTCGATTCGTAGGGATTAACGTACACCCGTCTCTGTACGGCGAGCGCCCCTCGCTGTCCGGTCTGCTCGGATTACGGCAGACCGGCAGAGCACAGGATGGGGAGCAAGAAATGCTCCCCACCGAAGAGGAAGGCTGGGGGGGTTGCTGCCCGATCCCCCGCCCGTATCAGCGAGGTACGATCTCGTACGAGGCGGCGACGGTTCTGGGGCGGTCCCCCCCTTTCGAGATCCTGGCGTAAACGGCGCCTATATCTTTCATAGCACTCGAGTTACTCCCCATAATACTTCTTCCAGGGTCAATTTCCATCCCTATTTAAGGCTTATTTTAGCTACCACAAATTACTACGGGAGTTAAGTCCCTTCTCTCTAGGGCATATATTCGGGTAGTATACCAAGTACTATATCTCAATCAGCGGCCACCTAGAGTGCGCGATAACATACATAATATATATGCGTTTTTCTGTGTGCTGTAGGACACTTAGAAGCCTCTATCAATAAAATTGCTTTCAAGCAGTGGCTGCCTTCTCACATTTGTACATTAATTATGCTTTATTCATATATTAAATTGTATGTTTACTATATTGGCATATAGTATGCCCAGTGTATTTACTATATTTTCGATGGGTTTTCCTATTATTCACTGTTTCTTTATTTTTCACTGTTTTAGCGTATCTATGGGTTATAATTAAGCTATACATTAAAAATGTTCTTACATACTATGCCCTATGACTATCGCACCTGCTCTATTTACCTTTATTTATTTCCTATGCTAAGCTTATTGCTATATTAACATAAGTATATTCTATCTATCTAAGTTTCGCCGTATTATATTATACCGTACATATTTTCTATCCCGAACGACCTCGAACATATTCTATCCCGAACAGAATGGGTAAAGCCTAACAGACAGACAGACAGAGTTACTTTCGCATTTATAATATTAGTTGGGATACATCAGAATAATATATAAGCTACAATTTATGGAGATATTGTGTGAACTGTCCAAATCATGATAAATGCTTTGCGCAGACAAAGTCAATAATTTTAATGTTATCTAAATAGTTGTAGCATAAGAAAACATATTACAGTTTTACAACATAACAAATAGGCTACACGATCTGTAAAGATATACGCCACGCTGATATGAGCTACTCGAAATACTAATCTTGCGCAGACGAAGTCGCGGGCACCAACTTGTTTTTAATAAACACTAATCAGAATAGTGAAGTGAATTGAAAGGAGTATTGCTCACACCTCTGGGCTGGAGCCCCCAAATATCAACTCGACCCTTTTGACTCCCTGCAAAGGCGTGCTTTCCGTATCATCGGTGATCCCAATATTACGGCCTCAACAGAGACCTCGGAGCAGCGGAGAGACTTTGGCTCTCTGTGTGTTCTTTATAGGCTCTTTAACGGAGAGTGCTCTGAGGAATCATTTGCAATGGTGCCTTCGTCACCTTTTTACCATCGCACCACCCGCCACCGCAGTAGAGTTCATCCATATCAACTGGAACCGATCTTGCCTAGTACAGTTCGGTTTCAGCGTTCATTCCTCTCGCGTACATGCAAACTTTGGAATGAGCTCCCAGTTGCGATGTTTCCTGAGCGCTACGATATGTCTAACTTCAAACGAGGCTTAAAAAGAGTATTTCTCTCCAGGTAGGCAGCGGCTCAGCTGTGCCCCTGGCACTGCAGATGTCCATGAGCGATGGTTACCACTTACCATCAGGTGGGCCATTTGCTCGTCTGCCACCGTATGGAATAAAAAAAAAATTTAGGAGACTCAAAATTTCACCTATGAATAATTAAGACTATAATTGCATTAGATAGAGTTAAAGTACCCTCGCGTTACCAATATCGTAGCCTGATGAATCAAATTCAAATTACGCAGGACCTTCTGTCTTAGTTCGGCAGCCTTCAGCATCGCCATGACTAGGCCGGCTCCACTTTGGCTTCCCGCGCCTCTTCTACTGCTTTTGGGCCCCTTTTAAGGGTCTGTGCTGCATCACCCCTCTCCTGAGGGGCGGTCGCCCTCACGATTTGCCTATATGGTTCTTAGAACTTAGGCACAGGCTGAGTTTAGTCGGTAGGTCACGTGGTCAGACCGCGTGGAGTCCTAAATAACCTCCGTGACAGGAGTTAAGCTACTACAATTCCATTTTAACAATTCTCGTTGTTTTTAAACGACCCGACTGCAGACAACAAATAAAAGCGAACACATGTAACGAGGTTACCGTCACGACAGCTGAATCAACAGACTGCTGCAGTTGTACCCCGTGCTGCCTGTTGTGCCCCACGTGACCAATAGCGTTTACTAGCTATGAATCTGTAAAATTATATCTTGTAATTCCCACATTACTACTTCTAAGTTTCAATTTTATTCCTGACTCATAAAGATTGTTTAAACGGAACCTTATCTGAAACATCCCGAATGCGAAAGTAACTCTCGTCTGTCTGTCTGTTACGCTTTCCCGCTTAAACCTCGCAACCGCTTTTGATGAAATTTGGTACAGATAATCTTTAGACCCTGAACTACTTTTTATTTCGAAAAAAAGGGATGAAGGGCCTCTATTTCAAGAGGTTGAAAGTTTGTGTGGGATTTTTTAATTTTACAAAATAAAACTATGGAACTTTATATTTAAGCACTTGACAAGAAATCATTAAACATTTGTTCTAGCATTTTTGAAACATCGACCAGCTAGGGGGTGAAATAAGGGTTGAAAGTTAATATGCAAGTTTGTCAAATATCACGTCATAAGAAACAAAAAATCGTTTGTTCTAGCATTTTGAATATTTTACCAGTGTGGGGGTGAAATAGGGGCTGAATTGAAGATAAGACCATGAATCTTGGTACTTTCGACATAAGGGACCAGGAGTGACAAAAACTAATTTCACGCGGGCGAAGCCGCGGGCGGAAGCTAGTATGCCATATATTTAAGACTATAGGCGCACCCGTAACCTTCAACAATAGTAACAATGACTGCAGAAGACACTCCTAGAATCTATTTCGATCTATTCACAACCAGAGCAATTGGAGTCTCCAATCACCCTATTTATCAGAGAGCCGAACAGATAAGATCCCAAATCAGCACACAGTAGACAAAATAGATGCATTGTGTTTGCGATTTGGAACACGCGATATGTGAATTGATTTCAGATATATCGACAGCCATTGATTGAGTAGACAAAAAAAAACGTAAAGACTACTGAATAGATTTTAATAAAACTTTTTTTTTTTTTTTTATTCCATAAGGTGGCAGACGAGCAAATGGCCCACCTGATGGTAAGTGGTAACCATCGCTCATGGACATCTGCAGTGCCAGGGGCACAGCTGAGCCGCTGCCTACCTGGAGAGAAATACTCTTTTTAATCCTCGTTTGAAGTTAGACATATCGTAGCGCTGAGGAAACAACGCAGCAGGGAGCTCATTCCAGAGTTTGCATGTACGCGGAAGGAATGAACGCTGAAACCGAACTGTACTAGACAAGATCGGTTCTAGGTGATATGGATGAACTCTACTGCGGTGGCGGGTGGTGCGATGGTAAAAAGGTGACGAAGGCACCATTGCAAATAATTCCTCAGAGCACTTTCCGTTAAAGAGCCTATAAAGAACACACAGAGAGCCAAAGTCTCTCCGCTGCTCCAAGGTCTCTGTTGAGGCCGTAATATTACAATATTACGGCCTCGGCCGAAACTATACAATAATATAGCTCATACATCAGAATAACACATAGACTGCAATTTATAAAGATATTGTGTAAATTGTCCAAAATATGTCGAAAAGTGTCCATCGCATGCGAAGTCGCGGGTACCAGCTCGTACTAAATAAACATAGTGAGTAGATAAACACGTAACTGAAGTTGAGGCCGTTTCTACTCGGATTAGAATATCCTGCGGTTGTGGCTTCATCGGACGACCAAAGTATTTTTTTTTATATGATGCAAAGCTAATGGGTTATTTATCCTTTTACCGTCAATTTCCTCTTATAAGTATTATTTCTATTGTTCCTTTTGTTTATTGTATTACTAGCGACATTTTACCGTGGGAGAGCCATGCTTCGGCACGAATTGGGCCGGCTCGACCGGAGTGATACCACGGCCTCAGAGAAAACCGGCGTAAAATAGCGCTTGCGCTGTGTTTCGTCGAGTGAGTGAGGGTACCGGAGGCCCCCCCCGTTCCCCCCTTATTCCCTTTTAAAAGGCCGGCAACACATCTGTGACTCCTCTGGCGTTGCGGGTGTCCATGGGCAACGGTTATCGCTTACCATCAGGTGATCCGTTTGCTCGTTTGCTGCCCTATAGTATAAAACAAAAAAAAAAAAAACACTACAGAAAAACTGTGAACGTTGTATATGTCAACAACCATGACTAGAGTCAAATGCTTTCATGCATCATACAAGCAAACAAGAGATGGCGACACTATGAAATCGGTTTGAACATAAGACCAGGACAACATAAATACACAGGTAGGCTTATTATATAACTAAGCAACGAGTCGCGATCGCGTCGCAATCCAGTCGCACATCAACCATTGCTTGTTTTCTTCCTCTCAAACAAAATAAGTTGCAAACAAACAGGCAATGGTTGGTGCGCCAATGTCAAATCAAGCGACGGTGACGCGATAGGTTCCCGAGTTTCATAATAAACCTTCCGAGGCCCGTTAGTACATTAGTTGGAATGAATAATGACTTCTTTCGTGAATGCGTCGGATTTACGATCAGCGAGGCAATCAAGCTAGTGTTGGACCGCATTTGCGGTCTGAGTTATGGTGATTTCTCAGCTGTTATTGATTGCAACTGGAGCTTCATTTTAATATTTGCATCATAGCATAAGTAATAAATATAAGCTATCGAACACTTTATTAAAAAGATTGTGAGATTTATATTGAGAGACTAAATTACATGATTTTCATATTTTCTCAGTGCTCGCCGTTAGGGTGTATAGAACACACTTTTTATACACATTTGTGTTTGATATGTAAAGACCGTAGCAAGTGGAAAGACGTAATCTCTGCCTACCCCCATGGGAAAAAGGCGTGAGTGTATGTATGTATGTATGTGTTTGCTCATATGTGCGTCTATGCTACTTTATGACAATCGAAAAACACTTGAGTACTTGTCGAGTTCCTTAAGATCATAGTACCTTATCTTGCTTCACTTTATATTATTTCTGAACATCATCATTTTAGTCAATAGATGCCTACTACTGGAGATGAGCCATCTCCAAGGATCTCCAGACCGATCGACCCTGGGATGCAAGCTTTCAGCGTCTACCCGTGATCTTCAAATTTATTTTAAAAATAAAAATAATAAATCCGCCCACTTCCCAAACAACAAACTCTTAACATACATTCGCACGGGTATTAAACAAACATTTCAAAAGTTATACTTTTTTACACACACACACTCTGCCATGCATACTTTGAGTCCCCAACTTTTTGAAATTTAATATAGCATATGTTCCTTCTGATCATGGACGCTCTGACGTCGGACCTGCAGGAGGAGGCACCCTGGTGCATGCTCTTTGCCGACGACATCGTGCTTGTCGGGGAAGAGGGCATCGAGGTACAAAGCAGACTGACGGGGTGGCAACAGAGGCTGGAGAGTGTTGGCCTGAAGATCAGCAGATCCAAAACTGAATATCTGTACTGTGATTTCGGCGGTCTTTCCAGTCCTGTACCCATGTCTTTAGATGGCGCTATACTTCCTACCTGCTCAGATTTCAAGTACCTCGGTTCCCTCATTCAGGACGACGGCGAAATAGACAGAGCTGTGCAGCATAGGATTAACGCAGGGTGGATGAAATGGCGACAGGTCACAGCTACAACGTGCGATCCCCGAATGCCAATAAGGCTGAAGGGGAAAATTTACAAATCGATCATCCGACCTGTCGTCATGTATGGAAGTGAATGCTGGGCCGTCAAGAAGAAGGATGAGAATAGATTGCATTCAAATGAAATGAGAATGTTACGATGGATGTGTGGTGTGACAAGGATGGATAAGATAAGGAATGAGTACATAAGAGGAAGCCTGAAAGTAGCGCCAGTGGTAGAAAAAGTGAGAGGAAGTAGATTAGCATGGCTTGTACATGTGATGCGGAGGGATAAAAGTCATGTCACAAAGCGAATGTTGAATATGAAAGTGGAGGGATACACAGGCAGAGGAAGGCCGAATAAAAGATGGATCGATTGTGTGATGAATGATATAAGAATGAAAGGAGTAAGCATGGAAATGACGGCCGATAGAGAGGAATGGAAGGAAAAGATCTACTGCGCCGACCCCAGATAATGGGAAATGGGCAAGAGGATGATGATATGTTCACCGAGGATAGTGTAGCTACTCAAAAGTGAAAAAAATTTCAAATCGGTCAAGTAGTTTCGGAGCCTAAATGTACAAATACAAAATATTTTTTTTTTTATATAAACAAGCTTTTATTTAAATGAGCTGAAAAGAAAAAAAATATTTCACACTAAATATTTTACTGTTTCAAATTTAACACTATTAACTCAATTTATCTACAGTAATATTATAAAGAGGAGAGATTTGAATTTTTGTATGTAACGAATAAACTCAAAAAGTCCTGGACCGATTTTAATTATTCTTTTATCATTAGAAAGTTGCATTATCACTGAGTAACATAGGCTATATTTAGTACTAGATTACTATAGAAATCTTATTAAAACCAATCGAAGGTGTACCTATTTATGTCTACCCGTGCGAAGCCGGGACAGGACGCTAGTATGTAATTTAAAACTAAGAAAGTAACTTAACTTTACAATATTATACATCAGAATAACACAAGCTACTATTTATAAAGATTACTATATAGGTATAGTTTTTACCGCGGGATTTTTTTTATTTCCTACCCGTACGAAGCCGGGGCGTGTCGCTAGTATTTAAAATATCCGATATCCTTATTTATATATTTTTTTCTAACTTTCTCTACGCAGTCGGAACAATATGTATCAAAGTCTGGAGAGGTCTTGACTAAGGGAGGTTTAAAATTAGACTTTTATCAGCCGTTCGCTGGGTCTGTGACCTCCGAGGCGAGACATTAATAACCATAATATATAAACAATAGACAGGACCGGCTAATGGCCGACACAACTAGGGTTGCCAGCCGTCTCCATTACGCCCGACATAGTTATTTCCATGGCTCTCTTAGTAGAAAGGTTCCCAAACTTGTTTGTGTCGTAGACTATAAGAAAAAGATTGTTTTTTGATTCTAAACTTCCAAAGTTTTGGACCAGAGGTATGAGCGACCTTCCTAATAGATGGAGCACTGTCATTAGTTCTGACGGCGATTATATTGTAAATTAAAACTAAACTTTAATAAAGAAAATTAATACAAAACATTTTGGTTCCTGATTTTTCGACGAACTTTTCCTACAACCTAATAAATTAAGTCTGAATACTGCAAATTATAAATTGATCTATAGGAATAGATTACGATTAGGGATTGTCCATTAATCATGTGAGACTTTAGGGGGGGGGGGGGGGGGGGTCAAACGCGCGATTTTTAAATAGATGAGCAACGCGGCGTAGTGTTATATCTTTGACATGCCACGATGACGATGACGGTATAACATTTTTTTAATAATTTTTCTTTTTTTACATTGTTTTGGCAATAGGAATCCACGCATACCGAGCTTAATTTATGTACTATTTATTTAAATAAATATTTTTATCATGGTCCTTAATTTCAGAATAAAATAAAATTATACTTTATATTATACTTTATACCTTTAAGGTAATATTTTGAAAATTATAAAATTCTTTGTAGGTGCTAAAAATATACGTGATATTGAAAGGGGGGGGGGGGACCTCACTACGTATTATCACCAAGGGGAGGGGGGGATTAAAAGTTGCTAAAAAAACATCACGTGATTAATGGGCGGCCCCTTAAGTAATGAAGTCAAGATGGAGCGCGCAGATGGTTACTGATTGCGCCGACCGTCAGATTTGTTAGTAAACTGGGAACCGGTCGGACCGGACCGGACCGGTATCCGTTTCGCAACGGTACCCTGCAAACCGTCCTTGAGGCGCGACATTGGCCCGTGAATCAAAAAAGGTCCAGTGGGTGAACGACCTCCGGAACTTTCTCAGGAAGTTTTTTATTGACGTTTTGATTTAAGGCTATAACATAACTCCATGACCTTCAGCGTGTCCATAGTAGTATGAAGTATCCTGACGTTAGTGATAGCGCTACCTTAATTACTTTAGTTCTTTTTTTATTATTTAAACTTTATAAAAGGCAAATCAACAAATTTTACTTATTTTTGTATTTTATCAGAAACATTAAAGACAATGCCAGGTGATAGTGCAAGTAAAATTGTGACTTAAAATGCAAATAATAAATACTATTTTTATTGTTTGAATTGTCCAAAATATGACCATTAGTGTCAAGTAGGAAAAAATCCACCATCTGCGCAGACAAAGTCGCGGGCACTAGCTAGTAGCGTATGTAATAAGGTAAAAGGCTCTCTGCATACATTTTACAGGGTCAAGAATTATTTCCCGGGTTCGGGTTCCTGTGGGAGGAGATGTTTGTGTGTTGAATGCGAGCATTTATGCTTTATTCGTGGTTAATATAGAAAATATTTATGTATGTATAATATATGTATGTCTATCTGTTACCCTAGATCCTTTGCCAAGCCTTATAAAGCTTCCTTTGGCTAAAACTAATTGGTATAACAAATAATTATTTATTTATTTTTTATTTAATATTGACTGCAGCACAATCATTTCGAGGTCGAAACTAGTTGTTTTGAGAACAATGGCTATCATGTTAATCGTTTTTATTTATTTAATTAACGTAAGATAAATAAAAGAGTATTTCTCTAATTGAGCTGGTTTTTAAAATTTCCCGTCAAATATTACTTTTGTTCCCTAACCAAAACCAGCGAGGTGAATCGACCGGGATGATGACCTTCCCAATAAACTCAGCCCGAGCATCAATACATAGTATAAAACAAAGTCGCTTTCGCTGTATGTCCGTATGTATGCTTAGATCTTTAAAACTACGCAACGGATTTTGACGCGGTTTTTTTTAATAGATAGAGTGATTCTTAAGGAAGGTTTGTATGTATAATAAATGCATAATATAGTAGAGAAACACTGATAAATTTAAAGGTTTCTAATGTGATGTCGTAAATAAGCACGTTTTTTTGCGCTTATATTGCAAACGCTGGCTGAACCCTACGAGATAGACCAAAATAATGTACTACAGTATTGTACAACTTACAAAAATCCACAAAAAAGTCCGCGATGGTATATGTCTATCTCTTAGGGATAACCCACCATAACCATTTTTTCACTGCACCCGTGCGAAGCCGGGGCGGGTCGCTAGTTGAATATAAAGGCCTTTACTTTCCAAAAATGTTTTCAACACTCAGAACAGAGAAAGGAATGTACTTCTGCCACAGATAATCTATCTATAGAGTAGATGTAGAAAACACGTTTGTAAAACCATATTTGTCGCGCAGAAAACAGGAGCAAATTTTTATGACCTCCGTAGTCGAGTGGTTTGAATACCGGTTTCAAGGTGTCGCCATCTCTGAGGTCCCGGGTTCGAGTCCCGGCGGGGGCAGATAAATTTACTTATACATGCATATGTACGTCTATCCGTTAGCTTTTTTTATTTCGGGAGGAAATGCTCCTTATGCACCGTGACCACGCTGGCAAGACGCGGCCGTGTGTGGGGCTCTCCGGTCTGACCGGCCTACCCACTAAAACCTGTGGTGTCCTTTGAGCCCATACCGGGGCGCGTGGCGGGTTGTGCTTTCGCGATTCTACCGCCACACGCCCACGGGCTAGCTCGACCTAGTTAGTCGAGCCATCGCCAAGGGGGGGATTGTCCAAGAGCACTAGGACAATCCCCCAGGTAGAGAGCCACTTCAACGGCGTGCGCGGTAGCCAGCCGCGCACGCTGCCTTCACGGCAGGGTCATTAAACCAGCGCTTGCCCGCCTTCCCCTGCCAATCTACCTACGACGTCTATCCGTTACCCTAGATCCCATAACACAAACCTTACAGAGCTTACTTTGGGCTAATTGGTGCAAGTGTAAAAAAAAAATGTATATTTATTTACTACTAGCGGACCCGACAGACTTCGTCCTGTCAAAAAGATTTGTACAGTGGCAGTTTTTTGTTCCTAATTATTTTATAGATAATGTCGCATAGCCAACCAAATCGCAAAAAAAGTCTAAATGACCTATTACATTTTGTGGCTATTCAATTTTGGAACGTGACATTAAATCCTCCAACGATGTATTCTGTGCTCCAACGCACGCACGCACACTGTTTTGATAGATATGATTGAATTTCAACTATATGTAGCGTTAATAAAGCGCAAATTGACTCTTTGATGTTAGGAACACACCTTCATTGCTTAGACAACAGTGAGTGCTTGCAATATGAACTTTATACAATAACAATAAAGCTCAATTCGACTGTACGTTTTAGTTAGAAAACGTGTGCATGGGAAAATAAAAGGGCTGTTTTTAGGGTATTTCCGATAATTATTCGAATTTTCCTCATTGTAAAAACCCTCCTTGAACTTCAACGAACATTAACAAAAAAGAATTGGTCAAATTGGTCCAGGCGTTGTTGAGTTATGAGCTTACCAACACATTTTGCGATTCATTTTTATATATATGCAGTAAGTGATAAAGACCTTAATTAGTTTGAGGATAACACAATAAATGTATTTGTTGATGGACCAATATCGGCCATGGGTAAACAGGAAAAGGGAGAGGTTAGGTATGTTGCACTGTGGATAGCGGTAACTCTCAGTTTCCTGCAAGGGAGACTGTGGAACCGAGATTCTCAAACTGTTTTGTGTCGTAACCAACAATCATGTTTTCCGGTTTTGGGTAGACCCCCTACTTACCTGATATTGAATGCCTACATAGAACTTACAACATTTTATAAACATTTATAATTAATTTTTTACTTCATAAGTACTTTTATAAATAACTAGCGGACCCGACAGACTTCGTCCTGTCAAAAAGATTTGTACAGTGGCAGTTTTTTGTTCCTAATTATTTTATAGATAATGTCGCATAGCCAACCAAATCGCAAAAAATGTCTAAATGACCTATTACATTTTGTGGCTATTCAATTTTGGAACGTGACATTAAATCCTCCAACGATGTATTCTGTGCTCCAACGCACGCACGCACACTGTTTTGATAGACATGATTGAATTTCAACTATATGTAGCGTTAATAAAGCGCAAATTGACTCTTTGATGTTAGGAACACACCTTCATTGCTTAGACAACAGTGAGTGCTTGCAATATGAACTTTATACAATAACAATAAAGCTCAATTCGACTGTACGTTTTAGTTAGAAAACGTTTGCATGGGAAAATAAAAGGGCTGTTTTTAGGGTATTTCCGATAATTATTCGAATTTTCCTCATTGTAAAAACCCTCCTTGAACTTCAACGAACATTAACAAAAAAGAATTGGCCAAATTGGTCCAGGCGTTGTTGAGTTATGAGCTTACCAACACATTTTTATGTCATTGCATTAGAAGATACTAGCGACCCGCCCCGGTTTCGCACGGGTGCAATGCTTATGTAAATATACCTACTACAAAATGTCCTTATATACAACGTTCACAGTGCTTATTTACATCACATTAGAAAACTCTAAATCTCTACTATATTTCTCTACTATATTATGCACGTATTATACATATAAACCTTCCTTAAGAATCACTCCATCTATTAAAAAACAGCATCCAAATCCGTTGCGTAGTTTTAAAGATCTAAGCATACATACGGACAGACAGACAGCGGATAGCGAATTGTCTGCGACAATTTGTTTATCCAAATGTTTTGGATTAAGTTTTAAAATAGCTTGCAATTAATGAAATATTTTTTGTTTGAATTTGATTTGATTTATTATGTATATTATAGACCATGTTGGTTCAAAGCAAAAGTAGGAGAGAGGACGACTTATAAAAATAATCCAAAACGCAGATGTATTTTGACTACATACCTATTCTCTATCATACTTATTTTATATATAACTAGCTTTTGCCCGCGACTTCGTTCGCGTGGACTTCAGGTTCGTCCCGTCTAGTCTAGTAATAAGTAAGAAATACGGTAACTAAGCACTGCAGAGCCCTAATCATAGGCCTATAGGTAGCTACTGCAGTATGCTCCTATAAACTACATTTAACGATCTTTTTCCTTTTGTGGGTTATTCCTAAGAGATAAACATATACCATCACGGACTTTTTTGTAGACCTTTTTAAGTTGTACAATACTGTAGTAAATTGTTTTGATCTATCTTGTAGGATTCAGTCAGCGTTTGCAATGTAAGCGCAAAAAATGTGTTTTTTTTACGACCTCACATTAGAAACCTCAAAAATTGTAGCCTATGTGTTATTCTGATGTATAAGCTATATTGTGGTAAAGTTTCATTCAAATCCATTCAGTAGTTTTTACGTGAAAGAGTAACAAACATCCATACATCCATACTTACAAACTTTCGCCTTTATAATAGTAATAGGATAAATATTGATGTTTTGTTTTATTGATTTATAAAAATTGGTACCTATTATATACGTTGCATTATATTATTTTAAGTTAATTATTATCACTGTTATATAACTAGCTTCCGCCCGCGGCTTCGACCGCGTGAAATTAGTTTTTGTCAATCCTGGTCCCTAATGTCCAAGGTACCAAGATTCATGGTCTTATTTTCAATTCAACCCCTATTTCACCCTCACACTGGTAATTTCAAAATGCTAGAACAAACGATTTTTTGTTTCTTATGACGTGATATTTGACGAACTTGCATACTAACTTTAAACCCTTATTTCACCCCCTGGCTGGTCGAAATTCCAAAAATGCTAGAACAAATGTTTAATGATTTCTTATCAAGTGCTTAAATATAAAGTTTCATGGTTTTATATTTTAAAATTAAGAAATACCATACAAACTTTCAACCTCTATTTCAACCCCTTCATCCCTTTTTTTCGAAATAAAAAGTAGCCTATGTTCTGTCTCAGGGTCTATAGATTGTCTGTACTAAATTTCATCAAAAGGTTTAAGCGGGAAAGCATAACAGACAGACAGATAGAGTTACTTTCGCATTTATAATATTAGTTGGGACTGATACAAGTTTCGACGTAGTACCCTGGAGGTCTACCCGGTCTGGTTTGGGAGTTACTATGATAAAGTACATCACGAAGCTACATGTCTACGCAGCGCCAATAAATCAAACCGATTCTGCAGTCGAATTAGAATCGCTCTCCGTTGAAGAAAGATGATTTTGATTTGACTTAATACGTTAAAAACCTAGTGAATACAAATCACACAGAGAATTTACACCTTAATGACCTACTGTTTATGAATTATTATGGCCTCTATTCTCTTTTGTTAACTTTTGATTTACGATAGTGCTGTTATTGATGGCTCAGATTTGCCGCTCGCTGGCCTACCTACAGACATACTTTGTTATGAATAGGACTTTCTTATTGAAATAGTAACTGTTCCTTGTCTGCGCTTTCTAATTAATTCTAAGACAGTGATTAATTAACGGCTGCTGATTATTATTAAGATAAAGCGGCAATGAGAAGGCGGAGATGGGGTAAATACAAAGGGGTAATGTTCATATAAACAAAGCATTGCATTTAGAAAGTATTCTTAAAGATCCAAAACACTTTATCAGTGTCAGAGAGTCATCCATTAAGATTTGTATGCTTAATATAATAAATGAAATATAAACTAAAATACTTGTTTTATCCCTTCTTTACAATATTTTGTACCTTGCAACATCTCCATCCTACTTTAAATCTTTGTTCTCATTTCGATCCCATTCGTCATGTCGTAACTACCTTGCGTTCTCTTGATATACCGCCCCGAAATACTAATTTCTTTTCATGTTCTTTTTCGGTTTATACCGTCCGGTTATGGAACTCTCTTCCGGAGGGTATTAGGAAGATGCGATGGAGTCCTTTGAGAATCAAGTCCGTGATCACTTCCTGTCAAAGATTCCTTAACTTACACTAGTTATAGCCTATTGTCCTGTTCAATTGCTGCACCCATCCTATGTTTGAATCTCCTTTCAATACTTCCCTGGTCCTAGGTTGCCTGGAAGATTGCTGGTTAGCAATAAGGCCGCCTTTTGAACATTGGCTTTTTAATATTTTCTTTCTTTTTTTTTGTTTGTTTTATGTGTACAGTAAAGAGTTATGTTATGAACTAGAAGATAGAAGAGGGAGGAAGGAATTCATTAGCAAATGAATGAAGTTCATTTTGTTTTGAATGGAATGGTGTACACTCGACCGACTCGAGTGTGTGCCATTCGACGTAGGCCATCATTAATTCATCATCATAACAAGACAATGACTTAGGATAGATTCTACAGAAATTCTACAGTAATTCATTGATTGATTGCCTTTATATAAATTTAAAATCCATATCAAAAAGACACTCATGAGTAAAGGTTATTATAAAGTAAGTGACTATCTAAATGATCACACTATTTGGGAATAGGGACACTATTCATAGAGCCATGTTTGGTAACAACATTATTAATAATATTGTATTATTTTTATATGTGTATGTAAACATACATACGACTGTAATCGTATTAGGTATGATTGTATCTTATACTATATTGTATTTTTATATTATATTATTATAATTATTAACATTGTAAAGAGGAGATAAAAAAATAGACTTTCAGAGTTTCTTGCCTGTTCTTCTCGAGAAGGTTCTCCCAATTTCCGAACAGGTGTCAAGTCAAGTCAGTCGAGTATTTTTTTTTTCCTTATTCGTACGTACGGACAAGGTTTTTGTTTATTTTTTAAGCTTTGTTTTTTTGTTTTGTCTGTTGACGTCAATAAGTGCCTGTAAAGGTCTATGTTGAATAAAGATTATTTTGATTTGATAGAAGATTCATATCATTTTGGTAAAAATGAGTTATATACGCCATTGGACTCAAAATTTTCTGCTCTTTCGAATGCGCTCACTCCCATGGCATGGCTTTTTTGGCGTTTATTATGGCAAACATTTTCAGTGTTATTTTAGCCAGCAGACGAACATTCTTTAATACTACTTTAAATAATGTCAAATCACTAAAACTAAGAATACCAGTAACTGTTCCATTTCTATCTGATTTTATAGCTGTTTCACTTTTCAAAATATCTTAATAAATGACGGAAATACGTCAGTGTTTCTAAAATTTAAAACTTTAAACGGCTCTCCTCAACATTTCATCTTTTGTCGCTTATCCCCTATTTCCTTTTAACCGTCGATATGCTGTAGCCGTTGTCATTTATAACTATTAGTATTTCGAGTAACTTATATTAGAGTGGCGTGTATCTTTATAACTTGTAGCCTATGTGTTATTGTGATATATAAGCTATATTATTGTAAAGTTTCATAAGAATCCATTCAGTAGTTTTTACGTAAACGAGTTACAAACATCCATCCCCAGTCAATCCGCGTAATACTGAATATCGTCGACCCAGGCACGTCATTTCTGACCCTCCCGACTCATTGACGCTGGCTCTTCAAGCCTTGCGAGAGGCGGCATCTGCGCCGCCATCCCTTAGTTAGTCCATACTTCGCAGCTTGCTGCACATGTACGAGTAGACCCCATCACTTCAAGGCCGGATCCACTTTGGCGTACCGAGCCTTCTTTCGCGCATATGTCCTCTTCGGAGGGCAGCGCCGACGTGCCCTCTCCTGAGGGTGCGCCAACCATTCCGTTCAAGCCATAAGGTCACTAAGGCCAAGGCTAGGCTGAGTTTAGTTGGTAGGTCTGCTGGATCGAGCCGCCTCGATTCACCAGGAGTCCGACATAATCAACGCATCCCTGCTTGCCTGTTGCGTTGGTATCCATGAGGATTCTCAGCCTCCTCTCCGGAGGAAAAAAAAAAAAAAAAAACATCCATCCATAAAAAATTTCGTGGTCATAATATTGATAGGATTCAGTTCATAAAACAATACGTTACATTATGTAGTTGAATGTAAATCAACTGGTAAACGAATTGGTTTAGTTTACTGGATTACAAAGACACAGTTAACAGTTAGCCGGCCCGGTTTAGTGTAGAAACGAGACGTCATTATTTTTAATAGCGAACCGAGATCAGTGGCGTATCATCATAATATATAATTTCTGACGAAAATTATAATGAGCCGTGATCTCCCGAGCGGAATTCGGAAATATTTGTCGAAGAAAGTAAATAGAAAGTAATAATTTTAACAGTCTGTGTCTACAGTTATAATGTCTGCGTTTGAGTTTTATATCTGGATATTTGTTACAGAACGGCTTTTTTTTTTTATTCCATACGGTGGCAGACGAGCAAATGGCCCACCTGATGGTAAGTGGTAACCATCGCTCATGGACATCTGCAGTGCCAGGGGCACAGCTGAGCCGCTGCCTACCTGGAGAGAAATACTCTTTTTAAGCCTCGTTTGAAGTTAGACATATCGTAGCGCTCAGGAAACACCGCAGCTGGGAGCTCATTCCAGAGTTTGCATGTACGCGGAAGGAATGAACGCTGAAACCGAACTGTACTAGACAAGATCGGTTCCAGGTGATATGGATGAACTCTACTGCGGTGGCGGGTGGTGCGATGGTAAAAAGGTGACGGAGGCACCATTGCAAATAGTTCCTCAGACCACTCTCCGTTAAAGAACCTATAAAGAACACACAGAGAGCCAAAGTCTCTCCGCTGCTCCAAGGTCTCTGTTGAGGCCGTAATAGGCCGTAAGAGGCTCTCGTTTTGATGGAAACTTACACTGAACACATACATTTATTTACTCTTTATTACACTGAATAGGTGTAATGGATTTAATGCGACAAGAAAAACCAAACATATATTGCACTAAATAAAGCGAGCATCATGGTTTACACCTTCTGTCAAAATCTCGTGAAGCTATTTACAAAAATGAAGGAATCAATGCAAAAATACACAAATTTTGCGACTTTAAAAAACATAAAATTCCAGCATAAAATAGGGGTATGCATATTTACATTTATTCGTTTTAGAATTATCCCGCTGATAAAGTCATAATTAATTATGTTTACGTAAATTTTAAAAGAAGATTTACAAGAAAATTTATAACGCAAATATACATAATTACTTGTTCCTGTATTTTACAATCAAGGACTATTGTGTAATTCTAATTATATTTACAAAATACATAACTAAAAAGCAATAGTTGTAGTTACCCCTGCAAACATGCCATGTGTTTCGTGGAATAAAGAAGTAACCGTGTTTTTTTTTAGATTATCTCGAAGTACATCAATCTGTTCCTAAATTAAATAACACGTGTAGTTGAAGGCAACTGTGACCTGCGATTATCTCTTTGAAGCTTTTTTCTAAGCCTCATAATAAAAATTTAGGACAGTTTTTTTAAGCTCCGGAAAAGTAGGTGAAAATCACTTACTTCCTTTTTCCTGGAATAGTGCGATATGTAGGTACTTGGCGCAAACAGAAATGAAAATTATATTATATACTACGACTTTGTCTGCGTAAGTGGCGTACAGTTGTGGTCATATAATTAAGAACGATTTGAAGTTCTAGAAGTTTTTTAACGACAGCGTTTAACGCGATGAATAAAACTCTTGTATCCATCTGTGCTGTCGTATACAGCACAGATGGATACAAGAGTTTTATTCATCCTGTACTCCATTCCCAATAACCCTAACACACCTTTTATTTTTTTTTAGGGGGGAAAATGCTCCTTATGCACCTTGTCACCGCGCTAGCTAGGCGCGGCCGTGTGTGGTGCTCTCCGGTAGAAGACCGGCCTACCCACTATAAACCCCCCAGGTTCTCTGGGCCCATGCAGGGCACATGGCGGGGTGCGCTTTCGCGATTCGACCGCCAAACCCTAACACACATAGTCACCATAATTCATAAAAGTACATCCCTTAAAATAGATAATTTTTTTATTTGCACATAATTAACAGTTGAAACACAGTATACAAACACAAAATTAAAAGCAGAAACAGAAGAAAAAAAAAATAAAACATGAAAATATATAATGGCAACAATCATGTACAAAACAAAGGAATTGTTTATATTTGCACTGTGTCAGTACTATGGATATGTGTTATAGCGGTGCAAATAGGTAAACAGCTCAGCATACGATTTGCCCATACAGACGAGCAAATCACTGATATTCTGCTGTAACCCTGAGGCCTAAAAAAGGTATCAAACTGCCAAACGATTAATAACTCAATGTAAAGAATAAAGTGAAATAAAAACTAAACAACTAATATGGATACATGTTACGCAGCTGTCATAAATTGAACAGATATAGGTACTACTATTAAATACATTTTGAATATCAAAAATCTAATATATAAGTTATAAATATATATATACATATACATACAGACATATGTACATATATATACACACACATACTCGCAAATATTCCAATGCACTATAACCAAACACACACGAATCGACTACCTTACCTTAATACCCTTCGTTCCACCAACTAGATTTTATAGAACTCGCCAACTCGATTTTTCCGTATCATATAATGACACGGTTATCCCGGATAGAATGTAGTTGTTAGCGCGATTTTGTGCTCTTTCTTGCGTTCCCCGGTGTGCGCAGGCGCCGCTGACGCGCAAAAACGGCGTTCACACAGAGCACGCCGTTAGCCGCGGGGTCATCGGCCGCGTTCGGCGTGCACTGATCTGCGCTCGCGCAGCCTACCTACCCTGTTTGCTATTTCTACTGTATTCATTTACTGGTACATGGTTTGTATGACTAGTATCATTAATCTTAGTCATCGCCGACTCAGACAAGTCTCAGCTGACCCTCTTGATTAATTGACGTAAGATCTTCAAGCGCAGCAGCGGTATCTTCCCTACCGCACCCGTTGTAGTCCCTTTTACGGCCGTTTTCAATAACCTATCTAAGATCAAAGATAAATTGCTATCTCCGATTAGCAGTAAGCTGTTATCTATCTGTAAGTCTGCGTTTCACAATCAAAGATACGAGCTATCTATCTTTGTCTAACTAAGGATAGCTTTATGCCCTCTCGTCTATCCAAGCCCTGTAGAACGTTTTGTTCGTTGCTAACCATAAAGCTTTAGTACGTTTAAAACATATGTACAATTTATTGATGTATTTTATATTTAAACTAGCTGACCCGACAGACGTTGTCCTGTCAAATGTCTCAAATGTCATGTTGTCTCACTGTATGTAAAAAAAGATTCCCGCTTTTCTGTTGAAATTTTTCCTGAATTTTCTTTGCTATAAACCTCACGGAGCCCGAGACCTTTCCAACGAATGCAAAAGTTTGGAGATCGGTTCGTGCGTTCTGGAGTTATAGCGTCAGGAAGGAAAACCCGACTTATTTTTATATAGTAGATAATTATTATTAGATTTTTATATAAAACTAGCTGGCCCAACAGACGTTGTCCTGTCAAATGTCTCAAATGTCAAATGTCTCAAATGTCACGTTATGTCAAATGTCTCAAATGTCACGTTGTCTCACGTTGTCTCAAATGTTTTTAAATAAATAATTTAGCTGAAAAACAATATCTATATGACCGTATTGTGAATCTAAACCATTCTCAAGCCCCCTGGAATACACACAAAAAATTTCATCAAAATTGGTCCAGTCGTTTAGGAGGAGTTCAGTCACATACACACGCACACAAGAAATATATATATTAAGATATTATGTTGTAAAAAGTGCATACAATGTTACTATAATTGAAAAAAAAAATCTTAGATCGTCGTTTTCACTTTATTTGCTGGTGTTCTTTATAAAAATCATAGAACGAAACGTTTATAAAATGACAAGTGATGTCATTCGAACATTACTGACAGATAATTTGTTGCCGCCAATTTGTGTGTATTACATGTTTTTGATATAAAATATAAGCAAAAGTGGAAAAAATGAGTTCTGTAAGTATCTGGATACGATACTTTGTAATTCGTTCAAGGTTATAATAGACTGCTTTTCTTTCAGTCAACGAAAGCAGCACCTATGACTAAAGATGAGACAATGCATCTAGTACAACTCATTGCAGCGATTCGAAATCTGTATCACTGTCACTGTCTTCATCACACTCTATTATCATATTCATTAATTCCATATCACTATCATCACTACTGTAGTTCTCCATTATGTAATTTAAGTTATAATGTTATTATAGTTAATTTTTTCGAAGCCTATCTGTGTTTTAATCCACCGATATTGACAGATAGCCAAATGTCGTCACTAGAGATAGCTCCGCCTATCGGAGAGTAAATTGAAACTTTTTTGAAATGCAGTTACGTCAGATTTGTATGAGCGTCCCTATCTCTAGTAAGCTATCCGTCCTCCCGACGATGGATAGGTAACTTCGGTAGGCGACGCTATCCATCAGTAGGTTATTGAAACGCAAGTTAGGGCATAAGGATAGATTTTAGTATCTTTAGTAGCAAAAACAAAGGATAGATAGGTTATTGAAAACGGCCGTTAGTAGCTTTTGTTTCGCCACGAGTAAGCCCTATCCATCCAGGCCGGATCATTCATCCAACCACTAGGCCAGTCATTAAAGCCTAAAACCCGTAAGTAATAGTAACTTCTGAAATTTTGAGGGTTTTCGAAAGAAGGTAAAATAACTGATCGGGTGATTTTGCAGCGTTCTGGGGTGTACGGTAAGGGTTGACAAGGGGTGAAAAGTGTTTTTTGTTAAAATATTGCCAAAAAAATCTTGCTGTGCTTGTCAATCTATGTGTGTCAAATAAATGTCTATTCTATTCTCAGCCTCATGAGCCAGGTCATGATTACGACCTTGAAGAGGCGTGAGTATATATTAAAAGAATGGTATGTATACACAAAGCTGGGTTTTAAAACGTACAGTCGGGTCAATTTAATAGGCCACATTTGACATTTCATTAAAATTCCTCAACTAACCTTGTAATGGCGGACATAAAATATTCAATATTTTTTTAGTTTGGAAATGCACAAATGGCCGTTGTTACAATGTTGCGTTTAGTGAAGTCTATACGTAAGTGATGTCCCTCAAAAAATCGAATGAATGCAATGATTATTTGTGAAGGGATTATTCACCATGAATTAATAGACAAATTTTTATTAAAATAAAACATGTTATTCTTTTGTTTCATAATAAAAAACAATAATAACTTAATAAACAGAGAAATAATTGATATTAAAAAATTTTAAGGCAATTAAACTCGTAAAATATATTAATACAGTACCTATAAAAAAGAGCGTATTCCCATTTAAAAGGCCGGCAACACATCTGTTGTTGCGGGCAGCGATAATCACTTACCATCAAGTCATCCATTTGCTCGTTTGCCTATTACAGTTATTGTGGAAAAGTACTTTTTTTATAAGATAGGGATCTTATAAAAAAAGTACTTTTCCATAATAACTGTATTCGATTCACATATGTTTGAAGTAAATATCGATTTTTTCACCATAATCGGAGTGTTTAAGCAGGTCACCTCACTATGAACAAATGTCAAATGTGGCCTATTAAATTGACCCGACTGTAGTAAGTATGGAGAGGAGTCATTTATCAGTAAAATATAATTGATCTCGGAGCCTTTCGTTGCGTATCCATGTTGAGTCTCTTTCCAGTTTGACTGACCTGGGGACTTAACTCGGTCATAGGAACAGCCTCGACGTGATCTCCGACTGTTGGAAATGTACCTAGGTCCTATTTGAGAAGGCTCAGAGGACACCGGTCACGGACGCGGTGTCATAAGGTCGCATTTCCCCCTCTCAAAAAAAAAACGCTGTGTTATAGATCAGTGATTCCCAAAGTGGTCTATCTCGACCCCTAAGGTCTATGCGAGGGGTCTACGTCAGCGAAACGAAAATTTGGGGGTCGATGAACTGAAAACGGGGGTCCACGATAATGGATCTCAACATACACTGATAGCACTTATTTACTTACATTATACTATCTATCTTCTAATATAAAATTATTATTAACACCTTTGCTCGTAAAGCTGATGTAATTCCACCGGTTTTAAATATGTAAAGCGGCTCATAAAAAACGCGTGTGTTACCAAAGCAAATAGTTAAGTTATAGTCCATACAAATTCCATAACAGTATTATTTGACATTTCGCGCGCTGTTGCTATTCAAATTTCGAACTAATCGCCGCGTGGCGCCAGTCAGTAGTAAAATGGCGGGAAAGCAACAGTGCGCATTCACAGATTGAGTTTATTTAAATGTTTTTTTTTTCTGTTTCCTCGCAAATGTGTTAAAAAACCTCGTACAATATACGAGCGTATTGGTATAACATGCTCGGTCCAATTACGACCTCGCCTTCGGCTCGGGCTGAAATTTCGCCTCGCATGTTATAATATAAACATCATAACACACTAATATCGTAATGTACTATTATAAAAGTATCTATGAGGTAAAAAAAAATATTATAAATGTTTATAAAATTTTGTAAGTCGCGACCGCTACGGCGATCCGGGATGGACCACGCCCCTTCCGTGGCCGGGGAGCGTCGTCGGTGGAGGAGACCGGGGGAGGTAGTGTAGCCACCCCCGAGGAGGGCTCCCCTGTATCGACGGGGGAGCGGAGACTGGGGGTTCCCGGAAGTAGCTTGGTAGTTCCCGGGGGCTCCCTACATGCCTGAGGAAGGCCATCCCTGAGGTTTTTGTGGGTAGGCCTCCCCTTTCTGGGGAGGAGAGCCCCACATAACCGCCGGCTCGCCACAGCCGGGGTATGCAACTTAACGCATTTTCCCTAAGGGGAACAAAAAAAAAGAAAAAAAAAGATGTAGGCATATACGAGTATCAGGTAAGTAGTCTACTCAAAACCGTAAAACATGGCAAAGGGTAAAAGTTTGATAAAGAGTTATTAGATAAAGAGTCACAGCATCCTCTTATATTCTCTCCAATGACCAAAGAAAGGCATTAAGAAACCAGCATGACATTATGAAAAATGTTTATAACGGAAGAAAACTGTAATTAAAATTAACTTATTTATAACTTTATCCGAGAAAGTGTTGCATAATAAACACAATTTATGCGCGTGTTTTTAATTATAAATATAACACATCTCTAAAGTTAATTACTAAATTATACAAAACGGAAGTAAATTATTTGATCATATATTAATTGTATAAAAAGTCTGCTCGTTTAACTTGCGTCGGTACACCGGAACGCACTAGTGGTAATTGTAGTGAAATTCATATATAAATAACTAGCTTTTGCCCACGGTTACATATGCGCGAAGGTTTTATCGCGCTTCCCATGGGACTATCCGTTTTTCCGAGATAAAAAACACCGCAAAACCTTGCTCAAGAATCATTCTATCTATTGATGAAAACCGTATGAAAATCTGTGCAGTAAGTTTTTGAGCGAAGCCTTTATTGCGCATCCCGTGGGATCTGTCGATTTTTCCGGGATAAAAAGTAGCCTATGTTACTCTCCACCCCTTCAACTATCTCCACGTAAATCACGTCAATTCATCGCTCCGTTTTGCCGTGAAAGACGGACAAACATTTATAATATTAGTATGGATACATACGTTTAAAAAAGTAAAGAAATTTTATCATAATGTATGAGTTGTATTTTCCGTTTTTAGTTGTTGATGTGCTTTCGTTGTGATTTCATTTTTAATTGTTGATAGTATTAATTCGATATAGGCCAATACTAGCTATCAGCATTATTACTAATAAAATGTCTCTGAAATACAGAGAGACGTTTATTTCAACACGACGTTGACTCATTCCTATAGTTTGTTTACATTTTCACTTAACGTTTTTATTTTTGGTTTCCTCATTTTGTTGGTGTTTAAAAAAATTCGTCACGCAACAGTGAGAGATGCAAACTGTCAAATTTACTATCGGGTGTACACAGCAAAGCCCAGCAAAAAAAAAGATGCAACTGAATTTTATTTCACTTGTTACCTTCATAGTCTGTACTGTCCAAGCACAAAGTGTAATTTGCGTTCGATCGGTTATCGTAATCATTTGGAACGAAAACGTATGGAAACGATTCCTAAACAAAGTATCATTTGCGTTCTATTCGTCATCAAATGGAATCGTTAGGGAAATGATTCCGAAATAGATAAGAAATGATTCCGGAATCATTCCCATATATAAAATGAAAATAATATTTGGTACGTGTATAGGGAAAAATGGCTTTACACCTGTTCGGAAATTGGGAAAGCCTTTTATGCAAGGAAGCGAATGCGATGAAATAACAGAAAGTTATCATGGCTACTACAAGCCCAGAGCCGGCGGCGACACCACAAAACAAAAGCTGCGAACAAAATTAATGTCTCGTTAGATAATCACCAATCTCGACTTGTGTTAACTTAATGCGCTCCATTTGTCGCTACACAAATTATCCACTAACTAGCCGGAGATACGAGAGGTTGGACGAGGCAATTAAGTTGTTTTACAGTTGGGCGTCGGTTCAATGAGTTCATTACGTCAATTAGGCGTTTAAATCTTAAATCAAATAGAAACGAAACGTAAGAACTGATTAATATTTTTTCAAGGTTAGGATAGGTTAGGTTTTTTTTGGGGCTAACGAGGTAGAAGTTTTGGTAGTAAGCGATTAATGGCCGTTTTCACCAACCTTGTCTTAGCTTAGGTGACTCCTAAGTGACATGCTGTCACTTTTTATATTAACTGAAAAGAGTGAGACAGCATGTCTCTTAGGAGTCACCTAAGCTAAGACAAGGTTGGTGAAAACGGCCATAAGGCTACCAAACCTTACAGAACTTGCTTTGGGTTAGGATATTTGGTATAAATTTGGGTTGAAACGTCAGGCAGCTTTCTCGTAGTTTACTCTGGGCAACGTCTTTTGACGACTAATTGTCCGCAAGGGTTCCCATAGCCTCGTCAGGGCGCGATGCAGCTTCTTCGGGATGACGCACTTTCGTTCAGCTGTAGTGGGGGAATCACTGAGGTTTTTCATAGGTAGGCCTTCTCCTTCTGGGAAGGAGAGCCCCACGTAATCACCGGCCTTCGGGATATGCAATTCATTGCATACCCCGATTTATTTTTATTATTATTTTAGGTCTACCTGTCCCGGACTTAAACTATAACAGTTCAATCCGTCAGAAATAACTGCTTTGATTAACTTAAAACATCTACAAATATATATTTTAACAATTCCGTAACCATTTAAGTCCATCGTTAAACAGTTCTTGTTTGGGGTCCTGACTTGTTTGTTCTATTTCTGTGCAGCGGCGTGTGCGCACGCGACGGTCGTGCGTCCCTGTCTAACGTTAATGCATCTCTGTCTAACTTTAGTGCGCCTTTTTCCTCCGCCCCTGCGTTCTGTTTGTTGGCGTAGGTCGAAGATAAGGGATTATATATGTATATGTTGTTGTGCAATTAGTTACATTGGAATAAAGTCGCTTTTAGCTTAACAAGTTAAAAGATAAAGAAAGTTGAAATATGCGTTTGGGATGTCATCACGAATGTTGGAGACGCGGGTTCGAGTCCCATATGAGTCGCAATATCTTGTTTGCGTTTTTTCATATTTATAGTTTACACTAGCTTGTACCCGCGACTTCGTCTGCGCAGGACACTAATCGTTATATTTTGGACAATTCACACAATATCTATAAATTGTAGTCTCTGTGTTATTCAAGCTTTTTGGCTGCTGTTTATAGTGTATTTATATGTAGGAGTGTGAGTATGTACGGTGTGTGTGTGTGTGTGTGTGTGTGTGTGCTGTATGGTGCCGAGGTCAAATCTAACGTACTGATTTTGTTTTTTTTTATTTGTGGATAACGTTGTTTATAGTAAACTAAATTATACTTTACTAGCGGACCCGACAGACTTCGTCCTGTCAAAACGATTTGTGAAGTGGCAGTTTTTTGTTCTTACTTATTTTATAGGCTGTGCAAAAAATTCTGCTGTACAGAACTGCCACCCTGGTGGTAGGGCGTTGTGAATAAAAAATAATTAATTGCAAAAAAGGTCCAAATGAACGAACATATTGTGACTATTTAATTTTGGAACATTGAATCCTCCAACGATGTATTCTGTGCTCCAACGCACACACGCACACTGTTTTGATAGATATGATTGAATTTCAACTGTATATAGCGTTAATAAAGCGCAAATTGACTCTTGATGTTAGGAACACACCTACATTGCTTGGATAACAGTGAGTGCTTGCAATATGAACTTTATACAAAAACAAAAAAAAGGGCTATTTTAGGGTTTTTCCGATAATTATTCCAATTTTTCTCGCCGTAAAAACCATCCTTGAACTAAAATAAGAATTGGCCAAATTGGTCCAGGCGTTGTTGAGTTATGCACTTACCAGCACATTTTGCTATTCATTTTTATATAAAAGAAGATAAATAAATAAACCCTTGCTACTGACACAAACCCGAAACAAAAACACTTGGTATTCAATTACTAAGCGCGTTATTCTCGATTCGTACTGTCGCAGCCACAATAAATCTTTGGGCAATAAAACCACTCAATCAGCCGTGCGCAGCTGTGCCGAAACATCCAAAATACTTGTCAAAGAAAGTAAAAAACTTGACTCGTTCATCAGCGTTAAAAACCAGTTTGATACGGTGTGTGAGCGAGACACAGCTATTGCAAAGTATAACGCTGTTCTACTTTGACCGCGAGCTTTAGGTTGTTTTGAGCGGTCGTAGTAAGCGCTTGTGCACGTGGCCTTGACATTGCCGGTTGCTGCGCTGACTGCGCCGTTCGGTATCCCAACATGGCGGGCGACAGTCCATTTATAAACTTATGGTAATACTAGCTTTCAGGCCACGGCTTCGCCCGCGTTATATCGGATTTTCTAAAAGGAAAGATATATCAAATCAAATATAACTTTATAGAAAGTTCTTTTGAATCGTCCAAATTTGTTTTCCTACCACCCATTCAGGACGTATTTTTGAGCTGATAAGAAGAATGGGCAAAAGAAACTTATCAGCTTTATCAAATGTAATACCGACATTTACAATAAATTAGGTCGTTACCATACAAAGTAAGTACATATGTGTTTACAATGTCTACGGGAAAACAAATATTTGCACTTTAGAATGTAATGTCTTCAAATCAACACCAAGCATTGGCATCATTTAAATAATCATTGACTTTGTAATAAGCGTTTACTCATGAGCGTCTTTTTAACATGTACGACGACGTAACGACGTCTAACATCCGCCATATTGATTTATTTAAAATCATTTTTATATACTCAAGTGTGACTCATAGTACATACGAATCTAACGACACTTTTGAAGCTAAGATCCATCTAACCGTTAGGCTGCAGAGCCTTAAGCTCTGGAATTCCACGCCTAAAATCTGCCATTTTGTTTTTTTTTTTAATTATTTGTATATAGCAGATTTATTCATAAAACAGTTTACAGTAGCAAATTATAGAAATAAATAAAGCAGTTGCACAATACACGATTAAAAATAAACCTGTCAGTTGGTTGCTAATGTACAAGGCCCGCGAATGACGTTAATTTAACTGCGTGTTAAACTCCCGCAAGCCGCAAGTGTTCCTTGAACACTTAAGCAGTGTTGGTGAACTGCAGACGAGGCGCATAACATAATGCAGCATTAAAACAGTGCTTATTAGCACTTATTTATGCGGAATTGCTCATTTGAAGCACAATACTCATTTGAATTTAAATGAGCACGTATTATTGTTCTCCGTATAGAACGCTGAATGTGTCTGAGCAAGTTGTAACATTATTGAGTTCATTACCATTATTACTCGAAGGAGGGTTGTGTTTTTTTAGAGTATGCATGTAATTTATAAGCGATGTCGTTAGATTCATATTTACTGTCATAGTGACACTGGGTCTATAAAAATAAAAAAAAAAACAAAATGGCTTCTGCACCGCGCACTCTCCTGAGGGGCGGTCGCGTGTCTTGTAAAATAATGTGATGTGAAATTGCTGAATTTATAAAAATACTGTTTTCTTTAACAATGACTATATACTTAATAAATAATTACTATTTACTCTCTTTTTTTAATTTACCATATTAGTAAGGATAATGATTGAGGCAATCTAATGCAGTTCTTAAGGCAAAGAGCAATTCCATATAAAGCCAAATCTGTTATTATCTTTGATATTAATATAAGGATGTCAGCGATTCTTGGAGTTCTAAATTTATCCACGACGCGCCAATCAGTGTCAACGGCATGCTCTTAATGGAGACGGGTTTTTGCATTCGCCCTAAAAGGGACGAAGTCAGGTTTTCATAGCGGACATACTAGTGTTTGCGCAAATTTGCTAACGTAACGTTGTATCGAGTTCTTATACCATTCGATATCAAATGTCTTTAACTTTGTAAACTATTTGTTACATTTTGGACCAAATTTAAGCCCTCCTCTACACTACTCGCGAAGTTGAACGATGTTAGACGAATACGAGAGTGTAGAGATGCACTTCGGCTTACCTCGTCAACTTTACCTCGCCTCGGGCAACTTCTATTTGTTGTCGGGACAGAGTCTATGGGTCCGAAGTTGCAGGAAGTACCTCCTACACTACTCGGCCGACTTCTGTATCATTTTATCAGTGCGTGTGACACATATTGTGTGATTAAGAACAATATACAGTGGTCAGAGAAGCAAATTATGTTGTTCCTGGAAAGTGTGCAACAGAGACCATTATTTAGGACCGCAGTGACGTCATATCGACTATTACAAACGTGCGCAAGCTATCGACACTTTAGAGCGAATGAGTTCATCGGGAAGTTGAACGAGTGTGTAGTGTCGCACTTCGGACTGTGGGCAAAGTTTCTCGAGTACTTCGCGAGTAGTGTAGAGAAGGCATAACGTCCGAAACTATTTGTCACATCATACAAATTTAGAAGGAAATTTTGAAGACATTAATATGCAACACAATCAAAAGACCCTATACACGGCGATCTTGAGCGTTCGAGCCACTAGACGGCGCGCTCAACTTGCGTCAATTTCTAATCGCTAGCAGACAAGGCGTCGAACCTTTCGTTCGGTCGTTTCGAACGGTCGTCGTCACAAACACTCACGGTTAAGCTGAACATAGCCATCTGAGTCTACAGCATTGGTCCTTCAAAAAAAAAACCAAAAACAATCATAGGGGGATCTGGCTTGTCTTACCGAAGCAGCAGAATGCTGATCTAATGGTAACCGTCACCTCTATAATAGGGGTCACCAATTAGTTTCGCTCGGGGTCCATTTTAAGAAATGAATGACATTCGCGGTCCACACATTTAATAAAAAAAATTGAACAAAGGTAATTACGGAAATTACAAAGGTATTATTATTTACATATCAATAAGAAAAGTGTCATTTTTTATTGTTGATTATCTGTGTGAAGTTTGGAGTGGAATTGGTGCAAACTATTGACATTAAATCCTGAAGATGTTCAGCAGTAAGTCGAGATCGAAATCTATTCATAACGAAGTTCATCTTCGAAAATGCTGATTCGCATATATATGTTGTTAACACAAAGTGAGAAGTTTCAAAGCAAATTTTTGTAGTTCTGGATATTTATTACTACACACAAATTTTATCCAGAACTCTTCAATGGAAATTTCAGCATGTTTGTCTTTTACTAAACAATACTAAAAAATTCTGCGGGGGATATATTTTTTCGGTCCGCATACAATGGGTCGGCGCAGCGGTTCGTATGCGGACCGTGGTCCGCCATTTGGTGACCCCTGGTCTATAGTATAATGTGACTATCTTACCCATTACGCCAACCACAGCAATGCTATTCTGCGGCAGTAATAGTTAAGATGGAGATTCCGCAGTAGACGACCCTGGTCCTGGACCCTGGACTAGAGTCCTGATGATAATATGAGACGTTGAAGCCAAGGTAGAACTATTTTCTTTCGTCTAAATGCCTCATGGTCAGAGGAATTTGTATCTTAATTGCATATATTTACAACACATTCGTTATTACTGCGGTCAGATAACGAGGGAGCAACAATGAATCATCGTGAGCTATCATTTAGTAAACAGCTATGCGCCATTATGGTATTGTCCGTTAATGAGTCTGTGACAACAGGACATTGATTGGAGCTGATAAGGACCAGGTCAGGATACTCGTGATGCCTACATTTCAATGAATTAGATCAGAGGTTCACAAACTTGTTTCACGGACCACTTCCAGATCCCCTGCAGCTACATTATTATCAATTTGTAAATCTCGAAAAAAGTGAAGATTAAATCTATCTCTTATCCGACCCCATCACTCGCGACAACGAATCCCTTCCGCCGACCACCAACCGCGTCGTCCCTCACGCCACATACCCACGTCTCTCGCTCACTCACCGCGCTCGTCGGCGAGCGCGAAAACCCGGGCTACCCATCCGGCCAACATATGCCCGGTAAAGTCGTACCAGGGAATGACGCACGCCAAGCTATTTATGGGCTCAGAAAACTGGCTGAGATTCACACTGAGCTCAAGTAGGCTCCACACCCGCCTGGTGCTTGGTGCCCTTACAGGACACTTTGGTACTAGAACTATGCTGCACAAGATGGGCCTCACTGAGACCAATCTATGCAGGGCCTTGCAAGACCGAGGAGGAGAGCATGACACATCTATTGTGCAACTGCGATGCTCTGGCCGGCAGTAGGCAAAGGTTGATAGGATTGGATACCCAAAACCCAACGACTTTAGGGGTAATGCCACAAAGGGACATAATCAGGCTCTTGAGCACGATTGATTGACTGACGGTGGTCAAGTAACTGTCTAACGACATTAAGGAGTAGGAACTAATGGGTAGCACAAAAGACCCATATAATGGGTCGAAGTGCGTTGGCACCTCACGGTAGCCACCCCGGCCCCTAAGATAGATAGATAGAACGTCGTACCACGTACCGGGTAGATTATCACCCTCCACTACACGGCGATCTTGAGATTTGCTAACGACTCCGGAACGGTCACCGGTGTCGTTAATCAGCTAGGCGTCGAACCTTCTGTTCATGCGCCTGAACATAGCCATCTGAGGTTACAGCATAGGTCCGTCCAAAAAAAAAAAGAAATTAAATTTATCTTAAAAGGTTGCGTTCTAGGAGAAATCCAACCAAAGGAAGCTCAAAAGGTGGGCCATACCGCTCGAAATGCTCTGGCTGGAATGTAGCCCAACATAATCATCGTGGCAGTTGACTCCTCCTCCAAGAGAAAAAAATAAAGAAATGGCGTTTTTGGACCAAAATGCGATCTAGGTGCTAATAATAATAATTCTTATTAGCATAATATATTAAGTACATAAGTTTACATGTATATTAATATATATACTTGACGACCTCTGTAGTCGAGTGGTTTGTACAACGGTTTCAAGGTGTGCCATCTCTGAGGTCCCGAGTTCGAATCCCGGTGGGGGCAGATGTTTGTGTGATGAACGCGAGCATTTTTACCTTAGTCATGGTTGTTGATATATTTTTCTATAAAAAATATTTATATATGTATAATATATGTGTGTTTATCCGTTACCCCAGGTCCTATCCGCCAGACCCCAGATATATAGCACAAGCCTTACAGAGCATAGTTTGGACTAAGCTAATTGGTGTAAGTGTAACAAATATTTTTATTTTTTATTTATCTACAGTAATATTATAAAGAGGAATATATATTTATATGATAGGGCAGCAAACGAGCAAACGGATCACCTGATGGTAAGCGATAACCGTTGCCCATGGACACCAGAGGAGTCACAGATGTGTTGCCGGCCTTTTAAATGGGAATAAGGGGGGAGTGAGGATACCAGAGGCCCAAACCTCCCCTGGGTTGGGCCTCCGGTACCCTCACTCACTTGGCGAAACACAGCGCAAGCGCTATTTTACGCCGGTTTTCTGTGAGGCCGTGGTATCACTCCGGTCGAGCCGGCCCAATTCGTGTCGAAGCATGGCTCTCCCACGGTAAAAATATTTGGTACTAGATTACTAAAGAAATCTTTAGAAATTCTTAGTAAGACCAACCGAAGGTGTAAAAAAATTAGCCATAAAATGTCTTTCATCGCATACGCTGCGAAGAGTAGATAATATCTACCCGTGCGAAGCCGGGGCGGGCCGCTAGTTATTTATAAACGTAAGTCTATTTAAATATCTATTTTGTATTATCAAATACAATATAATAATTTAAATAGCTACGCAACATATATAACACTGAGTACATGTCACCTAGGGAATGATGGAGTAAGGAAGAAAAAAATTGTAAATTAAAGTTCAAAAGGAGCGTACGAGTCGTGGAATAATAAATAATAATTGCAAAAAAGTAAATGCAGTTTCATTAAAAATGTCTACTGTATATAACAAGCTTGTGACTATATGTAAATAGCTTTTTTTATGTATTAAGGACAGGTATTTGGCCTCGATCTCACCTGATGGTAAGCGACGATGAGACCGAAAATGGTCCATGCCTGTCCAGATAGTGCCTATGCACTCTTGCCTTGAAAAGGCCCAGATTGTATTTATCAGGGAAAATATCCGGCGGGAGGGAATTCCACTCCTTTGCTGTGCGCATTATGAAAGTAGAAGCGAAACGCTTAGTCCGTATAGGTGGTATATCAGCAACATAAGGGTGGAAGCCCAACCGCCGTCTAGTTCCCCTGAGGTGGAATGGGGATGCTGGAATCAAATTGTGCAATTCCAGCACCCGCGACTGCGTCTGCGCCGGATTAGTATAAGGTTGCGGCCAGAATAACTTACAGATGGTAGATGGTTTTCGACTTACAGTAGACTCTCGTTAAGACGGCAGATTATTGTATGTTTTAAAAATTCGCCTCCAGATAGAATACATCTGCAAGTAGCATGCAGTTATATGCACTGTGCCCCAACGAAATCTATACTAATATTATAAAGAAGTAAAGTTTGTGTTTGTATATTTGTTAAATTGTAAGGGGTAATCTCAGGATCTACTGAACCGATTTTAAAAATTCTTTCAGCAATAGAAGGCCACGTTATTGCTGAGTGTCATAGGTTATATAAAAAACCGAAAAATAAAAAGGTTTTTACGTGGTAGTCCGTTTTGCAAAGTGAATCGGAGAAAAAAACAGGCAGCGGATGGCGCGCGATGGCTTCGGGTTTAATTCGGATCGCGTTCGTGCTCGCTTCGGGGATTATTAATATTATGCCCAACGAAAGTGGGCACGGGTCAGCTAGTATAAGATAAGTTCCCATCCCATGGGTGTCGAGTGAGTCATACAAGCGATTTGTGATGTAGAACAGGCGCGGCGCGGGCGCAGACGCCGGAGGACACATCCGTCCATTGTCTGGAAGGCTTTGTAGGTGTCTCTCGGCGTTATTTATTCATATCAGAACTCATCGTTCGTATATTTAACTACAATTTATCCTAATACGGTAACGCTAGTTTGTTACTTTAAAGTTTAATAAATATATATACTAACCGGTGTCCGCGACTTCGTCTGCGCAGGCCATTTATCGTTATATTTTGGACAATTCACACCATTTTCTTATATTATAATAATAATTGCAAAATGTGTTGGTAAGCGTATAACTCAACGCCTGGACCAATTTTTCCAATTCTTTTTTTTAATGTTTGTTGAAGTTCAAGGATGGTTTTTACGGTGAGAAAAATTCGAATAATTATCGGAAAACCCTTAAAAACAGCTCTTTTTTCCCCATACAAACGTTTTTTTTTGTTTGTTTTGACTTCAATAAGTGCCTGTAAAGGTCTATGTTGAATAAAGATTATTTTGATTTTGATTTGATTTTTGTTTTGTAACTAAAACGTACAGTCAATTTGAGCTTTATTGTTATTGTATAAAGTTCATATTACAAGCACTCACTGTTGTCTAAGCAATGTAGGCGTGTTCCTAACATCAAAGAGTCAATTTGCGCTTCATTAACGCTATATAAAGTTGAAATTCGATCATATCTATCAGGACAGTGTGTGTGTGCGTTGGAGCACAGAATACATCGTTGGAGGATTTAGGGCCGATTTCACCGTCGAAATTGAACGCGATCAGTTCAAGTTAAACTCAGTTTACGCTCTAAACTGAGTTTTGCTACCGAGTTTGCATTTCACCAGCTTTGCGTAATCGTCGTTCATGTTAAACTTGGTTCAGTTTCTGAACGGCCGATTCTGGACGTTTAGCGTTTCTAAACGCGTTTAAAGAGCTCATTTTTTAATTTGACGCTGACGCTATCTGTTTTTTACTTTCAACAATATCGAAATGCCGCTCGACAAGTTCTATGAGCGTTTGTTTTTCGCTCGCAGCAAAGGTCGGGTCCCTATTCCTTTTCGACATTGTAATCGGAGTCCGTTAAATAAGCAGGGGTCAGTCGTGTAGGCAAGAATCAAGTCCGTTCAACGTGCTGTAGGTCTTCGTGTTAGGCAGGAATCAGTTAGTCCGTGAAACGATGCAGGGTCAGTAAATAAAAGAAATCGAAAACAAGGCAGAATGCAGTAAAAACACTCTGAAACACAACAAAACACCACGAACAGAACAAACGCCACTCAGCAGCACCGCACAGATTAAATACAAACCATCTGTCATGTCCGTTCGCACACAGAGTCAGCATTGTAAGCTACCGTGAAGCTACCCAATTATTTGAAATTCCCTATATTTTGTTATGAAATTTTATTTTATTTACACGAGGTGAGTAATTGTTTTGTTATTATTTATAAGAAGTAATTAATTATGGAATTTTTAACACCCGTTACTGACTGAATCAAGAATATCGTATCCTGAAGTAATTCTTATAATTTATGTTCCCATTTGATTTGAAATAATTTCTTTGATTGCACTTTAAAAGCAATCATTCATTCGTACATTCTTTGTCAAAGATTACTCTACTCTAATCTGTGGATTAACTACGTTTTAGTAAACGAGATCAATGGGAGTTGGTGAAATCGATGCGGATGTAAGCCACGATCACAACTAACTTCTGAACTCGATCAATCAAAACCAAGTTTTATTAAACTCGGTTTCTATGAAGGATGGTGAAATCGGCTCTTAATGTCACGTTCCAAAGTTGAAGTTTTAAATGCTTATATACGTTTTATTTAATTATTTTTATTCATAACGCCCTACCACTAGGGTGATTCTGTACAGGAGAATTTCTTGAAGCATATTCTGCTGTCCACTAAATTCTAGCACTTCCTAATGGACTCTGCTATTCCCCCTTCTGCACAGACCACAACAATAATCTCTAAATTGCAAACTTAATTATGTTACCATAGATTGTGGACATTAATGGTACATATTTGTAATAAGCCAGTACACGGAGATTAGCACGAAAGCCTCTCCATAAGCGTGGCAGGACCGCCATTGAAATATAGTCCGAGATATGCATCAAAACCGGAGATAAGCTCTAGCACCGACGAGAGATAAGCCTGGTCATAAACAAATATTTACCTGACCAATTCATGTAGATAATTTGTGATAGCCATAGTAACTCTATTTTGCATACATAGATATTTATAATTACGCCTCTTTGGGAGCGTTCAAGTATTATGTAACGCAATTATTGAAGACTTTTTGCCTTTATTGCGCATCCCGTGGGATGTCGATTTTTCACAAAATTTCAAAGCAATCGGTTCATCAGTTACGGCGTGAAAGCGAAACAAACAAACAAACAAACTCACTTTCCGATTTATAATATTAGTAAGGATGATCATATATCACATTAAAAAAAAAACTATCTTCAACCGAAGTAAGCACCTGCTTCAATAATAACGGTTCCTATAGCTCGTTAGCGCTATCGCGCTGTTCTAGGTATGATCTCTTGTGCATTCAAGATTTCTGGTCTATATTGTCAATAATATTCCGTTATGTATTTTCCAGGCTCTACGCGAGATAGCGTATCTGACGTGCAGCTGATAAACAGAACATATGCGGCGAAAGCGGCAGATAGCCATCGACAGCTGATGGTTTATAGAGATAGATGCGGGAATAAAGTGAAGATAATGCACATTTAACATTTAGATAAGTCGATATTTTATTTGGCCTACAGACACACACACAATTATTACTGAATCACAAGAAAAAAAAAACAAACTTTGGTTACGAACAGGGAAACAGAACTTTTTTTGTACCGCTGAGGAAAATGCATTGAATTGCATACCCCGGCTGCCGAGAGCCGGTGGTTATGTGGGACTCTCCTCCCCAGAAGGGGGGGGCCTACCCACTAAAAACCTCAGCGATGGCCGTCCTCAGGCGTTGTAGGGGGCCCTCAGGATCGAGTGTCGCATCTAAGGACCCCCGGCCTTTGCTCCCCTGGGTGCGCTAGGGGAGCCCTTCTCGGGGAGGAGTGATCTTGCCGCCTCCTCCCTCTCGGGTCGCTTCTATCGACCTCGACCCGCCGACAGAAACAGACCTGTCTTCCATACAGAATAATTGAGGTTTGTGTGTGCAGCAGCACAAAAAGGTCCATAGCTCAGCGCCAATATTCGCAATAGAGCTGAAATCGATTTTCAGTTACAGCCCTGGAGCCGTCACTTCCATACTCAGCTGCCGCGCTTTACAGACACACACAGACACATAATGTGTGACTGCTTATCTAACTAATACGATGACGTACTAAATCAAATAGATATGATATTTTCTTAAAGCAGACTGCCCTCTTGGTAAAGTGGTTACAATAGCTACAACGGACATTACCAATAAGTGACATTAGGTCACAGTACCCAGTAATGTCTCTGCCTATCTTATCCTTCACACTAGAACACAGCTATTTAGCGGTAGCAAAAAGTCAGTTGCAGCTAGTTTTAAATTACATTTATTCAATGAATCCTTCTCTGTTATATTGACAACTAAATAGTCATCACCTACTGATCACATTTCTGTTAGCATGTTCTATAAAAAGTGACAAAGAAGCATTGCATTTCAAGATTTCTGCTGTATGACACAAACTCCTTCAACCGTGATTTTTAAAAATTAGAAGCGCGCGTATTTTGAATTAGGAACACGAAAATGGCGGCGGCGTTCCGCTCGTTGGTGCTGCACCCAATTAAAAGCGCAGCGTACTTAATTACTCACTGAACGCTGCGTCTCCGCAGTTAAGGCGGCTCATTGCCAAAGATAACATCATTTTCTCCGTGGAAAGTTGCCGGCGCCCGTCTGCCGCGATTTTGAAAGTAACGCGCGTTACTAGAGCACATTCTTCTATATTTCCATCTAATTCGCAGGCGCCTTTCACCTTCGTCTGCTGAAGTCGATAGCTTGACAAACCTTCATTTAATTCTGAATTTGATATATCGAATTAATCTACACTTCGAATATTAGACCTTTTTTTTGTTCCCCTGAGGAAAATGCATTAAATTGCATACCCCGGGACTATGGCGAGCTTTCGGTTACGGCTACCACTAAAAACCTCAGGAATGGCCTTCCTCAGGCATGTAGGGAGCCCCCGGGAACGCCAACCAAATTCCGGGAACCCTCAGCCTCCGCTCCCCTGCCGATGACAGAGATGACAGGGGAGCCCTCCTCGAGGAGGCTACACTATCTCCCCTGATCTCCTCCACCGACGACGGTCACCGTAAACGATTTAAAATTCAAGGCTTACTGTTAACTTCAGATAATGGCAAAATTTCTATGTCAACCAGAAATGTATTTTGAATCACTTAAGATAATAATCATATTCATTTATCATTAGAGTTACATTTAAGTTCGTAGGCCTGCTGGTCCCCAAACTTAAGCAATATTACTACATCTAAAGAATGTATACCAATCCGGCCACAGAATAATCGAATATTTCAACTTTACCTTGTCGAGTCAACGTAGAAAACTAATTACTATGTGATCAATCAAAGACCTAGGGCGTCCAAGCTAAGGGTAGCCTATTTAATTTATTAGACTATAATTCTTGATATTAGATTATAGAGAGAGATTATCCCGCCTTAAAAAACAAGATCCCCGAGCACCGCTGAAGTCCCTTCAATCTAACTTGCGAATATATGTTAATACCTTGTTTGCAACTGATTTGAATTTGGAACATGTCAATACCAAATTGAAATCCTTCCGATCTAACATTTCAAAATGTGTAAATATGTTGTTAGCTAGTGATTTGAATTTGGAACGTCTCAACTACAAATAAAATTCCGTAAGACCTATGTTTTGAATATCTATTGAATACATTGTTAGTCGGTCATTTGAATTTGGAATGTGTCAACTACAAATTCAAATCGTTCCGACCTCACCGTTGGATCCTTTATTAGGCTTCAAATTCAATATACCCGTGTTTAAGGTCGCTTTAAGAAACCGCATTATTCTTATTATTATTTTAAATTCCATGTTCTTATTTACATTATTCCAATCTAGAATTTCTTTATATAAATCAATATTTAAGTGTGATTTAATAAACCGCCTGTGACTAAAGATCTGAATGCCGTATTAATAAAATTATTTTAAGTTGGCTTAGATTAAATAGTTACTTTTTCTCTTTTTAACTAACGATCTTTATTTAAAGATGAAACGAAACAACTACATATGTGTATCAAAACAATACTTCAGGTCTTCTTTTAAATACCTAATAATTATTTTGTCGGACATGAAAGAAGGCACGAGCAATTGTTTTTAATCTTTCTTCGTACTTGTTTTCGTGTTTACAAGTAACACTTAATATTAGAAATAAAAACAACCATACAAAATGAGTTGTTCAGTCACTCCCTGAACTCTCCAATGAATATAGTTCCGAACAATACATAAATATTAGTTACATACTTCGTTATAGCGATTTATAATAACAATGTGAGACGGCAAATATGGCCGTCGACAAAAAAAAAAAAAACCCCCTCCTGAGGGGTCGCCCTCACGATATACCACGTGATTCTTAAAACTTAGGCATAAGGTTGATTTTAGTCGGTCATAGCGGACGGACCTGGACTCCGACATAATCACGTTACGCAAATTACGTTTCGTACTCCTTGTGAGGATTCTTAGCCTCTCCCTCCTGAGCGAAACACAGAATAGAGACATACCTCGAAGCTTGGCTCCACGGGAAGGAGGAGGTCACCTACCGATTGACTCAGATACTCACCGGGCACGGTTGCTTCGGTGAGTATCTGTGTCGAATAGGACGGGAGGGATCGACACATTGCCACCACTGCGCATCCGACCTCGACTCGGCCCAGCACACGCTGGCGGAGTGCCCCGCGTGGGCCTCCGAGCGCCGAGTCTTGGTCGCAGAGACCGGGCGAGATCTGTCTCCGCCGGCATTGATTGCGGCAATGCTGGCGGGCGAGGGAGGTTGGAGGGCTGTGGCCTCCTTCTGTGAAGCAGTGATGCTCCAGAAGGAGGCCGCCGAGCGGGGTCGGGAGATGGCCGATTCCGCTCGAAGAAGGCGGCGCCGGGCTCGGTAGCACAGCTGCGGCGCCGCCGCGGGTCGCCGGCGGGCGCGAGGAAGTCGCGACTGCTACGGCGACCCGGGATGGACCACGCCCCTTCCGTGGCCGGGGGGCGTCGTCGGTGGAGAAGACCGGGGGAGGTAGTGTAGCCTCCCCCGAGGAGGGCTCCCCTCTAGGCAGGGGAGCGGAGGCTGGGGGTTCCCGGAAGTTGCTTGATGTTCCCGGGGGCTCCCTACATGCCTCCCTGAGGTTTTTAGTGGGTAGGCCTCCCCCTTTTGGGGAGGAGAGCCCCACATAACCGCCGGCCCGCCACAGCCGGAGTATGCAATTTAATGCATTTTCCTCAGCGGGAAAAAAAAAAAAAGAATAGAGACATAAGGTACAAAACGAAAGTCAGCTACTGTATCATATTCAGGTAATATAAAGCAATAAAACCCGTAACGCGAAGCGACGGACGCGCAATAAATTATAATTCATAATTAATCTAGCAACAGTTTATTTTGTTATTCAGATTTCCAGCGGTCACCACTTTCACTGACAGACAAGTTATTTATCTATATGCTTATTCGAATCGTAATTCCGAATGCAACTGTTTAAATTATGAAGAATAGTAGCTTTCTGCCCGCGAGGATTTCGAGATTGGGTCTATAGCTTTTGCCCACGGCTACAAATGCGCGGAAGTCGGTTTATGGCGCGAAGGTTTTATCGCGCTTCCCTTGGGACTATCCGTTTTTCTGAGATAAAAATACCACAAAACCTTGCTTAAGAAACACTCTATCTATTGATGAAAACCGCATGAAAATCTGTGGAGTAGTTTTTGAGCGAAGCCTTTATTACGAATCCCGTGGGATCTGACGATTGTTCCGGGATAAAAAGTAGCCTATGTTACTCTCCATCCCTTCAAATATCTCCACGTAAAAAATCACGTCAATTCGTCGCTCCGTTTTGCCGTGAAAGACGGACAAACAGACAGACACTCTTTCCCATTTATAATATTAGTACGGATATTTAGACGAGCTTTATATATTAAGATTGATCATTATTTTTGGTGCTCTGACCTAAAAACGGGGCCTTGTTACTAAGCTTCCATGTTCGTCCGTCTCTCTGTCTGATAAACCGTGATAGTATCATGTATTTCTGTTATATCCATAAATGCTAATAACCAATAAAATAAATATTAAAGTGTTGCTCCGAAACTAAACATGTTTTTTTGCCGTTTCTATAAATAATGTTTTTTTTTTTTTTGGACGGACCACGAATGACGGACGGACGGAATGTTCAGCTTTGCAATGAGTCTTTGTGGAAGGCGCACGAACAGAAAGTTCGGCTAATGACACCGGCGACCGTCCCGGAGTCGTTAAATCAAATCAAATCTAAAATTTATTCTTCAAATAGGATTTTACAATCACTTTTGAATGTCAAAGATGCTACGCCATTGGTTCACAAGTCTACGGCGGGAGACCTTGTACTGGAAAGAAGCAGCAAGAAAACCAGCAAGGGCAATTTTTTTTTCTTCCTGTATCATTACAGAGTCGTCAGTTGGAAGCCGGCTTCAGATACACAGTCTGCACCCAACCAACTAACAAATATATAATTCCCTCACAGGAGTCATATCGCATTGAACGAATCTGAGGGCCTAGACAAGATACCTTTCGATAATCGTAATCGCATCGCTAACATAAAAAATGTATGGTATTGACATAGCCACTCGAAAAGTCAAGCGATCGGTTAAATCAATACCATACATTTTTTATTTTAGCGATGCGATTACGAAAATAGAAAGGCATCTTGTCTAGGCCCTCTGATATGTATTTAATGTCCGGTACAACACAAAATATTATTAATTATAGAATCATTAAAATTATATATCGCAAAATTTACATCCAAGCATGTTTAATCATTCAGGAAATTAAATATCGTAAAAATTACATCCAAGCATTTTTATCATTCAAGAAATAATTGACCTTGTAATACCCTATTTCGTTAGGGTTGAAATAAGCATAAATAAAGGTAGTTAATAATTTATTGTACTCAAATACTGTATTTCCTATCATAGGTCTGCTAATAGATTTTTTTTTAATAATCAGAACCCTTCTATTGATATTGTCAGTCTGTATGTCGGATTGTTATGTACATCCAAACATCGATATGTTTGTTTGTTACTCTTTCTAACTACTGAATGGATTTCAATTAAACTTTACAATAATATAGCTTATAACATCAGAAAAGCACAGAGGCTGCAATTTATAAAAAAATATATATATATATATATATAACGCTAATAAAAGTCACTCGAAATACTTATCCTGCGCAGATGATATCGCGGGCACGAACTAGTAAATAAATAAATAATGTTAAAAATGCAAAATAACCCTACAGGTAGCTGATTCTCATGCAATCGAATTTTTTCCATATTAAAATTCGTATACGAATTCCTCCGCTCTACTGAAAAGTTCGAATGTTTCGTTTATCTCTTATCTCTTATTCTGAGCACCCATAGAACAATTACTATTCGAAATAATACGTCGGGTATAGATTAAATAATAAATTACTTAATTACTAAGCGTTTATAAAAACGCTGTTACTGCTTCATCTACTAATAGATTTTATACGTAAATATTACTTTTAAAAATATTTATATTTTATTAATATGGCACTTGAATTTTAAAACTCTTAAGTTTTTTAGTAAACAACTTTAAAACGAGAAAATTAAAAATTATTTATTTCGATATTTTCTATTATATATATATAAAATCATCATATATATTTAATTATATATATAAAATCAAAACAAACACAAACAAAAAGTATATCCAATCAAACTTTGATTTAAATTCGTATTCGAATGTCCACTTCTACTGGTCCGTATCACTCGTTTTGTTCGAATGACGTTCATGCGAACTAGTTCGATTGTGAACTTCTGAGAATAGACTAACTGTGTTACATTCGAAAAAAATTCGAACTCCGAACTTTTTTACGAATGTGAACTATTTTCTATTGCATGAGAATCGTGCCCCCGTTTTTAACGCCGTTTCACGAAAGCCGCAGCTTTGCGCGTTATTTGCTCAACACTAAAAAGTTCGAGAGGCTTTTATATGTTTTTGGTAACTTTCCACTCACAGATCTATGGAAACCACTAGTTACGTTTGAGACATCTTATGTCTAGACATGTCTTAAAAGATATGCCCAGATGTTTGTTATTTGAAGCTCTGGTTAGTTCCACACATTAAAGCAAATTAGGTAATAAATAATTAATTATTTTACAAAGACCATGTAAGTTGTAGTCGTCCGAATTTTTCAGTTGGAAATCCTACACATCAAATATTATTTTCTTGTTAATCATCTAACTTTATAACTATTCTCTCTAGATTATTATGGATTTTCTATTACAACTGTTACCACAAATTGATTTCCAAAAAAGGAAGAGGTTCACTCAGAACTTATCTTGCGGTCCCATTTCAGGTTTAGTTCTAACAGTGGCATCGTGTGGTTCATAACGTGGTTCTAGCAGACGAGTAGGTATGTATGCGACAAATGGATTCAATGGATCAGATTTTTTTAACAAAAAATCGTATAAAAAAAAGAATAATCCGAAACAAATTAATATGCACTAAAACGTAATAAAAAACTACGATAGTATAATGTAGATACAATTATTAAAATAACACAATAATGTACCTAGGACCGCCACCGACCTGACACCAATCTTCAGATTTTAATAAGATACATTTTGAAGTGTTATTTTTTAAGCTCTTCGTCCTTGTCCCAGCATCCCCATGTAGAAGTTCCAATGGAGCATTTTACAATTTCATAATGAAGACTACTAAGGAATGCTATAAATTGGAGGTTCCTACTCTGAACCCACGAGTAAAAAGGCTTCTATCGAATAAGTACCGTGCTCCAGGGATGCATCATTTAGATAGTCTCCGCGGTAACTACACACTGAATGCTAAATTCATAAATTTTTATTTAATAAAACTTAAGGTATTCCGTCCCCTACAAGTTAATTTAAGACAGCACGTGCCCGAGGTCACAAAGGTTGAGGGGTTCCCACCCCGTGTGCATTTCATTATTCCACTCAATACGATGTTTCAATGTATTTTACATTTAATATTTTTTGTCCAATGTGCACATTTTTTTGGGATTTCACAATTTACTTGGGATAATTTAATAAGCAAAGTACAATTGAAACCAATTTACTTAGATTCTCCTTGGACGTACGGACATTTTCCGGAACTCGGAAATCTTTAATTAGGGTTCAGGATTTCGCCTTTGTTAAATAAGTTGTTAAATTTTACAGTAATAAATCAAACCTATAATCAAGTTAGGTTTAATCTTGATCATAATGGATTATCCATATAATCCATTATAATTCATATAATCAATCCATTCATAAAACATAAATTTCCGAATTATAATCTTCAAATTTTGCTTATGCTTTGGCTCCGAAATGTTTAAATGTTACTAAAGATTTTAAAATATACCTTTTATTCGTAAACATTCTTGAAGACATCGGCCCTAACGAATAGGATTACCTACAAAAGTTACGTGATCGAGGGTAGTAAATTAGTTTCGCCACAGAACGCTGATCTGAGCCCCGGCAGAGAGCAACGAACTACGCGAAATATGAATATTTATTCGATTAGAAATACATAATGTACAACTAGTTCAATGCTCGCTCGGAGCTCTGCGTGCATAAAACTGGCGTTAACTAATTATCTGTTTTAAAATAACATTGGTGATGTGATGTGTTACAGATGTACATAGAACAAAACATTCAATAGGTAGTTATTATCTTTGGCACGAGTTTAGGGGAGGGTGGCCCGGCTATTCGCCCCGGCCGGCCGGCGTCTGTGCGCACCTACCGCGAGACACTTCGCTCACTGTTCCTTTCCGACACAATCGATTCCTGGGATCCCTCCCGCACCGGCGCATACGGATTCACTCCAACACACTTCATAAGCAATCATTGTGAAAAAACTCACCTTTACACTTCAGCAAGCTCGCACCGAGTAAATGCAGGCGAGGAAATCGCGAAAGCACTGGCGCACTTTGAAATTCTAATAAGACCGTTCTCTACACAATTATAAATTAACTTGACACTGTTTTTATTTATTTTATTAGATAGTTATCCTTAGCGACTAATACCGGCTAGTTCCGGTGAGTTTCAGTGTGTGGATTAATACAACGACACTTCCTCCACGACGGTTCGCGACGAACTGACAGCCGTGAAGCTGGCGCGATGTGAGCTGCTCTGTGAATCGTCTGAAGTGAGTTGCAGAAGGCCCGTTACCGCGCAGCGAATGAAACCAATGGCGAACAAAAGCTTTCGGTGCTCGTTTCGTCGGTGAAAGTCTGAAAAGCGTTTATCTTCGTATTTTAATATTTTGCTTCTTTTTGTTTAATCTATTTCAGATTGAAATAAGTACTTAAACTATTTGTTTATTGATTAGATTCAAAATATTTTGAAAGTATGTGTATCATATTTTTAAAATGATAAGTTTTTATAATTAGACAGGTGCAGTGCTGATACTAAATACACTACAGATAATATATATAATATATATATATATTATAATATATATATATATATATATTATATATATATATATATATATAATATATATATATATATATATATATATTATAATATATATAAAAAAAGAACAAAATAAACATTTTAAGTATTCTATAAGTAAGTAAATCTCGCGACAAGCTTTTACGTAAAAGTTTATTTTGTTCTTTTTAGCGCATTTATTGTTTAATGTAGCACATAAAACTAAATTATTTCAACCAATTACTATTAGTTAATTACACATAATCATTATTATATTACTAACAGTTCTTTTTTTAATTTGTTTAGATTATTACAAATATCTACAGATGTAGATAAAAGGCAATTTATCTAATTTACATACCAGTAGCCAATGCACCGCGACGTATTGTTTTATCAGAGAAAGAATCTATAATAGCAGAAACACCTATTGCCAATCAGCGGGAAAGATTCTAATTAAGTTAGCACAATAATCATAAAAAGAGGTGTTTACCTACGTACCTGGTTATTATGATAACTACTGAAAACCTTATGTTGTCGAGGAGCATGCAAATAATTCACGTAAATTAAAATAACGGAGCGTATTTTTTTTTATTTTTTTTACCGGCCATGGCTGCAAAGGCCTTCAGCCGAGTCTTCATCTCAATTCAAATTTTATATATTTTCGATTGTATTCATTATATATTCATAAATATACATAAAATTTTATGGAAGTTTAAGCAATTAATTTAAGCATTGAATATATTTGTGAGAAATTAAGGATATTGTTAGGCAAGTTCTATCACTTAAGTTTTAAAGTGCCAACTACTACACTTAAATGTTTATATAAAGCTTTAGTGGAATCTCTCATAGATTATGCTCTTGATACTTATGGATTGACTTTTAAAACCTATATATACAAACTTGAAGCATTACAAATCAGATTCTTAAAGCTATTAGTAAATAATAAAACTAAAAATAATTGTAAAAACAACTACAGAGAATTATTTAAAATATGTAAAATCCTTCCAGCCAGCTTAAAACATAAATATTTACTATTAATAAATCAGCATAGCAATCGGGAGATTGAGATGTCTGAGGTTTCACTCAAGCATGGCACCAGGTCAATAACAGATCGTAAATATGTAGTGCCTAGTGTGAGTAATTATTATGGTGATAGAACCTTAAGGAAAGATTACCATATGTTCTAAATAGTTTGCCTGTGGATATTAGGAGAGAGACAAATAAAAACAAATTTAAAAGATTGCTAAAAAATTACTTGCTGGAAATTATATAAAAATGGTTTTATATGTATGTAGGTATGTATGTGCGCGTAGGGTTCCGTTTTTAAATTGAAATAAATTTTATGTATTATATATGTTTAAGTATGTATGTATATAGATAGTTATTTATCTTGTAGATAATGTGGTCAATCATTGTAATAATTTAAGTATAAATATCGTATTGTATCGTATATATACAGAGACTCGGCTGAGTCCACAGACAAACTGTTTAAACAGTTTTGTGGACCTTTGTGTAAGAGATGATTGTATTCTTTTTGTTATGTAATAAATAAATAAATAAATAAATAATTCGAAATGTTGGCGGGGTACTTCTTTAAGTATTGATTGCAATTTGGCAACTAAAACTAAATGAAATGCTACATAGCGTAGGTCGGACACTTCACTGCGATATGTTCAAGATCGGCAACTTCATTCAATTCACAGTTTTGACAGAGGTTAGTTTCAGCCGTCCACGACCTCCGGATAGGCTCCGAAACTACTGGACCAATTTCAAAAATTCTTTTACCTTTGGAAAGCTACATTATCCCCGAGTAACATAGGCTACTTTTTATCCCGGAAAAGTCGACAGATCCCACGGGATGCGCAATAAAGGCTTCGCTCAAAAACTACTCCACAGATTTTCATGCGGTTTTCATCAATAGATAGAATGATTCTTGAGCAAGTTTCTGCGGTATTTTTATCTCGGAAAAACGGATAGTCCCACGGGAAGCGTGCCATAAAACCTTCGCGCCATTAACCGACTTCCGCGCATATGTAGCCGTGGGCAAAAGCTATGACTCTTAACCCTCTATAGACCCAATCCCGAAATCCACGCGGGCAGAAAGCTAGTAATTAATAAAAAAGAAAGTGGCTACGCATCACCGGAAAGCCGGCAACGAATACTTTTAAAATCCCTACTAATATTATAAGTACGAAAGTTTGCAAGTATGGATGTATGTTTGTTACTAATGAAACTTTACTGTAACATAGCTTATACATCAGAATATCACATCCCATCAAAAACAATTCTTGTCAAAACTCGCAACTCAGTTGTTCTTCAAAAAGTTTTTAAGGTTGCTTTCTTTCAGGATGAATCTTCAACGTTCTGCACGTTCTTACGAAGATTTGCTGGTTAGGTTCGGTTTGGTTGCACTTGGCTGCCGTAGAAGGCAGCAAGATTTAGACTTCTATATAAAATCATACACTCCCAAATTGATTCACCGTACCTTCTATCCCAATTAAGTTTTAACTATACCATCGTGCTCGTAAATTTAAATTATTCTCCCTCCGGGTTTTCGTGAACAATATCTCTTCCCTTATCATCTCATCCCTTAGTTAGAATGTCGCCAGTATAATGAGCTCGTCAGGGGTTGCGCAGACGCAGGTATCGATTGTGATATTTTTCATTATAGTTTTTATAGATTCAAGAATTTATTGTCAAATAATTTAAGATAACTTGTGGTTTAATTGTAAATAATGTATGTATTTTTTTTTCTTTTTATCTATGTTTTGTTTTGTTTTGTTTATCCTTTGATACTCGGTAATTCAATCCAAAATCATGAGTTTTGTTATTCCAAGATAAAGGATGTTATTCGCTGCATGTTAACAATACAATAAGTAGAATGTAACATATCTTTTTTTTTTTTTGTTCCTCTGAGGAAAATGCATTAAATTGCATACCCCAGCTGTGGCGAGCCGGCGGTTATGTGGGGCTCTCCTCCCCAGAAGGGGAGGCCCACCCACTAAAACCTCAGGGATGGCCTACCTCAGGCATGTAGGGAGCCCCCGGGAACACAAAGCCACTTCCAGGAACCCCCAGCCTCCGCTCCCCTGCCCAGAGGGGAGCCCTCCTCGGGGGAGGCTACTACCTCCCCCGGTCTCCTCCACCGACGACGCCCCCCGGCCACGGAAGGGGCGTGGTCCATCCCGGGTCGCCGTAGCAGTCGCGACTTCCTCGCGCCCGCCGACGACCCGCGGCGGCGCCGCAGCTGTGCTACCGAGCCCGGCGCCGCCTTCTTCGAGCGGGTCGGCCATCTCCCGACCCCGCTCGGTGGCCTCCTTCTGGAGCATCACTGCTTCACAGAAGGAGGCCACAGCCCTCCAACCTCCCTCGTCCGCCAGCATTGCCGCAATCAATCCGCCGGCGGAGACAGATCTCGCCCGATCTCTGCGACCAAGACTCGGCGCTCGGAGGCCCACGCGGGGCACTCCGCCAGCGTATGCTGGGCCGAGTCAAGGTCGGATAGCGCAGTGGTGGCAATGTGTGGATCCTCCCTCCTATTCGACACAGATACTCACCGAAGGGCAAGCCGTGCCCGGTGAGTATCTGAGTCAATCGGTAGTGACCTCCTCCTTCCCTGAGCCAAGCTTCGAGTGGGTGATGGAGTACGGCACCGACGGCCCGCTGGACGCTTGATCCGTATTCGAGGAGGAATGTAACATATCTTGGGTTTTCAACCTATCTTTTTAAGGTACGATATAGATTGTTTTGATTTTTTTAAATTGGCTGTAACCTGTTTACTGTACGTATAATTAAATAAATTAAAGATCCAGTAATACCAAGTCGGTTATTCATTTATTCAGTCCCTACTTAACGACGTTCTTTCTTTAATCGTCCAGTCCCTTAAGACCACGATCAAAATCAAATCAAATCAAAATAATATTTATTCAACATAGACCTTTACAGGCACTTATTGACGTCAACAAACAAAACAAAAAAAGCTTAAGTAATAAAAAAAAAAAAAAAAAACAAAAACCTTGTCCGTACGTACGAATAAGGAAAAAAAAAAAGAAAAAATATATTGACTCGACACCTGTTCGGAAATTGGGAGAGCCTTCTCGAGAAGAACAGGCAAGAAACTCTGAAGGTCTATTTTTTATCTCCTCTTTTCAATGTTAATAATTATAAATAATTATAAATATATACAATCATACCTAATACGATTACAGTCGTATGTATGTTTACATACACATATAAAATAATACAATATTATAAATAATGTTACCAAACATGGCTCTATGAATAGTGTCCCTATTCCCAAATAGTGTGATCATTAGATAGTCACTTACTTTATAATAACCTTTACTCATGAGTGTCTTTTTGATATGGTTTTTAAATTTATATAAAGGCAAATCAATGACACCTTGCGGAAGTTTGTTAAACATAGATATACATTTCCCCAAGAACGAACAGCTAGTTTTATGGAGTCTGAACATTGGAACGGCAAGTTTATTTTTGTTTCTAGTATTCACATTATGTAGATCACTGTTTTTATTGAATTTATTATAGTTTCTATATACAAAAACTAAATTATCATATATATATTGACTAGCTAAAGTTAAAATATTAATTTCTTTGAACAATTCTTTTAGGGATTCTCTAGCCCGTAAACAGTAAATAGCACGAATCGCTCTTTTTTGTAAAAGGAAAATACTTTCAATGTTAGCCGCTGATCCCCATAGCAGCAGTCCATAGGACATAACACTATGAAAGTAGCTGAAATAAACAATTCTTGCCGTTTCAACATTAGTTAAAAGTCTAATCTTTTTTACTGCGTACGCCGCTGAACTAAGTTTGATTGCCAAAGTTTCAATATGTGGATCCCACTGTAGTCGTGAATCTAACGTAATGCCTAAGAATTTAGTATTATTTACCAAGTCAATGACATCACCATTCATATTTAAACTAGTATCAACCTGCCTTACATTGGGCAAAGAGAATTTGATACATTTTGTTTTCTTAGAATTTAAAGACAAATTATTAGTTGTGAACCAATACAGAACTCTCGAGAGAGCACTATTTACATCGTCATAACATTCCTTTTGTCTATCAACTTTGAATAGTAAAGAAGTATCATCTGCAAACAATACTGTCTCACACGATTCTGTAATGTAGTAAGGAAGGTCATTTATATATATTAGAAACAGTAGAGGACCCAATATTGATCCCTGGGGAACCCCATAGTTATAGGCGAGCTAGCAGATTCTGATCTATTAATAACGACTTTCTGCAATCTGTCTGATAAATAAGATTTTAAAAGGCTAACAGCTCCATCCGAGACACCATAATGTCTAAGTTTACTTAAAAGCGTTTCATGACTCACACAGTCAAACGCTTTGGAAAGGTCGCAAAACACTCCAATTACATCCCGCTTGCCCTCCATGCGTCAAAAATATGTTTCATAAGTGCAGTTCCGGCATCGGTAGTGGATCTACCTTTGGTAAAGCCGAATTGGCTTTCATGCATGAATCTGTTTGTTCTCAAGTGACCTATTAGTTGATTGTAAATAACTTTCTCGAAGATTTTGCTGAAAGTAGGTAATATGGATATAGGTCTAAAATTTGAGGGATCTTTTTTGTTACCCGATTTGAAAAGTGGTATTAATTTACTATATTTCATTAGATCAGGAAAGATACCCTCATCAATACAAGAATTAAAAATTTGTGCTAACAATGGGGCTAATTCATCGATGACAGATTGAATTATGTGAGTTGATATACCCCAGAGATCTTCAGTTTTCTTCTTGTTAAGTAAACGGAATGTTTTCTTAATTGAAGAAGCATCAATATGGCTAAATTTGAATGATTCACTGCACCTATTCACACTTGACTCCAGGAGGGTGACGGCTAAACTAGGAGATGAGTTAAGATTACTGGTAGTTATAGCAGGAATTTGAGAAAAATAATCAACAAATGCATTCGCAACTGCATCGTCCGACTTGATAGTCTTATTATTAATTTCTAAAGAGAAAGAGTTCCCAGAGCTTCTACTTTTTCCCGTTTCCTGATTTATTATAGTCCATGTAGTCTTAACTTTGTTCTTTGACATATTTATTTTATTTGATATGTATAATGATTTAGCACATAAACAAACATTTTTAAAAGTCTTTGAGTATTTTTTTACATAATCTAAAAAGGCAGGGTCGACAGAAGTAGTTTTTAAAGCATATAATTCAAAAAGTGTTCTCCTGCTTTTATATATGCCTGGAGTAGCCCAGTCACTAAATTTCTTTTTGTTGTTTAATTTTACAACCTGAACATATTGTTGCTTTCCATTCTTACTAAATTAAATAAATTATTATATAAATTATTAGCATCTCCACCAACAGTAGGCAAAGATGTAATTTGAGATGTTATTTTTTTTTTAAATTTACGTAACCTTCCCTGGGATATAGGTCTACAAATCAATTCCGTTTTAGGGCTAACATGATGGTGCTCAATACAGGCTAGTTGTCCACTATGGTCAGAGTTAATGTAGTTTATTACAACAGATTCAATTACTTTACAGTTACAAAAAATATTATCTAAGCAGGTAGCTGATGTGGGTGTTATTCTAGTTGGCTCGTTAAATACGTGATGCAGATCAAATGATTTATATAAATTAATAAACCTTTGGGACAGAGGTGATATATCTAAATATTAATGTTAAAATCTCCACATACAATTACATTCTTATTTTTCCTGCACACTAATTGCAAAACATCCTCCATGGTGGATTCAAACTCTATATAGCTTCCAGATGGGGGCCTATAGATACACACTATAATAAGATTGTTAAGCTCCACACACGATATTTCAATAACTCTTTCAATGGAAAGTGATACAACATCTTTGCGTTCTTTATAATGCAATACATTGTTTAATATGATTAAAGACCCCCCTCTTATTGCAGATTGTCTAATATATGAGCTTACAATACTATAATTATTATCAAAGGTGATTAATTCATAGTTCTTAAGCCAATGTTCGGTAACACACAATATATCAACTTTTTCACATGTTAACAACAAATTAATTTCTAAATCTTTGCCAGAAAAGCCTTGGATATTTTGATGTACAATTCGTAGATAATGAGGCTTTTCTATTGTCTTTAAAGAGCCAGAGATAATCTCTGTTGTCTTATTATTTAATTTAAATTCTTTGGAACAGATTCCAAGAAATTATATTCTATATGTTGCTCAATAAAAGCATTGTCATTTTGTAAATTAGCAGCCAAGTTCTTGGCTGAAGTTAAAAAGTAATATTTTAGCACCATTGCTAATCGTTTTTTGTAAAATGTAGTCAGACTTATTCTATCCTTAATTAAAAAGAAATTATTTGTTATATCTGATAATTGGTTAATGTCAATAATATGAATATTTTCCATGTATTGAGTCATGGTATCCAACATGCAATTCAATTTAAATATAAAATTATTTTTCTTTTTGCCTAAACTTTGACAATAGGGAAATGAGAACATAATAACCCTATTAATTTTTAAATCACTTAAAACAGTGTAGAGGTGCTTAAGTGAATTCTTGTTCACACCACTCACGTTTCCTAATAATATAATTAAACTGTCATTACAATTGAACTCATAAGCTGAGATTTTGCTGACAATATTATGAAAGTTAGAACCTGGCATACAATTGTTTATAACAGGTTCACCTAACTGGTTACTTAATATATATCCTATATTCTTCCCTATTTCATCACTAAATAATACATATCTTTCTTTCAATGGAGAAGACAGTCTAACCTGAGCAGAGGATGCATAATGGGTCACATTGTCCAACAATACTGGTTCATCAACTTGAGGTGATTGACCAACTAATGACTGATTACTACTGGAGTTATTGGTTATGTCTTTAAATAAAGAGTCTGGTCGAAGAGATCGTGGTCCAAACAATTTGAAAATCAATTGTGTCTGGAATCTCCGTACTCGAAGCATTCATACGTATATCAATATCAAAAATCTTTATTGTTTTATATAAATATATTGACTCGGCCATCGCATGAAAACAAGTGTAAAATAAATTATTTTAATTTTTTATATTTTAATTCATTAAAAGCAGCAAATGAGTGCTCCGGCTGCCCATAGACACCCGCAACAGCAGAGGAGTCACAGATGCTTTGACGGCCTTTTAAATGGGAATATGCTCTTTTTTTGAAGGTTTCGGTCCAGAAAAACTGCAGGCGACAATTCATTCCACAGTTTAGTAGTGCGTGGCAGAAAATTCCTGGAAAAACGCACTGTGGTGGACTGCCAAGCGTCTAAGTCAGTTGTTTCTTTAACCTTTTAGTCATGAGGGACCATTTTTTTTTTATATGCTAGGCGCGGCAGATGACCTCCTCCCGCCTGATGTTTAAGCGGTGAAAGAGGCCCAAATGAGATGACAGATAGGATAGTGACTTTACTCCACTCTCCTACCTGCCCTATCCCTGTCGGCCCAAAAGATGCCTTTTCACGCCTCTTTTGAAGGAACCCATGTTGTAGGATGTAGCAAACACATACGCAGGCAGAGAAATTCCAAGTGCGGGAAGTACGGCAGAAGAAGGAATCTTGGAATTTCTTAGTGCGGTGTGGAATGGGGGACGTAGTGTACGGATGGCTCCGGAGACCCTTATGTGTTTCTATAAAGGAAAGGAGAGGGAGGGATAAGGCCAAAAAGTTCTTACTGTATGAGTTCTTAATATATGAGTTTTACTATATGTTTATGTTGCCGAGGACCACCAGTTAGATTACCTACATTAAAAGTTGTTTGATAAAGGAAACGATCACAATTTATAAGTACTCAGTACTCTTCACTCTCAAGGCCACGTTTTAAACCCCTACCGCTCATTACATCGTTGACGCTACAAGTGACCATCGGCAACCCGAGCCGCTTTAACAAAGAACGAATGCAGAATAGAACGAAACCGCCACCCTGCCCTTGTGCACCAAGTTTCGCCTTCGGACTCGTAGGTACGCGCGGCTCGCGTTGTTTCGTCTCTACTCAATGCGGCAGGTCACATATTATTAGGAAGGCTTCGCGGACCACTTGCAATGTCTCCAGGGACCACCAGTGGTCCGCGGACTACCGGTTAAGAACCACTGGTCTAGGTGATGAGGATGAATGTTGTGTCGCGTAGAACGGTGACGGAAACCAGCGCTGAAATTGATCCGAACAATTAACGAGCATACCCGTTATATATGGAGTATAGTTTTCTTTTCTAGGAGGTTTACTTTTCTAGGAGGTAGACTCTGTACCAGGGTCGTCTGCTTGGGTACCTCCGTCTTACCTATTTCCGCCGCCAAACAGCAGGGTTCGCTTTGCTGTGTTCCGGCGTGAAGGGTAAGATAGGCAGTGAAATTACTGGGTACTGTGACTTTACATCTTATGTCACAAGTTGGCAACGTACACTGTGGTTCTTATGAGGTTTGCAGATTTGCTGCGAATCTCGTGGGAACCACATGTACTATAGGCGACTGTTATCACTTACCATCAGGTGGGCAGCCTGCTTGTTTGTCAACTTTAGCAATAAAAAAAAAATATGATGAAAATGTTTATCTTATGAGCTACTCGAAATAATAAACGAAGTCGCGGGCACTAGGTACAAAAAAATAATTTGATCAATACACAGATTTGTATCAAACGCATGGGTGAGATTTTCGCGTACGATGCGTACGATCGCATGCATGAGATCGCAGCTTAAGAAGGCACGATGCAATAAACGTGCACTGCGCATTCATGTCAGCTAACAGGTGCCGCTGGAACACATTTTTCTAACTACCAACCTAATTAAATAAGGAAATAACTTAAGTGATTGCAGCCCGTCACGTGACAGTCGCGTAAAAAAGTGACAATCCCAATTTACGCGATCATAAATAAATCAGTTGCGCGTGACTGCGCGCGCGCAGGTTTTTTTGTCGCGCAACACCCGCAGCTAGCGACGTTGACAGGTGTCAAATGTAATTCTGAATGTTATGTAACCTAGTAACTGTAAATTGAAATAATAACTTTATAATAACTTTATTTCTGAAAAGAACATATAACAAAAAATTTCGGAATTATTAAAAAAAAAACCCACACTAAGCACAGCTTGTAAAGTGGGATTTTTTGTATTTTGTTTACGTAATATGAAAATTAACCATTTTAACAATTTTAAGGAATACACTTACAAGTAGAAATTCAAGAAACTAAGTGAAATAATACAAACAAAACATACACACACTAGAATACCGACACCAATTGACGCACCCACATAAGTAAAATACAAAATATAAATTAGCTAAAAAAAAGACATCAAGATGTCTTCAGAATCTCGATATGTCCACGACAAAAGTTCAGATTTAAGTTTATATTTCGCATTCCGCAAACTGAGCTGGCACAATTTATAAATAGCATTAATTTTGTTGTAAATAAAAGGTTTCCTAAATAAAGCAAAACGCGTGGCCCAAGCGGTTCTCACTGTTGGAAGCGGAAGTCTAAAAGTACGCTTTTTCAAAATACATTGGTATTCAATTAGATTTAGACATTCTTTATGAGCTTGGATGGTGATGGCAAATATGTACAGTCTACGAACACTAAGCACTTGTAGACTCCTGATATAAGCTGATAGTCGGGAATAGCATTGGCTTACGCAGCTTGAAAATAGTAATTTAAACACAACAAATCGATGATATTTTGTTTAAATTTGAAACAGAAGTTAGGTTCTGACTATTTATCTGAGGCCAGCTCCTAATTGACGTCTCTGTAAAAATACAATGAGGAAGAAAAATAGCCCTTGCTGGTTCTTTCCAGTAAAAAGTCTCCCGCCGTAGAATTATGAAGCAATGGCGTAGTACCTTTGACGTGTAAAGTGATTGTAAAAATCCAATTGACGACCTCCATAGTCGAGTGGATAATACACCGGTTTCAAGGTGTCGCCATCTCTGAGGTCCCGGGTTCGAATCCCGGTGGGGGCAGATGTTTGTGTGATGAATGCGAGCATTTGTACCTTAGTCATGGTTGTTGATATATATTTCAATAAAAATTATTATATATGTATAATATATGTATGTCTGTCCGTTACCCTAGATCCCATAGCACAAGCCTTACAGAGCTTACTTTGGGCTAGGCTAATTGGTGTAAGTGTAACAAATATTTATTTATTTATTTAATTTTAAGACAGTTAATTCAATAGGCATTAACGACGATTCTGTCGTCGAGTGATTATTAATTTTCAAGTTAGCTATCTCTGAGGCTAATAAGAGAATTATGTAATGTCACAAAAGTCCAAACACAATGACGTGGAAGGCGATTCAATGCCGCCGACATAAATACTCGTACTGGATAGAATGTATATTAGTACTAATAATAGCAGGATCTAGAAGAATATAATTGACTAGCTGACCCGTGCCCACTTTCGTTGGGCATAATATTAATAATCCCCGAAGCGAGCACGAACGCGATCCGAATTAAACCCGAAGCCATCGCGCGCCGTCCGCTGCCTGTTTTTTTCTCCGATTCACTTTCAAAACGGACTACCACGTAAAAACCTTTTTATTTTTCGGTTTTTTATATAACCTATGACACTCAGCAATAACGTGGCCTTCTATTGCTGAAAGAATTTTTAAAATCGGTTCAGTAGATCCTGAGATTACCCCTTACAATTTAACAAATATACAAACACACAAACTTTACTTCTTTATAATATTAGTATAGATAAATCAATTACTGTTTTTGATCCTGCCAGAATAACTGTGGTTTATGGCCATTCCACCACCTGCGTGCATTGACCTGACGCAGGGTCTTTTGTTTACCTCACATACTTTCCCGTTTTTTATTTCTTTTCTTTGAAGGTATGTCGTCCTTCATTATTGTAACATAGATGTGTGTTTTATTTTGTCCTCTGGAAAGGAGAGGCTGAGAATCCGTGTGCGCATATGCGCTCGACGAGGTATGGTGCACCCAAATGGCTCCGGCCTATATTGAACTAGCTTTCCGCCCGCGTTATATTCGAATTTCCCACAGGAAGGATATGTTTTAACAATACTGCCATACAACCTTTCACCCCCTCCTTTCAACCTTTTACAACCCTTTTCTGCTTTAAAAGGTAGCCTCTGTCCTTTCTCAGCCTCTAGACTATCTGTGTACCAAATTTCAATTAAATCGGTTCAGTGGTTTTAACAATATTTTCATACAACCCATTATCCCTCCTTTCAACCTTTTACAACCCTTTATAACTTATTTTGTATAAAAAAGTAGCTTGTGTCCTTTCTCGGGCTCTAGACTATCTGTGTACCAAATTTTATTTAAATCGGTTCAGTAGTTTTAACAATATTTCCATACAACCTATTATCCCTCCTTTCAACCTTTTACAACCCTTTACAACCTTTTTTTGCATGAAAAAGTAGCCTATGTCCTTTCTCGGGCTCTAGACTATCTGTGTACCAAATTTCATTTAAATCGGTTTAGAGTTTTGGCGTGAAAACGGAACAGACAGACAGACAGTCAGACAGAGTTACTTTCGCATTTATAATATTAGTATGGACTAGTATGGATAAGGCCTACTTGTGTCTATATAGAGTCTCCCTTCAGTTTGTTTGTTTCTTACTTACCGGTGAAGTAATGAGAATAAAAATTTAACAATTACTCCAAGGGTTTTAATGTTTAAAATAATAACGAAGACTTTATAATATATAAACCGATGAGGCTTGAAGGACCAATTTTATTTTACGAAGTACCAATATATCAATACCAACCTATTTATAAGTGTGTCGAACACAACTTTTTTATACTACGGAGATGGCAAACAAAACAGCCCTACGGCCCGCCTGATGGTAGCGCACGACAGTACCACTCGCGCGTTGCCGACCCTTTAGAAACCTATTTACTCGTCTTTTGAAGAACCCCATACTGTAGCCCTCCTAGCAATACCGTCATTACCATAAGGGCACACGGGGCCCGTGCCCAGGGCCCCCATTCTCAGGGGGGCTCCGAAGGACCTACGATTTCTCTCATACATTTATTCTCAACACATTTTTGTCGGACACATTAGACATTACTTTTTTCGGAAATTAATACTTTATAAGAAGGTATTTACGTGGCATATACAACGCCATTATATTAACGAAAACAGTCGGTCCAAGAAGGCTCATTTCTATCTGGAAGCTGAGGCCCAGAGACGCCTATGAATTTGTAGTCCGGAAATCCAACAAGTGAAGCGCCAGCGTCGAAATTGCTTAATCAGAAACGTTATTTTAGTGCATTTTTCCAACCGCGGGATGGTGCGAGCATAACTTATTTAGCAAGCATAACAAATTTATTTTAAAAATGAAGTGTAATTCGCGTTTTTTACTTTCGAATAGGGCCTCCAATTCTTGTGTGACCAAGGGCCTCAGCTTAGTTTAAGACGGCGGTGCCTCCGGCCACACTTGGGTAGGGAGCAGGGGATTCCGTAATCGCACTGTACGCGGAAGGACATTCCTCTGAAACCGCACTATATACCTAATCTGTAACACCTTTTTTCTTGCATCTTATTTTTTGCTACATCTTTTATTTTATAATATCCTTTATTGTGACCTATACTTCGGGATGGAGGTATTTGATTTCCGATATAATTTCGCCACCGGCGTTGTTCACAGGACAATAAGTCGCACAAGATTGTTAGGTTCAACTAACTAATACCTACTCTCGCAAAAAACTCAACATTCGTAATTAATTCAATATAGAACAATACTTAACAGCATATTGTGTGCAATAAAGTTTTTTAACGCCGACGCATTTTTGAGCATGAAATCTAATCCGTGGTTTAGTTCATCGTATAATTACAGTTATACAGTGCTGAGAAACAAATTTATGAGATAAGCATCGTTAAGTGTAGCGAGCGGAATTCGGAAAGCAGACATGGCTGCGATGCGTGCGCGTGCGCCGGCTGCGGTATTATCATAATTGAGGAAAGCAGGAGCCGATCCGTGGCGCTGCTGCGCTGCGGCACACGAACAACTTTCAGACGAAATTGGTCAACACATTCAGTTGCAGCGTTCTTTAGTTTTCCGCTCACACGTTCTAATATATTGATCTGATGATTTATTGGCTGAACATGTCAGTAAACTTGTTTAATACGGCTCGTTATTAGCATTTGTTTATAACTAACCTACATGAGCATCGCTCGCCATCGACTGGGAGTTCATGCTCACACACTGGAACCTAAATGGTACTTTTTTCCCTCAGGAGAGGAAGGATAAGAATCCATCACAATGTCAGTGCCCAGGATACGCAACGGCAAGTGTCACGGAGGTTATGTAAGACTCCACGCGGCCATAGCGGTCTAACCACGTGACCTACCGACTAAACTCAGCCTGTGTCTAAGTTCTGAGAACTATATAGGCGAATCATGAGGGCGACCGCCCCTCAGGAGAGGGGCGATGCAGCGCAGGCCCATAAAAGGGGCCCAAAGCGCTTGAAGAGGCGCGAGAAGCCGAAGTGGCGCCGGCCTTATCATGAGGGAAAATTTCATAGTGCAAGTGCAGTACGTGATCGGTCGACATGGCAATCGAGTAAAAACTCGAGTAAAAAAAACTTTGATGAGCAAAGGATATTATCGAGTCCAGGATTACTTGGATGATCGAAGTGTCTGGGACTAAAAAACCCTCGCTCGTTGAAATAAACAAATTGTTAATAAATTCTTAGGTAACTGTGTAACATAATAATATGTATATTTAACTGTACCTATTATAATAACCTTTTGTTACTTGTATCATAATAAATTATTCGTTTTTAAATGATTGTATGCGCGTGTCCTGCGGTTGTTTTTTTTTTAGTTGTGCTAATTTACACGGGTACCTGTTTTTGGTAATTTGTATCCTTTTGTGGCTTAAGGGTAGTCATACTCTCATTAAAATCTCTTCGGCAGTGTCGTGTGAGGCGGGTCGTTACGTTCCCTAAAACATGGTTGAGCGAAGCGATGGCTGGTTCATGCGTCATGCTCGTGAACGGGTGCTGCCAGCGGAGATGAGTCTGCTCTTTGCTATACTGGGTACTACTCGTATTTATTATAATTTTAATTTAACTTTAATATATTATTTTAAAACTGTATGACACGGCATTCCTAATATAGGCATGTTTTCAAAATAAATTTTTACTAATTATATTATGTAATGGAAAGTGACTTCATGAATTATCAATATTGAAGTCATTTTCCAAATTGACGACTCTGTATCTATTTAATACAGGGAAAAAAAACAGCCCTTGCTGAGTTTCTTGCCGGTTCTTCTCAGTACAAGGTCTCCCGCCGTAGATTTGCGAACCGATGGCGTAGCTTTTCGACATTCACAAGTGCTTGTAACAGCCCAGACTGAATAAATGATTTTGAATTTGAATTTGAATCGGGGTATGACTTGGGGCGCGGGGGAAAGTACACCCCGCATACCGCACCTCACCCGTCTTCAGTATTAGTGCTGCACGAGCGCATATCGACCACGACCCACCATGACACGGCGATCTTGAGCGTCCGAGCCGGTAGACGCGCGCTCAATTTGCACCGACTTTGTTCCGACCGTAACGACCTCGGATTGGTGCCGGGGCCGGTGGCAGGCAAGCCGCAGTAAAAGCACTTCGTGCAAAATCGACAAGTTATTCAAATTCTTTCTCGCTTAGGTTGTTGTGTTTTAAAAAAATAAAATAAAAAACAAAAAAGTCATTCTCGAGGACTATAAGTAGCCGGAAAAGCAATGATCTATACTAATATATAAAGCTGAAGAGTTTGTTTGTTTGTTTGTTTGTTTGAACGCGCTAATCTCCGAAACTACTGGTGGCGATTTGAATAATTCTTTTTTTGTTGGATAGTCCATTTATCGAGGAAGGCTATAGGCTAAATAACATTACGCTATGACCAATAGGAGCAAAGACAGAGCGGTAAATGTGTAAAAAACGGGGAAAATTATTCATTTTTGAAGGCTTTCTTTGCGTGCGCTGCGAAAACGGTTCAAGATACACAAAAAATATGTATGAAAGAATTATTCCTCTATACATGATCTAAAAAAAAGTCCGCGACGGCATATGTCTATCTTTTAAGGTTTAGTCACAATGACCGTTTTTATGGTACCAAATTTGGTCGAAATAATTTGTTTAAGTTGTATCAACATAATAATATTAATCTTTATTCAAATATAAATATGTTGTTGGTTAACCAAAAATCTGCCGGAAGTCACTATTCCACGCGGACGAAGTCGCGGGCAAAAGCTAGTTATTAATATAATTAAATTGACTATACATTTTAATAATTATATCTACAAACAATTGTTAGATACTAATATACGGTTTTTTCTAAAAATATCTAACAAGAAATATAATAATACTAGCTGTGCCAGCGACTTCGTCCGCGTGGAATAGTTATTTTGAGCATCATATTTATTTTTGCAAACAACCACCTCAGCTGTTACCCGATCTTGACAACGCGACATATCCAAATTTGATCACCATAAAAACGATTCTAGTGATTAAAAGATAGACATATACTGTCCCGGACATTTTTTTAGATCATTTTAAGAAGAATAATTCTTTCATACATATTATTTTGGTATCTAGAACCGTTTTCGCAGCGCACGCAACGGAAGCCCTCAAAGATGAATAATTTTCACCGTTTTTTCCACATTTTCCATTATTTCTTCACTCCTATTAATCGCAGCGTGATGTTATGTAGCCTAAAGCCTTCCTCGATTAATGGGCTATTCAATAAAAAAAATATTTTTCAATTCGAAGCAGGAGTTCCAGAGATTAGCGCGTTCAAACAAACAAACAAACAAACTCTTCAGCTTTATAATATTAGTATAGATATAGATTAAAGTGATAGGACGTATTTATTAGAATATTTAGTAAAATAAGAGAAATTATAAATGTCTTTGCTTTAACAAAATTGGCAACACTCAGTTAAAAAGGAATACATTTGACCGATTGCCCCCCATCATTTCATACAGGCCGGAGCCACTTGTGTGTACCGCGCCTTCCTTCGCGCATATGTCCTCTACGGAAGACAGCGCTGACCGTACCCTCTCCTGAGGGTGCGGCTAATCTCTCTCCATTCAAACCGTAGTGCCCTTATGGCCAAGGCTCAGTGACACTTGTCGTTGCGGGGGTATCCTGGGCACGTATCGTGCTCCTTGTGAGGATTCTCAACCTTCCTCTCCTGAGGAAAAAGAGCTAATTGGGGGCGTTCTATAAAAACCTCCAAACTGTACGCTTGAATAAAGTAAACGTCTTGCTGTTGTTAATGAGTTTTATTACACTAAGTCTTAAACTAATTAAACAACAGAATTTATAAAATACTAGCTTTCTGCCCGCGGCTTCGCCCGCGTGGATTTCGGGATTGGGTGTATAGAGGTTAAGGGTCATAGCTTTTGCCCACGGCTACATATACGCGGAAGTCGGTTTATGGTGCGAAGATTTTATCGCGCTTCCCGTGGGACTATCCGTTTTTCCGAGATAAAAAATGCCGCAAAACTCCTCAAGAATCACTCTATCTATTGATGAAAACCGCATAAAAATCTGTGCAGTAGTTTTTGAGCGAAGCCTTTATTGCGCATCCCGTGGGATCTGTCGATTTTTCCGGGATAAAAAGTAGCCTATGTTACTCGGGGAGAATGTAGCTTTCCAAAGGTGAAAGAATTTTTGAAATCGGTCCAGTAGTTTAAGCGTGAAGAGGTAACAAACAAACAAACAAATAAACAAACAAACAAACACACTTTCGCATTTATAATATTAGTTGGGATAGTTGGGATTTACCGGGTAACCTATTACATGTTCCACTAATAAAATAAGTCAACACTCGAAGCATTTCTGTCAAAAGTTTATAGTTTTAAATTTTTTCTTTCAGAGAAAGCAAAGACATATCACCCAATCGTCCAATGTTAAAATGTCAAGACAATGTTGCCGTCAAGTATGAAAACGTAAGCACCTGTCACAATTAATACACCGTTGTATGTTATTAATACACTTAGTCAAGCATAGCGCGGAGTGTAATTCAATAAGCTGGCATAATGTTGGATTCTTTTGCCTCATTTGCATGCTATCGTGCTAATATTTTTAAGCGTGTAAGATTAATTGTGATCGTTGTAATTCCAATGTAATGCACACTGCTTGGGTAACTAATGTGTGGTGACAATCATGTTGATTTGGGAAATCATTTTTTTAATTTCTAGGTACTGTTGTGAACAATATCAAAGACCTTCTAGAAATAACGGTTTATTTATTTAAAGCAATGGATTACTAGCGTGACTTTTAGGACTTGCACTCTTCCCGACTGCATACTGTCGCTGACCAAGTCATATCTAATCATTACACCTTTCAAAATCAAAGATGCAACTGTGTTCCGCCACGTGGCTCACTGTGTTGCCATCTATTGGATAATGTCACAAACAGAAAAGAGACAGTAGTCATCCGCAATCTATCACCAATCAATGACTGCGTATAATAATTAAGGTTTTAACATTTGGGAAATCAATTTTTGACGTGAAACGCCTTTAAAATCGCGCCGAAACATACGGGTACCAGGTTTAAAAAGTGGACCGTAACGAAAAGGTCTATATCATCGTACCTTAATAATTAAAAAACTATTAGTCTTAGAAACAAAAATGTGGTGCGAATATTTCACTTATATAGTCAGCTCGCTGTTGTGACATTGAGTTTTTATTAAAATACTTAAAACACCGCTAATCTTGTTTTTTTTTTTATTTCAATCTTTTACTTTAAAAGCGATTCCCTAACATGACGTTTCACGTAAAACCAACGGCCGTGTGCTCCGGTACAGCCACACCCGATTTTTTTTAATTGCTAGGTACTGTCCTTCCCCTTCGTGGGCGTGTGGCGGTAGCATCGCGAAAGCGCACCCCGGGGGGTTTTTAGTGGGTCGGTCCCGCTCGAAGAAGGCGGCGCCGGGCTCAGTAGCACAGCTGCGGCGCCGCCGCGGGTCGCCGGCGGGCGCGAGGAAATCGCGACTGCTTCGGCGACCCGGGATGGACAACGCCCTTTCCGTGACCGGGGGGCGTCATCGGTGGAGGAGACCGGGGGAGGTAGTGTAGCCTCCCCCGAGGAGGGCTCCCCTCTGGGCAGGGGAGCGGAGGCTGGGGGTTCCTGGAGGTTGCTTGGTGTTCCCGGGGGCTCCCTACATGCCTGAGGAAGGCCATCCCTGAGGTTTTTAGTGGGTAGGCCTCCCCCTTCTGGGGAGGAGAGCCCCACATAACCGCCGGCTCGCCACAGCCGGGGTATGCAATTTAATGCATTTTCCTCAGGGGAAAAAAAAAAAAAAGGCCGGGCCTCTACCGGAGAGCCCCACACACGGCGCCTAGCCAGCGCGGTGACAAGGTGCATAAGGAGCATTTTCCCCCAGCAAAAAAAAAGGTACTGTCCTTCTCCTGCTGTTCTAAAAGGAAAAGGTATGCAGAATACGATGTTTTCAAATTTCGTGAATTGTCTGAACAGTCACTCGTTGACGAGTTTGCTATCGTTTTCGATAGGTATTTGATATATAAACTACGATTTTTAATTCGAGTCAGTAAAATGACAAGTGCAACTGTCACTGATACAAAAAAGGGTGACCCACTACAATAGTGATGTTCGGCAATCAATAGATTTAGACATTTAGTCATGCTTTATTTTATTAGGTATCAAAGCGTTTTTTTATTGTAAATATGTAATACATACCATATTAAATAATATGATTTGTGACACATGACACTGGAAATGTCATTTTACTGACTCGAATTAAAAATCGAACTTTAGTAAAGACCTCATGTCAGTTTAATATGTACTAATTGATTATTTGGGCTCTATTTCGTCATGCAATCATAAATGCTAGTTGTTGTAATAAAGAAATTTATAATCTGTAATAAAGTGAAAGTTACGAGTGGCGTAGTGGCCATCTATTGATATGTTAGGCGATAACCTCGTCGTTGTCAAATTGACGTTTCCTTCTTCTTGACAAATTGTTCATGTCGAACGAAAATGTAAAAACATAAAATAAAAGTAAAGTAATGAACTGTGTTCTTTTTCGATCCAACCATCTCAACAGTATTAAGCACCTGCATATGTATAAGCCGCGGTTATTTTATTTTTAGGGTTCCGTACCTCAAAAGGAAAAAACGGAACCCTTATAGATCACTTTGTTGTCCGTCTGTCCGTCCGTCTGTCAAGACCCTTTTTCTCAGGAACGCGTGGAGGTATGAAGCTGAAATATATATCAATTACTCAGGTCTACTGTCCCTTGAAGCTGTGAAAAAATCAAACTTCTAAGCCAACGCAATCAAAAGATACAGCCGTTTATGCCGCAAATTTTCGACACTTGCAAGGGAATCAAAACCTACAGGGTGCTTCCGTGAACTCAGAATCTTGAAATTTGGTACGAAGCAACGTCTTATAGCATAGATAATGGAAAAATTACGAAAACCATAAATTTTTAGTTACATCACATAATATATATTTTTTAATAATTTTAAACTTACTATCCATTTCCTCATAAACGCGTAGAGGTATTAAATTGAAATTCATACCAAATACTCAGGTCTATAATACCTTTAAGCTGTAACAAAATCAAACTTCTATGTCAACGCAATCAAAAGAAACAGCAATTTAAGCTGCATATTTTGAAACTCGCAAGTACTCGCAAGGGAATCAAAACCTACTTCCAGTCGACCTAGAATCTTGAAATTTGGCATGAAGCAACGTTTTATAGCACACGTAAAGGAAATATTCCGAAAACCTTAAATTTTTAGTTACATTACAAAATATATATTTTTTAATAAATATAAACTTATTACTTTTTTCCTCATGAACGCGTTAGAGTAATGTATGAATTTCATTTTGCAATAAAAACACCATAGTTATGACTCGATTGTCGTAATGAACGAACTTTGTAAACCTTGCAGGTTTGTACGGAACCCTCGGTGCGCGAGTCCGACTCGCACTTGGCCGGTTTTTTTTGTCTTAATTGTTAGTATATAATCTATGTTTTAATGTGTAGTTCACACGTGTATTTCTTAGTGAATGTTGTGGCTTCCTTAAAAAATGTTATGTTCTATAGGCTTAGGATTCTTATTAAATAGATGTACAATTTTACTTGATAGGTATTTTTATAAATAATGTATATATCTTTATATTAGAAGATAGTGTAATGCAAATAAATATGTACTATCAGTGTTTGTTGAGATCCATTATCGTAGACCCCCAATTTTTTTTTATTTGACGAAGACGCCCTGCAGGTTATCATAGAACGCTAGGGATCGATATAGACCATTTTGGGATTCACTGATTTAAGGCATAGTTCCCCTCACAGATCAAAACTGTGTTCTGTGGTTCCACTTATGTGCTATCTATATATACATAAGCTTACACTGCCCGCCCTTGTAAATTTAATTTTACTAAATAATATTGATTTAGAATATATAAAATTAACTGACCCGCCAAACGTTATTTTGCCATATAATTTATTTCTACGAAAATTACTAAAATTTCTATTAAATATCTAGATGTTTCAAAACATTATGTGCGATTTAATTTGAGAGTCAAACAAGTTTTGGCCGCATAAATTGCAAATTTAATTAGATATACTATGAAGGAGCTGGACCGAAAATTACAAGCAAATAAATAAAATAGAAACGTACGAAACAACAGTTTACTGAATAATAGTTTGCAAATAAGACGTCTAATAATATTCTGCTAGAAACGCGGGCGGCTGCGGAACGGGCTCCTAATTAAGTTATCTGGAGCGTGACTGCGCGCGCGCTTCGATGTATCGCGTTTTTTGCCGCGAATTAAGATAAGCGAATTTGTTTGTTCATCTCGCACTAAGTGTTCTCGCATTTATCGACAATGACGTTTCATTAAATTGTAGATGACAGGAATGCGCTTGATGAATACTTATTTCGTGCACTTCAACGTAAAATTATTCGTAATCATGTGAATGTCATGAAAATATTAACAATATATTCTCATTTATATATTTACTCGTATACTTAAAAGGCCGACAACGCATTTATTGGGCGGCGATAATAATTTACTATCATAAAAAAATACGTCAGTGTATAATTGCAATAATAATGTGGACACTAATAATCGTTGACTTACTGTTTATCATCTGTGGAATTAAATCTATGGGCATTTTTTGATCCGGATGGCTGATATTGTCAAATGATTGTATATTTTAGCATTAAATCACGGAAAATAATTAATATCACCAAAAACAATTACAATGCACGCCTAATTATCTGGTTTTGTACATTAAATTCTAGTTTTGATATAAATTTTTGTATTTTTGGTGTTTAATCATTATTGCTGTAGGTTCAGTTAGGATTTGTATGGTAATCAGTTAAATAAGCCCTTAAATAATTTTATGCAATAAACTTCATTTCCATTGTCTATGGTTGAACGAACTTTTTATAAGGTTATTGAACTCTTAAGCGTTTTGCATCCTTTTATAAATATATTTGTTTTAAGTTATTTTTATTTGTTTAATATATCCACAATTAACACTAATATTAAGCTATCTAATATAAAAATCTTTTTATAACATGCTAATACGTTTATTTCTACATTAATATTGCTAGTACATATTACTAGGAAAATTGATTTTTTAATTGTCAATTAACTTCAAAATGCAATACATTCTAATAGTAGATTTGCTGTAAACTTTATGTCAGTAACAAAGTTATCCGACAGTCGAAAAATCTCTGTTACTGTATTTAGTTTATTATTTTCTAGTTACTTAAGATATAAAGCATATAAAAATGTGAATACTTTCACTAAATTGGGCATACGTGCCAGTACAGAAGTGTACTGGCATATTATGTTAGCTGTTTTGATAGTTTTAATACAAGCAAAAAGTTGGTTCTAAAACATTGCTAGAATAAAAAATGCAGGCGCCATTTGAAATGTTAATATCTTTCGCTCTTCACTTTAGTCTGCATAGTGTAACGTTATATAAATATGTATCCGTTATTGATTCACAGTGTACTTATGATATGAAAAAATAAATCATATAAAAAAGAAACATTTTAGAATTTAAATTATTATTTTTTTAAAATATGTTTAATGTAATAAACAACTTCATTTAGTCCTTTAGGCTTAATTTTTAAAGTACCTATGCTAAACGGTTGGATTGTCCTATAGACTTTTGTGTTGCTCATAATAAGGGTAGTATTGGTATAGTAAATGTTAATTTTCAAATGTCGCCTACTGTACAAATTTAAAATATTTTTTTGTTTGATTATGAAATAAAAAAAAATATTTGTTCAACATAAGCCTTCACAGGCAATTATGGACGTAAAAACAAATTTAAGTGTAAAAGATCACACAACTAAAAAGAAAAAGAATACACCACACTTTAGCAAGTAAAATAAAAACAAAACATAAAATTAAAATATATTTACACAACTATCAAAACAGCTAGATTATTGGCTACGACTTGTAAAATTTATACTTGCAAGGTAACTTACAAAGTTCTTATGCTACATATATAAAGAAATTTTACAAGTGTTAGCCGTGGTATGCCCAATTTAGTAGAAAAATCATAAGTCTATAACTGTCGGGGGCTGCCTCATGGCGCGCTTGATGGAAGCTTCACGTTTTTCTGCTAACCGCATCCTCGCAGCCTTTAAGTGTCTGTAACATTTGAAATTAAAGGCATTTACTAACAATAAACTGCTTACTCAACATTCACAAAAGGTTAAAAAATATTACAACTATTTGACACAGATAATATCGACGGTTAAAAGGAAATAGGGCATAAGCGACATTTTGGTAAAAAATGAGTTATATATGCCATTGGTTTCAAAATTTTCTCTCTCTTCGAATGCGCTCACTCCCATGTCTCTACGATGACGACGTTTTTGGTGTTTATGCCCAAGCAAAAATAAAAAAAAATTTCAACTCATTCAAAAATTAAAAGCTGTGGTTATAAGCGACCACTTTACTAATAACGTCAAATCACTAAAACTAAGAATAACATTAACTGTTCCATTTTTATCTGATTTTATAACTGTTTCACTTTTCAAAATATCTTAATAAGTGACGTTTCTAAAGTTTAAAAATTTCAAACGGCTCTATTTCCTTTTAACTGTCGATATAATTTTGTTCTGCAGCATATGTTTACTACATATAAAAGACGAGGTAATTTAATATAGATGTTTTCATAGAGTCATGTCATATGGTCTATTATTGTGGGGTTACGCTACGAATGAATATGTATACTACAAAAAAGTGCAGTTTATATCGTTATATATAAATTAAAACCAAGGGAATCTCTGAAAGACTTATATAAAGAAATTAGTATTCTGACTTTAGCAGGTTCTATTTATCTATGAAAATTTTATTTATGTTCATCATCATAACATCTATAATAGTACTTTTGATAAAAATAAGGTCGCCATTCAAACTATACTGTAGGGAAAATGCGAAGGTTTGCCTTTTCACAGATTTAAATTAATTGTCAAATATATCTCTTATTAGAGATGGGCCGAATATTCGGTAAATACCGAATGGTATTCGGCAGATTTCGGCAAACTTTTTCAGTATTCGTATTCGGCCCGAATAGTTCGGTTACATTGCCGAATAATTACCGAATAAACAAAGTAAATAACGAGTGTAGGTTGTTTCGTAATTTGTCGGTTTGACATCCTATATCCAGCATTCTCAGTAAGCAACTAACAAAAAGATATAAATATGCGTCAAAATATAAATATATACATCCCCAACTAATATTATAAATGCGAAAGTGTGTTTGTTTATTTGTTTGTTTGTTTGTTTGTTTGTTACCTCTTCACGCTTAAACTACTGGACCGATTTCAAAAATTCTTTCACCTTTGGAAAGCTACATTCTCCCCGAGTAACATAGGCTACTTTTTATCCCGGAAAAATCGACAGATCCCACGGGATGCGCAATAAAGGCTTCGCTCAAAAACTACTGCACAGATTTTTTGCGGTTTTCATCAATAGATAGAGTGATTCTTGAGGAGTTTTGCGGCATTTTTTATCTCGGAAAAACGGATAGTCCCACGGGAAGCGCGATATAAATTTTCGCACCATAAACCGACTTCCGCGTATATGTAGCCGTGGCAAAAGCTATGACCCTTAACCCTCTATACACCCAATCCCGAAAATCCACGCGGGCGAAAGCCCGCGGGCAGAAAGCTAGTATATTATAAATAATAAATATTTTGCAATAAACCGTAGCTTAAGTAAGAAAAAACCAAAATTGTTTTATTAATCATTAACCAGCTTTAGCATTTGCATGCTCTAAATGATAGGAACATTAGGATTAGGAACGATAGGTAAACGTAAGTAACTTATTAAAGGGCCGATTTCACCGTCGAAATTGAACGCGATCAGTTCAAGTTAAACTCAGTTTACGCGCTCTAAACTGAGTTTCGCTAACCGAGTTTGCATTTCACCAGCTTTGCGTAATCGTCGTTCATGTTAAACTTGGTTCAGTTTCTGAACGGCCGATTCTGGACGTTTAGCGTTTCTAAACGCGTTTAAAGAGCTCATTTTTAATTTTACGCTGACGCTATCTTATTTTTTTACTTTCAAAAAATATCGAAATGCCGCTCGACAAGTTCTATGAGCGTTTGTTTTTTCGCTCGCAGCAAAGGTCGTCCTCTTTTCGACATTGTAATCGGAGTCCGTTAAACAAGCAAGGTCAGTGTAAGCTACCGTGAAGCTACCCAATTATTTAAAATTCCTTATATTTTGTTTTGAAATTTTATTTTATTTACACGAGATGAGTAATTGTTTTGTTATTATTTATAAGAAGTAATTAATTATGGAATTTTTAACACCCGTTACTGACTATCTGAATCAAGAATATCGTATCCTGAAGTAATTCTTATAATTTATGTTCCATTTGATTTGAAATAATATCTTTGATTGCAACACTTTAAAAAGCAATCATTCATTCGTACATTCTTTGTCAAAGATTACTACTCTAATCTGTGGATTAACTACGTTTTAGTAAACGAGATCAATGGGAGTTGGTGAAATCGGTGCGGATGTAAGCCACGATCACAAACTAACTTCTGAACTCGATCAATCAAAACCAAGTTTTATTAAACTCGGTTTCTATGAAGGACGGTGAAATCGGCTCTAAATTAAATAATCATTTCTAAAGCTTTAAACTCAACATCAGTTTTAAACATATAATCAAAATTACGAGTAACAGTCTTCTTTCAATAAAGAAATAAATTAAATAAAAAGTAGTGTTTCTTCTTTCACTAAAAAAAACATAATCTCTTTTTAATTGATCGAAAAGAATTTAAAATATTTAAATTGAAAAAGCTACCAATAGTTTAGTCCAATTTATTTATAATTTTATAACGTTTATTTTCATAAACATTCCCAGCTTCCCGAGAAAAGTTGTTCACTATACACTTGAAGACCCAGGCACTGCCAAGTATATTTTAGCTATGTTTGACATTAAGGGTATTTTATCTTATTTTTTGTCCACAATTCAAAAGGACTTTTATCTCGCTGTAGAAGGTTCTCCTGTAAATATTTGTCCAGTACAGTTGCAACAGCACTTTTTAAATTATCGGTCGATATCGCTGGTAGCTTTGTTGAGGCAACTTCTTCAAAACAGCTCCAAAAATCTGCATGAATAGAATTTGAAACAGTCTGAGCCACCCGATTATTGTCATTGTCTTCGTCAGTACTCTCATCATCACCGTTTCTAAATGCCTTGGCTAAAAATGACTGAGTGCGATCCTGTATAAACCTGTTTATACAGGTTCGCGCAAACCGAATATTCGGTTCGGTAAGAGCTGAACCGAATGTAGGCGAATATTCGTATTCGGCAAAGTCTGTATTCGGCCCATCTCTAACTCTTATGAAGGACTATTAAACTGTTCAGATATACTTTAAATGATAATAATACTTAGATTTAATATTAATGACTCATAATATTTTGAAATTATAATTGTTATAGATATAATATGAACTTGTTTACACTTGTATGGGAAGTTGGGTTCAGATGGCTAAATTCTTATTCTCTGTAAAAAATATATTTGAAAAATAAAAATTTGATTTTGTTTGGTTTCATAGCAATCCTACAATCTTTCACTTTAAGATTATTATATTACTGCTATTGTACCTCTGTCTGATTTTCTCCTCGGTCTCGGGTGCTGGAGGTCTGTTAGTGACCTCAGCATCACGGATCAGTCTACGCAGTTTCTGCATGCACTCAGCCAAGTTCAGCTGTTGAGAGCGAGTAGTATCCGAGCGAATGATCAGATAACCTTCCTTTGTTAGCTTTGTTCTGTGCTGCAAAAAAGACATACACAGTGAATATTACAATGTAATACACAAAAACCTCTTGATCGAATCAGTATTGTTAAAATCTGCAAAGAACTACGGTCACAATATAGCCTGAACAATTACATTGGTATCATTGCCACTAGTTGGGACTGATGATTTGGTGATGATATATTAAGTACAGATCCTAACAGTATTAGTCTGGAAATCTTTATGGTGATTCACACAAAACTTGTCCTCTTCTGGATATAGCAGAGGGCAAGTTTTGTGTAAATTAATAATCATTTGGTTCAATTAGACTGTTGTGACTTTGCAATATAATGGATACACAATTTGGAATAAATATTCTCATTTGGAATGAGGTTCTTTCTTGTGCTTAATGCTACTTGTAGTGATGTTTTTTTTGTACCCATCAATAACATCAAATATGCCAAAAAACAAATTTTGTCGATCATATAATAATTTTCAGGATGCAGATATTCTAAATTTGAATTTAGATATAACTGAATTTTAAAATCTAATCAAAATGTATAATTAATTACATTCAGATTAACATACTTTCTGTTGGCACTTTATTTATTAGTTTATGTTTAGCAAATTCAATAAGTTTTATTTGTCAAGAAAGGTAGTAAAATATGCTTGCATGATTGTAAAAAGTGAAATTGTATAAAATGAAATATACCAATTCCATCATCTTCTTTCTAATATCAGAGTGTATCCAGTCTGCATCACTTAGTTTAAATCTCAAATCAACTTTGGTATGAACCTGAAAATGTCAATGGTGATGTTATTAAAGAAAGTTTTTTGAATAAACAGATGTGTTAGTTAAAGGCTTCAAGTCTGCTTTTATTCTTAATCAAAATTTGTATATAAAGTTATAAAAATAAATACAGTTACATAAAAAGGAACATTAGCAGCTTAGGATTCCAGGATAGGAAATAGCTATGGCAATATTTTAAATTACTCTTAAAGTTTGTGCTTAATTAATTCAAGAAGGCGTTACATAAAATTACAAAAGAAGGGAAAGACTGAGACAGAAAGTTAGTAGTTAGGAGTGGATTATTAAGAGATAGATTGAAATTAGATTGTAAGTTACGAGTTGATATAGTGATAATGGATGAAATAAAATATTTTTATGAATAAAATGAGTTTTTGGAAATAAAATTGTTAACAACACTTTATACCTTGTTGACATTTTGGCCTCCTGGTCCTGAGCTTGCACTATATGTTATATCTAATTTGTTAATAGGAACATATCCTGAAAACTTTTCATTTGGGTCAGCTACCTGAAAAATAAATGGCTTACTACATAATTTTTGACACATTCTGCATTTAAAAAAGACAGCCACCATGATGATAGGAATAGTTTACAGCGTTTACATTAACCAGAATATTCACTACCTGTCTCATTATGTTGTTAGAGGTTTAGAATTTTGTTGATGGTTTTGCTGTCAAATAAATTTAATACAATATTTGGTTGTGACAATATAAATCAAATTTATTTCGAGAAGTTGTGAATGGTGAAGCTTATTTAATTTTTATTTGGAATAGCTTTTGTTTTAGGTGCTTTTGACATATGTATTTTAAAATAAAAATATAGTTAATAATAATAATTTGAAATATCCACTAACAAAGCAAATATTACTGTTCCATTCACTGTGCAGACTTTCTTTTGTAAAAGGCGGATCTGAGGTGCAAAGTACTAGTTTTAATGAATATAAATACTTACGAAAGAAGGAGTTGATAGTTTTAGTGAACTATTGGGATACAATGTTTCTAATGAAATGGAACTTTTATAAGCCATAGGCCTTTTGGTTATAGTAGTGTAGCATACATTCTGAGCTAAACGTTGAAGAGTACAGAGTTTTAAGGAATTAAATGCCATTGCTATGTGCTGATTAGCAGCGTGACAGATAATTCAAACTCAGAGTATCTTAGGATAATATTTTTATAGACCGAAATCACAAATTATGGACTGTTTTATTGAGACTTGTATAAATTCAAAATATAATAACCTCAAAACAAAATTGACACTGACATAGCATTTGACACTGACAATACTATACTATAACATTGTTACCACAACTAATATATTGACATCCTCATTTTGGTGAAAAAAATTTTTGGTAAATTCGTACTTTTACAAAACTGCTTTCCATAGTGTGATTCACGTGCGATTTCAATTTAACTTACGTATTTATAACGTTCTCTACATTAAAAAAGCAACCTACAAACTTCTTTTTTTATTGTTTTGCGGCTTTATACGTACTATGATTCATAATGACATTGACACGCATAAGTTTACAGTACCTTATGACTTCACGACATGGCGGCTTATGTTCGCTCTTGTTTTAGTATAGATTAAAAAAGTGAATACTTTGAAACTAAACTTTATATTATTTTTGTTATTTTATGTACTTAAACATGATGGTTCCGACTATTTAATGCATAAGCTTTCATGGTTATATGCTTTTAGATCTTTTCTAATATAGAGGGAAGTACCCCATTGTATGGACATTTGCGTTCCGGTGCCGGTACCGACTGCGACTGCGACTGCTTTCGACTTTTGTACTCATATGTGAGAAATTACTTTTTTTTCAACTACATTGTACGATCTTGTACCGTACATTGATCCTAATATGTAGGTAAGCGCGTCAGCAATCATATCCAACTACACGTCATTTACATAATTAAAAACCTAGTTTAAAAAGAGCAGTGTCTAAGCGTTCACTTACAAAACCAGTCGCACATAGGCATTCATACCATTAAATTTACCAGCTAATTCACCATAACTTGTAACCGTAGCAGTAACCATAGTTTTAGAGTATTTTATAGGCTTAGATAAAGTGTAGTGATATAATAAACTATATACATATACTATTCAAGTTCTCGTACATTTATGGTCCTTCTAGCGTTAAAAGGAACCACGCGAGTGTAAACGCAGTAATACTTCAAGTAGTTGTCAAGTCAATCAAGTCAGTTACAATTCGAATATTAAAATTCAGATTATTAAAATTCGTTTAAATATATTTATTTTATTTTATCTAGGCTGAGAATAAGCACTTAATACCTTCGGATAATTAAGGAAAATTGATGTAGCTGGAATATCCGAACTTGTTTTCTGCTTCGGTACAATTGCAGCCATTCCGAAATATTAAAAATACATTATCCTCAAAATTTTAATAATTTCCCCAGTTAACTTAAAAATCTCAGTTTAAAAAACAACTTTAACATGGCAACACTGCTTTTTTAATAAAAGAAAGCAAAGGCAAAGCTACCATATTTTTTAACTTTGGCTAGTACTATATATATAAGCACGAAAGCCGTTTCCCTGGTTACACTTGCTTGTAAACAAACTTATAATTTAAGTGTTCGTTGTTGTTTGCTAAAAACAGCAGATAAGTACTAAATACAACTAGTATTATTACAGCTTAATTAATGTCTTATAGGGATCTGCGAAGTAAGTAAATCTTGTATAGTAAAAAAATAGCTTCTACCATCCAAAAAATAAATATTATGCATTCTGAATTAACACTTATCAGTAGTCTTTACTTACTTATTGATCATACATTGTGAATTGTTTGAATAGTTCAGCAAATTTTATACATTTTAAGCTTACATTTACGCCATCTTTGTTAACTCATTTTTTTAATAGTGTAACCATAAATATTCTACAAAGATATATATAATCAGATTTCAGCGAAGCGATGTGCGCGCTGGGGTTTCCTCGCCAGATTTCGCTGGAGAGCTTTCGTAGTCCTAACTGGTCGTTGGTGGAGGAATGCGTGCGCTGGCTGGCGGCGCGCGCGGAACCCGACGGCGCTGCGTTGCCCGGCGGCGGCGCTTCGCAGGCCCAGCGTGTCGACTTCGTCACAGCCGCTGTAGCACTATTTGTAAATAAGAAAACTTGTTAATGTCTCTCCTTCATTATTTTAACACGTTCTCAGAGGCATTGATTTATCTGGACGTTCGATTATTTCGTTTCGGGGCGTTTGAACGTTGTCCTAAATCGGAAATTGTCGGGGCTCATTAAGCACCACCGTCTATTGAAGACTAAAATCCTTTTTTTCGCAGCACTCGCGAGCAAATCTGAAGCTAAACGGAAAACGTTTGTACGGCGCGGATGGGTTGGCGGCGCGGGAGTTGCTAAAGGCAGCGGCGTTCTTGCGCACTGCGCTGGCTCCACCTGCCGCCCTCAGCGACGCTGCACCGCCAAACTATGATGTGGGCGCCAAGGTCAGAGTCACTGTGCCACTGGACATGAGTTGCTGAAGAAAGACGTGGGTTAATGTTTGCTGCTGTTATATCTTATCTTAGAAGTGGGGTGTCAATCATGTACCAATGCGTTTCTCGAATTTAATATATACTTTTATCTGAAGCTCCTATGGTGAAGAATAACATAATGAACACCTGCGAAGAAACTCATTGATGTATATAGACAACCAATCCGCACTGGGCCAGCGTGGTTGACTGAGGCCAACATAGTTTAAGGTAGGCTTGAAATGAATTTTATTATTTCCTAGCTTCGTCACTTAACTTCGTCCCCATGGAATAATTATTTTGGGCATCATATTTATTTTTGCAAACAACCACCTCGGCTGTTACCCGATCTTGACAACGCGACATAATAATATCCAAATTTGATTACCATAAAAACGATTCTAGTGGGTTAATATTAAAAGATAGACATATACTGCCGCGGACATTTTTTTAGATCATTTTAAGAGGAATAATTCTTTCATACATATTTTTTTGGTATCTAGAACCGCTTTCGCAGCGCACGCAACGGAAGCCCTCAAAGATGAATAATTTTCCCCGTTTTTCCACATTTTCCATTGTGTTTTCGCTCCTATTAGTCGCAGCGTGATATTATATAGCCTAAAGCCTTCCTCGATAAATAGGCTATTCAATAGGTACATAAAAAAAAATTTCAATTCGAACCAGGAGTTCCAGAGATTAGCGCGTTAAAACAAACAAACAAACTCTTCAGCTTTATAATTATTAGTATAGATTTTAAGTATATAATGAAAGTGACTTTTATTAATTTTAGTTAGTAGTTTTTGTCAATACAGCAGTTGGCGAAACGTCGATCCGCATAAGTCAGAGATAATTGTTAAACTAAATAATATTGCTAATATATTATTATTTAGTTTAAAATAATGTAAAAACATTAAGTGTCGTTTCCCTAATTTTTAGGTGAGATATTTAATATTATTTTATTTTTTATAAAACTTGTATTATATTATGAATAAAAATCCAATCCAATTTCCAGAGCAACGCACATATTTTTAATTTACACCAATAGATAAGTGAGAAACACATTTTATCCATACTAATATTATAAATGGGAAAGTGTGTCTGTCTGTTTGTCCGTCTTTCACGGCAAATCGGAGTGACAAATTGACGTGATTTTTTACGTGGAGATAGTTGAAGGGTTGGAGAGTAACATAGGCTACTTTTCATCCCGGAAAAATCGTCAGATCCCACGGGATGCGCAATATACGCTTCGCTCAAAAACTACTGCACAGATTTTCATGCGGTTTTCATCAATAGATAGAGTGATTCTTGAGCAAGGTTTTGCGGTATTTTATAGCTTGGGAAAACGGATATTCCCACGGAAGCGCGATAAAACCTTCGCGCCATAAACCGACTTCCGCGCAAATGTAGCCGTGGGCAAAAGCTATGACCCTTAACCCTCTATAGACCCAATCCCGAAATCCACGCGGGCGAAGCCGCGGGCAGAAAGCTAGTGTATTATAAGTATAAGTGTAATATACTTGTGTATTATGGTACATTCTAAGTAAATAAATCAATTTATTTGTCTTAACAAACTTACATTATTTTTGATTTTAACATTGTGATTTTATCATTCTCGTATAGACAAAATAGTTTACAACTCAGTAGTTGCCGACTAGCGACAACCTCTGCTATTCTGTCGCAACCTTTTACAATTGATTGTTAAAAGCAGTGTTAGAGGTACAAAACCAAATATTACCAAAAAGGAAAAATAAAAACTGAGTAAATACTAATAATAAAAAATAAAATAGGCACTCCATCAGTCCATCCATGCTATATTACTACCAGGGATTGCCGCATAAGTAGCCATTCACGACATTTCTTTCGAAAAGACTGTAGCGAAAATGAATCCATTCGAATGGGTGGTGGCAAGTTATTCCATATTTTGGCAGCAGCATACTTAAACCCCTGGTAGATGACAATTTTATGATGGGAAGGGACAATTGGCGACCTCTATCTCTGAACATTGATGGACAAGACCTAACTGTTAATTTATTGTGCAAATATAATGGTGTCCCCATTCGCAGCAATTCGTGCAAGAAACATGCATACATTAGTGACACATTATTTGACATATTTAATATTTTTCTGTTCACCAAATGAGGCGTGATTCTGTCCCTTCTAGGTATTTGAAAGCAAAAACGCATGCAAGCGTTTTGGACTCTCTGTATACTTTTAATGGTTCTCTTGTAGATACAAGGAGTGAATACCAAATCACAATAATTCAGCTGAGATAAGACCAAAGAGTTACACAACAAAAGGCGAACATTATGTGTTAGAAATAAATTATATTATAGATTACGACACGCTTAAGTGTCACCTCACCACAAAATAACTTCCATTGCCACGCGTTGATTAGAGATAATACCACAATTTGTAAACTTAATTTGATGCGAAAGTGTATATAAGTGAATAAAAACTAGTACATACAATCCAGTTCACAAAAGAATGTTGCTTTGCCAGTTGGGGGATATCAAACAAGCCCGTGCCCTCGCCACGGAGATCACAGCGCAGGGCGCATTCCTGTATGAGCTACTCGCCAAGGAACCAGAGCATAAGGTAGGTGTTTATAAGTGCGTCAGATCCTGACTTATCTGGACGTGCTTTCCCGAAATGATAGGGACTGTTTAGTCTCCCTAGTTTCCCCGTCTATAAGCAACGTCGTCTACGTTATTCACTCGATATGTTTCATTGCGGGGGATTTCCTCTTGTTAAGGTACGGATGATATGGATATTCTATTATCTAGAAAGTAAAAATTTTTTACATATAAAAGCTTGTCGCGAGATTTACTTACTTATAGAATTCTTTTAACGAAAAGCTTTTATATGTAAAAGTTTATTTTGTTCTTTTTAGCGCAATTAATAAAAGCTTGTATTAAAAAAAAAACTTTCATTTATTTTCCGACTAAAAAACCAAGCTTAGCAATCCCTTTCATTTGATACCCATATTGTAGGGGTGCATTATAAATAATTGGTCCGCCATCTTGGGAAAGTCCGCCATATTGGATTAAGAGTGACGTCATATTATCCCGTCAACACCGCCAACTGCGAGCCTATCTCAAGGCAACACTAGTCACTACCGGCAGAGGATACGTAGACCGCGACATGTCCTTAGCGACCCCCCTAACCAACTCACGCAGGAACTTCAAGACCTGCAAGCGGCGGCGTCTGAGCTGTCGCCCCCCCTTGTCATCCCCTAATCGGCAGCCTTCTGCTTAGCCACGTGTAGGTAGGTAGTACGTCCCGTCAATACAGGCCGGTCCCACTTTGGAGATTCGTGCCTTCTTCTAGCGCATATGCCCTCACCATGGGGCAGCGCTAACCGTGCCTCTCCTGAGGTGCGGCTCCCTCGTCAATAAAGCCAGTAGGGTCAATAGGACCAAAGGCTAGGCTGAGTTTAGTCGGTAGGTCTGAGTAGTCGAGCCGCCTCGACAGTACCAGGAGTCCGACATAATCAACGCATCCCTGCTTGCCTGTTGCGTTGGTATCCATGATGGATTCTCAGCCTCCTCTCCTGAGGAAAAAAAAAATGATCCGCCATCTTGGTAATACCGGCATGTTGGATTTAGAATGACGTCACACACATAACCATGCATTGTGATACGACTTACACGTGCATGCAAAATTTCAGCTCAATCGGAGACCGGGAAGTGGGTCAAATTAAGATTCCAAGTTTTTCTTACATAGTTACAAGTGAAGCTAATATAAAAGCCTGTAAAAAAGGTATCATCGCGTGTCATGCTGCAACATACGCTCCCAAAAGGGTGCCCCTTTTGGCAGCGATATCACATCGCGATATCATCTTCAGTAATAAGGATCTCTACACCGATAAGCCTTCAATAACGATCTCTACGCGCTTTTCAGCGATCTACACCAAATAATTAGTCCATGTTGCTGTCTTGTCTGCCATTCAAGGACCTTCTCGCCCCAACAGCTGTTAGTCCTGCGAGTAATTGGACCCTCCACTACAGATATTTCTGCGTGTTTCACTATATCTGATTCAACTATCCAGAAACAATGCAACCCTGTATGTAACCCTCTTTGGGTGACTTAGAACCTCATAAACCTTATAAGGCTCATAGAGCATACGAGATGTCTAACAGAGGACCATGAATTGTCTGAATTGGCTCTATAGCAGGGTCTGCTCGGGTACCTTCATCTTCTTTCTGACGCAAAACAACTACTGTTTTGCGTCAGAAAGAAGATGAAGGTATGAACGGAATGAAGGGTAAGATAAACAGTGAAATTGCTTTCATAGTGATATATTTTGAAATACTTTCATTAAATTTACTTAAATGGTCTCTAAGGGTTGGATCTGTATTTTTTTTCCTCAGGAGAGGAGGCTGAGAATCCTCATGGATACCACCGCAACGACAAGTAGAGATGCGGTGATTATGTCGAACTCCTGGTGAATCGAGGCGGCTCGACCCAACAGACCTACCGACTAAACTCAGCCTGAGCCTTTGGTCCTAATGACCCTACTGGCTTGAAGTGATAGAGAGCCGCACCTCAGGAGAGGTACGGTTAGCGCTGCCCCATGGGGAGGGCATATGCACTAGAAGAGGCACGGTACACCAAAGTGGGACCGGCCTATATTGACTGAGAACCTACTCATGGCTAAGCTGTGAAGGCTGCCGATTAGAGGATGACAAAGAAGGCGACGGCTCAGACGCCGCCGCTTGCAGGTCTAGAAGGTCCTGCGTGAGTTGATTAGGGGGATCGCTTAGGACATGTCGCGGTCTACGTATCCTCTGCCGATATTGACTGTTGCCTAATGATAGGCTCGCTGAAGGCGGTGTTGATTGGGTTGGATCTGTATTCCCGCGCACGCCTTAAAAAGGATCGTGTCTTATAAAGACGCGTGTTAAATGCTTTCTTACCAAAGGCCAATAGTAGGTAAAGATAATTTGGGTTATGAACCAACCTGTGCGTGCAGGAAAGTGGAGGAAGCAAGAGAAGTGTGCCAGGGTCGTAGCAAGTGGAGAGAGGTGGTCTCTGCCTACCCCATTGGGAACAAGGCGTGACATATATGTATGTGCGTACAGGAGCTCCGAGAGCAAGCGCTGTCGCGTCCGCTGGACCTGTCGGCGATGGAGGCGTGCGTGCGGCGGGCGCTGGCGGCGGCGGCGGCGCGCGCGGCGGCCGCCCGCGACCAGGTGACGAATGTTTGAAACAATAGAAAACCAATTCGCATTCGAATTCACTATTTCTGAATTATCATTTCGTGCGTTGTGCAACGAGTGGTTCAACCCACTCGTTTTTGATTTCTACTAGTAAAATATCCAACGCTGAAGTGACGTTGACAGTGATAAATTTACTCTGGTTAATGTAAAGCTTGTAAATAGGTACATAATCTTCCTTAACTCTTCTGTTCATGCAGTTAAATATGGAATGCACTTCCGCCTTCAGTGCGAGACATTCGTTCTTCTGCTTTCAAGAAGAAGTAAAAGAACACTATCTTTCCTTAAGTGATTAACTATCCTCTCAGTAATTTTGCTGTATTATATTAAACCTAAATCTAAGTTTGTATATATTTATATGTATGTATTTATTAGTGTATATATGTATAAGTATGTATGTAAGCTTAAGTATGTGTACTTTTTGTTATACAACTATTATATATATTTGTACACGCGACATCCACGTTTCTCAGTATTTTTTTTATCCTATCACAGGTGGGTTGAAGAAATTTCATTAGAAATAAGCCAACCTATTTAACGTTAATAACTTGCTTCTAATAAAGTAAAACTAAATGTATCAAATTTGTATTGCCAAATGTAAAACAGGTGAAAACCGAAGTAATTATAAGGATAGAAATGTGGACCTCGTGGACACCACAGTATTTTTAGGAATTACTCTCGATTCCAAACTTCAGTGGGGCGCACATATTGATAAACTATCAAAACGGCTCAGCACTGCAGCATTTGCAGTTTTGAGAATACGCCAATTAAGTGACGTAGAAACAGCTAGATTGGTGTACTTTAGTTACTTCATAGTGTAATGTCGTATGGTATTTTTGCTGTGGGGAAATGCTTGCCGACATCAAACTATACTTTGTGCTGCAAGAAGAGGGCCATTCGAGCCATTTATAATCTAAAAATGCACAGACTCTTTAAGAGATAAATTTAAAGACACTGGTATAATGACAGTTGTGTCTCAATATATTTATGAAAATCTAATATATACCCATAAAAACATTCATTTATTTAGTAAAAACAGTGATGTCCATAGCTTCAATACTAGAAATAAGAATAAATTACATTTGCCTCACACTAGACTCCATAAAATTAATAATTCATTCTCAGAGGTAACTGTGTGCGTTTTTACAACAAAGTTCCAAGCAATATTGTACAATTAAGCCTAAATAAATTTAAAATCATTGTTAAAAGTGTACTTATTAGCAAAGCCTATTATACGGTTACTGATTATATAAAAGACATGAATGCTTGGACTTAATGTTTCTTAGTTCCACCAGGCATTGCCATGAACCTTGTAATTATACTGTACCTATAAGTTTACTTTTGTATGACTTGGTAACGATATATATTTTTGTAAATGTCGTTGCTTCTGTAAAAGTTATGAGTTTCTTGCGCCCGTTCTTCTCTATAACTAAAAGAAGTCCGAATGGGTAGTAGGGAAAAAAAAATTTGGACTATTCAAAAGAGCATATCTAATTGCCTACTTGAAATAAATATTTTGACTTTGACTTTGACTTTGACTTTGACTGTCTATAATTTTGTATTTTCCTGTTCTTTTCTTTTGTGTACAATAAATCGTTAAATAAATAAATATAAAAGTAAATATTGTTTGAGTACATATGTTTTAATTTTTGTTGTTTGATTTTTAATTTTTCTGCGTGAAACGGCAATCCGTAATTAAGAATTTGTTTTTAATGACAACACTGAATTCGAGTGATTCAAAAATCTATAAAATTTTCGAGCACGATTTGTATTCGTATTCGAATTCTAAATTCACGTGTAATGGTTCAAAAATACGTGTCCAGATCGCCGGCGTGGCCGCCGCCGAGGCCGCGCTCGACGCCAAGCTGGAGCGGCGCCGCGCCGACCTGCTGCGCGCCGAGAAGCGGCTGCACACCGTGCAGAAGATCAAGTTAGTACTGTTTTTACCTGGTCGAGTGGGTTCTACGCCGATTTCAAAGTGTCTCATCACTGAGACCTCAATAGAGACAAATGTTTGTACTCTATTGTAGCAGGTGTTATTTTGCGGAAGTCCATTGTATTACAAAGGATATTGATTACGTTTGCTGATTCCGCGCAGTTGATGATGAATTGTCCAACAAGCAGACAAGGTCGACACGTGTTTCGTCTCTCAGCGAGACATCTTCAGGATCTGTCGCCCGCTCGGTGTCTCACGAGCGAGCGAGCCGCTCGTAAGCCGCGAGTGAATCAGCAAACGTAATCAATATCCTTTGTAATACAAATGTTTGTGTAATTTTTTTTTTTTTATTTCATGTAAGTCGGGGCTGATGTGCATCACTGCAACCTATTAAGATCTATTGTGACCAGCCTCTATGTAGGTTCTATGTAGGCCTACAGTAGCTCCTTAACTGGGCACTGACCAAGAAAGGTAGGATGTTCCAGTTCGGATTGTTTTTATTTGATCTGGGTCAAGGATGTGTTCCTCAGGTGTCTGTTTCTTTTGTGAATCAGCGGTTCACAGTAGCACAAGAGGTGTATTGGTGTTTCACGCTTGTTCGCAGACTCTGCGATGTGTCAGTGTCCTTAAGTTTCATGTTGTGAAGGTGTCTATTCACTTGCAGTGACCGGTCAAAGCCTAACCATCACGCTCAAGTTACTCCTGTTAAGCTTTAATAGCTCGTCAGTGCGTTTGCGAGAGTATGGTTCGATTAGTGCTTTTGAGTGTGTCATCCCGGACGTACTGTGCCAGTCTGCTTTCGCCTCGTTAAGAAGGCGAGTTTTCAGGTATTGCATGGCCTGGTTCTTTGAGATACCACAGATAGGCTCTGGCCGAACTGTCTTCCTTGAGCCCCAGCCCTGGCTAGTTCATCGGCCTTCTCATTGCCGGTTATTCCAGAATGACGAGTGATGAATGTTTGTGTAATGATTGCGAGCAATATGAATGCAAATCAAATCAAAAATTTATTCTTCAAATAGGATTTTACAATCACTTTTGAATGTCAATGATACTACGCCATTGGTTCACCAGTCACCAGTTCACCAGTGTACTGGAAAGAACCAGTAAGGCCAATTTTTTTTCTCCCTGTATCATTACAGAGTCGTCAGTTGGAAGCCGGCTTCAGATACACAGTCTGCACCAACCTCCGATACAAGTTAAAACAACTAACAAATATATATTTCCGTCACAAGAGTCATATCGCATTAAACTAATCTGATACGTATATGTCCGGTACAAAACAAAAATATTACTTATTATGCAATCATTAAAATTATATATCGCAAAATTTACATCCAAGCATGTTTTGATCATTCAGGAAATTAAATATCGTAAAAATTACATCCAAACATCTTTATCATTCAAGAAATCATTGACCTTGTTAACCCTTTGAGTATTTTTAATATGTGCTTTAAATTCATGAAACGGTAAAGCAGTAATATTTTCTGGAAGTATGTTATAAAAAGTTACACATTTCCCTAAGAACGAACCTCTAGTATTTTGAAGCCCGTATGTTGGAACGGCAAGTTTATTTATTTCTCGTGTTTAAATTACACAATATTTAATGTACGCAAGTAAAAAAAAGAATAATTAATGAAATAAATAATATTATATTAAGAGGGTAGTTGCCCAGGTCACAATTGCATACTGCTGCGGCTTCCGAAATAACCCACTCTCTTAGAGATCCTCGTGGAAATCAGCAGCGGTATGGTGGAGTCAGCGTCAGGATCGGGGATGCATCGTAAGCCTAGCAATTGGTAGGTGCTTGCTCCCCAGGATGTTCCCAGTACGAGATTCAAAAAAATTCACTACAATTGTTGCAGTTAGTTTTATAAGCACTTAACAATAAAAATATAAGCGATCGAATATCGATAAGCTCTAGTTCAGAATAGTTAAGAATCTAGTTGAAGGTCGTTTCGAAGGACCAAAATCAGTTACGAGTCTGACCAGAGTGAAGTTGTCGCCGTTCGGTATCACAATTAAGTTCGTCTGACCAGAACCAGTGTTGGCACACGAAAAATAATGATAGGTACGTAACGTTACGTTATTTTATCAAAATTTCGTCATCATCACAGCTCAAATACGTCCCCACTGAGAGGCAAGAGCCTACCTAAACTATATATAGTGCGAGTATATAAGTGCGGTTTGGTTGATTACATACGCCTTTGAATTGCATTGCAGGTGTATGCGGGTTGCTTTGGAGTAGATTTGTCTTTTCCGACAGTAGTAAGTCGGATGGTCGACAGCAACAAATGCTGGGCAGCCATGGCCGAATATGCAGAGGCTATAATGGCAGCTCAGGAAGTAACTGAAAGGGCCGTGAAGCGACTGCCGAATCAAATATCCGCCGCAGGACTGGGAGGAAAGGTGGCGTATATTCACCCTCCTAACCAACTCCCTCTACAATAATTCACAGAGGAAGGTCACAGCGAGCCGTAACAGTGGCTTAGGTACCCTCTGTCTGTACTAACGGCTTGACTCTTCAAGCCGCGCTAAGTGTTCCCGTGCGCTCTTCACAAAGAGAGGCAGGGCCCTCACGGACCAGCGTTTCCGGAGTCGCGTAGAAGTAATTCCAATTGGGAATCCCTGCGACCTCCGGCGAAATAACGAGATGGAACACAGCGGAGGTTTTAGTTGGTGCGAGCCCCACACTCCCCCTCCTCCCTTTCCATGGAGGACGGATAGTGCGCCGGGGACCAACATCTCTCCTCCAACAAAAGGTGTATGCGGGTCCCGTCAATACCGCCATCAGCGAGCCTAGCTCAAGGCAACACTAATCATTACCGGCAGAGGATACGCAGACCGCGACATGTCCTTAGCGACCCCCCTAACCAACTCACGCAGGAATTTCTAGACCTGCAAGCGGCGTCGTCTGAGCTGTCGCCTCCCTTGTCACACCCTAATCGGCAGCCCTCTGCTTAGCCACGAGTAGGTTCCCGTCAATACAGGCCGGTCCCACTTTGGAGAACCGTGCCTTCTTCTAGCGCTTATGCCCCTCGCCATGGGGCAGCGCTAACCGTGCCTCTCCTGAGGTGCGGCTCTCGTCAATAAAGCAGTAGGGTCATTAGGACCAAAGGCTTAGGCTGAGTTTAGTCGATAGGTCTGTGTGGTCGAGCCGCCTCGATTCACCAGGAGTCCGACATGATCAACGCATCCCTGCTTGCCTGTTGCGTTGGTATCCATGATGGATTCTCAGCCTCCTCTCCTGAGGAAAAAAAAGGTGTATGCGGGTTGTCTCGCTATGTTTTACCGTCACCTTAGGAGATGAATGTATATATGAAATTCAAAAAAATTTAAACCCTTTAGTACTTGGTACTATAGTACTATTAGTACTTTAAGTATACGTATGAGAGAAGCTATATCGCACTATTCCTGAAAAGAAGTAAGTGATTTTCACCAACTTTTCAGGAGCTTAAAACAACTGTCCTAATTTTTATTACGAGTTTTGAAAAAAAATTCAAAGAGATAATCGCAGGTCAGAGTTGTCTTCAACTACACGTGTTATTTATTTAGGAACAGATTGATGTACTTCGAGATAATCTAAATAACCCGGTACTTCTTTATTCCACGAAACACATGGTATATTTGCAGAGGTAACTAACAATTATTGCTTTTTAGTTATGTATTTTGAAATATATGAACTAATTTAACTCTACTTACGACTTGTACTCTCTTATATTTAATTATAATCTAGAGTTGTAAGTAATAATCAACGTTGTTATTTAACGGAAAATCTTTTTGTACATACAGTAATTAGAATTACACATAGTCTTTGATTGTAAAATACAGGAACAAGTAATTATGTATATTTGCGTTATAGATTTTCTTGTAAATCTTCTTTTAAAATTTACGTAAACATATTATGACTTTATCAGCGGGATAATATAAAACGAATAAATGTAAATATGCATAGACCTATTTTATGCTGGAATTTTATGTTTTTTAAAGTCGCAAAATTTGTGTATTTTTGCATTAATTCTTCATTTTTGTAAATAGCTTCACGAGATTTTGACAGAAGGTGTAAACCATGATGCTCGCTTTATTTACGTAATAAAACATTTTCGACGCAAGTTTAGTTACGACTTTTTTACACGGGTAGTGCGATATATATACATACTAGCTGTGCCCGCGACTTCGTCCGCGTGGAATAGTTATTCTGAGCATCATATTTATTTTTGTAACAACCACCTCAGCTGTTACCCGATCTTGACAACGCGACATATCCAAATTTGATTACCATAAAAACGATTCTAGTAAGTTAACCTTAAAAGATAGACATGTACTGTTGCGGACATTTTTTAGATCATTTTAAGAGGAATAATCCCTTCATACAAATTTTTTTGGTATCTAGAATCGTTTTCGCAGCGCACACAATGGAAGCCCTCAAAGATGAATAATTTTCCCCGTTTTTGCCACATTTTCCATTATTCCTTCGCTCCTATTAGTCGCAGCGTGATGTTATGTAGCCTAAAGCCGTGATGTTACTTCATTTATCAAATGGGTTATTCAATAAAAATCGAATTGTTCAATTCGAACTAAGAGTTCCAGAGATTAGCGCGTTCAAACAAACAAACTCTTCAGCTTCATAAAATAACTGTCGTTTCAGGCCGGCGTACCAAGGCGAGCTGACAGCTCTCGAGGGGGAGATCGAAGCCTTGTGGGGGCAGTACGTGTTACGTTATCGCTGCGTGGAAGCGTTGAAGCATCAGCTCAGTGTGCTGGACGCCGCCCAGGCAGAGGTACTGTTGTATGTGCTGGGGTGACGAGAGAGGTATTTATATAAAGGTGGTTATACAACGTGGCTGTGTGCCCTGCTTACATCTAAGCCAGAGGATCCCAATTTTTTTTGTGTCGACTCTTTACCTCCGGCGGGCGAGAGGAAATCGCGCCCGCGGATACGGCGAGCCAGAAGGGACTACGCCCCTTCCGTGGTCGGGGGGCGTCGTCGGTAGTGGAGATCGGGGGAGGTATTGTAGCCTCCCCAGGAAGGGCTCCCTGTATCATGTGTCACTAAGTATGCATGTTTCTTGCAACGAATTGCTGCGAATGGGGACACCATTATATTTGCGCAATAAATTAACAGTTACGTCTTGTCCATCAATGCTCAGAGATAGAGGTTGCCAATTGTCCCTTCCCATCATAAAACTGTCATCTACCAGGGGTTCCTTTAAGTATGCTGCTGCCAAAATATGGAATAACTTGCCACCACCCATTCGAATGGATTCATTTTCCGCTACAGTCTTTTCGAAAGAAATGTCGTGAATGGCTACTTATGCGGCAATCCCTGGTAGTAATATAGCATGGATGGACTGATGGAGTGCCTATTTTACTTTATTTTATTTATTTTTTATTATTAGTATTCACTCAGTTTTTATTTTTCCTTTTTCCTTTTCGTAATATTTGGTTTGTACCTCTAACACTGCTTTTAAAAATAAATTGTAAAAGGTTGCGACAGAATAGCAGAGGTTGTCGCTAGTCGGCAACTACTGAGTTGCAAACCATTTTGTCTTTTACGATAGAAATCACAATGTTAAAAATCAAAATAATGTAACTTTGTTAAGACAAATAAATTGATTATTATTATTATTATTATTATTATTATCAGCAAAGGAGCGGAGGCTGGGGGTTTTCCGGAAGTCACTTGGCGTTCCCGGGGTTTCCTACATGCCTGAGGAAGGCTATCCCTGAGGTTTTTAGTGGGTAGGCTCCCCTTCTGAGGAGGAGAGCACATAACCGCCGGCTCGCCACAGCCGGGGTATGCAATTTAATGCATTTTCCTCAGGGGAATAAAAAAAAAGACCCTTTACCAGGTTTATTGTTTTTGGGTAGAGCCCTTACCTACCTGATATTGAATGCCTACATCCTATAATTTATAAACATACTTTTAACGACAAGCTTTTTTAGCGCTTTAAAGCTTGTATTAATTTTTTTTTTTACTTTTAATTTATTTTCCAACTAAAAAACCAAGTTTAGCAAACCATTTCATTTGATATCCAATATTGTCGGGATGCATTATAAATAATTGGTCCGCCATCTTGGCAATGCCGCCATGTTGGATTTAGAATGACGTCACACATAACCATGTATTGTCATCCGACTTACACGTGCATTGCATGCACTGCAATTTCAGCTCAATCGGAGACCGGGAAGTGGGTCAAATTAAGATTCCAAGATTTTCTTACATAGTTACAAGTGAAGCTAATGTAAAAAGCTTGTAAAAAAAATTGAGTTTCAGTTTTAAGTATGGGGAACCCCAAAAATTTATTGGTCTTTTTCTATTTTTGTATGAAAATCTTAATGCGGGTCACCGAATACATCTACTTGCCAAGTTTCCACAGTATAGCTCTTATACTCGTAGTTACGGAAAAAAGTGGCTGCGACATACAGACGGACAGACATTCGGCTACGGAACCCTAAAAAGCTGCTACTAACAAACCTACCACATCAAGTCCTTCTGTTTTTAAAGGCAGCGGAGGAGCAGCAGGCGGCCATAATGCAGCTGATTCACAAATACGAGGCAGAGGACGTTCTGGGGAAACTCAGTGACTCCGGTGAGTTGTGGCGAGTGTCCGAAAACTGTTGTTCACTAATCATCGCTTGCTGACCAGGGAGCCAATTCTCCTCCAATCCTTCGATATAATGTCGAACTCGATATTTATCGAAAAGACATGGCGGATATCAACTAATCGCGACGTTTGGAATTCTCGTGATAATAAATACGTGATATTTATCCAGTGTTAGCACTCGATATGCAACGAGTGCTCTACCGTAGCCGATACAAAAATATCGTCTGTGATATTGCTAACTGTCAAAGTTATTGTATAAGTTTACTTAGATTAAAATAAGATTCTCTCTCTTGTGTTCCTCTTATTGTAATAATTAATTTTAAATTAATTGTGCTTTAATATAAATGTATGATCTAATGAAATATATTTTTTAATTTGTCAAACTGTTTCTGAAGAAAGATGTTGCGTTAATGGTTAATGATTTAAGTAGTTTATGGTGTTTTGTAAATGCTTTATATATGTTTCTAAGATAAAAAAGAAACTACAAATAATATTCAATGTAATGAGAAACGATAAAAATTGTGTATTAAAATGAATCACTATAAACTTGAATTAATTATTAGATACAAATTATCGCAATCAATTAATTAATTTTTCGACAAAATTTTTCTTTAATTCCTAATTAATATTCTTTAAACTAACTAAAAATGAGCATCGAAACATTTCAAAAATTTTCGATGTCATTATTTAATTCAATATTTTTTCTTATAAATATTTAACAGCCATGGTTTCTAGGCCTTCAGCCAAGTTTGGTTGCGTTCCGTTCGTTCGTGATCTACATAATTATCGCATTTTATATCGAATAGACCCGAGAATACAATTTTCTCTGTGAATGGAGATTTTTTTGATTGATTTACGTTCGATAAAAGATGCTTGATATAATATCAAATTCGAAACTAAATCACATGAACTGAGAATTGGCTCCTTGCCCTGTTGTGTGTTTAGAAGAGATGGACTCGAGCGACGAAGAAAAGGATTTGAGCGAAGCGAGGCAGCCGAGGCCAGCCACCAGGCCGAAGACCAGGCTTAGGATCAAAACTGCAGGTGCGTCAATGTGTTGAAAAACTACATAAGCTATCGTAATACGTCGCATATGATACTGACTAGGTGGTGCCCGCGACTTTGTCTGTTTAGTAGTGATGCAACGGAAGTGTTTTAGCGGAACCAAAAACGGAAGAGTAATTAATATGAAGAAAAAAACAATTTTACAAATATAATTCTTTATTAAGTATCAAATACTTCTATTCTAGATTAGAAATAGATATATTAGAAATGTACTATAAAAACAATATTGCAACTAAACATTTTATTAATATTCAAAATTTTGTATGTCAAGTTATATTTTATAAAAAGTAATCCCAACTAATATTACGAGTATAAATGCGAAAATAATTCTGTCTGTCTGTCTGTGACGCTTTACTGCTTAAACCTCACCTCCTACTGACAATTTTTAGACCCTGAGACAGAACATAGGCTACTTTTTATTTCGAAAAAAAGGGGTGAAGGGGTTGAAATAGAGGTTGAAAGTTTGTATGAGATTTCTTAATTTTAAAAGATAAAACCATGAAATTTATATTTAAGCACTTGATAAGAAATCATTTTAAACATTATTTCTAGCATTTTTAAAATTTCGACCAGCTAGGGAGTGAAATAAGGGTTGAAAGTGAAATAAGGATTTTGCCGGAAGACAGTTTGCTCTCCGCTCGTCCCTGTCCGCTCGGGTCGGGCGCTCGTCCGCCCATCGTAATACGAATCGCCACTGACAAAAAGCCTGACAAAAGCCGGACAGAGCGAACACGTACATTGTACAGTCTCATACTGTACATATCATTTCACTTACATACTGAGCAATATTTTACTATGCAAAGTTATCTTTTAAGTACTGTTTATATTTTTACTATGTCACATAATTTGAGCTGCGTTTGCAACCTTGATTTGTAATAATTAACTTTATTAATATTCTTTTTATACTTAGTGTGCGATTAACAGTCACAGAGAAAGCATTAGCCAATTAACTGTTTGCTTACTGTACTCTGTGTGGAGTACTCTTATGGAGATCAAACTGCTGGGACTTTGAGATACCCTCAATAATAAAAATAATACAACAACTATTATATATATCTGTACACGCGACATCCACGTTTCTCAGAATTTTTTTATCCTATCACAGGTGGGTTGGAAGAAATTTCATTAGAAATAAGCCACACCTATTGTACTGTCTATAATTTTGTATTTTCCTCTTCTTCTCTTTTGTGTACAATAAATTGTTAAATAAATAAATAAATAAATAATATAGCCGCTGTAATAAACAGCTCTAACAACTATAAGCTATTTACGGCGTAGTGTCTCATACACCTGTAGCACATCTCTGCACACTGTTGAGTCAAATAGTGGTTTGACTAATAGGCCGTGGGTTCGAGCCTTTGAACAAACAAATTCTCATACTCAAGTGTACACCGTACATACATATTTAGCCGGATGCGACTGCAAAAAGCCGAACATGTCTGACTAAAGCTGGCAAGCCTACTTGCAGGTTGTCATAGACCCCTGGGGTCGATATAGACTTTGGAAATCTCTGTTCTACGTAGATAGTTGTAAAGTTAGATTAAAACAAAAAAACAACTTTCCTTGTCTGTCCGTGGACCACAGGCGTGGCGGCTGCTGAAGCCAGGAAGACGTTTGGCAGCATGGCCGCGCGGGATTCTCTCGACGAAATCCGGGACGAGGACGACTCTCAAACCGACGACGAGGTCGACTTCTCTGACGCGCAACTTTATGGTATCATGATTGTAATGTCAAGCACTGAACTCCTACCTTACAGATTCATTCCGCTGAGTATTTGAAGCTTAAATGGCAGTAGGCGGGGCACCGTAGTCGTAGACCCTCTGCCATGTTTTACGGTTTTTGGGTAGATCCCCTATTTACTTGATATTAAATGCCTACATCCTACAACATAATTTATGTCTTTTTATTAAAAGATAGTATAATATAAGTAAATAGACACTTTCATTTCATGGAACCCCAAATTTTTTTGTTGTTATAGACCCATAGGTTGATATAGAGCACTTTGGGAACCACTGCACAGATGGACAGGCCACTTGGTGAAGGTCGCAGGACGGCGCTAGACGCTAGCAGCGCACGAGAGACCAATGTCGCGATTTTTAGGGGAGTCTTATCTCCAGCAGGGGGTGTCTATTGATTGAAATTATTGTACGGCTTAATAGTAATTACCAGCTCTTATTAGGCCAGTGCAGCGTTCTGGGTTACGTTACGTTAGGGTATACGGGGTTGAGTTATGCGCTTACCAACACATTTTGCTAATCATTATATATATAGATATATATATATATATGTATGTTTGTATGTATTATTTATTTATTTATTTACCTTATTTAATTATATATGTATGTTTGTATATATAGTATATATATATGTATTGTGATGTAGACGGGGACGTGTCGGCGCGCTGGCCACGCCGCCCGCGGCCCGCCACGCGCACGCTACCCGCGCGCGACCACTACGCCGACCTCGGCCTCGCCGGCCACGCGCACGGTGCGTATGTGTATGTGTGTTTGTGACGTAGGCGGGGACGTGCCACGCGCACGCTGCCCGCGCGCGACCACTACGCCGACCTCGGCCTCGCCGGCCACGCGCACGGTGCGTATGTGTATGTGTGCTTGTGACGTAGGCGGGGACGCGCCACGCGCACGCTGCCCGCGCGCGACCACTACGCCGACCTCGGCCTCGCCGGCCACGCGCACGGTGCGTATGTGTATGTGTGTTTGTGACGTAGGCGGGGACGTGCCACGCGCACGCTGCCCGCGCGCGACCACTACGCCGACCTCGGCCTCGCCGGCCACGCGCACGGTGCGTATGTGTATGTGTGTTGTGACGTAGGCGGGGACGCGCCACGCGCACGCTGCCCGCGCGCGACCACTACGCCGACCTCGGCCTCGCCGGCCACGCGCACGGTGCGTATGTGTATGTGTGCTTGTGACGTAGGCGGGGACGTGCCACGCGCACGCTGCCCGCGCGCGACCACTACGCCGACCTCGGCCTCGCCGGCCACGCGCACGGTGCGTATGTGTATGTGTGCTTGTGACGTAGGCGGGGACGTGCCACGCGCACGCTGCCCGCGCGCGACCACTACGCCGACCTCGGCCTCGCCGGCCACGCGCACGGTGCGTATGTGTATGTGTGCTTGTGACGTAGGCGGGGACGTGCCACGCGCACGCTGCCCGCGCGCGACCACTACGCCGACCTCGGCCTCGCCGGCCACGCGCACGGTGCGTATGTGTATGTGTGCTCGTGCCACGCGCACGATACGCGTTCCAAGATACAGGTTACCCAAAACTTCAACAAGCTTCCAACAAAACAACAAGATTCCACATAGTGTAGCTGAATTGTCTCTTCATAATATCAAGGTAAATGTTAAAAAGACGCAAATGAATAAGGGCTATTACAAAGTCAATGATTATTTAAATAATGCCAATGCTTGGTGTTGATTTGAAGATATTACATTCTAAAGTGTAAATATTTGCTTTCCTGTAAAATTTGTACGTTGTATGATAACGACATAATTTATTGTAAATGTTATTATTACTTTTGATAAAGCTAATAAGTTTCTTGTGTCCATTCTTCTTATCAGCTAAAAAAATACATCCTGAATGGGTGGTAGGAATAAAAAATTGGACGATTCAAAAGAACTTTCTATAAAGTCATTTTTGAATAAAGTTTATATTGATTAATGAAAGTCTCAAGTGAAAAGCTGTGATCTTTGCCCACCCCCCTGGGAAAGAGGCGTATATGTACGTATGCCACACCTCTTTAATGTTAATTCGTATTACAGAATGAGATTCAAATCTCAGCTTGAGTACAGTTAGAGTAACCCTTTCTAATAGTATGGGAACCCCAAGCGGGGATTTTTGAAGTGACTCTAGCGTGTCAGAAAATAATATAGGGAACATCCTTGCACCCTTTAATGTACCTCTACCAAGTATGAACCCTCTATATGGTGAGGTGTGTTGAGGGGAACCCGTCTGATAGTAAAAAAAAAACGATTTTTAGAAAAACTAGAGCGCCGTCAGATTAAGAGAAAGTTGATTAATTACATTGAGAACATTGTATATCTCAATAATCTGACAATTTGAGCGTTTCATTAATATAATTTATCCCTATATAATTTTTTGACACGCTCGAGTCACTTCGAAAATCCCCGCTTAGGCTAATATAACTAATAATGACATTTTCAATAGCAGCCTGTACAAATTTAAACAACACGTTATGTACCAGTTTTTTTTTACGAAAGGATATTGTTCCGGCTCCATACATGTTCTGCCTAAGAACCGTTCGAATCGAAAGTGACTTATATAAACTCTTAAAATTATAATATATGGAATCCTATGAAATAAGTTTTCACGAACGGACACTTCAAGAAACTAAAATAATTACGAAAAAAGTTAATATTTTGAGGTTATAAATAAAAAATAAGTTGCTTATTTTTTGCGTGAAATATCAGAGTAGTAATATCAAAGTAATATTAACAATACTATGTACAGCTATATATGTTCTCTTCTAGAACAAGGAACGGACTACTCTACTAGATACTAGGAAAAAAGATAGTACCTAGTCAAATTTAAGATAATTCATTGACAATTATCATTTTACAAAATCCAGTCCTTTACACACAGCTGAGTCTACCAAGTACGCAATGTAATCGGAGTCCGTAATCAAGCCACAGTTGTTAGAATAAAACCATGAAACGCATAGAAAATCATAAAAGAAACGATAGTGGCAAAGCAATCAAAAATTAAATGAAACGGACACAGATAAGGTATGAAGTACACCAGTGTTGCCAATTACGAAAACTAAAACTTAAATGCCAAGCTAGAAATTCGCGATTTCGCTTAAAAATATATAATACTAGTTTTTTTCTAGCTAGTAATTAAATTAGGTATTTAAATGAATAAAGTGTTATCAACTAATTTTAAGAACCGACTTCAAAAAGAAGGAGGTTGAAAACCTCCTTCTTATTTCTATTCGATCCGTATTTACCGAAATCGCGAAAACTTCCGAAACTGGCAGCACTGGCTGACGGAAAACATTTTATACGGCATCAATAATTGAGCTCCGCGATCTTAGCACCTCATGTGCGGAATTTCGATTGACCAATTATACCATCTGAAAGGTCAGAAATTGGTCATAAAAGGTCAGTTGGTCTCATTAATTGGTCAGCATCAGAAATTTTTTTATTAAGGATTAAAGTTTTTCAAGGTCAATTAATAATTTTAGCACCTCATTCGCGGAAAAAATAAAAAACTCCACCTATGCGCGATCGGGAAACATTCGCTGATAATTGGTCAGCTAATATAAATAGTTGGTCAGTTTAATTTAATATTAAAAAAAATTAAAAAAGTTGTCTCTGTCGTAACGCGCATGCTTTGAGCCGGATGATTCTATCAGGGCAGTGAGTGCTTACGCACAGCTCTTTACTATAAACCAGGCAGAGTAGGGGAAATATTTTTTTTATAATTTTTCTTTGATATGTACTACTATCAAATATATATACATATTATATATATATATATATATATAATAGTGGAGAAAGAGATAGGATATTTTTTAAAATTACGTGAAGGTCAAAGTACATGCATGGGATAGTTAACTAGTTTATTTTATAATAATTTCCTAAAAACATGAATTTTTTAAATTAATAAAAGTTTATTTATATAAAAAATTAACATAAAAATTAATTTCTACAATATATTTATCATAATTTAAGTTATTCAACCCTAGCTTTATACAATTGCTCGGCACCAGGGAAATTCCCGATTCTTATCTGCTACAGATTTAGCTACAGATTTAGCAACTTTTTTAATTTTTTTAAATATTAAATTAAACTGACCAACTATTTATATTAGCTGACCAATTATCAGCGAATGTTTCCCGATCGCGCTTAGGTGGAGTTTTTTATTTTTTCCGCGAATGAGGTGCTAAAATTATTAATTGACCTTGAAAAACTTTAATCCTTAATAAAAAAAATTCTGATGCTGACCAATTAATGAGACCAACTGACCTTTTATGACCAATTTCTGACCTTTCAGATGGTATAATTGGTCAATCGAAATTCCGCACATGAGGTGCTAAGATCGCGGAGCTCAATAATTGTGACCCAACTTTTTATTTGGAATTTATTTATTTGAAGTGTCCGTGGAATACTAAAATATTATTCAAATAATATAAAAATAAATAAAAATTATAGTATAATTTATATTCACATCGGTTCTTAGGCCAAAATTGAACAATGTCCTTTAAGCCTTGACTTAAATTGTCTAAAATATTATATATATAGCCTTAAATTTCGTAAAAAAAGGCGTAAAAAGATTAAGAGCAAAGATTGTGGTCGATAGCCGAATAATAAAATTTAATTGTTAACTAAACAAAAAATGTGTATCTCGACGACGGTTGATTCCGCAGTAGCACTTCTGTGCTTTTGCTGGAAATGTATACACGTAGGCGTCAACCAGGATGCTTCTACGATCCCTATTCCTTATTCCTGCTCCACATATCTATGAGGTTGGCCTGGGGTCGGGACTGTCATGTAGCAATGAGTTTTCATTTTTCGAATTTTATACGAAGAAGAAGAAATTCAAAGATGTATGTATTCAAACAATCTAGATTGGACCATTTGTAACTTTAATTTAATATTATTATTAGACGCAAATTAGACGAAAATTGACTGTTTCTTTGCCACGTGTTTCTACTAAGTATAGGAAAAACTCTTTTATTATCAGATCTGCTAGCGCTTTTAATTCATTGGCTGATCGTTCCGAGATAGATTTGTTTATTTCTAGTATCAAAAGCGTAAAAAATGTATGTCATCTGATTGGTTCAATGTTCACTCATAGGAATATCTTAATTAATTTAGTAGCAAAAACTTATCATTTCTTTATTTTTAAGTATATGTTTTCGTGTCATTACCAGCTAGTATACATAGTCTATACTCTATATGTGAAAACATGTTAATGGTAGTTAGTTAACTAAATATGTTTATTACATAGTCATAAATACTGTATGTTTTCTAAATAAAATAAAATAAGTTCTTTGATGATGATAGATTAAATTCAAGACTCTTATCGGACACTTGTAACGCAGATGGTCTAGGGGTGCGGTCCGTGTCGGGCTCCTCGTCGGGATCGGAGCCAGAGCTGCGAGCGGCGCCTGTTAGCTCGGCGCTCAGCGACAACGAGTTTTAGGACCGCACCAAAAATGTGGTCCAGTTAATAATATCAAGTTTGAAGTTTGATTTCAATTTATTATGCAGTGCTAGTGTAGTTTATTACATCTTCAAAGTTTTGTAAACTGTATTGTATTTAGCACCTATTTAATTTTGAAAATAAATAATGAGTGCCTAATCTAAAGAAGTTCCGTTTTATTGAATCTACCTTATCACTATTTTGTCGTCAACCCTTGGTGAATTGAAGAGCAGCGACGAGGTCATGCGTGAATTCAATTTCTAGTGTTATTATTTTGTTTTCTGTGTATTTCTAGGCGAGAAAAGATGTCTAAAAAGAACACGATCCTATAGTGCGAACATGGAACACACGATAAGCAAAATTTACAGTTAAATTACTCAATAAAAAGGGGAATGGCGATTTTTGGCCCAGAATGTACAACAAATTGAAAACGATAGAAAATTATTAAATATTCATATTAATTTTTTCATCCTATTTAGATATCGCTATAAGATTGCATTTTTTTATTATCATTAAATAACATTCAAAGGATTACATCCACGGAATTGACCATTGTTGTTATTAAAAACTGAGTTGCCCGTAATGAATATTAAAATCGTTACATAACTGTTATAATCGATGCAGAATCCATAACCTTTAGGAAACTTATTACATGACAATGCTTTTCTTCATTGTAGGCGCATCAAATAAATGTAATCGGCAGGCAGGATTGATTGTAGGCCTCCAATTCTAATTAGACAACAAATCAGTGGCGTAACCACAGCACCGCTGACGCTATATGAATTAAGTATGACAGTATTTTATTTAAATAAATGCAGTTGATAGATAGCAGATAAAAATGAAATATTGTGTTGTCAAGCTGACCACGCTGTCTCATTGCAACCATGCTGTCACCTAACTGAAATGTAGACGTAACTAAAAACAAATTATTTACGCGATCGGTACCTGTTCCGTTATACGAATAACGAATCGTGTATTCGTGAATTCGATGTTTTTATGAAATCATGAATTCTAATCGTGTTATTTTTAATATCAATATTAACTGTTAAAGTTAAATAAAGTTTAAATAAAATTAATCGTTGAATATCGATTATGATATTGATCTTATAGATTTTTGTTTATAATGGCAACACCAAAAACGACGCCATCCATTCATCTCTTTATGTATAGTGCTCTTTGCTCTTTGGTCTCTCTTTGGCATTCCCGATTACTTCGTTGACTGTTATTGTTGTTCCGTGTTCTGTGTATACCAAATATTTACGAAATAGCTACGAATATTGACTCCGACGATTCATCCTTGCTCGATGACCCCAGCCTGAATATTGACTCCGCTGCTGCTTTGAACTATCATTCATTCAACCTTATAGATTTCATAGAATAACCGCCCCAGCTTCACAGTGGTCCAGTGCTGATACAAATTAACTACAGAATGTTTTTTTAATGTATTATACATGTAAACCTCTAACTTGAATCACTTTATATATTAAAAAAAACTGCATCAAAATCCGTTGCGTAGTTTTAAAGATCTAAGCATACATAGGAACAGACGGCGGATAGCGACTTTGTTTATACAATGTTTAGATAGTAAATATTTAAATATGCCAAGTTCTTTTGAATTTTTCTTTTTACCAATCAAATATTGGTATTATCCACTGTTACTTTCACAAGATTCTTAGGTGTGCGTTCTGGGCCAAAGTTACTATGGGGATCTGCCATTCCCCTTTGATAAAGGAGAATGCCCAAAATCGTTTCGCTTTAATATGAAAGAGTATGGTAATCAAAATATGCTCATAAATCATTAAATATTTTTTTAAGTATTCCCATTTCAATTTATTAAAATCGTATGTGGGGTTTTCAGTTTGTATTTAATTAGTACTACATTTGTTTTTTCCAATTTGCGATAAAAATAATGTTTTATTACTAATATCCGTATGATTAGTGTTACCACTACACAATTTTAATGAATTATGGTAATATGAGCTCCTATTAAAATATGCGTTTTAACATTAATCCAATGTATTAACATTAGTTAAATACGTAATAATATCCGCGATTTAACGTTAACACATTAACGTTAATTCGTGTTTATTAATAAAAGTCTAAGACGTCGAACCGTGGATTAATGTAAAAAAGTTGTTACAGGCTAAAAAATATAATTTATCCCTATTTTATTAGTAGGATTTTCTCTGTACCTTTATGGTTTTTATTAAAACAGAGTCGCTTATCTGCGGATTGAGCTAGATATATCTCATCTGCGGTTTAAGCCACGATATCGTTAAATCGTGGATTAATGCAAAATGTAAATGTGGTTACAGAGTAAACATATGGATCTGTCATTAAAAATAATAGTTATGTGTAGCATTTTCTATAATTTGTTTCTTAGCGGTCTTCATTAATATCGAGTCGCTAAATTGCAGATTAAGCCATTTAACTAGATTTAACTGCGGTATATGCCACTACGTAGGAACTTTTTGTTATGGAGTCGCCAATCTGCGGATTAAGCCGTTTAGCTATACTTAACTGTTGTTTAAGCCAAACGTTTAATGTAGGAACTTTCTATCAATACGAGCCATGAAGATTCGAAACTAATATATCTGATGGCCTAGACAAATGTGGCATTTGTTGTGGCCATCCAAAATAGAATTTAATTGTTGTGGCAATTAAATTCTATTTTAGTATGTCATAATTATTCAATAAATTCATATTACATAAGAACTGTTTTTGTTTGTTTTTTTTCTATGAACAATTTGTCTCAATTATAACCTCAACACTGAACTATAAGTGTGATTATAAAAAAACCCCACATAATAATTGGATAATTTTTATTTTCCTTGAAAGTAAGATATCATTCCTATTTTATATCAAAATTTCACTGTCATACAAAATTATTTATTACGCAACGACGGTCCATACAAAAATGGGCAATCTCCTTTGTCAAAGTGACAAGGATAGGTTCTTTTGTCGACCAACAAAGCAGTAATGATAGATGTTAGATGCTTCTGTTATTGAAATAAAAACACCATTATATTATTTGCATTTAATTTATTCGAGCATCAGACAAATATGTAACAATAATAAATATTTTCTCTACTGTATAGAAGATTTTATTAATTTTATGATAAGAATCAAATTAAATCGGTTACATGCCAAAACTTTCCCTATTTATATATTTTAAGTACAGTAAATATTTTCACATAATATTATACTATTAATAATGGTGACCGCTATAGTGCGTTTCCTACGTCTAATAAAGATATAAATAATTTTATGTACAAAAAGTATAAAAACGACCCTTACACATTAAAAGATACATGACATTTTATAGGCTACTTATTAATAAAAAAAATAACGTGTATAATTCTTTATAAAGAAGGTTATCTAATAAAGGTTGTTTTAAACTATCATATGACGAATATAAACACAATTTGTTTCATGGTTGTTGAAGTAATATTTAAGAAGCATATAAGTTACATATTCGTTGAATACTATATGCTTGTCTTAGACCTGCTTTAATAGATTTTAAGTTAATTGACTTCAAGGTTACAGCAAAATCTTATAAGTGACAACCCTAGCCACTCGTTCAAGTTAAACGCAATAGCGGTCAATAGATTGCTGCGTCTCCGCATCAATTCCGCGTACGCTGACGTAGGGTTGTCGATATTTGGAATCAAAAAAATTTTAATTAATTTTGTAAGGAGAAAAAAGTAACTAGATTAACACTGATATTTTGTTGCAGAATCTTCACTTCTGTTGGATACAAACCATTAAATATTAATTCGTCAACTCTAATACACTTGTACATTAATTTTAAAGCTTGTGCGGTAAATACAAGGATATAAACGTTATTTAACGGTAAATATTATAAAACAATCTCTGAGTGTCCGGGAACACTACCTTTTCTATATGAAGATAGAATAGAAAGAACTGCTGAAAGCTATTTCGATTATTACTCTTAGGAATAGGAATTAACACTTTAACATTATTAAATATACGGTTTAATATCGGATAATTATTATCCGATAAATTGATCGCATCCAACCTCCCTACCTAAACACTTTATAATTACTAGACACTATTAATATAACAATGAATTGAGCAATTTCGCGCCAACGAACGCGCTATGTAACCAATGGAAGGTTCATAATTTGGCACCGCTTAGGTACAATGGACTTCAATCATACATGGACTTAAATAACTTAATAACTAACTTCAAGTTAACAAGACTTCGTAAGTAATAAGGGAGTAAGTTAAAACACTAAACAGCTGCGACAACCATACGTTTTCTATAAGCTATTATTATGTAATATTCTGTATATCATTTATATAAGGACTTAGTTAAGTAATTCTTGTATAGAATGACAATTTATTTAATCTATATAATAACTTTTGCGTCAATATGTATACTATTTATATATATAGAGAAATATTACATTTAATGTTCGAAAGCAGTTTTATTTGAATTATTAAAAAATATAGCAAATATATCTAAAAAGTCTATATTGACATGCTTTTATGAGATAAAAATTGATCAAGTTAGACAATCAAACACAGTGCCTATTGTCAATTACGAAATATACAGAATCCGTTCAGTTGTCAGTTGCCAGCTGCTACTTTTGCTTAAAAACTATAGCTCCCAATATCTCTAGAAACGTTGGTACCAAAATGCCAACTGCGGATCAGATACTTAATTCTACATGTACATTCAAAGATGAAGTAACTAGAATATAAATAAAACTTAGTCATAGCGTATAACACAGTTGTTTGACGATGTAACATGTTTTTACATTGTTGTTAGTAAAGTGCTCATGTGTTTGCGACAGTTTGTATCACTTCATTCATTCGCTTCAACAATGAACGCTATAAGTTAAGACTTATAACTTTTGAGATGCATGCTCTGGAGGGTCAGTCAATTCTAACAGTCTTAGCTGACTGTTCCGATCAATCACAAGATTTTCATGACCTGACAACGAGCCATACCACACAGCCCTAAGTGGGCTGTGATGATCAAGATTGGTAATTACCAACGCTACATTTTCTGGCGTATGCCACCCATTTGAGGATAAGGCCGTCTGTCTTCAATGGCACTGCCTTTTATGGTAATTTAGGCTATGTCGATTACATTGGTTCTTCTATAAATTTCTGATTCGAGAACGCACAGCGACTCTGAGCATAGCCCTCTCCATTGCCATATTTTATTTTATTTTAGTAGGCAAAATAACAGACCACAGATTACAACATATAAATAAACACGCTTAGAACAATGGAGGTGAATGCTGCCCAATTACAATTGTGCACAGCATTCTTCAAAAAAAATAAATAAACTGACAGTAAACAATGCATACAATTATAAATTTCAACCAACAAACTATAATTAAGCACAACCTGTGAAGAGCGTCCGTCTAAATACATGGGCGCTGTCACCAAATATATCAAGGTCGGAACATAATTATAGTATTGGCACATTCTGTAAACAGGATTATTTTGTGATACATTGTTATTAGACACCGGAATGTGAAAAGGTATTGTCTGCGCACAGACCAACTCGGCGCCCGCAGACCGATCTCCATCAGTAAGTTGCTATCATAAGATCTGTTGGCAATCCGACGCAGAATACATAAGTCACTTATGCGCCTACGCTTACTTAGTGAGTACATTTACAAAACATAAACTCATGCTGGAGCGAGTGCAGAACAAATTTATCAGATATTTGTATATGAGACTGTACGGGGTCTATGCTTTTTATCCGCTGAAGTATCCGACGCTGTTTATATTAGGAATGGTGGGATATAATGAGCTAAGGGTGAGGAGGGAACTCGCTATAGTGTCATATATATGGAAATTACTCAGAGGTAGAATGGATAATGCTTATTTACTAGGAAAGATGAAACTAAACGTTCCGGATAAATTCGTAGAGCGCCGGCGGTGGCCGCCACTGCTGGCGGTGCCGCACGCTCGCACGCGACTTTTGAGCGAGGCGACGCCGACGTTCACACGCGCACTTCGCAAACTTAATTCACTTGCGGAGAAAATTGATTTATTTTCATGTTCATTGAGGGAGTTCACAATAATGGCGTTGTTTGTTATATGTTATGAATAGGATTAGTTTTAAGAATAATTAATTTAGGTGAGTGCAACTGTCGCATTAGGTCAGGCCTGTAATGATAGTTGTAAGCTTTTGTTGAAATAAATAAATAAATAAAATTTTGTAATATTTGAGAAGATCAGATTAATCTCGATTTTTTCCGCGCATGCCGTGTTTCACACACAGTGCTCGAACAAATCTCCTTTGTACAGCCTCTATCCTATCAATATGAGCGTTATAAATCGGAAACCAGATAGAAGAACAGTATTCAAGTATACTCCGCACCAAAGATTCATATAGTAATATCCATGACTGTGTGCCTAAGCGGTTTAGCATTGCGAATAAAAAAGAACATATGGAAGACTTTTCCTGTAAGACTCATTGTGAGCGATCAGGTTTCGGCTCCATATCCTAACAATTAAAACACCAGATTTATGTTTTTTGTATATAATATAGGGCAAGCTAACAAACGGATCAATTAGTGATAAATAACCAACATCACGGCTGGCCACGTTTGCCGAAGGACTGATAGCTGATGGAGCAGACGAGTCCTTGAATGGAGACCGCGACTCGGCAGCCGTAAAGTAGGACGCCCCCCCGCCAGGTGGACTGACGACCTGAAGAAGGTCGCTGGAGGGGACTGGATGCGGAAGGCGGAGGACTGGGTGTTGTGGCGCGAATTGGGAGAGGCCTATGTCCAGCAGTGGACTATGATTGGCTAAGTGATGAACCAACATCAGAGAAATCACATTTTCTATTAAATACGTATTAAAAAATCTTCATGTAGTGATACAAACTTTATCGCATGGTGCGTTAGCTAGTAATAGTCATCTCCTATAGTTAGTAACATAAGTTAGTAGTATATAGCAACTGTATAATATTTACAAAAAGAAAACGATTCTAAAGCTATCTTGTTAAGTTTGGTACGGTATATTTATCGCTATTACTGTTAAGTACTGATTTAACAGTTAATTAGTCATATCTACTTAATATAGAGTGAATGCGTTCAAGTCACAAATCACACCAATCGTTTTGTATAGCAAAGGCATAAAACATACAATTTTGTGTCAACAGATTATTTACCGATGATCTTTAACTATGCTGAAAAGTATTTTTTTAAAAGCTAACTAGAAATACATGACAAGTATATTCTTTTTTAGATAATGGATTTTTATAATTTTATTTTATGTCAAATATTCGATTACTTATTATATAGTATTTTTTTATGTAAGCACGTGTTTGACATACGCGATAATAAAAACGCCATATTGCGGAAATTTACAGTAAACTATTTTGTTATTTTAATGGAAATTTGATTTTTAAAATCAATATGGCCGCTATTCCATAACATTTCCTCCCCACCCCCTCTGCTCGTAACCTATGTTCACTTGTGTTGCTAATTGAACTGTAGCGAAAGTGGCTTCCTCAGGCCAAATGTCATATATTTCTGGTCAGCCATTACGTTATCGAAATTAACAATTTGATTAACAGTGGCCAGAATTCCAATCGCCCCAATCCAAACTTGATCTGTAAATAGAACGCTGTCAAATGACATATTCCAGACTATACAGTTTCACATTCGATGCGTGCGTACTTTGTGCGAATTTTCACGAAAGGTCGAGCGTTCTTTATCCGTTATCGTTTCATCCTAGTTTTTGTCACTGTTTTATATTGAATAGAACATTTATATAAATAAATAATTAATTTATAGGCGTATGTAATGAGATATTTTTCTAGTGACAATCCAATGAGTTCTCTATGCCTTTCCATAGATGGCGTGTACTCAAATTCAAGTCATGTTACATAGATTAAAAACAGTATTTAAAATTCCATAGATTAAGTACGATATACATACTTAATAAAAACATTACGAATGAATGAATAGCATTATGAAAAGATTGTTTCGTCAACAAATTAACATAATTTTGACTCATGTTAGTACAAAAGCGCCATTTGTATTTAATTATGTCAATAATTTATTTGTTTAAATTGACTGACAGCAAATCCCTCATTTATACAAAAAGGTTATAGTTTTAATGATTAAATATCTGTAGACGTTTCGATATGTATGAAAGGAATAGGGTAATACCGATTTTTCAAACAAATTGCAATCGAAAAGAATGTGGAACCTCGACCGTTAAAATGAGCGCGGGTCAGTTCAGTGCGCGGGCGCGGGCACGGACGCATTAGGCGGTAGCGTGGGAGGGGGCGGAGTCGCTGCAGGCGGACGTGCTGGCCAGCGAGTCGTGCGTCTCCGCCGCGTGCCGGCTTTCGTCGCACACCGCGATAAACTGTTCTGCGTAAGTCCTGCAAAATAACAATCATGTAGTCACGACGGTCAAGACGAGCGAGAAATGAGTAGAGATAGAAATAAACGCTTGTATTTAGCTTGCCCTGTATGCTTGGGTCAAAGGACATTGTTCCGGCTCCATACATGTTCTGCCTAAGAACCGTTCGATTCGAAAGTGACTTATATAAACTCTTAAAACTAAAATAATTACGAAAAAAGTTAATATTTTGAGGTTATAAATAAAAAATAACCAACCTTGCGTGAAATATCAGAGTAGTAATATCAAAGTAATATTAACAATACTATGTACAGCTATATATGTTCTCTTCTAAAACTAGGAAAGGACAACGCTACTAGATACTAGGAAAAGAGATAGTACCTAGTCAAGTTTAAGATAATTCTTTGACAATTATCATTTTACAAAATCCAGTCCTTTACACACATCCGAGTCTACCAAGTACCTACGCAATGTAATCGGAGTCCGTAATCAAGCCAAAGTTGTTAGAATAAAACCATGAAACGCATAGAAAATCACAAAAGAAACGATAGTCGCAAAGCAATCAAAAATTAAATCAAAGAGTAATATATACTACAGAATAATTAAATGAAACGGACACAGATAAGGTAAGAAGTACACCAGTGTTGCCAATTACGAAAACTATAATACTTGAATGCCAAGCTAGAAATTCGCGATTTCGCTTAAAAAATATATAATACTAGTTTTTTTCTAGCTAGTCAATTTAAGTATTTGAATGAATAAAGTGTTATCAACTAATTTTAATAACCGACTTCAAAAAGGAGGAGGTTCAATTCGACCGAAATTTGATTTACCGAAATCGCGAAAACTTCCAACACTGGCAGCACTGGCTGACGGAAAACATTTCATACGGCATCAATAATTGTGACCCAACTTTTTATTTGGAATTTATTTATTTGAAGTGTCCGTGGAATACTAAAATATGTTTCAAATAATATAAAAATAAATAAAAATTATAGTATAATTTATAATCACATCGGTTCTTAGGCCAAAATTGAACAATGTCCTTTAGAATTACAATTTTGATCTACTTCTGTTGACGGATTCATTTAAATTTGGTACTAGAAACCATGTCCTGCAATTTCTCTGTCAATGACAAAATGATCAACATATCGTCTATACAATAGTAAACCAATCTACTTGTGCCCCATTTATCGTGACGCACTCTCTGGAGTCTTTATATAGTGATCAGTACCCGCGTAAGACTGCTGCACACTCCATACATGTTTTCCAAAGTTCATCTCTCCTCACTTTATCGTAGGCCTTTACAAATCTACGAAAGCGCAATAGCAATTGAGTTGGCTCGCTAGTTGAGCTTAGTTTAGTTTATTTGCGCTATAACGAATTTTAATAGGTGATTTGCAATCAGTAGGTGTTGCCTATCCAGTCCAGGAGCGATTGACTGTGCATGGAGACATGTTGGTCCCTACGCGTATGTATGAAAGTGAGGTCTGGGTGTGGCAAAATTGAAATGAGAGTTTTGAAAGGAATTTCTGAAGTTACCATGGAGTATAAATTGCGAAATAGTGTGACAAGGGAAGTGTATGGATGAAGTTGCAGTGACAGTTGCTAGATGAATGCTTAGATTGTTTGGGTACGAAGAAAGGATGGATAAAAGAAGACTGATGAAGGAAATTTGTATATCAAATATGAATGGGCCAGTTGATAGGGAGACGTGCATGAGGGTGCATGAGGGCGTGCTGGTCCCAACATTAATGTACGGAAGTGAAAGTTGGGTATGGGAGAAACGACATGAAAGCAGAATAAATGCAGTAGAAATGAGAGCTTTGCGGAGTATGGCAGGAGTAAAACTGAGTGACAGATTGTATAATGAAGTGATTAGAAAGAAATGTGGTTTGAAAGAGGATATCGTGACAAGAATAGAGAAAGGGATGCTTGGGTGGTTTAGGCATGTGGAACGGATGGATGAAAGTAGACTGACCAAAATGATTTATGAAGCTAGAGTGAGTGGAGGATACCGGACGAGGAAGACCTAGGCGAACATATTTCGAACAAATCGAAAGTGTCCTCAAAAAAGGCCGGGTCAGAAGTACCCGCAATCTTCGAGCATGTATGAGGAATGTTATGAAAGTAGATGAAGCGAAAGAGATATGTAAAGACCATAGCAAGTGGAAAGACGTAATCTCTGCCTACCCCCATGGGAAAAAGGCGTGAGTGTATGTATGTATGATAGGGAGACGACCTAGACTCCAGGTCCAGACAAACATACTTGGACCTAATAGATTATTATCTACTGAAGGAAGGTCAGATTAGAGTACCCGTAGCCCGAATGAAAGTATTAATGCAAATCGAGGAAGCTAAGAAAGTATGTAACTGTGATCTCAGCCTTCCCCCACGGGACGGAGGTGTGAGTAAATCTAAGTATGTCACCTGTCCAGGCCAGTGTAGGTCCGTTTAAGGTCGTCCTCGGACGGGCGGGCGTCGCGCTCGGCGCGCCGCCGGCGGTGGATGCGCTCCAGGGAGCGCGCCAGCTTGCAGTCCCGCTCGCACTCCCGCTCGCGCGCACGCTCGTCGCGTCGCCGCCGCTCGTCGCGCCGCGTACGCGACCGCCTCCGGCGCACGCGCTGCGGCCAACATAACATTATATACCCACTTCTATCGGAACTCGAAAGAAGATGACGCCATTAGACGTCATTGTAATTCCCAACATGGCGACTAGATGCGCCAAGTAACACTTTTGCCGAGTAACAAGTACCAAGTTTTACTCGGCTCAATTTTTTTTTCAACCTAGTACTCGGTCGAGTAACTTACTTCAATCAAATTTGAACTATTACCACAGACACAAGATCCTCATGCATCTTTCTGGAAGTGCTTTTAAGAATTAGCTTCCACCCAGCCACTGGAGCGCGATGATCCTAAAAGACCCATTGCTTTATAGATTGCTATTTAAAACAAAATATTGACAAAAACAAGAGTCCTTTCGAGTGGTAGACAGGGCACCAACCAAGGTATCCAGAGCTGGCATATTTAGCAAAAGTATTTCTATGTGCAAGCACCGTGTATAGCGAGCGATTATTTTCGAAGGCCGGTAACGTCTACGGAGAAAAGAGGAATAGTCTGTTACCAGAACGTGCAAAGAGCCTTGTGTTCCTGCATCATACATAACTTACCTTCATTAAATTTTAAATATTCATTATTTTTATTACTGTTCTCGTAATTTTGTCTCATTACTACTCATTTATTAGCATAATTTTGATTTTATTAATTGAGATTTTCAAAGATTTCCTAAATTACTATTAATTACTTTTTGATTAACACTGTTTTAATTATATCTACCTAAATATAATATTGCTTTTCTTCAACAAAGTATACTCGTTATCAAATAATAAAGTATAACCGAGTTATACGGCCGAGTACGAATATCAAAAAAGCCGCCGAGTAAGTACGCAGAGTACCGAGTATCAACCGAGTACTCGGCCCATCTCTTTGGCGACGATCAAGAGGTAGAGTATTACAACAAAGAATGGCGATTAAAGACCAGAATCGCGAGTCATCTAGACACAAAAACTGAACGATTATTCTGATCAGAGTTGTAGAATTAAGGATATGGGAGTCCTGCACCTACTTCAATCGGAACTCGAAGGAAGATGACGCCATTAGACACTTCATCATAACTCCCAGCAGATGTGCATTGAGATCTCTTGACGAAGTCAGGGGCACCAGCTACTGGATAGTATAATAAGTGTGTAATAAGTGGAAGGCAGTGGACACATACCGGGTCGTGCACGGGGTAGTAGAGGCGAGCGGGCGGCGGGTAGGGTGCGGGCGGTAGCGGCAGCGTGGCGTATCGCGGCGGCACCACCACGCCTACCGGCACGCGACCCAGCTGAAACAAAGCAAATAGATTTAACAATAATAATAAATTCCTCTGCAACAATCTGAAGAGATGTGACTACGCGACGGATCGGTTATGGCGAGGATTGCGACAGGATTATTCGCCGATTTCTTTCTCTGTTATCTTGACCCTCGATCATCTGATCTCTTCTGCCGAGGGGCGTTCTCTCACTCCTCGATTTCTCAAGGGCATGAGAAGACAAATTAAATATATTGCAACGTGTCATCTTATATCAATCTGTTATCAATCAAAATCAAGTATCAAATATCCCAATCGATAATCAAGTCTTTGTTCGAATTAAAATTGCGAATCGATTGGAAAAAAATATGGTAGATTGGACTGTTACTGGTAAGTTTCTTGCACCCATTCATTGTATCAGCTAAAAAATACGTTGAATAGATTCATTCAGATTCAAAAAAGGCTCAAAAAAGTCATATTTGAATAAAGATAAATTTGATTTTGATTTTCCATTGTTCAAATCCATTGTTAAAACAACCCGCAATGCAGTCAATATACACTCAGTAATACGATTAAATAGCTAGCTACAAAAATTGGTTATATTAATTAACATAACGCAAACAAACTGCAGACAAATCCAACCGCAGAAGAATGCGGCTGCTGTCACCTGTCAATTGCGGTCAAGTATGGGGGACTGTGTAATTGACAGTCTCTTGTTACAACTCGGGGTTACATGACGTAACCTAGCATCTAATGTATTTTTGTTGTTAGAGATAGAAATCTGATTATTAAAATGTTAAATACCACCGATAAATAGATATTTTATTTGGTCTACAGACACACACACAACAACTGATATTCAATTATAAGAAAAATAAAGAAAGAACTACAAAGAAGATTGGCAGGAAACTGTACATTGTTGGTACCATAGTTAGACTAAGTGTACGGCGATAAAAATACCATGTATTTCTTCGTTTTTAATAATATAACAAAAAAGGTAATCGCACCATATGTCTGCAACTGCTAAATAAAAAGATAAACTCATTTAAAAAATAGAGCATAGAGGTAACGAAACGTCATAAATCACTTATGTTTTGACTTTTGCGACGCTTTGTCGATAACTATGTGTTATCAAAACGTTGTAAATGTCAAAAATATGTGATTGATTTAATATTGACATAATCTATGCACGGTGATTCCATTAACACGTGAAAATGGCAGCAGTAATTCTCAGTTTTGAAGAGAAGTAAATTGCCAGTTACAAAAATAAGAAGAAGAAGAATCTATGCACGACACGACCATAAATGATATTGCATGTGACCACAGACAAAGTAGTAGAAGCTACGTACGTTAACATAATATACTAATCTGTGACGTTAACTTGACTTTGCCAGTTGACATAATGGTGAAAGATTTTTCATTTATATCTAAAAATACAAGACTCAGCTAGGAATAGTAATATTACATTAATAAATTCTAGTGATATTATCAGTATTCTAACTGTCATTAATCAATTATCAGAATATGTATTAATCTATAATCGATATATCTGTAACGAATGAAAGTTATTTTTCTTATGCATATTGCGTTTTAATATTGCTTGGCACATAAATACGTTTTGTTATCAATATTCCCTGAAATTGTAACTTCAATTTTTCTTTATTTACAAAAGTTATAGATTTTTCTCAGTTAAAGAAAAATAGGTAACCAGTTATCGTTTACAAAATATTAAAAAATCAGAATCGTACATTTAACAATGTGATGGGTACCAGGCTTGCCAATCTTCTTTAGGTTACGAACAGGGCCATACAGAACAACAACGTTCACAAATTTTTTGTATGTGCAAATAATTACGCAAAATATCAAAATCTAAAATTTATTCTTCAAACAGGATATTTACAATCACTTTTGCATGTAAAAGATGCTATGCCATTGGTTCAGAACAAAATTGGTCATGAACCAGCAAGAAAACCAGCAAGGGTTATTTTATTGATTTCCCTGCATTTTTACAGAGTCGCTATTTAGATGCTGGCCTCAGTTAAAAAGTCTGAACCCAACATCATTTACAAGTTCAAACAAGTTCACATCAATATCAATACATAGTATAAAACAAAGTCGCTTTCGCTGTATGTCCGTATGTATGCTTAGATCTTTAAAAACTACGCAACGGATTTTGACGCGGTTTTTTTTAATAGATAGAGTGATTCTTAAGGAAGGTTTGTATGTATAATAAATGCATAATATAGTAGAGAAAACACTGATAAATTTAAAGGTTTCTAATGTGATGTCGTAAATAAGCACGTTTTTTTGCGCTTATATTGCAAACGCTGGCTGAACCCTACGAGATAGACCAAAATAATGTACTACAGTATTGTACAACTTACAAAAATCCACAAAAAGTCCGCGATGGTATATGTCTATCTCTTAGGGATAACCCACCATAACCATTTTTTCACTGCACCCGTGCGAAGCCGGGGCGGGTCGCTAGTTAATCTATAAAAGCTACAGTTTCAATATATTAATTAATATAGTCAAAATATTTGGTTACTTAACTTCAATATTCATTAAAATTAAACCTAAGAATAGTTATCATTTAAGTAATCATTAACAGTGATAACCTGTTTTTAATTACAGGGGTGTGTCACCCTTCACTGTGGAAGCGTCGGATAAATACACATAATGACATTATAAAACCGATGATGTAAGATCACTTGGTCACCGCTGCTGCTATAAAGATGATGATGCTGTCTGCTAAAGATTGTCCGCCTAAACCTTACAATTGCGTTTTAACATATTGCTAGCAAATATGTGAAAGGGGAAGAACAGATAGAAAAAACGTCCAAGTATAAAAGCAATTAAAAATAATTGTCAATCTTTAGGTTTGTTTGACATCAGATTTGACAGTTTTCTTAATACTTTCATGCGCGCGCGTCGGTTACGGGTACTCTGATCTGACCTTCCTCCAGTATATCATCTATTAGGTCCAAGTATGTTTGTCTGGACCTAGAGTCTAGGTCGTCTCCCTATATCGAAGCTTGGCTCCACGGGAAGGAGGAGGTCACCTACCGATTGACTCAGATACTCACCGGGCACGGCTGCTTCGGTGAGTATCTGTGTCGAATAGGACGGGAGGGATCGACACATTGCCACCACTGCGCATCTGACCTCGACTCGGCCCAGCACACGCTGGCGGAGTGCCCCGCGTGGGCCTCCGAGCGCCGAGGCTTGGTCGCAGAGGTCGGCCGAGATCTGTCTCCGCCGGCATTGATTGCGGCAATGCTGGCGGACGAGGGAGGTTGGAGGGTTGTGGCCTCCTTCTGTGAAGCAGTGATGCTCCAGAAGGAGGCCGCCGAGCGGGGTCGGGAGATGGCCGATCCCACTCGAAGGAGGCGGCGCCGGGCTCGGTAGCACAGCTGCGGCGCTGCCGCGGGTCGCCGGCGGGGGCGAGAAAATCGCGCCCGCGGGTACGGCGACCCGGGAGGGACCACGCCCCTTCCGTGGCCGGGGGGCGTCGTCGGTGGTGGAGATCGGGGGAGGTATTGTAGCCTCCCCCGAGGAGGGCTCCCCTGTATCGGCGGGGGAGCGGAGGCTGGGGGTTCCCGGAAGTGGCTTGGTGTTCCCGGGGGCTCCCTACATGCCTGAGGAAGGCCATCCCTGAGGTTTTTAGTGGGTAGGCCTCCCCCTTCTGGGGAGGAGAGCCCCACATAACCGCCGGCTCGCCACAGCCAGGGTATGCAACTTAATGCATTTTCCTCGGGGGAACAAAAAAAAAAAGTCGTCTCCCTATCAACTGGCCCATTCATATTTGAATTACAAAATTTCCTTCGTCAGTCGTCTTTCATCCATCCTTTCTACGTGCTTTGGGCTAAGCAACTTTTAAAAAAAAATATTCAATAACAGCAAACAGTTACAAAATACAAATAAACACAAAACATTACATAAAAGTTGGCAATATTGTAGCCCACAGCGCTATCCACGTGTTGATTAATATTAATGATAACAAAAACACAGTCGCGAGCCGCTGTATAATACTAACAGTAAAAAAATAAATAATAATCAAGTGTGTTACAAATTGGAACAGAAAATAATAAAAATAAAACCATACATTTCCCTTATCACACTATTTTGTAATTTATCCTTTATCGTAACTCCTGACATTTCTCTGAAAACTCTCATTTGTCCTGGAATAATCCTGCTTTTAAACTTCTTTTACCACGCCCAGCATTCACTTCCATACATAAGCGTACTGATAGTAAAGCTATTTATAGCCCCATTCACGTTGTTTCCCGTCATTGCAATTTTTTCAATATCGATTCTGGATTGGACAGGTAACAACACCTTACTTCGTCCATCTTTTCAGTGTGTCCAAACCGCTTTTTGTTACTACATTTACTTTCGTGGTTTTAGTGGCTAATTGCAGCCGTTTCTATACTCCGCTAATAAAGTAAAGAAAATATGTATTTCCTATGGGAAAATTCATATACCGCGGGCAAAGACGCGGGAAGCTGGTCTTGAGATTCAATACCTATTTATTCAATAAAGTTTCATGATAGGCATTGCTAAGCGATATACAATGTATATAAAGACGCATAGGGACTATTTTCCCGAGTACAGATATTATTATACTACAGTTAGGTTTGCCAGATGGCCGGGGATGTACGGGATTGTCCCGAAATATTGTTTCTTATGTTCAGTAATTAGAGCTTATTGTCTCGGATTCCGAAAATTGCCACCTCAACCAAGTGCCACTGCGATTATGTCGGACTCCTGATGAAGCTAGGCGGCTCGACCCGAAAGTCCCACCAACGAATCTCCGCTTGAGTTTGTCCTAGTGACCGTATGGCGTGACAAGGAAGACCGCACCTCAGGAGAGGCGCAGTCAGCGTTGCCCTATAAAAGAGAGCATATGCGCTAGAAGCGGCACGGTACACCCAAATGGCTCCGGTCTATGTTGACGGGAACCTACTCATGCCTAAGCAGAAGGCTGCCGAGAAGGGGGAGGCAGAGGATGGTATAGATGACGATGAAGAAGGGAGCCTATACTAAGTTCGTCTGCTTGGCTATCTTCGTCTTGCTTATCGACCGCAAAGTAGTATTATATTACTAGCTTTCTGCCCGCGGCTTCGCCCGCGTGGATTTCGGGATTGGGTCTATAGAGGGTTAAGGGTCATAGCTTTTGCCCACGACTACATATGCGCGGAAGTCGGTTAATGGCGCGAAGGTTTTATCGTGCTTCCCGTTGGACTATCCGTTTTTCCGAGATAAAAAATACCGCAAAACCTTGCTCAAGAATCACTCTATCTATGGATGAAAACCGCATGAAAATCTGTGCAGTAGTTTTTGAGCGAAGCCTTTATTGAGCATCCCGTGGGATCTGTCGATTTTTCCGGGATAAAAAGTAGCCTGTTATTTAATCCGGACTTTTATCTTTACGTCTGCAAAATTTCAAAGCAATCGGTTTAGTAGTTACGGCGTGAAAGTGGAACAAACAAACAAACAAACTCACTTTCCGATTTATAATATTAGTAAGAATAACATAGGCAGTGATGTCACTGGGCACTGCGACTACATCTTATGTCACATGTTAGCAACATAATCTATGGTTTTTAGTTGCGGATCTCAAAAACCACTATTGGTGACTGTAGCAAAAAAAAAATTGACCTTTAGAGTTTCTTGCCTGTTCTTCTCGAGAAGGCTCTCCCAATTTCCGAACAGGTGTCGAGTCAATTTTTTTTTCTTTTTTTTCCTTATTCGTACGTACGGACAAGGTTTTTGTTCTTTTTTAAGCTTTGTTTTTTTGTTTTGTCTGTTGACGTCAATAAGTGCCTGTAAAGGTCTATGTTTGTATGTCCTTGGTATGGGTTAACAAATGAGGAACACTCTTTGATTCTATTCTTTATATTTTTATGTAAGTATACATACAATGTAAGTAGGCGATTGAGAGTTTTATATAAATTAAATAATCGCTGCGTAATTGTTGCACACAGACTATATATATCTCCACTGGACAGATGATGTTCTGGGAGATATGGATGCGTTCCAATGAGTGGGTACGTTCATACCCCCTGACAATCCCAACTAATATTATAAATGCGAAAGTGTGTTTGTTTGTTTGTTTGTTTATTTGTTTGTTTGTTTGTTACCTCTTCACGCTTAAACTACTGCACCGATCATCACGAAAATTTGCATACACATAGTCTAGGGTATGGGGAAGGATATCACATTTTATCCCGGAAGAAAGTAGCTACTGTTCCCGTGGGATCGAAATTAACGCGGACGGAGCAACGACGGGCGGAGCCACGGGCAAGAAATAACAATATAATTATTTAATAATATTTAATATTTGCATACACATAGTCTGCGGAACGAGAAAGGACATAGGACACCTTTTATCTGTTCCCGTGGGATCTAAATTAACACGGGCGGGCTACTAACAGTGTAATTATTAATAATATATTGATAATTTCAAAAGAGGAAAGATTTGTTTGTTTGTTTGTTTGTAATGAATAGGCTCCGAAACTACTTTTCAAAAATTCTTTCACCTTTGGAAAGCTATATTATCCCCGAGTAACATAGGCTACTTTTTATCCCGGAAAAATCGTCAGATCCCACGGGATGCGCAATAAAGGCTTCGCTGAAAACCTACTGCACAGATTTTCATGCGGTTTTCATCAATAGGTAGAGTGATTCTTGAGCAAGGTATTGCGGTATTTTTTATCTTGGAAAAACGGATAGTCCCACGGGAAGCGCGATGAAACTTCGCGCCATAAATCGACTTCCGCGCATATGTAGCCGTGGGCAAAAGCTATGACCCTTAACCCTCCATAGACCCAATCCCGAAATCCACGCAGGCGAAGCCGCGGGCAGAAAGCTAGTGTTGAATAAAGATTATTTTGATTTGAACTTACCATCAGATACGCAGTTTAACTATCAATATATCACATAAAAAGTTTGTATTGATTAATAATTTTTATAAATATTTGTTACCCATACATCGATTAGCCTAGCCCAAAGTAAGCTCTGTAAGGTTTGTATTATAGGATCTAGGGTAACGGATAGACATACATATATTATACTTTATCAATAAATTTGATAAAAATATATTATAACAACCATGCCTCCAACAGGACTCGAACCCGGGACTACAGAGGTCGTCATTTATATGTACATATATTGTGCAATAAAGATTAAATAAAATAAAATACTTTTTATTTACTATGGTCACGATCCGATACCGTTGTCCTGGAATTGTTCTTATTGGATAAGTGTCTGTCTGGTAACCCTACCCACAGCAGACATGGTGGTCCACTCGTTGAAGGCGCGTCGCCTCCAATGGTAATCAGGTCCCATCTCGTTCAATTATTCATTCCATCGGAAGATTCTATTTGAATGACAGACGCTCTGACATTTGTTCATATATTTATGCATGCACTGAACTTTATACTGTGTGTACCTTGTATTTATGTTTCAATTTTCAATTGCAGCGGAAGATTAGAATGCGTTGAAGGCGTCTTTGCGGTAGGTGACCGTTGTAGAAGACATATGTTCCTATTTATGTTATACTAACTGGTGCCCGCGACTTCGTCTGCGCAGTACACTTATCGTTGTATTTTGGACACTTCACTTCATCATAAGTTGTAGCCTATTTGATGTTAAGCTATTATAAGAAGATCCATGCTATTATTAAGAGAATGACGTAACTTTTTACATAACACTAGATGCTTAAGGCTCTGAATTAAATTATGCAAAAGAAACTCAACTAATATTTAATAGAAAGCTATAGAGAGTAATTTGAAAAACATGTGTTCACTCTTCGACAAGTAAATGAGAAGTGAAGTCCAGGGTATAGAATCTTAGTACAAACTTGTGAGAAAACTAACGTTTTAATGGTACAAAATTTAATGTATATAGATATGTATCAAATATACTTTAACATTCGTACCTTTTTAATTTCGCTGCATTATAATATATTAGTTACTTCCGAAAAATGCAGATGTCGCTTTAAACGCTATAATGCATCAAAAGTAAAAAGTCAGTCTTTACGTTTAGATATTGGGGAATTCATTGCTCACATAAATTAATGGTATAATTTAGTTACGTAGTTTGAAAAAAAAACATTCATTTTAGTAGTTTTTTAAGTAAGTGTATTTTAAATATCATCAGTTCAAATCATGTAATTCTTAACATAAAACTAGAAAATAAAATGCGCGTTATTGCTAAATATAAAAAAACTATTTAAACCTATTTAATTTACTAACTAACGGGATAATTTTGTTTTTTCTGTCAACACCAAAAAGTATATTTGATTTTTATTTATATTGACATTTCGGTTTGCCGGCTGTACTTTCAAATATTTCTTGTTTTCTCTAAATTTTAAAGTATTTTCGTTGTTTATTTACCGTAGAGTCAAGTGCTTACTCCTCAGTTCAGTGTGACATCGCATTGCATTTATGAGATAAAGACTCCTTTAGGTTAAATTAGTGTTAATATCACATTACATGTTTCAGAGAGACTCTTTTTTAAAAAAGTGTTTTTGATATGATTTTTCGAGACAGAGACTCCTATAGTATAAGTGTTTTTGATTTGTTAGACCACAAAATAAATGTATGTATATATGTTGTTTTTCTCCATGCCCTCCAACACTTTGATATTATTACATACATATATTACGATTTATAATTGATCATTGCATTTAAAAATAATAAAATAATCAGTAGCTTTCAGATGGCAGCACATCTGCGATGAACGATTTTGACATCGAGTTGCATCTCTATCTTATATAAAAATGAATCGCAAAATGTGTCGGTAAGCTCATAACTCAACAACGCCTGGGTTGAGGGTTGAGGGTTTTTACAATGAGGTAAATTCGAATAATTATCGGAAATACCCTAAAAACAGCCCTTTTATTTTCCCATGCAAACGTTTTCTAACTAAAACGTACAGTCGAATTGAGCTTTATTGTTATTGTATAAAGTTCAAGTGCAAGCACTCACTGTTGTCTAAGCAATGAAGGATGTGTTCCTAACATCAAAGAGTCAATTTGCGCTTTATTAACGCTACATATAGTTGAAATTCAATCATATCTATCAAAACAGTGTGCGTGCGTGCGTTGGAGCACAGAATACATCGTTGGAGGATTTAATGTCACGTTCCAAAATTGAATTGTCATTTAGACTTTTTTTGCGATTTGGTTGGCTATGCGACATTATCTATAAAATAATTAGGAACAAAAAACTGCCACTGTACAAATCTTTTTGACAGGACGAAGTCTGTCGGGTCCGCTAGTTTCAGTATAAAATAAAGTACTCTGTGGTGAAGTTGCCACGAAGCCGCCGAGCTCGAGAGCGCTCGGATAAATTCGGCTGCTGTCGAACGCACGAACGCTACATAGCACACGTAGCGCCATCTGTTTTTCGTCAGCGATAACACGCAAATATGACGGACAGCAATGCCCGGGTCAATAGTTTGCACTCGCTTTAATACCCTCCTTAGACATATTTTTTTCATATCTTCTACACTATATTATAAAGTGTTTTTTAAAATCCATGAAGTAGTTTTTATGTAAGAGGGAGGAAACAGCCATCCATACAAACTTTCTCGTTGATAATATAAGTAAGGAAGTAAGGATATTGACGAAGAAGCAAACTGCTGCCTAGTAAAGGGAAGCGGTACACACAATGGCCGGAACCATTTGGGTGCGCCGCGCCTCTTCTAGCGCATATGCTTTATAGGGCAGCGCTGACTGCGCCTCTCATGAGGTGCGGTCTTCCTTGTCACCTCAAGCCCAGCGGCGGATCGATCCAGGGGGGGGGGGTGTCATGGGAGTAATGATGTTTAAAATACGTTTGTTGTTATGGATGTGTGGATAATCGGGCAAAGTCTGAAAATAGCTAGATAATGTGGGCGTGATGGGCAGAGGAAGACCGAAGATACGATGGATGGACTGTGTGAATGATGATATGTTGAAAAAAAGGGGGTGTGGCTGTGTTATGGACACGGCCGTTTGTTGTACGTGAATACGTCTCGTAACGGGTAATAGTACGCAGCAAAATGGCCTTCAAATTGGCGGGGCTCCCCCTCCACCGCGCGCGATGTGTTACAGTCTTTATTGGGCGTAATAAATTCTTTGATCCTTTAGCTATCTAGTGGTGTAATTGGAATTTAGATGGGGACGATAGATATGTAGCTACAACACTAAACTGTACCCCCGATTTTGTTATCATTCGATTTTTTGATTTGCGTCCCTATGGAAGTAATTTTAAAGACGTATTCACGTCACTCTATTGTAGCAGGTGTTATTTTGCGGAAGTCCATTGTATTACAAAGGATATTGTTTTTGCTGATTCCGCGCAGTTGATGTTGACTTGTCCAACAAGCAGACAAGGTCGACACGTGTTTCGTCTCTCAGCGAGACATCTTCAGGCTCTGTTGCCCGCTTCGGTGACTCAGCCGCTCGTGAGTCACCGAGCGGGCAACAGAGCCTGAAGATGTCTCGCTGAGAGACGAAACACGTGTCGACCTTGTCTGCTTGTTGGACAAGTCATCATCAACTGCGCGGAATCAGCAAAAAACAATATCCTTTGTATTCACGTCAAAAAGGAATGAGTGTCGAAATGGCGAGTGATATAGGAGAGTGGAAAGGTAAACCTGTTGCGCCACCCCCAAATAAAATTGGAAACAGGGCAAGGAAAAGAGGAGGTTTCTCACCCATCATGTCTCGGTATCCGCGGTGGTGATAAGTAGCTCACAGTAGCTTCTTTGCTACGTGGATGGATGGATGAATGGATGAGATATGCAAGATAATGAAAGAAAGAAGAATTAATGTAGAACGCCTGAACGAGACAAAACAATGGTTCTGAACTCCTCACCCATGGACCCTACACAGTACATTGGTTGCTTGTCCCAGTGTTAGATATACCAATCTACTGTGATTCGAAAATTACTGCACTAATTACAAAAAAATATTTCACCTTTAAATCTATGTGAGCCTGGAGATTCTGTAATACAGGTTTTATACCTAGTACAGACTCCAGCTCCCCCAAAGGCCTTATTCGTACAATCAGTGTTATTTTTATTTTTGTAAGTAAGAGAAACAAATAATACTTGAAAAAAATAGGGGTGGACAACCCTTATCACTTACGGATGTGAAAGTTATATGGTAGCATATATGCATATAAAATTTCATAAAAATCGATCAAGTCGTTTCGGACGAGTAGGATGACTAACATTGTGACACGAGAATTACTTACTATATAAATAGGCCACAATATTTCAGACATCTGAACGGAATTGGTCAAATTTATTACGTAACTGTGTATTTAGTGTTACGTGTACAATTCAAATAGCTTCTCCCTTGTAACTACTTGAGGAATGCAGTTCACCTTTCTCTAGGCATGCTGCAATATTGACTTGGCTGTGTGGCGACGACGCCATCGCCGTGGACGGCCGTAGCCATGACAACGAGCACAAATAAAACAATTGAACATTGCTAACATTTAATTACGCTAAAGTTCACGGATTCAATGTGAAATTCAACTGTCAAGGATTAGTTAAAAAAATAAATAAGGTTAAGAATTATTTTATTTAACCTACAGATTTGATTTGAGCGCAGTTTGAGCTATATATACTTTAACACCAAAGAAATCTCTGAAGGACTTAATATATATGAAATGAGTATTATGTACCCTTAGCAGGAAATTATAGCTTTTAATGTTATGTACAGTTTGAACAGTCAAAACATTTACAATAATGTAATTTTATTTAACATACATTATATAAACTTAGAAAAGATTACCTATTAAAAAAAAGACGGAGATTCCCAAGTTATTGTTTGAAAGACATCCTTAAATTGATGCAACAGATCCAGTAAGGATCTGTTGCATCTCCTGCAGCTACATCCCAACCCAATTCCAAAATATTATAAATGCGAAGGGGTTGAAATAGAGGTTGAAAGGAATGAATAGGAAGGAATAGACTTGATAAGAAATCATTAAACTTTTGTTCTAGCTTTATTGAAATTTCTACCATAGCTAGGGGGTGAAATAAGGGTTGAAAGTTAGTATGCAAGTTCGTCAAATATCACGTCATAAGAAACAAAAAATCGTTTGTTCTAGCATTTTGAAGTTTTTACCAGTGCGGGGGTGAAATAGGGGTTGAATTGAAGATAAGACCATGAATCTTGGTACTTTAAACATAAGATTAAGAGGATCGACAAAAACTAATTTCACACGGGCGAAGACGCGGGCGGAAGCTAGTTATTACTAATTTCTAAGTCTAGAAAAAGAAGTGAAGTTTAGATGTATCTCTAAAAAGGTCGTAACATTGTAGACCTCATTTTTCTCATGGACCCCTGCACGTCTATCTGGTCCAGTTTGGGAATTACTGAATTGAATTAAACCTATTTGATAACGAACCTACATATGTCAAGTATTAAAATCAAATACAAATGTAACATAAAATTTTCCGAATTAGTCAAATTTCAACAATCGATTCATGTTTGCGTGGATTTCGGACAGTTTCTCTCTGATGTTCTCGTGTTTTTTTAAAGATTAAAAAACACCGACCTCTATTTTGTCTATATAAAAATTGAACTTTTTTTTCATGTACTGCTTTTTGTGCTACTTTCATGCTCTTATGCCTTTCGCTGTACGATACTTCTAAAATTTTAATAAAGCTCGCGTTCTGTACTATAAAAGCTCTACCCGAAATTACTATAGGCCTCTGATACGATATGGGCACACCTGTCGGCCCTGTCAATAGCTCTTAGAATAAAATATTTAGCGGACACCAGACTGCCTTGATACCATTAAATCGTGACTTACACTGCCGCAGAGACGAATCGAGGCTCGTTTAGTACCGCGGATTGAGAGTATAGTTATTATCATTATATTTTTTACTACCTATGCCCGCGACTTCGTCCACGTGGAATGTAATAAAAATAAAATTAGTTAATTTTTAGTAGCCTAAGTTACTCCTTATTACATAAGATATCTGCCAGTGAAAGTCCCATCCAAAACGATCCAGCCGTTCCAGAGATTAGCCGGAACAAACAGACAGACAGACACAAAATTTAAAAATATGTATTTTGGTATGTGTACCGTATATACATTCATATGCATGTAGTAGAAAGCGGTTATTTTAATATGACAAACAGGCACTCCAATTTTATTTATTTGTATGTATTAACTCATTAACTTTAAAATTTCTGACTGTTAAAAAGGGATGAAGGGTGGTGGGCAGATGATTGTGTGATAAATGCGAGCATTTGTACCTAACTCATGGTTGTTAATATGTATTTTATATATGTGAAATATATGTACGTCTATCCGTTACTCTAGATCAGTGATTCCCAAAGAGGTATATTAAAGCTGTAGCAAACCGTATTAGTTACCGAGTAACGGGTACGCCATCTAGTACCGAGTAACGAAACGTTACTCACGAATACATTTCGTTACTCGCATGTTTCGTATCATGGCAACGTACACTGTTTCAGTTACGCAATGTACCGTTGATGCGTACATTGCGTGACTGAAACAGTGATATTACAAATCAAACTGCGAACGGTACGGTGCGTCGGGACGTCATACGATTACGATTCATTTCTCTAGCACAACATTGCATGTTATGCGGTATTAGAAGTAACGAGTAACGAAACGAAAGTAACGAGTACTGATTGTTATAGTAACGAATACATACGGGTACGTATTTTTCCGTTACTTTTACACCTCTAGTCTATAAAGATAATCTCGGATAGCGCATCGGCCTTACAGGCCCTCCAAAACAATACTATCAACTCTGTCTTTATGCTGGAGTGCCATAACACGCTCCAAGCCATTGCAGACACAAACCGGGTAACCCTGCAGTGGATAAAAGGACACAGTGACTCACTCGGAAACGACGCGGCAGATGAGTTGGCAAAAAGGGGCTCCAACACGAAAGCGTATGGACCAGAACCCCTAATGCCCATTCCACAGGCAGAAGTAAAAACCTGGCTGCGCAAGAGAACAGAGAAACTACACCTAAAAGAATGGATAGCCAAGGAGGGGTGCAAGCGAACGAAGGAAGCAGTCCCGGTACCTTCCAAGAAGCTTGCCCGTTCCCTTATCAAACTAAAGAGAGACAAGATCCGAAAGGTCATGAAAGCTACCATAACTGGATATTGCCTTTTAAACAAACACCTGTACACAATTGGTATAACAGACAGCCCCTTGTGCAGAGGATGCATGGAGGCTGAGGAAACGCCACAGCATGTTATTATGGAATGTGCAAGTGTGGCCGACCAACGGCAGAAACTTCTCCATTCCGTCCCTGCCAGAAGCATGCAGCAGCCCACGGAGGCTGCTGGCGTTCTGGGAGGAACTGGGATGGATGGAGTAGGAAGGAGGCAGACGCAGGAGCCTTCCTATGCGCACAATGGCCCAATCATGAGGCTAAGTGCGGTGGAGCCCAGCTAAACTAACTAACTAACTAACCTCTAGTCTATATCGACCCCTAGGGATCTATGACAACCTGCAAGGGGTCTACGTCAGCGAAAAACAATTTGGGGGCCATGAAATGAAAACGGGGGTCCACGTTAATGGATCTCTACATACATACATAAAATATAAAGACATAAAGTTATAAAAGTACCTAAGAATTAAAAAAAAAATTTATAAATGTTTATAAGATTTTATAAGTTGTAGGATGTAGGCATTCAATATCAGGTAAGTAGGGGGTCTACCCATAACCGGAAAAAATGGCAAAGGGTCTACGACACAAAAAGTTTGGAAACCTCTGCCCTAGATCATAAAATAACACACGCCTTATATAGCTTACTTTGGGCGGAGAATTGTTTTAGATGTAATATTTCGCCGGCCCGGTAGCACAGCTGCGGCGCCGCCGCGGGTCGCCCCTTCCGTGGCCGGGGGGCGTCGTCGGTGGAGGAGACCGGGGGAGGTAGTGAGCCTCGCCCGAGGAGGACTCCCCTGTATCGACGGGGGAGCAGAGGCTGGGGATTCCCGAAAGAAGCTTGATGTTCCCGGGGGCTCCCTACATGCCTGAGGAAGGCCATCCCTGAGGTTTTTAGTGGGTAGGCCTCCCCCTTCTGGGGAGGAGAGCCCCACATAACCGCCGGCTCGCCACAGCCGGGGTATGCAATTTAATGCATTTTCCTCAGGGGAACAAAAAAAAATGTAATATTTATTAAACGCCAAGGTTTGTAAGTATGGATGGTTTGTTACTCTTTCACGTAAAAATTACTAAATGGATTTTAATAAAATTTTACAATAATACAATTTATAAACAGGCTACAATTTATAAAAATATACGCCATACCAATATGAGCTACTCGAAATACTTGTGAATACAGAAGAAGTCGTGGGCACCGGCTAGTTTAATATAAATCTGTTCAGTAGCTTAGAATGATAGCGCGACAGGCAAACAGACAGTTACATTAGCATTTACAATATTAGCAAGGATTATAAATAAAAAAAATCTAGAAGTTGTTATTACTTATATATTTTCAAACATAATTAAATTGGTTCCATTAAATTCAAAATGTGTGGTCCCAAATGCGCAATGATTTCAAAATGAGATACACCTATCAAGACATTGTTAGGTTTTTTAATCACCAGGCACTCAAATGTCATTCATTCAGCCACAAGACAATTTGTAACAAAATCAGCCTTGGGCTGCGCCGGCGTCATTGCAACAATAACACACCTTTATTTGGTTGTCGACAGCTCGAAGATTTGCAGAGAGTTTTCATTTCAGAGTTTTGTTTCGTTGATTATGATCAATACGGAGAATACCATGCAATTACCAATAGTTTCGTAAAAATTAAGAAGCATTTATTGCTGCCATAAATGGATGTAACATTATGTCTATGCTAGAGACTTAGGAAATTAAGGCGTTGAAAGGAAGTAACATTATGACATTAACACATTCACTGCCTACAAAGTAAATAAAAAATAATATCTGGGAATCAAAACTTTTTAAGGCGAATTTTAAACAAGTATTTACAAACTACAAACGAAAACTTGTGGCTTTTTTTCCCTCACATTTCATTTAAAGAAAGAAATTATACATTTATTATAAATCACACAACGATACTAACCATGACAAGAAAACAAAACAATACAATAACACATACCGCTGCATGATACCAAAAATGTGGCTAGCTCAGTACAAGCCGCAAGCATAGTTTCTGCTTGACACAGCGCAGCGATGACATCACATAACAAGAACCTCAACTTAAATCAACGTAAACAATCAGACGGGTAACATAAAATACGGACCGTAATATTAAAAAAAAACTGTATAAAAAAAGACAAAGATACCATGTACAAAATTAGAACGAAACAAAAAAATTTCCAAGGAATACAAAATACGACAAACATTTATTTAAAGATGAGTATCTTGTAATTAAAAATTCGGTAATCGAAGTTCCTTGTACTTGTTACAAGTAACTTGTACGTGTACAGTTTAAGCAAGTGACAAGTGGACCTTGTACAATTATTTATGAAAACATTCAGCAACTCTTTAACATATACATTCTTTAGAGATACAATCATTACTTGTATCTACAGTAATAAGTAGATAGATATCCGGTTGACGGAAAGCTTAATACAGAGTGCTTTTAAATTGCTCACTTGACATTAAACATATGATTTTTAACATAAAATTTGATAGCAATATATTGCTGTCATTATAATATGTATGTTAAAATCTTGTACCAGTTACAATATGCATAATTGGTTACAAATAATATTTATTTAAATGCCAGACTCTAGTTTATTATGCGCAGCTGTAATCTACTAGCTGTGGCCGCGACTTCGTCCGCGCGGAATAGTTATTTTGAGCATCATATTTATTTTTGCAAACAACCACCTCAGCTGTTACCCACGACTTTGTTCGCGGCGATTTCTGTTATTATCTTAGACAATTTACTTTTAAGTTTTTAAAAGAACATAATTATTTTAAAGTACTTCTGCGTAAATTATATTTTTAGTTTTGTTTTCTTGTGGCAGAAGAACATTTTGGTTTTCTCCGCAACCCGATCTTGACAACGCGACATATCCAAATTTAATTACCATAAAAACGATTCTAGTGAGTTAACCTTAGAAAGATAGACATATACTGTCGCGGACATTTTTTTAGATCATTTCAAGAGAAATTATTCCTTCATACATATTTTTTTGGTATCTCGAACAATTTTCGCAGCGCACGCAACGGAAGCCCTCAAAGATGAATAATTTTCCCCGTTTTTTCCACATTTTCCATTATTTCTTCGCTCCTATTAGTCGCAGTGTGACGTTATGTAGCCTAAAGCCTTCCTCGATAAATGGTCTATTTAATAAAGAATTTTTCAATTCGAACCAGGAGTTCCAGAGATTAGCGCGTTCAAACAAACTCTTCAGCTTTATAATATTAGTAAAGATAAACACAGCCTAAATGCGTCCCCATCGAGGGGCTAGTCTACCGTAAATGCGTTAGAGCGATTAGGCTTTAGTTAACTCTGGTCCAGTGCAATTACATTACAAAAACATACAAAAGTTGAAAGAATCCTCGTGATATTTTTGGACAACTGTATTAGTAATAAAGGAATATATAATTAAGGAATGGATATAGCGTTTGATTTCAGGGTAGTTTTTTCTCAGTTTGTTTCTCTTCACTATATAGTATAAAACAAAGTCGCTATCCGCAGTCTGTCTGTCCCTATGTATGCTTAGATCTTTAAAACTACGCAACGGATTTTGATGCGTTTTTTAAATAGATAGAGTGATTCTTAAGGAAGGTTTATATGTATAATACATGCATAATATAGTAGAGAACTGATAAATTTAGAGGTGTCTAATGTGAATGCAAAAACGCTGGCTGAACCCTACGAGATAGACCAAAATAATGTACTACAGTATTGTCCACCTTAAAAAGTTCAACAAAAAAGTCCGCGATGGTATATGTCTATCTCTTAGGGATAACCCACCATAACCATATTTTATCCTTTACCAAGAAATGGTTATTTACGAAGTGATTCTAAACAATACAGCATTAATAAAGCAATAAATAAATACCCGTGCGAAGCCGGGGCGGGTCACTAGTTCATTATAAATGTTACATACAACAACCTTAATGGACAATGCCGTGTACATTTCTAAATGTCATGTCATATATCGCACTAATAATACAATAGTGTATCAACTCAAAACGTCGTACTTGACATAATACTATAAACACACGCAAAATTTGATTCCTCACGCGTGATCAAGACCGTCGTTCGATTAGTGCAAAAACAGAATAAGGATAAATTAAAAAACTTATGTGACAGTTATTCAATTCGCAATTATTACATGAAGTGAGTAATAAGTTTTTTGTTGATTCTGAAAAATGTTCGATTTTGAGTTGATACACTATTGTATTATTAGTGCGATATATTAGATAAAATACTTTATTTAACTGATAGTGTAATATGATACTTATGATGTTAGTGTACCAATATTAATAAATAAAATTGTACCTTTGCACTAGTACCATAAGTACCATACCTCGATACTTTATCACAGTTTTAGCATGACGTTTTAGAGTAATCGTAAAATCTACATTTCACTTTTTAAAACAAAGATACGAATCGTCGATGCCAGGAAACCGAGACCCACTTACGAGGGCATGTGTGAGACCATCTCATCAGAATTCTATTCTCCGCGACGAAAGTGTGCCCGAAATCTGACCTTGGCTTCACACGATTATATCCGTTTCTCACGTTTAAATCTGTTCTATCTGCGCGGTATGAAAGCTTTGCTAAGTCACGGAGAAATAGCGAGGAGTTGGTATGATAATTTTTAGGCAAACACTTGGACTAATTTGATGCAGATTTTTTGCTACTTGATTGTTATTTTGCATTTTTTTTACGAATGCCTTCGTTAATTTTGTAATAACATTACTAATTTTATTAGTAGCGTTATGTCACTAACCTGCATTTTTTTTAAATAACATTGCCACACACTATTATTTTTATCCTGCGTCGTGGGTGCAGTCATAGACTTTAAAAAATCACAGACACTCAGATCGAAACAAATTTTTGAGGTCACACAAATAAATAAAAGCCTGTACGGGAATTGAACCCGCGATCAATTCATAGAAGCCTACCACTCCACTGCTGAGCAATACGAAATTCAAATTGATTAGGTAAAAGCCTATAAACTACTACCTAACTATGAACCGCACGTTTATAAAGAACATTTAAACTTAATGAGGTGCATCCACGCGTACAATTTCAAATACGTGCCATGTTGCAACGTTCAATCAGCACCAGTCATGTTTTGATGTAACAGCCTGAAGCCTCAGACGGTAAACTCATTCCTTCTGATTTAAATTCCTAAGGGTAATTTAGTTGAACGATTAGCAAGTAATTAGGAGAGAGGCGGTGAGGCCGCCCAGTGTTGCGCAAAGATGGCGCGTCCGTCAGCTGGCGAGAGGTGCGTGCGCGCCGGTCGCAGGCTACGTACCATTATAATGTTGATTAATATGTCTATATTTTTATTTTATTCATGTAAGTAGGGCTGATATGCATCACTGCGACCTATTAAGATCTATTGTGACCAGCCTCCTATGTAGGTTCTATGTAGGCCCTACAGTAGCTCCCTTAACTGGGCACTGACCAAGAAAGATAGGATGTTCCCAGTTCGGATTGTTTTTATTTCATCTGGGTCAAGGATGTGTTTCCCCAGGTGTCTGTTTCTTTTGTGAATCAGCGGTTCACAGAAGCACATGTGGTGTATTGGTTTCACGCTCTTGTTCGCAGACTCTGCATGTGTCAGTGTCCTTAAGTTTCATGTTGTGAAGGTCTCTATTCAACTTGCAGTGACCGGTCAAAGCCCTAACCATCACGCTCAAGTTACTCCTGTTAAGCTTTAATAGCTCGCCAGTGCGTTTGCGAGAGTATGGTTCGATGTCTATATTGCGTAATGTTCATTATTCAGACTATTACATTATGCTTACATTATAAATACCGAAGAAGATAAGAAGAAGAAATAAATATTATAAATAATTTAGGCTTTACGGTAAACTACCTTGAAGTCGCAAGGGTGGAAGCGTCTCAATACATTATCAGGTCCACAACACCTATATGTGGATCGTATATATATATATATGTGGGTTGTTATCTTCGAATGTTAAGATGTAGCATAGTCGGCCACCAATAAGACGTGATAGGAATTTAAGTGTTTTGTTTAACCGCAAAATCTCTTTACGTTGAATGCAAAAAGCTGAGATTTCGCCTTTTATTAGTTTTCTCTAGCCCGGATGTCAATCAGACTAAAATTTGTAAATTTCAAAATGAAATTAATATTGTGTATGACAAGAAAACATCTAGCAATAGCGGAAAATCCACCAAGAAGAAACACATGATTTTTTAGTTAAAGACTGTTGTGCCAAAGTCCCAGCTTCTTACCTATTTCTGCCGCAAACAGTTCACATTGTTCAGGTTTAAAATTCGTAAGTTAGATTCGTACTATGTACTCTTTTGGGGGGTTGTAGGTTTTCTGCGGATCTCACAGGTACTGTTAAAACTTTAACCAGTTACCATCAGATAAGCAGACTATATGTCAGTTATTGTCTATTTGTTATTTGATTGACATAAAATATATTAATGAAATCTAAATACATTACTAACCTCAAAGATCTGAAAGGAATTGTAAACTTAGACCAGTGGTGGCTAATGGTATAGATTTGTCCACAAAGAATACTTTGATTTATTTTGATATAGAATACAAAGGATATTGTTTTTTGCTGATTCCGCGCAGTTCATGATGACTTGTCCAACAAGCAGACAAGGTCGACACGTGTTTCGTCTCTCAGCGAGACATCTTCAGGATTTGTTGCCCGCTCGGTGACTCACCAGCGGCTCTAGAGCCGGAATACAATGGACTTCCGCAAAATAACACCTGCTACAATAAAGTACTGATATAGAATAGTCTTACTGTATACTTTAATTAAGTTGTCAATTATTAATAAAGTTTTTTTTTACAACATTTTTTTAAAAACTAGACCAACAGCGGCCAATGACAATAATTTGTTCACAAAAATACAGTGACATTTTAAAATGTATAATGGATCTTAACATGATTTTCATGTGACACGAAATTTTTGACTGTAATTCTTGTATCAAAAAATAAAGTTAAACTCAAAGAAATGTAAAAAGTACTGAGTATGGAACGTTATCCATATTCATACCTGTATCTAATTTATGTTGCATTAAATTATATTTCGCATATACAGGTATTAATATACGAGTATTATATTTTACTAATAGTCAGTATGGATTTAGGAGGAATATGTCTATAAATAAAGCCCTGTATAATTTTTTATTTGAAGTATACAACAGTATGGACAAGAAAAAAAAAGTAGTAGCCTTGTATATGGACATGTCAAAGGCGTTTGACTGTGTTAACCATGACATTCTTCTTGGTAAACTGTACAGTTATGGTTTTAGAGGTAAGGCCCAAGACATGATGAAATCATATTTAAATAATAGAATACAAACCGCACACATAAATAGAATAAATATGCCTTCATGTACGGAAAAAACGTATTTATCCAGCTCAAAAATAATAACAAATGGCGTTCCACAAGGAAGCGTATTAGGTCCATTACTTTTTAATTTATATATTAATGACTTTCCTGGATGTATAAAACAAAAGATGACACTGTTTGCAGATGACAGCACAGTATTATATACTAGTAATGAAATTCAAGAAATTGAAGAACAAGTAAACTCTTCTCTTGCTCGACTAATAAAATGGCTTCTAGATAACAATTTAAAAATCAACATGGACAAAACCATATTTATGACCTTTAGACATAGGCAGGCTACAGCACCAAATGACATTGATATTAATTATTTGGGACATAAGATTAAAGAAGTTGACTCAACAAAATTTTTAGGATTAACAATTGACAACAATTTGACATGGAATACTCACACTGACATTATAATTAAAAAAGTTCGTAGTTTTTCTTATGCACTATCAAAGTTAAGGCATGTAACTAGTATGACTACATTATTGATGGCATATCATGGTCATGTCTCTTCAACCCTTCGCTATGGAATTATTTTCTGGGGATATTCGACTGGAAAAAATGATGTATTTATAGCGCAAAAAAAAATGCATAAGAGCTATGTGTAAAATAAAACAAACAGAGTCATGTAGTCCACGATTTAAGCAATTGCGTGTTTTGACTTTTCCGTGTATATATATTTACGAATTAGCTAAATTTACGAAGGAAAATATTAACTTATTTACACTATATCCAGAGGGAAATAGGAGACAAGGATTAATACGGTGTAATTTGGTAAGTCAGACGCATCATTTTCGAGCATCTGTCTTCTGTATGGCACCCACTATTTTAATAAGCTTCCCTCTTATATAAGAGGAAAGGAAAATGTAACCGAATTCTCACATGCCTTAAAGGAATTTTTAATTGACAAATGCTACTATAGTATAGGTGATTTTTTGAAAGATAAATTGTAATTTTGTAATGTTTTTAACTGACACTGTAAATTTTAAAATAGTCATCTTTTTGTATTGCTATAACTAATTATTATTGGACATCTACTACACCTCAATTTGACATTTTTAATCATTTTAAATAAGTATAATTTATTATTTGGGATATTAATAATCAACTTTTTGACATTGAGAGTGTATTAATGAATTAAAATTTTGACATAATTTTTGTAATGCATGCGATGATAATAATTAACATGATTTTAGAGAACATTTGATATACTTGTAATAAAAATTTGTATACCCAATGGGTCGGATATAGCGGTCACCAAATCTTTATAACATTTTTGTAATACCTATATTCACAAATAAATATTCATTTCATTTCATTTCATTTCATTTAAAACATTATAGTATTTTTAAGCACGAAATATTTCTTTACAGTTTTCATAAATGTCGTTGATGTCTTTTACTTACGCCATTTATATAGCCAAGCTTATATTTTTAATTTAAGCCAGTAATAAATAAAGTTATCAATAAACTATCAATCATTTATAAAAAAAAAACTAAAAGGCACGTACTAGGATGGAATTTCTATTATTAGCTTTCTGCCGGAAAATATATCGGGAAGTTTACATAATTTCATTTGCAGTCGTTCTTAAAATGTTGCAAATATCGAAAGCGTTTTTTAACAATTTTGTAGAGGGGTGCGTCACCCCATCGTATCATCATACGATACGATGAATTTTTAATCTTTTACGAAAAATATGTGTCAATTTGAAACAAAATATATCAAAGCTTAACTTTTGACAAGTGATATTTATGTGATTGTCGTTTGTAATGCTGCTGTATCGCGTGTCAGCTCTAAAACTCGCATTGTGTAACAATTCTTCACTTGATTATCGTGTTTCTATAGTTTCATGGTCCTATTTTATAATTTAGCGAGGTTTTGGTGTGTCAATAGTTTTTTATGGTGTTATTACTGTTCTGTCATAATAAGTTTGCCAAAATAACTGTCATTAAAGCTTTATTGACTACAACGTTACTGCGTAAACATAAAGCTCAGAATTGCTTGCTGTGAAATTGAGTATTTTAGTTATTGAACTAAATAAATATTTTAAATAAGATACCTACTTGATATTAAAGGCTCCACTAGGTTCATGGTTCATGATACAGCAATGTTCAAAAAATCCAATCATCATTCATCACCTCCATTTCAGCGGAAACAATGCTGGATATAGTCAAAACAGGATAATAATGAGGAGATTTTATGCATCGTCCCCGCTCTGGAGGGCGGGCGCTTTAGTTCAATGCCGATAAGGTCCCAGGCCTTTTGCCCGACCAAAGGCTGTAGGTAGTGTTTCCAGTTCAGTCCAGTCCAACATAACCATCCGCCGCCATTGTAAGAGAAATGACATACAAATATCCAGGGTCGCCATAACCCTTTTTTTTTTGTTCCCCTGAGGAAAATGCATTAAATTGCATACCCCGGCTGTGGCGAGCCGGCGGTTATGTGGGGCTCTCCTCCCCAGAAGGGGTAGGCCTACCCACTAAAAACCTCAGGGATAGCCTTCCTCAGGCATGTAGGGAGCCCCCGGGAACTACCAAGCTACTTCCGAGAACCCCCAGCCTCCGCTCCCCCGTCGATTCAGGGCAGCCCTCCTCGGGGTGGCTACACTACCTCCCCCGGTCTCCTCCACTGACGACGCCCCCAGCCACGGAAGGGGCGTGGTCCATCCCAGGTCGCCGTAGCGGTCGCGACTTCCTCACGCCCGCCGGCGACCCGCGGCGGCGCCGCAGCTGTGCTACCGAGCCCGGCGCCGCCTCCTTCGAGCGGGATCGGCCATCTTCCGACCCCGCTCGGCGGCCTCCTTCTGGAGCATCACTGCTTCACAGAAGGAGGCCACAGCCCTCCAACCTCCCTCGTCCGCCAGCATTGCCGCAATCAATGCCGGCGGAGACAGATGTCGCCCGATCTCTGCGACCAAGACTCGGCGTTCGGAGGCCCATGCGGGGCACTCCGCCAGCGTGTGCTGGGCCGAGTCGAGGTCGGATGCACAGTGGTGGCAATGTGTCGATCCCTCCCGTCCTATTCGACACAGATGCTCACTGTAACAGCCGTGCCCGATGAGTATCTGAGTCCATCGGTAGGTGACCTCCTCCTTCGCTAAACAAACCTTGCAAACCTTAGTTGGCTGCGAGCAGGGCACGTTCTGCACAGGACTGACGACTCATGGGGTGTGAAAGTTATCGCGTGGCAAGCATATGCCACAATATTAGTTGCCTTCCACAAGGTAAGTCGACTATTTCGTGAAGACCACAGGAAAGCACTGGAGGTTAGCGGCGCTGGAATGATCGGTGTGGAGTTCCTAGGGGAAGCCAAACTTGCTTCAATTACTTCACTTAACTTCTAAATAAATAATTTTAATTTAAGTACCGCGTCAAAATAATAAAACTTTGACAGTTATGCATTGTGCTCGCTTTTTATTTTATCTTTCATTATGTGTACAAAGTGGTTACACAAGTTCAATAAGTCGCCATGAAAATACACCAGCTCGCATTTTTATAAAAAGATTCATCTAGATAAGAAACCAGATGAGATGCGAGGTTTCTAAAACTAAGTGCGTGACGACTTGCTCGGAAAGATAACGTCGGTGGACGAGTATGGCGGTAACGGCTCGTAACTCGTTATAGGCGGCGTTACTTTGTAGCAAGCGTTACGTTTATTATGGCGTCTGAATAACTACCGCTAATTGTATTATTAAACAGGCTGTTGTTTTTCAAATTTTGGCCGGTGTAGTTTCAAATTGTTGGAGGAGTGTTTTAAGCCGTTTGTTATCATCAATCAATACATAGTATAAAACAAAGTCGCTTTCGCTGTATGTCCGTATGTATGCTTAGATCTTTAAAACTACGCAACGGATTTTGACGCGGTTTTTTTTAATAGATAGAGTGATTCTTAAAGAAGGTTTGTATGTATAATAAATGCATAATATAGAAGAGAAACACTGATAAATTTAAAGGTTTCTAATGTGATGTCGTAAATAAGCACGTTTTTTTGCGCTTATATTGCAAACGCTGGCTGAACCCTACGAGATAGACCAAAATAATGTACTACAGTATTGTACAACTTACAAAAATCCACAAAAAAGTCCGCGATGGTATATGTCTATCTCTTAGGGATAACCCACCATAACCATTTTTTCACTGCACCCGTGCGAAGCCGGGGCGGGTCGCTAGTGAGAAATAAAGGAAAAATTTAACGATAAAATAACACAAATCTCGTGTTATCTAATGATGTTATCGTCTTACTCGTACTGTAACAAAGTATAGAAATAATAATAACGCATGAACGTCTTGTGTTCCGGAGATTTACTAACGATAAAATTGTTTATCCTAATTGTAATCTCCGGAACAATAATAGTCACGAAATGTGTAATTTTTCAGACGCTGCACAAGTTGTCTTCGTTACGCAAATCACTGCTTGATTGAGGTCTGAAAGCAGAACCATATGTTATTCAAAGTTTTATCTAAATTTATTTTTAACAGGTTTAGTTTTAGAAATAAATTTTAAATTAATTATGTATGGGTTGGAAAGTAAATGAACTCAAAACTTTATTCTTCAAATATGATTTTTACAATCACTTTTGAATGTCAAAGATGTTAAAGACGCCATTGGTTGACAAGTCTACGACGGGAGACCTTGTACTGGAAAGAACCAGCAGGGGCAATTATTTTCTCCCTGGTTTTTTTACAGATTCGTCAATTAGATAAATCAGATAAATAGTGTGAACCTAACTTCCTTTACAATTTTAAACAAGTTTAGATTATATGTACGAGTATAAAAGCTCATTATGTTATGTAGGCATAATATTTGGCAACGTAATTATTGAGTTATTATAATTAAACCCGAGCATAGTTACTTCCCTCATATAAATAAACTAGCGACCCGACAGTGAAAAAATGGTTATGGTGGGTTATCCCTAAGAGATAGACATATACCATCGCGGACTTTTTTGTGGATTTTTGTAAGTTGTACAATACTGTAGTACATTATTTTGGTCTATCTCGTAGGGTTCAGCCAGCGTTTGCAATATAGCGCAAAAAAACGTGCTTATTTACGACATCACATTAGAAACCTTTAAATTTATCAGTGTTTCTCTACTATATTATGCATTTATTATACATACAAACCTTCCTTAAGAATCACTCTATCTATTAAAAAAAACCGCGTCAAAATCCGTTGCGTAGTTTTAAAGATCTAAGCATACATACGGACATACAGCGAAAGCGACTTTGTTTTATACTATGTATTGATTGATAAATATTTCTTACACTTTTTGTTTTTTTTTTGCTGCTGTGCTACCGAGACACCAAATAGCCTAGCCCAAAGTAAGCTCTGTAAGTCTCACATCGGTACCCTCGATGATGCAACTCACCGACAGCTCGCCATAAGCTGCCCCGAGCTGCCGGTACTTGTGGCAGTTAAGGGGCATTAAATGCCCAATAATTATTATTATTAAAAAAGACTAATAAATAATATTCTTCGTTTTGTTACCGAAATTGCTATGTAAGCCACATGCATATAATTTTGATAATAAGCTACTTGGCAATACTGCCACAGTCTCTGGCTAACATTAGTATGATTGGCCGCGACCTTGAACACGTCAACTGGCAGTTAGTTCCAGCGAGGTACAGCTGACAGGTTTGATTACCGTCTGCACATACTGATTAGATAAACCTGTATTTAAATATGTTTTCAAATAATTTAGTATTATACTAAGGCAATAAGAACTATATCCATTGTTTCTTTTTCCTACTCACACACATCTCTTACCTTTATTGAATTACTAGCGGCCCGCCCCGGCTTCGCACGGGTAGACATTACTCTACGCAGCGTGCGATGAAAGTCATTTTATGGCTAATTTTTTTACACCTTCGGTTGGTTCTAATAAGAATTTCTAAAGATTTCTATAGTAATCTAGTACTAAATATACCCTGCGTTACTCAGTGATAATGTAGTTTTCTAATAAAAAAAGAATTATTAAAATCGGTCCAGTACTTTTTGAATTTATTCTATAGTAATCTAGTACTAAATATACCCTGCGTTACTTAGAGAATGTAGTTTTCTAATAAAAAAAGAATTATTAAAATCGGTCCAGTACTTTTTGAATTTATTCTATAGTAATCTAGTACTAAATATACCCTGCGTTACTCAGTGAAAATGTAGTTTTCTAATAAAAAAAGAATTATTAAAATCGGTCCAGTACTTTTTTGAAATTTATTCTATAGTAATCTAGTACTAAATATACCTGCGTTACTCAGTGAAAATGTAGTTTTCTAATAAAAAAAGAATTATTAAAATCGGTCCAGTACTTTTTGAATTTATTCTATAGTAATCTAGTACTAAATATAAACTGCGTTACTCAGTGAAAATGTAGTTTTCTAATAAAAAAAGAATTATTAAAATCGGTCCAAACTTTTTGAATTTATTCGTTACATATTACGACATCGCATTAGAAACCTCAAAAATAACAGTATTTCTCTACTATTTAATGGATATTATTATACATATAAACCTTCCTCTTCAATCACTCTCTCTTTTAAAAACACCGCATCAAAATCCGTTGCGTAGTTTTAAAGATTTAAGCATACATAGGGATATAGGGCAGAGAAAGCGACTTTGTTTTATACTATATAGTTATGGTGAAAACCTTTGGGAATCTTGCTGGCCCAACGCGAATTACCCCCACCCCATTCATGAAGTGATTAGAAAGAAATGTGGTTTGAAAGAGGATATCGTGACAAGAATAGAGAAAGGGATGCTTGGTTGGTTTGGGCATGTGGAACGGATGGATGAAAGTAGACTGACCAAAATGATTTATGAAGCTGGAGTGAGTGGAGACACGGGACGAGGAAGACCTAGGCGAACATATTTCGAACAAATCGAAAGTGTCCTCAAAAAAGGCCAGGTCAGAAGTACCCGCAATCGTTGAGCATGTATGAGGAATGTTATGAAAGTAGATGAAGCGAAAGAGATATGTAAAGACCGTAGCAAGTGGAAAGACGTAATCTCTGCCTACCCCCGTGGGAAAAAGGCGTGAGTGTATATGTATGTATATATGTATATCATACACCCCTATGCAATTCTTCGCTGGTGTATGCAAGTTCAGAAAGTTTTGCTCGAGTAATGATAATCATATTAATATATCACGGGACGTAACCCTGGAACTTCCGATATAGTGACACAAAGTAAGTGATTCTACAACAGTAACTATTTTGGACTGGTCAATTGATTATTATAATTCTTTATTGTACAGAATCAATATGTACAAATATATAAAATATGTTTGAAACCAAATACTGGCACGAAATAATTAAACTTAGGCATTTAGGGCCATATTGCGCATGTTGCTCGGAGAACAGGTGAATGGAACTGGTGAGCGCCCTTCTGAATCGTGGAGATACCGACAGCATGCAACACGTAATAAAATGCAATAAGAACTTTTGCTAGATAATCGAGATAAATCTTCTCTAATGAGGTACGGGATAAAGGCTATCACAATAATATTTCTGTGAAGTGTTCGTGTTGAAGTTAATGAATTTAAAAAAATATGAGTTGATTAAATCTAACAAACAAAAAGAATAAAATGAATTTATCTCTTCTCTTATATACACACGTGAAAGCTTAAAATATTTTAATGTATTTTTTTATAAAGTACTTGTCTATACTAATATTATAAAGAGGAAAGATTTGTTTGTTTGTTTGTTTGTAATGAATAGGCTCCGAAACTACTGGACCGATTTCAAAAATTCTTTCACCTTTGGAAAGCTACATTATCCCCGAGTAACATAAGTACTTTTTATCCCGGAAAAATTGACAGATCCCATGGGATGCGCAATAAAGGCTTCGCTCAAAAACTACTGCACAGATTTTCATGCGGTTTTCATCAATAGATAGAGTGATTCTTGAGCAAGGTTTTGCGGTATTTTTTCGTCTCGAAAAAACGGATAGTCCCACGGGAAGCGCGATAAAACCTTCGCGTCATAAACCGACTTCCGCGCATATGTAGCCGTGGGTAAAAGCTATGACCCTTAACCCTCTATAGACCCAATCCCGCAAACCACGCAGGCGAAGCCGCGGGCAGAAAGCTAGTAAATAATAAAGTTCAATACATTTCTTTATTTAATCTTATATGACTAAAATAGTGGTAACTTACTAGTCTTACCACCAACATAAAATGGTGGTAGTTTACCAGTCGTACCACCAACATAAACTGGTGGTAGTTTACCAGCTATTCCACCAAAGAAAAAGAGCAGAGAAGATTGTGCTCCTATTTCCACCGCGCCTCGGAGGCACTTAACTTAAACGATATCGCACTAATAATACAATAGTGTATCAACTCAAAATCGAACATTTTTCAGAATCAACAAAAAACTTATTACCCACTTCATGTAATAGTTGCAAATTGAATAACTGTCACATAAGTTTTTTAATTTATCCTTATTCTGTTTTTGCACTAATCGAACGACGGTCTTGATCACGCGTGAGGAATCAAATTTTGCGTGTGTTTAAAGTATTATGTCAAGTACGACGTTTTGAGTTGATGCACTATTGTATTATTAGTGCGATATATCAGTACGTAAAGTGCAGCAAGAGAATATTTTGTTGCAGTCACTACATGTTCGTGACTTCGGCCCAGATACGGACAAGGAAATATTTCACAGAAATAGTGCGGTGGGAATCGAGCGGCAGTACGACTCGTATCGATTTATCCATTATCTCGCAAACAATGAATGCGAACAATTCGATTGTTGTACCTGTTTCCGAGCAAAGTATCCATGCGCTTGCGTCATCTGAACTGGTGAAATAGTTTTGTTTGTGAGAATGTTATTTAATGTTCACTATAAAATACATAAGTCGCTGGTTAATTGAAACACTTTCTTCTTGAACCGTACTAATTTAATTTAAAATTTTGACCTCTTATATACTAAACATTAAACATAACGTTCCTGCGTTGTAGAAATTAAAGAGCGCCATCTATTGGAAAATTATACAGAACAAAATGTAGGCTTGTAACAAACATTAGCGCGTTGTAAAATGTAGGTACGTAGCGACATCTATTGATGCTGTTCAGAACTTTATACTTTTATCTTGAGATATTTTTGAATGTGCTTATTTTACTTAAACATCTCGCCACCCTAAGGACGACTAGTCCTTAACAAAGTTCAAAACTTAGAATAAAACTTATAAGTATAGAAAAGAAAACAATTAGTCATCCAAAGGCAGAGGGCATAATTTAGCAACTGGTCTTTTAAAAGTTTTATTTTTATATTGCAATGTAACAACTCTGGTTATACCATCTGCTCCTGGATGTTTCTCGATTACTTGTCCCAAAAGCCATTTACCAGGAGGTAGTCTATCATCCTTGACTATAACTATTGTACCTAAACCAATATCAGCACAGGATTTGTTCCATTTGTATCTATTTTGTAGAGTAGTTAAATATTCTGATTGCCAACGTTTCCAAAGACATTGTACCATTCTTTGCAACAATTTCCATCTATCTAAGGAACTTAGTTTAACATTAGTAATATTTTCTTCAGGGACTAATACAGGTGTTTCTTTAATCAAAAAATGACCTGGTGTAAGAGGGGGTTCATCGAGTGTAGAATTTATTAATGTATAAGGACGAGAATTTACACAGGCTTCAACTTCAGCAAGAAAGGTAGTAAATTCCTCAAATGTGAGGGGGGTGGTACCAATAACACGTTTGATGTGATGTTTTACAGTTTTTACTCCGGATTCCCAGAGCCCGCCAAAGTGAGGAGAATGTGGGGGGACGAAGTGCCAGTTTGTCTGATCATTGGCAAGTAATTCAGCTATTTCTGAAACAACTTGGGACTTGGCATTTTTAAATGACAATACTAATTCACGTGAGGCACCAACGAAGTTAGTTCCACAGTCACTCCAAATGTCTTTACAGTGACCTCGTCGAGCAGTAAATCTTTTAAAGGCTGCTAAAAAAGCAGATGAAGTTAAACTACTGACAACCTCCAGGTGAAGAGCCTTCGTTACTGTACACACAAAAAGACAAATATAAGCTTTACACATTCTTTTGCATCTACCTGGATACAGTTTCAGAGTAAATGGTCCAGCGAAATCTACACCACTTGTTTTAAATGCACGATTAGGTTGAACTCTATATGGGGGTAGATTTCCCATAAACGGAACATGTGGCTTAGCATGTTGTTTAAAACATGGTATGCATTTGTGAATTACAGTTTTTGTTAAATTTTTTACTCGCAATATAAAATAATTTTGTCGGATACAATTCAAGGTAAGTTGGTGACCACCATGTAAAGTTTTGTGATGAGCATTAATTACAATCAACTTTGATAAATTACACATATTATGCAAAATAATGGGTGATTTTACATCAAAAGAAGCTGTTGCATTAACTAGTCGACTACCAACTCTAATAATTTTATCACAGTCAATAAATGGATTGAGAGTGTACAATTTACTTTTTTTGTGAACACATTTGTTTTGTAATAACAATTCTATTTCTTCAGAAAAATATTTAAATTGTGATAATCGTATACAAACTTTTAGAGAGTTACTAATTTCTAAGGCAGTTAAATAGGAAGATAAATTTAAATTTGGGTTATCACCCTTTACCTTTTGTTTACAATTGTATATAAATCTCAAACAGTAAGCAGTCACACGTATCAATTTTGACAAGCTAGAATATTTGTTAAGGTGAGTACTAACAAAACTATCTTCATTAAGACAAACATGCGTTTTCAATTTGATTTTGTGTTCTAATTGAGTTTCAGGTATACAATTTGAGGAAATAAAGTATTCCATTTTATTATTTTCTCTTAAAAATGTTGGGCCATTCCACCACAGTTCGCATGATTGTAACTCATTAGGATTAAGTCCACGTGAAGCAGGATCAGCTGCATTATTTAATGAATCAATATGGTGCCACTGACTACTACAGGTTGTAGTTAAAATTTCAGCTGTTCGATTGGCAACAAATGTGGTCCAACTATTAGGCGTTTTCCTTAACCAAGCTAAAACAATAGTGGAATCTGTCCAAGCATATACACAATTCTTATCAATGTTTAATTCTTGACAAAGTAAATTCAACATTCTAGTAAGTAGTACTGCACCGCAGAGTTCAAGACGGGGTAATGACACTTGTTTAACAGGAGCAACTCTAGTTTTAGCTGCTATCAATCTTACTTTAACTTCATCATTTTCCCAAACTCTGAGGTACACAATACAAGCATAGGCAAGACATGAAGCGTCACAAAAACCGTGAAGTTCAACTTTATCAGATTTGTTTGAAACAAAAAGCCAGCGTGGAAAATGAATGGTTGGCATAGTATTAAAATTGTCTAAAAGAGTGCACCATTCATTTTTCAGTTCTGCGGTTAATTCATCATCCCAATCTAGACCGGCAAGCCACAACTTTTGCATGAATATTTTTAGTGAAACAATAACAGGTGCTAGCCAACCTAGGGGATCATACGTTTTAGCAATAGCAGATAAAATATTTCGCTTAGTGAATACATCATTTACAGAATCTAAATGCACTTTAAGTTCAAAATTGTCTGTTTTTGAGTTCCACACTATACCTAAGGCCTTTATTGTGCCTTCCACCTTAATATGCACAGCACTTTGGGACTCTTTACTTTCACTGGGGATTTTTGACAACACTGATTCACTATTAGATGACCATTTGTGAAAACTGAAACCACCACGATTAAGTAATTCTGTTAGACGAGATTGTAGTAGGACAGCATCTTCTTCCAAAGATGTACCGGTCATGAGGTCGTCCATGTACAGATCTGATTTTATGATCTTACATTCCTTAGGAAAGTCTGCATGGTGATCTTCAGCTAACTGATATATCGTTCTAATTGCTAGATAGGGAGCAGAAGTCGTTCCATAAGTAACAGTAAGTAATCTATATTCTTGCACAGGATCTTGCGGCGATTCGCGCCACAGGATTCGTTGATAGTCTGCATCCTTTTCTGAAATTTGTATTTGTCTGTACATCTTTTGTATATCTGCTATGAGACATATTTTGTGTTGTCTCCATCTTGTGATCAGATTACGAATATCTTGTAAGATAGGTGGGCCAACTAAAAGATTTTCGTTAATGACTTTCCCTTTGCTGGTGCAGCGCTTCCATCAAACACTACCCGGAGTTTAGTACTTAAACTACTAGGTCGTAGTACAGCGTGATGAGGTAGGTAGTATTTTTGTTTATTAGAGTTAAGTTCCTTTTCAGGTACAACTTCCATATGCCCTTGTGACAAGTACTCATTCATAAATTGTTGATAGTGTTCTTTTAGGTCAGGTGAATGTGCAAATTGCTTCTCCATGTGTAACAAACGTCGTAGAGCTAGTGACCGAGAGTCACCCAGATCAATTGGAGGTATTTCTTTAAAAGGTAGATCAACTATATACCGACCATCTGATTTTCTTGAATGAGTCTTCTTATAATGTTCTTCACATTGTATTTCTAACTTCGACAACGGTTTCTCGTTAGGTAAATATTCTTCTATCTCCCAAAACTTTCTAAGTAACTGATCCACTTCAACCTTTGTGTGTGTAACAATAACTTCATGTTTTTGTGTTTCAGTTTGTGAGCTCTTCCCTGAGATTAACCAGCCTAGTGAAGAGTTGAGAGCGACGAGAGACTCGTGTTTGTGTAATCCTTCTTGTATTATTTCAGCATGCACGTCTGCACCCAAAATTACATCAATGTGACCTGGTTTGTGATAGTCTGGATCAGCAAGATCAAGCTTTAAAGTGGAAGTCCAGGCCACTTGTGAAACTTCTGTAGTAGGCAATAATGAGGTGAGTTTCTTTAGTACATATGCCTTTACATTTATTTGTTGTATTGCTTTCTTTCTTGGTTGAATTGTAAAATGTACCATTGACTTTGTTGTTACAACTGATGAGTTAGACACACCAGTAACTTTACCATTCACAGGAATACGGTCCAGCAGTAAGAGTTGTGTTGCACCTTCAGTAATAAATGATGCTTGTGAGCCAGGGTCTATAAGAGCTCTCAATATGTATGTAGTGTTATTCTTTGACTTCACAGTAATCTGAGCAGTAGCTAAGATAGTTTGGCTATACTGAATTTCAGTTTTCATACAAATAGCATTACAGGAAGTATCATCATTTTTCTCTTGTGATAAATTACAGTTCTCATTATTTGTTGTCTTTGTTTTTTCAGTTGTGTAATGCAGCAGAGTGTGATGGCGTTTTCCACATTTCTTACAGTTTGTACTCTGGCGGCAATGATTAACACTGTGACCCTTAACGAGGCAATTAAAGCATATATTATTTTTCTTAACGAATGAATGTCTATCAGAGACTGTTAAATTTACAAATTCTTTACAGTGATAAATGTAGTGGTTCTGTGAGCAGTATGAACATGAACTATTTACTTCAGTTGCATATGATTTCAAGTTTGTGATCTTTTGTGTAATTATTTGTTTCCTTCCAGTGTGCAGCGCTTGTGACTTTCCAATTAATTCCATAGTTCTGAATCTTTTCTCCAAAAACAAAGCTAATTCTTTATAGCTAGAAATGTCTATAGAATTTTCCAAAGATTGTTCCCAAAGTTTGTGTGATTCATTATCTAATTTTCCAACCGTGATGTGAACTATGATGGCATCCCAAGTGGATGTATCTATGTTTATATTTTGTAGAGAATCCAAACATTGACTAGTGGTATCAAGTAACAATTTTATTCCTAATGAAGATTCTGTTGTGAGTTTCTTTTGATTCAGCAATCTGTTAAGGATATTGTTAACTATCATACGTGTGTTGTTATATCTTTCTACTAATCGTTTCCATGCATCATCATAGTTTGCTTCGGTCAGTGAAAAGTTACTTAAGAATAGTTCTGCTTCTCCAGCCAAACAAGATTTTAAGTAATGATATTTCTCAATTTTAGATAAAGTGGTATCATTATGTATAAGTGATAAATATAAATCTCGAAAACTTGTCCATAAATTATAATCTCCATTGAATTTTGGTATCGATATTGGAGGTAACCTTGGTTTAATTTTTTGCATTATATCAATATCAGAGGTATTTCTATGACTTTCTGTCGAAGTAGAATTTAATTCAAGCAAACAATCTTTTATTAAGCACTTCAAATCTAAATAAGCCTCTTCAGTTAGAAAATAATTTTGTTCTAAATCAAATTTTTGTGTTTGTAACTCCTCGTTTGAATAAGTTTCCAACATAAATGTATACTGTTTACTGTAATTGTTCCAATATTCATTTAATGTTTCCGATCTTGTTTCCAAATAACCTCTAGTCATTCGAGATTTACTACTTTTCTTTGTGTTTGTTAGTAATTTTGTAATTTTATTTGCATGCTGCAAAGTTATTACAATATGAGTTTTAATTTCAGTCATCTTGTTTAATGTAAATAATTCTTATAATTTGTAATCAATTGTGTTGTTCCAATTATAAATATTTTTTTAAGTCAAATCTTTTTAAACTGTTTTAAAATTTTTGAAGTCCAATTCAAACAGTCTATGAAAATTCTAAGTCTAATCTCTTTGTTTCTTAAAATTTTCAATGTCCAAATCAAACAATCTAAGAAAATTTTCTAAGTGTCTGTAAGATTTGTTACTAAATTATTCCAAGTTACTGAGATGCAATTTTTCTAAGTGTTGGAAAGACGAAATTATTCAAAGTCACTGAGAAACAAATCAGATTTTTCTAAGTCTTTGTAATTATTTAACGAATTTTTCTAAGTGTTTTTGCTTGTTACTCACGACACGACGAATTACGCTAAGTCCAGTCCAGGGCACTTATTGCACTATGTTCACACACAGACACGATCACACTCCAAGGATCGTTCACTATCACAGAATATATCTGTGGTCACTTTCACTGCACTGAGTTTACTTCACTTTACTAACTGCACTAAGTTTACTTCACTTTACATACTGACTGCACTGAGTTTACTTCACTTTACTGACTGCACTGAGTTTACTTCACTTCACTGACTGCACTGAGTTTACTTTACTGACTGCACTGAGTTTACTTCACTTCACTTTTACTGACTGCACTTTTATCCGGCTCGAAGGACCACTATGGTTAATTGAAACACTTTCTTCTTGAACCGTACTAATTTAATTTAAAATTTTGACCTCTTATATACTAAACATTAAACATAACGTTCCTGCGTTGTAGAAATTAAAGAGCGCCATCTATTGGAAAATTATACAGAACAAAATGTAGGCTTGTAACAAACATTAGCGCGTTGTAAAATGTAGGTACGTAGCGACATCTATTGATGCTGTTCAGAACTTTATACTTTTATCTTGAGATATTTTTGAATGTGCTTATTTTACTTAAACAGTCGCTTTCTCTGTACATATAACCCTATGTACGAGTATGCTTAAATATGTAAAACTACGCAACGGATTTTAATGCGGTTTAATTGATAGGATGAAGAAGAAGGCTTACGTGTATAATAAAATAAATATAGATACAATAATAACATAAGCACCTCACGTGTTTTTTTTATTTTTATTTATTTATTAAGGAACAAACAGTTACACATATTAATAATATTGTTTAAAACATGAGATTCTTATAAAACTATAGTTCCATAAATTATTACATAATGAGATAATCAGTTAATATTACAGTAAAACATTTTTCCTTATAAAATATATAAATAGATATGAATGTGCGTGAGCAAGTTATGGTACATACATAAGTACATCTAACCTTTTTTTTTTAACTTAAAAACAGTAATAGTTTATTGTACACTTCAAAGGTAATACGAGTACGATTCACACTTCTATAGTTTAAGCCTTTTTCTATAAACATATATTATATAAGTTAAAATTGAATGACATCAGCAACACTTTATGGTTCAATTGACAAAATTTTCAAGGCTTCTCTCTAAATGTTTTTATATTCATGCTAAAGATGTCATGTTCATGCAGCTTATATCATCATAAGTTTTACAAGAGCGCCTAATGAGTGTATTTCTCCCATAACGTGTTTTAGCAACAGGATATGAGAAAAGAACCCTTTTACGACACAACCTCCCCTTCGATCGAGGAATGTGAAAAGATATATTACGTAATAGTTTAGGCGCATCAATAGTATTATTTATTAATTTGTACAGAAAGGCTACATCACAGACATCGCGGCGGTGTTTCAGGAGCGATATCTTATGATGTTTAGCGGATGTGTTATAATCAGTATATGTTCGACCAGTACGAAAGTCTAACGCTTTGATGTGTTTTGTTCAATAACATCAATTTTTCAATTGAGTATCACATTTTTATTTTTAATTCAATTTTAAAAAGCTGGTTTTTAGCTTTTTAATGTATAATTTATTATATACAAGGTTCACAGTTTTTCGTTTGTGTATTTGCACCCGTACGAACCCGGGGCGGGTCGCTAGTCAGCAATAAATAACTTAACTCGATCTTGCGTTAAGCTGGCAACAGATTCTCAGTTCAGTCAGGTTCTAAATGACGCGTCAGTCGGCACTCACGACGCCAAATGAGTTAGCGGTCAATTATAATACGATTTCGTAGATCGCTTCAGACACGATGTTTCGACATGGGGCGTGCGGCGTGCATCTCGCTGATTCACTCGGACCAGTGACGTTCTCGGAGAGATATCGATAGTTCAAAGTTATTAAATTAGACGGGCGACACACCAGGATTTTTATCCTGTGTCGTGAGTGCAGTCACAAGCTTAGATTTTCACATGCGCATACACCCAGACCCCTCAGAAATGAGGTGATACGTCAGAGAACCAAAGTCATCGACATAGTCCACAGGATTAGCAAACTGAAGTGGCAGTGGGCTGGCCATGTTAGCCGTAGAACCGATGGCCGTTGGGGCAAACGTGTTCTAGAGTGGATACCGCGAAACGGCAAACGTAGTGTAGGACGTCCTCAGGCAAGGTGGAGTGATGATTTGCGCAGGACGGCTGGCAGGAGCTGGATGCGAGAAGCCGAAAATAGATCTCAGTGGCGTACACTCGAAGAGGCCTATGTCCAGCAGTGGACGAAGAGGGGCTGATGATGATGATACACCCAGACCGGACAATTTTTTGTAGGTCATACAAAATACCTGTCCCGTGTAGGAATCGAATTCGCGACCCGTTCCGTTGTAGCAAATCACTCGGCCACTGAACCAAACGTGACGTCAAGGTCGTTTTCACATGAAGATTTATCATCACCATTTCAGCCAGTAAACGCCTGCTGCTGGACACAGACCTCCCTCAAGGATTATCACACTGGTCGGTCCTGCGGTCTGACCATCTTATGGGCGGCCTACCAACGCTGAGTGTCCGACATATACCTGCCACTCGAGCACCTTTCCGCCCCAACAATGTACCCTATCTACTACCACATAAGACTCGCAATCCTTCGGGCTATGTCGCTGACCTTCAGCAGATTTCATTATTTCTGATAAGATCGCGTAGAGAAACTCCGAGTATAACCCTCTCCATTGTATAACACTGCGACTCCATTGAAATGGGAAACCCAAAGAAATGTCAGAGATAAATGGAAAATGTTAAGAAAATTTCTAGGTGAAGAATTTTTATATTAAAGCTTATGTTTTTAAACTACTCAGAAAGATAAATTTTGTTAATGTACTAGGAAATGCATTCTATTGTATTAAAAAGGTAGAATGCTGCTGTGCACTTTCTTTGAGATAGCAACGAATCAAACATTTTCGATAAGGTAGCATCTTAATGCATTTGTAATTAAATAAATAATGACCTTGTCTGCTTGTTGGACAAGTCATCATGAACTGCGCGGAATCAGCAAAAAACAATATCCTTTGTAACATATTTTATTAATCAAATTTATTTATTTATTTTTTTTATTGCTAAAGTTGACAAACAAGCAGGCTGCCCACCTGATGGTAAGTGGTAACAGTCGCCTATAGTACATGTGGTTCCCACGAGATTCGCAGCAAATCTGCAAACCTCATAAGAACCACAGTGTACGTTGCCAACTTGTGACATAAGATGTAAAGTCACAGTACCCAGTAATTTCACTGCCTATCTTACCCTTCACGCCGGAACACAGCAAAGCGAACCCTGCTGTTTGGCGGTGGAAATAGGTAAGACGGAGGTACCCATGCAGACGACCCTGGTACAGAGTCTACCTCCTAGCACGTAACATTAGAATTACTAATTATAGACATTTATATAATAATCAAACGAATTAATTAATTCGAATAAATCTTTAGCAACATTAATTATCAATTTGTCATAATTAAATCAAAAATATATCGATAATAAAAAAAATATTATCGATAAAGTATTATGTACCTACAGTACTAGTACCTATTTGACGGGAGCGGTCAGCCTAAAATGTGTTCAAAAATAAATTAGACATGAACTTTATCTTTTGTGTAATAAATGCTACATTCGTGTAATTCTTGTCATTGTTGGCGTGTAATGACGGTACACTGACCTTTGTAGTATGTTTTGTGACCCTCGCGTCATTATAGCAGTGTTTAAAGTCGGCAACCAAAGTAATAACAGATTGCGCAGCTTTTGCTCGTGATATTACCAAATTTTGACGAAAGCATCTACATACATACATATTAGAGATGTGTCAATCCTTACAGAAACGACTCAGTGAGTCGTTTCTTTCAAGTGATTCATTAATTCAAATCTCTAGCAGCGCTTCAAATTAATCATTCGCTCAATTGCATCTCGGTTTCATTCGATACGCGACGCTTACATGATTGACTCAGCTTCTCTAGCTTCCTCGACTTTTGTCCTAACATTCTTTCAGATGTTCGTCTAAGGCGTCCCCTACGAACTGGTCCATTAAATTAGCTTGTAAATTTCTTTCGTCCATCCGTTTAAGTGTCCGAATCACGTAAGCCTCCTTTATCGATTACAAGAATTCGAAAATATATTGAAGTAACACAATATAGACGAATTTAAAATTTAATATCTTCGACATTAGAAGCATTATTACTTGTTTATTTATTATTTCTAACACAAACAAATTGAAGAGTGTATGAAATTGACGACCTCCATAGTCGAGTGGATCATCTCTGCCGTCTCCGCCATCTCTAAGGTCCCGGGTTCGAATCCCGGGGGTGGGGCAGATGTTTGTGTGATGAATGCGAGCATTTGTGCCTTGGTCATGGTTGTTGATATATATTTCAATAAAAATTATTTATATATGTATAATATATGTATGTCTATCCGTTACCCTAGATCCCATAGCACAAGCCTTACAGAGCTTACTGTGGGCTAGGCTAATCGGTGTAAGTGTAAAAAAATCTCTGTCATGTAAAAAATACTATATGGGTTTAATTTAAACTTTGTAATAATACATTTTATAGATCAGAATAACACATATGCTATAATTCACAAAGCCGTCTCGCTAATATAAGCTTCTAATAAGAAATACTAATCTTGCGCAGACAACGTCGAGGGCATATATATTGGTTTTTGGTATATATATATATATATATCGTCAAGTATTTCGTAATGCAACGGCTGTGCTCATTATTTTTGCGACCGAAGCTTATACGATGGAAAGATTCGAAAAAGGAGAAATATATATATATATATATATATATTATATATATATATATATATATATATATATATATATATATATATATATATATATATATATATATATATATATGTGTGTGTCGCATCTTCGATCTCCTTTTTTGAATCTTTCCATATATATATATATATATATATATATAACAGTATTAAGTGAGAATATCGTAGTAAAATGAGTTACATTTTCGCGAATTCCTTACTTTTAATTAAATTTTTATTTCAATTACACTTAAACATTTATTAAATGTATTAACTTTTAAGTTAAATTACAGTAAACGTAAATAATTGTAGTAAATAACACAATGAAACTGTAGTTTTATAAAAATAATGTGGACTTGTTTAAAGTACGAGTAGTTAAGGAAGTTGGGTTCAGACTATTTATCTGAGGCCAGCTTCTTAGTGACGAATCTGTAAAAATACAGGGGAAAAAATAGTCCTGGCTGGTTCTTTCTAGTACAAGGTCTTCCGCCATCTTTAAGCTGAAAAAGTATTTGAAAAAATTCTATTTGACAAATACATTTTTAATTTCGATTTTGTGTGTTGGCAGGAATGTGAAGCGGTCTTAACACGATGACATCCGAAACGCTTTGATGATGGACGACCATTATGCCCGGTAACGGGTCGCCGCTGGGTGCTAATGGAGAGATCTACGGGGCCCTGCATTCATAGGGTACCGTTGTCGACCACAGTAACTATGCGTGGCTAATAACCATTGCATTTGCTATTTGTACGTTTGGAAACCTTAATCAGCTTCGTCTTCGTAAGTAACTTCATTTTTAACCGCCTTCGAAACAAGAGGAAGTCAAATCGACTATACTTTTTTAAGTTTGTAACCTCGGAATTTTCGTTTGGATGAACCGATTTTGCTTTCCGGTTTTTTGATTTGAAAGCTAGTGTTTATTGTATGGTCTCATAGCCATTTGGTCCGGTTCTGACCATTGTATCGTTAAGAAAACACATAAGTCTTAAATTTGAATATTATTTATTCGGCCGAAACTTTTAGGAAGCACAATCAACAATAATGGTTATCATACAAATTATGGTACTTTAGGCATGTTGTATGTTTGGATATATACTTTGATTAATTGCCGTGTACAAAGAAAAAATAATTTGATTTTTGAATCACCAACACCTTTCTCGCTTTTCACTCTGGTCGAGCGAGCATGAAACAGTTTAACGTAATTAAATGTTTTATAACTCAATTAAGGCAATAATAGTTATTTGTGCAACAAGTGAGCAAAGTTGATGTTTGCTGCGCGTGCTGATTTGAGTCCCGAGCAAGCGAAGGATTCTGTTTGAATCACGAGCGAAGCGAGTGATTCTAGAGTAAAATCCTGAGCGTGTCGAGGGATTCAAAGGCACGAGATGCAAACAACTTTGCTCTCGTGTGACACACATAACTTTTCACTTCAGCAGCGAGAACAAATATCATCCCTACTTTGGAAATAAAATAAGACACAGGAACGAGTATATTGTAAAATAAGTCATTTATTTAAATTCAAAATTATACAACAAATTAAAAGTTAAACATAGTCTGTATGGTTATCCCATTAGTTACTATACATAGGTTACTATAATCTGTGGTTAGCTTTGTCTCACTAGTGAGTAAAAATCGATTTTACTCACTGATTTTAAGCAGCAAAACCTTCATGTTTGAGCTACTGAAGTGAAAAAATGCATATCTGCACGTAACAGAGAATATTATACTACCAGAAGTGACATGTATGTATCAGGGGAAGTCTGAAAAGTAGCCCCTATAGTTGAAAAATTAAGAGAAAGGACACTTTCCTGGTAAGGTTACGTATTAAGAGGGGAAGATCATGTTACTAGGAAAGTTAGGGACATGAAACTGGATGGGCGTGTGGGGAGAGAAAGACCGAAGAAATGATGGATGGACTGTGTAAACGATGATATGTTGACGAACGGAGTGTTTGACGAAATGGCGAGTGATAGTGACATGTATACAATGACTTCTTAAACGTTAATTTATTACTCGACTCAAATTAATGTTATTCAGTTTGCTTATCAGAGTGACAGCTGTCATCTTTGACAAGCATACGACATACCTTTATCCCTATAAAGGAGATGTCTTCTTATTACAAGGAGGTTGGTTTTTTGTGATCAGCGTTAACTAACAAACACCAAACTACGAGTACATTAAATTGAAAGCCGAAAAAATATGAAGTATGAAACAAATAAAAGAAATATTTTTACCACCCCCAATTATTTTTAAATAAATAAAACATGTTTATAAGAAATATTTCATATGGCAACACCTTAATGATGTTTTTATTAATCTGTGACTACCGGTATCTTACTCTATGTCACAGATTAATATACTATTGCTGGTCTGATCATAATCATAAAATCAAAACTATGACATTGACAGCACTGACTTGTCAGTTGATTTTTTATTAATATTTTTTTCTGGCTCTAGATAACATACATTATGTAACATAGCAGTCCCTATATTTTGTTAGTTAAAAACTTCTCAAAATTAGAAATATTCAGGTTCATTAAAGCAATTATGTATGTATTTAGATTTTTAAAAGGCTTGTTGATAATTTTTTTTAAGCAATGTGTAATTATTGCATTAAAGATATTTCATTTTTTATTATACTAGAATACGAATTATTAAAAATCGGGGGTCTTGAAAATAACATGACTTACGGCGATTACTTTCTTTTAGAGCCTTCTATCCAAATATATCAAATTTACCCGCGTTAGTTACTATAAACCAATATGGGACAACTCCTTTATCTTCGTGAAGTAAAGAGGGCGCACTTTGATTTTGCTATAAAAGTGCGCTCTCCAACTTGATGTGGAGAACACAACAATAAAAAAAATTGTCATGCTTACTATAATAACATTTCAGTATTTCCTTAAAATTTGAATAATACATTATTTAAAGACTTAAGACTAATTTCCTTTATACTAATTTCGTTATAGTCTTTGGTTCGAAACTTGTCAAGAAAATTGTTTACTTGGAATTGTTTCAAACAATCAATGTAATCACAGTCAAGCAAAGAAGGAACGATCCACCATATCATTTCCGATTGCCAAAGTTTGCAATTCAAAGACATATAAGTGTGTGTTTCTTCCTCCCGCCCGCCGCCACTCAACGTTTTATTAAAAGATCCAACATCCTATAAACCTATTTATAATTACATAAAAAATACAATTCAAACAATTTAAATGACGAACTTTAGTGAAGTGAAGTGTAGTGACGCCAAAGTAACGGACATTATCCAAATAAGTTATGACTTAAAGCTCTATGTTACCAGGCCATAAAATTAAAAAAAATCGGGTGGGGCTGTGCTGGGGCACACGGCCGATGGTTTTAAGGTGAAACGTCTATGTAAGGGAATCGCTTTTAAAGTAAAAGATTGAAATAAAAACAAGATTGACGCTGTTTAAGTATTTTAATAATAAACTCAATATCACAACAGCGAGCTGACTATATACGTGAAATATTCACACCACATTTTTGTTTCTAAGATTAATAGTTTTTTAAATATTAAGGTACGATGATATAGACCTTTTCGTTACGGTCCACTTTTTAAACCTGGTACCCATATGTTTCGGCGCGATTTTAAAGACGTTTCACGTCAAAAAATAAAAGGAAAATTGTTTTCGTAAAATAATAACGCCGAAGTGGTGATCAAATAGCACGACAAACATGGAATTTCTCACGATATTGCATAGCGTTAACGATTTGCAAACAACCAACTGGGCATCTTAATGGAATGTACAAGACCAATATTTTCGAAAAAGCGTTGCGAATTCGTACGTGAGTTTGTGCATGCGATCAATTGTTTGCAAGGCAACGCAACGCGTGTTGTGCAAGGCAAGGCATTGCGGAAGGCGGGCGGCGGCGGTCAGGCGAACCGCGGATCGTTCACGTATTTACGACCCGTATCAATATACTTATGCGATTTCGCTGTTAACTTTATTACAGGCCCGGTGTCTAATGATTTTGATGTGCATACAGTACTGGATTTACGACGGCTTATTGTAGTGTATGTTGTAGGTAGCATATAAATCGTTAGAATAGTATTAAGAGCCAGGTGGAGGGTAGGTTAGTTACGATTAAGATCGCAGTGGAATATACGCTCCTCAGTAAGATAATTGTTTAATTTCATTTATTAACGTGCAAACATTACATTGGCGACGAGGAAAAAGAACGTGGGTGATTGTTTATTGTCAGTGTATACGTTTAAGCAATAAATAATGGCGATCGGGAAAATCGGTGAATTCGATGTACGAACGGGTGCGTGGTCATTGTACGCGGAGCGGCTTGAAATGTACTTTAAAGTTAACGGCATTTCGGATGAATTACAACTAGCGACCTTGATTTCGGTAATGGGAGATGAAGCCTACGAACTACTGGTTAATTTATCGAGTCCTACAAAACCGTCGGAGTTATCATATAGTTCCGCGAGTGAGTTATTGCGTCAGCACTTGCAGCCTAGCCCGTCTGTTCTAACAGAGAGATATAGATTTCGCCAAAGACGGCAGCAAAACAATGAAAACATCGCAGATTATGTGGCTGAGTTAAAAAAATTAGCCCGTAATTGTAAATTTACGGACTTGGCGGAGAATATGAGAGATCAATTCGTCTGCGGTCTCAAGTGTGACTTAATACGCCAGCGGCTATTTGCGGAGGAGGATAGCCTAACATTTCAGAATGCCATCAAAATTGCACAATCTCTGGAATCGGCGCAGCGGGATGCAGCGGAGGTCGAGGTACGGAGCGTGCCGGGGACGACGGACAACGGCAGTGCTGCGGTGCATGCGGTGCAGGCGAGCCACCGAGGCGCGCGCTCAGAACAGGCGCGGCGCGGGGATGCTGGCGGGCGGTCGAGGCAGCGCGGGCTGGTGAGTCCCGCCGCAGTCGCGGAGTACGCTGGTGGTGCGATTCCAAAATACTGCAAAGGTTGCGGAGCGACGGGTCACGATCATAGAACATGCAAATTCCGTGACTACGTCTGCAGCAAGTGTAGACAGCGGGGACATTTACGGCGAGTGTGTCCAGGCGGACACGATGGCCCGATGATGCCAGCAGCGCAATCACAGCCCGGGCGGATTCCAGCGCAGCGCAGCGGCGGCGGCGGTCGGCGGCGGCGCAGTGACGGGCACGGATTCTACCACGGCGTTCCTGACACCCAGGAAAGTGGCTGTGAAAGCGACGACGATATAGACCTTCATCAGTTGTGCATAAGGGACTATAAGGCGGTGAGTTTGCCTTTATTAATTGACGGTGTAATTGTCAATATGGAAGTTGATACCGGTACGGCAATTTCTTGCATTAGCAAAACATTGTACGATATGTATTTTAAGCATAAGAAAATAGAGCCATATGAATTGTGTTTAAAGTTTATTGATGGTTCAAAAATTCGACCTTTAGGTATTATTATGGTTTCAGTTTGTTATTGTGGTGTACAAAAGGATCTCGAACTATTTGTTATACAGGGAGGTACCACTTCCTTAATAGGTCGACAGTGGCTTACCGAACTAAAAATAACTGTACCGAGTTTTTATAAGAAGCATAATGAAAACATTAATAATATATCTTCTACGCAGTGTGAGAAAAATAATGTAAGTAAAACGTGTAGTGAATTAAGTTCAATATTGGACAGTTATAAACAGCTGTTCGACGGTGGGCTGGGAAGGTTCACGGGGGGCAAGGCGACTCTGCGGGTGCGGGAGGGCGCGGCGCCGTGTTCCACCGCGCGCGGCCGCTGCCATATGCGCTGCGGGAGCGCGTCGACGCGGAGCTCGACGCGATGATGCGCGCTGGCATAATCGAGCCCGTTGACGCCTCCGACTGGGCCTCGCCGCTTGTTCCCGTGAACAAAGCCGATGGCTCGCTCAGGGTTTGTGTAGATTATAAGGCAACTTTGAACCCCGTTTTACTGATCGATCGTTATCCTTTACCGACTATTGATGACGTATTATATACATTGAATGGTGCTCAGTATTTTAGTAAAATAGATTTATCACAATCTTATAATCAGATAGAATTAGACGATACCAACAAGTATACTGTAATAAATACTCACAGGGGTTTATTTCGTTACAACCGTTTAGTGTTCGGTTTGTCTTCGAGTCCGGGAATATTCCAACGCATAATGACCACATTATTGAAAGACATACCAAATGTCGCAATATTCATTGATGACGTCATCATCGGCGGCCGAACGAGGATAGAACACATGCAAGCATTAGAAACCGTATTTAAACGTTTACTTGACAACGGGTTTCGCTTAAAAAAATCGAAGTGCGTATTTTTAGTACAACAAGTGTCATATTTAGGATACATAATATCAAAGGATGGTATTAAGGCCGATCCCTTAAAAGTTGAAGCGGTTTCAAAAATGTCTAGGCCACGAAATGTGACGGAGTTACGTTCTTTTCTGGGTTTGGTAACATTCTTTTCAAAATTTGTAAACAAATTTTCTCACAAATTGGTATCTCTGTATAATTTATTAAAAAAAGACATCCCATGGAATTGGACAAAGGAGTGTGAGTTAGCTTTCGAAGGAATAAAAAATGAGTTAATAGATTCTCATATCTTGTGTCACTACAACCCAAACAAACAGTTAATAGTGACGTGCGACGCCAGCGGCGTGGGCATCGGCGGTGTGCTGTCGCAGCGGAGCGGGCCGGGCGGCTCGGAGCGTCCCGTGGCATTTGCGTCACGTACACTAACTCAAGCAGAAAAGAATTATTCACAAATTCATAGGGAAGCTCTAGCCATTATTTTTTGTATGAAAAAATTTCACCAATACGTTTATGGGAGACGTTTCATATTGCGAACTGATCACAAGCCGCTTGTATCTATTTTTGGCCCCAATAAGGGTGTTCCGACAATGACGGCTAGCCGGATGCAGCGGTGGGCAATAATTTTGTCTGCATATAATTATGACATTGAATATGTTCGAACTAATAACAATAGCGCAGATAGTTTGTCCAGGTTACCGATTGGCAATAAAAATAGGAATTTTTGCATCTTACCGGAGCAAGGGCATATGCACCATGCTCAAGAAGCATTATTGTTAGATTACAATGAAGTAAAAAATTATACGTCTAGAGATCCTTACTTATCTAGGGTTTTAGGTTATATTCGAGAAGGATGGCCAGCGCAGTGTGATATTTCTGGCATGCAACCTTTTTTCAATAGGAAGGATGAGTTGTATGAAGAGTTAGGATGCGTAATGTGGGGACATCGAATCGTGATTCCGGAAAAATGTAAGGAAAAAGTTTTAAAAATTATACATGAACCGCACATGGGCATAGTCAAATCCAAAGCTCTAGCTAGAAGTTACGTGTGGTGGTGTGGCATAGATGAGGCGGTGGAGGCCATGTGCCGGTCGTGGCGGCGTGCGCCGCCCTGGCGGACGCGCCGCCGCGCCAGGCGCCGCAGCCCTGGCCCTGGCCGCACCGGCCTTGGTCACGTTTACATCTTGACTTCCTCGGGCCTATATTTGGGAAAACTTACCTGGTAGTGGTTGACGCAATGTCAAAGTGGATAGAGGTGTTCTGTGTACCGAGTACTGCCGCCAGCAGCACGATTGATGCACTTTCTTCTTTGTGGAGTAGATGGGGGATACCGAAACAAATTGTGACGGATAATGGCCCGCCATTCACTAGTAATGAATTTGAATTTTTTTTAAAGAGTAATGGTTGTGATCATATCTTCTCAGCACCTTATCATCCTGCTTCCAATGGGGCAGCGGAGAACGCAGTCAAAATTCTTAAGAGGGTTATTAAAAAAGCCAAATTGAACAATAAAAATGTCCTAAGAAGTCTGTATACGTTTTTATTATATTACAGAAACACAGATCATTCGTCAACCGGTCAAAGTCCAGCTATGTTGCTTATGGGCAGACGTTTGCGCACTCGCCTGGACGCCTTGAAACCCGACTTGCCATCTCGTGTGAGTCAGGCTCAATGCCGTCAAGTAGACAATAGTGGGGGGGTGCATCGTTCTATAGGTAAGGGAGAAGATGTATGGTATCGCCAATACCTTAAAGGGGAAAAATGGTTTCCCGGAAAAATTGAAAGTAGAAAAGGTTCTACTGATTATAAGATTGTGAATGAGGACGGTGCTCATATACACCGACATATTGATCAGATAAAACGGAGGTCTAGAAGTTCCTTAGTCTGTCCACAGCCGGAGTGCATTGCGGAAATACCTATTGGTATTGAGGCAAAAGAGGCACCAGTCAATACTGAACTATCTACCAAATCGCAACCATTAATGGAGGAACCGCTGTCGGTACCAGCAGCGGACGTACCAGATGACCCATTAATGGTGCCTGTTCCCCCTGAACCCTCCGCAGACCCGCCGATGAACAGAGCCATGCGGCCTGTTCGTCAATGTAGAATTAATAAGAAAATTAACTATAAGTATATATAAGTAAATAATAATTGTGTAGTTTATTATATAAAATGTTAGCTTATGTAGTGTCAAAAATAATACTTATTATGGTATTATTAATTTTAATGTTAACTATAATATAAAGCCGTAGTATATAAGGATTTAGTGAGGAGGGATGTAGTGTATGTTGTAGGTAGCATATAAATCGTTAGAATAGTATTAAGAGCCAGGTGGAGGGTAGGTTAGTTACGATTAAGATCGCAGTGGAATATACGCTCCTCAGTAAGATAATTGTTTAATTTCATTTATTAACGTGCAAACATTACACTATTCATACGTGATCATTCTCTTTGTGAGTGCGGGTTAGAAGTATTATTATTTGTGCAGAAGATGACGCAAAACCTATTTATTTATTTATTTACAATTCATTGTACACAACATAAAAACATAATTATAAATAATACAAAGAACATTACAGAGTACAAAAGTTTAGGCTTATCTCTTACGAGATCTCTTCCAGTCAACCTGCAGTAGGAGAAATTAATAAAATACAAACTATGTGTGTACCGTTACAAACGAAACATAAAACATAAAAAAAAGAACATAAAATATAACAAAACATCAACTATTTCAACGTGAATGGATAACATTCAAGGAAGTATTCCTTCACTCTCCTTTTGATTAAAGGGAGGGTTGAATATCCCGAATGACCTACTTTAATTGTTGAATTAAGTGAATAATTATAATTTCTTTTAACATCGAAGGATTAGCTCTTAAATAAGTTTATAATATAGAAAATAAATAAATAAATAAATCTATACTAATATTATAAAGAAGTAAACTTTGTATATTTGTTAAATTGTAAAGGGTAATCTCGGGATCTACTGAACCGATTTTAAAAATTCTTTCACCAATAGAAAGCCACATTATTGCTGAGTGTCATAGGTTATATAAAAAACAGAAAAATAAAAAGGCTTTTATGTGGTAGCCCGTTTTGCAAATGGTGATCGGAGAAAAACGGTCGAATGAAAGCGTTTCTTGCGAACGCTGTCTTAACTATGAAAAGATATATTTTTGAGTTCTAGAGAAAAAATGTGGAGCTTGAAAATGCCTACAAAAAAGTCAACGACAGCGTATGTCTAACTTTTATATTTAAATTACAAAAAGTATATTTTTTAACATTAGCATAGACAATTTAATTTTTTATATTAATAAAATAATTCAATCATTAGGTCATATTTATTAGTCATATATCCGAAAAATTATGAATCTATGAAAACAAGTAAACTCATCGTCATAAGTGTGAAGGCCAAAGCAGCGGACGGCGCGCGATGGCTTCGGGTTTAATTCGGTTCGCGTTCGTGCTCGCTTCGGGGATTATTAATATTATGCCCAACGAAGTGGTACGGGTTTTTTTTTCGGATTTCTTAAACTCAACGCCAATCCAACCCTAGCCCAAAGTAAGTTCTGCAAGGCTTGTGTTATGGGATCTAGGGTAACAGATAGACATCAGTCAAATTGGATGTGTAAATATGTACGTACGTACGTACTTAGTTTCAGTGCGATAATTTGTTGCAATTGTCCGGGTACTTGTAAAATATAATTGAAATGAAATGAAATGATTTATTCTGCAATTTGATTTACAAGAAATACTTTTGCACGTCAAATTTGTTACATTATTTGGTACATTGTCAAGGGACTTGAGCTAAATTTCTGTTGATCAGAAGCGTAGGATGAGCAGAGCAGGCAAGCATAACAAAAAAGATACATTAATTATTATCAATTAAAAAGTCTTCAATTTTGTAATAGCCTTTTTTCATTAAGCAAGATTAGATGTACATTTTAAATTTGTACAATGTTAATTCAATCAGACCTATACTGGTAACTTATTGAACATTTTTATACAAAGTCCCACAAAAGAATTACTTGTTTTATGAAGTAGAAGTTTTGAACGGCAAGCTTATGTTTATTTCTGTTAATATTATGGCTGTCCGATGTTTTTGGAATATTGTCGAGATTCTTACGCGAGTACGTGATGCAATCAAAAATATATCGTGATGTTGTCAATATATTAATTTCTTTAAATAGTTCTTTAACCCGGCGTGAGTGAGGTTGGGTATGTCATACCCGAAAAGTTTCTAAACGCAGATATTTTAATGTTACTGTTGCCATGCAAGTCCTGGTGTTTCAGTAGCTGGAGGTAAAGATGCAAGGGGTGAGGTACAGTATCGAGTTTAGTGTTGCACCGGCGGCGACGGCAAATACACATGCGTACCCGCGGCTGGGGTACGGAATTGTGTTGATTTGTAGGTGTAATTTTGGTGCTCTATTACATGATCTCACAAGACATTTCAGTTCTTTTTTTATCTATACTAATATATAAAGCTGAAGAGTTTGTTTGTTTGTTTGTTTGAACGCGCTAATCTCCGAAACTACTGGTGCGATTTGAATAATTCTTTTTTTGTTGGATAGTCCATTTATCGAGGAAGGCTATAGGCTAAATAACATTACGCTATGACCAATAGGAGCAAAGACAGAGCGGTAAATGTGTAAAAAACGGGGAAAATTATTCATTTTTGAAGGCTTTCTTTGCGTGCGCTGCGAAAACGGTTCAAGATACACAAAAAAATATGTATGAAAGAATTATTCCTCTATACATGATCTAAAAAAAAGTCCGCGACGGCATATGTCTATCTTTTAAGGTTTTAGTCACAATGACCGTTTTTATGGTACCAAATTTGGTCGAAATAATTTGTTTAAGTTGTATCAACATAATAATATTAATCTTTATTCAAATATAAATATTAATATGTTGTTGGTTAACCAAAAATCTGCCGGAAGTCACTATTCCACGCGGACGAAGTCGCGGGCAAAAGCTAGTTTATAATAATTAGAAGACACTTTGTTATTATTGATTTACCAAAGTTGGAATTTTGTTAGATTTTTATGGCAAAAGAAATTAATTGCCTAAATTTGTATTTTTTCGAAAATAATTTAGATATTTTGTTATTTCAATAAAAAAATAATGCTGCTTAACTTAATATTCGTATTTTATTTACTAATCTTGTTGAATAGTTACTATTATTAATATATCTTAAGCATTAATGCTAATTACACAATCATAGTATCAACAATTTTACATCAAAATTTTGGGTATATCATACCCACCTCATAGCTGGTGTAACAATTTCTCACCTCATTCACGCCGGGTTATGTGAATCACGTGGTCTAAGGTTATAGATTGCGCTAAACTTCTCGAAAAATAGTCGACTCTTTCGACATACAAGAAGAACACCACCACACATACAAATTATTATCATCTAACGGAGTAATAATTATCCACGTTATCAAATACAAAAGCTTCATGCATTTGCAACGATTTGCGCATTGCCGTTGCACAATGTGCGGCTTTCGCAACAGCGCTCGGGAGCGCCTGGGAACCAGCGAAACTATTATCCACCAGAGGGCTTTGTCCTGTCTATTTATAGACGAACAGTTACGCCAATAAAATTGCTAGCGATACAGTTATTATTTCAACTGCTTTATTTATAATCTTAAATACACAGTTACACAAAGTTATACGAGTGAAAAATTATACAATTAAATTGTGTTCGTAGGCGGATACTTTCTAATTTAAGTTTATAATGTTTTGCGATATTCGTACGTTGTTAAATAATATATATATGTTGGAAAAAAATTATATAAATGGTCAACTTCTTAAGAACTAAAAAATATTCCCTATCCATAATCTATATATATAAAAGAAAGTCGTGTTAGTTACACCACTTATAACTCAAGAACGGCAGAACAGATTTGGCTGAAACTTGGTAGGGAGGTAGCTTAGAGCCAGGAGACGGACATAGGATACTTTTTATCCCGTTCGACAGCGTTCCTGTGTGACTTGACATGAAACGTCAGTCACTATAAAACGTGGTATTACAAAAAAGAATCAGACTTGGAATAACAAAACGCAAATGACAGCTATGTAATTGACGTAAAATGACAGCTATGTAATGACGTATGGATGACAATTTGATATTTGTAAGAAATCAATATTAAAACTATTTTTATTAAATAAATAATTAACAAGTGGATTGAAGTGAAGTGAAGTTTAATTAATAATGCCGCGACCAAGACGATCGAATCTTTCCCGACAAAGCCGTTTTTAACAGAAAAGCGGAAAAATCTTTTTTACATACAGCGATACAACATGACATTTGAGACATTTGACAGGACAACGTCTGTCGGGTCAGCTAGTAATATTATAAATAGGAAAGTGTTTCTGTCGGTTTGTCCCTCTTTCACAGCAAAACGGAGCGACGAATTGACGTGATTTTTCACGTGGAGATAGTTGAAGGGATGAAGAGTAACATAGGCTACTTTTTATCCCGGCAAAATCGACAGATCCCACGGGATGCGCGATAAAGGCTTTGCTCAAAAACTACTGCACAGATTTTCTTGCGGTTTTTCATCAATAGATAGAGTGATTCTTGAGCAAAGTTTTGCGGTTTTTTTATCTCAGGAAAACGGATAGTCCCATGGGAAGCGCGGTAAAACCTTCGCGACATAAACCGACTTCCGCGCATATGTAGCCGTGGGCAAAAGCTATGACCCTTAACCCTCTATAGACCCAATCTCGACAACCACGCGGGCGAAGCCGCGGGCAGAAAGCTAGTTTTGAATAATTGTTAAAAATACACTATACGTGTAAAATAAAAGGTTATTATACTGTTTAGGATGACTTAAACGATAACACTGCTTGGGTTTAATTTTCATGGCTCAATAGTTACTCGTACGTTGCCAAATATTTGGACTATAGTACACAATGAAAGTACAGTTTTTATGGATATAATATGCACTTGTTAGAACTTGTATAGGAAGTTGGGTTCAGACTATTTACCGAAGGTTAGCAGAGAGAGAGAGAGATTACCAGAGGCCGGATATAGTTAACGACTCTGTAAAAATACATACTTGTGAAGCAATGGCGTAGCATTTTTGACGTGCACAAATTATAAAAACCGGCCAAGTGCGAGCCGGACTCGCGCACCGAGGGTTCCGTACAAACCTGCAAGGTTTACAATTTTTCCTTTATGTGTGCTATAAAACGTTGCTTCATGCCAAATTTCAAGATTCTAGGTCGACTGGAAGCACCCTTTAGGTTTTTGATTCCCTTGCGAGTACTTGCGAGTTTCAAAATATGCAGCTTAAATTGCTGTTTCTTTTGATTGCGTTGTCATAGAAGTTTGATTTTGTTACAGCTTAAAGGTATTATAGACCTGAGTATTTGGTATGAATTTCAATTTAATACCTCTACGCGTTTATGAGGAAATGGGTAGTAAGTTTAAAATTATTAAAAAAATATATATTATGTGATGTAACTAAAAATTTATGGTTTTCATAATTTTTTCTTTATCTATGCTATAAGACGTTGCTTCGTACCAAATTATAAGATTCTGAGTTCACGGGAAGCAATTTGCGGCATAAACGGCTGTATCTTTTGATTGCCTTGGCTTAGAAGTTTGATTTTTTCACAGCTTCAAGGGACAGTAGACCTGAGTAATTGATATAAATTTCAGCTTCATACCTCCACGCGTTCCTGAGAAAAAGGGTCTTGACAGACGGACGGACAGACGGACAACAAAGTGATCCTATAAGGGTTCCGTTTTTTCCTTTTGAGGTACGGAACCCTAAAAATCCTATTTGAAGAATAAATTTTGGCCATTGATTTAACATACCTAGTTTATAATCTTTTTTGCAGGTGCTTGCAAAAGCTATAGTGCAATCTAAACTGTATACCATCACACACAGACTAACGACTTTGCTCGCGTATTTCATAAAATAAAACTGTGGTTTGAAAGAACCTCGATTTGAATAGAGCGTTTTCGATTGTGTATAGATTTATCATCTTAATCGTGACTTCCGGTGCTAATTGCTGTCTTAATGCGATAGTATTATTTTTAATGGTTATAGTAAATGCTGTAAAATCTTTAAATATATTGTGTGAGAATATATGAAAATAAATAAACAAGAAGATAAAAAAATAAAAATTAAGAAGCCTGATTAATTGTGAGAATTAAAATATTTGTGCGATTAAATAAAAATTAAGGAGCCTAATTAATATAATAAAAGAAAACTGATTGATAGAATAAATACTTCACTATTTCCGTTCTCAAGATACATTTGTGATTTTTGATAAATGGATTCTCTGTTGACCTCCAAAGTTACCGACATACAGAGAACGGTACCAACGGCAAAATAAAAAACTAATTGAGAGAATTAGCTAGATATTGAGATTAAAAATTACAGACTGATTAAATATAAAAAGAAAAATTATAAATAGAATTAGTAAATCACTATTTCCGTTCTTGTTTAGATTTATAAGATTTTTATTAAATGAAATCTCGCTTGATCTCTCACTTTACCGACAAGAGAACGATACCAACGGAAAAATAAAAACAAATGGAAAATACCATGCTTGACGAGGAGTGGAGTGTACTTTTTGCTGGGAACTTCAGACGATCAGGACGTTTTGGAAGAGCTCGAGTGCAGTTGGTGTCAGCCAGTGAATTGTTAATCGCATTAACACGTTGAACGCTTTATGGCCCACCGGTGAGCCTAGTGTACTGTTCCGTTTGAGCTATGCCGAAATCATAAAATCGCATATTTTTGTCAACTTCAGATTTTCATCTCAAAGTTTATGAAATGCGGAAATATGTATAAAAAATGAAAATTATCGATTTTTACCGTTCAGTTTTCGTGATATAACAAAAGGCTCACCGGTGGGTCCCGTGGCCTCTTATAACGGAATACTGAATTTCCGTTGGCGGGCGCCGCGGGGGCACGCCGTCGCCCACCCGCCCGCGCCCGCGCTTGCGTCGCTCAATTGCAGTTGCAGCCAGCTAGTATCGCGCGTTGCGTCATCGTACATAAACGTTACACTTCTAATGCGAATATGGATGATTTCGAAAACTTTGTGTTAACTCAAGAGGATATATTTAAGACGACCCTTACAATCTCAAAAAAATCTTACAAGTTTTTGTAGTATTTGATGACCACGCCATCCGGTTATGCAATAGGGCTACACGGCTCATTTCTATGTACGTTTTGTATTATAACTTCAATCTGTGGCTTGTAGCAAGCATGTTCGTTGGAGCCATCGCACGGCTCACAGATGACCCCCGTGGCCTGAACGGCACAGTATGAAAAGGCTCAGTGGTGAGCCCTGCGGCCTGTACGTAAAATCTATATTTTTCATACGGCGTTCAACGTGTTAAGATAAGTAATTATCGTCGCTTAACGCACCACATGGTTTTGTTAGTGATTTCAATGTGCCGTTAGTTTTTAGCCTTTCTTAGATTACTGCTACGTTTCTTTTGTCGCTTTAAAGGAAATAATAACTCTATGTGATTAACTTTTTTATGTTAATGGGCAAACTGTAAATTTAGTGAATAAATAATTTGTTGATAGTTGATTATAAAAGAATAAATGATTTTAATACTCGTTGTCCATGGTTCATTTCGAATATTATAAAAGGTGTTACAATTGTTTATACTGGTTGGAGCCCGCGACTTCATCTGCGCAGGATTAGTATTCGGAGCTTATATTAGCGAGGCGTATATCTTTATAAATTGTAGCCAGTGTTATTTTTTTGTATCTCTACATAGTATAAAACAAAGTCGCTATCTGCCGTCTGTCTGTCCCTATGTAGGCTTATATCTTTAAAACTAGACGTCGCTTGCTTGCCGCGGGGTGCAAGCACCCCGCGGTGGGGTGGTCCATCTCGGCTGTGTTTGACAAAAATTGTGGTCTGTCGAAAAATGGGGAAAAAATGTCGTCTTGTTTGTCACAAAAATCAAATGAAGTACAAAACTGTGTACGGTTGTTAATACACTAAGAAGCTCACGGTGAACGTGGTCGCCTGAGTGCCGCGAGGTGCGCGCACCTCGCGGAGGAGTGGCCTATCCCACTTCTGTTAAAAAAATTGGCGGTCGGTCGAAAACTGGTAAAAATTGTCTCCATTTAAGTCAAAACAAACTGAAAAATCGTGTGCAGTTTAAAATACACTAAGAAGCTCACGTCGATTATAGTCACGTGAGTGCCGCGAAGTGCGCGCACCTCGTGGTGGTGTGGTCTATCCCGCCAATGAAAAAATATATTGGCTGTCGGTCAAAAATAGGTGAAAAAATTGTATCCATGTATGTCATTAGAAACTAAAAAACTCTGTACGGTTGTAAATACACTAAGAAGCTCACGGTGATTGTGGTTGCGTGAGTGCAAACAAGAGTGCAAAAAAGTGTGGTCTATCCCACTACTGATAAAAAAAAATTGGTGGTCGGTCAAAAATTGGTAAAAAATTGTCTCCATTTATGTTGCAAGGAAATAAAAACTCTGTGCAGATGTAAACACACTAAGATGCTCACTGCAAGTGTGGTCGCGTGAGTGCCGCGAGGTGCACGCGCACCTCGCGGTGGCGCTGCTCACAATACGTTTTTCAAATAAAATCTTATACAGTTGCGAACCGGTGCAAAAGCATATCGAGGTAAGTAAAAAAAAAAGAAATTGTCATTTTACTATACCGCACATTTGGGTCCGTTCTACTCTTAAAGTGCTTTCATTTGATACCCATGAAGCATGGGTTGGAAAACAAAAGCGGTCCGCCATTTTGAGAACGGCGGCCATTTTGAATTTTTTTAGATTGTCTCAATCAATGTCAATTGGGAAAAACTTGTCTTCACTTATTTCACATGAAACTACAAAACCGTATACGGTTGCAAAAACACTAAAAAGCTCACCGTGAGCGTGGTCGCCTGAGTGCCGCGAGGTGCGCGCACCTCGCGGTGGTGTGGTCTATCCCACTACTGATAGATAACATTGGAGGTCGGTCGAAAATTGGTAAAAATTGTCTCCATTTGTGTCAATAGAAACTACAAAACAGTGTACGGTCGCAAGAACACTAAGAAGCTCACGGTGAGTGTGGTCGCTTGAGCGCCGCGAGGTGCGCGCACCTCGCGGTGGTAGGGTCTATCGCACTACTGAAAAAAAAAAATTGGCGGTCGGTCGAAAACTGGTGAAAAATTGTCTTCACTTATATCAAATGAAACTACAAAACTGCGTACGGTTGCAAAAACACTAAGAAGCTCACGGTGAGTGTGGTCGCGTAAGTGCCGCGAGGTGCGCGCACCTCGCGGTGGCGCTGCTCACAATTTGCGATTTCAAAATCTTGTACAGTTGCTAAGCGGCACAAAAGCATATCGAGGTAAGTAAAAAAAAAAAAAAGTTGTCATTTTACTATAACACACATTTGGGTCGGTTCTACTCTTAAAGTGCTTTCATTTGATACCCATGAAGCATGGGTTGGAAAACAAAAGCGGTCCGCCATTTTGAGAACGGCGGCCATTGAGAAATTTTTTCATTGTTTCATTTCACATGAAACTACAAAACCGTGTACGGTTGCAAATACACTAAGAAGCTCACGGTGAGTCTGGTCCCTTGAGTGCCGCGAGGTGCACGCACCTCGCGGTTGTGGTCCTCGCATTGAAAAGTGAAAAATTGGCCATTGGCCAAAAATTGGTGAAATTTTGTCTCCATTTAAGTCAAAACAAACTGAAAAAGCGTTTTCAGTTTAAAATACACTAAGAAGCTCACGTCGATTGTAGTCGCGTGAGTGCCGCGAGGTGCGCGCACCTCGCGGTGGAGTGGTCTATCCCACTTGAAAAAAAAAAAAAATTGGCGGTCCGTCGAAAATTGGTGTAAAATTGTCTCCATTTAAGTCAAAACAAACTGAAAAACCGCGTGCAGTTGTAAACACACTGAAAAACTCACGGCGCTGGTGGTCGCGTGAGTGCGCGAGTGGCGCTGCTCACTATTGCGTTTTTCAAATAAATTCTTGTACAGTTGCGAAACAGTACAAAAAATATCGAGGTAAGTAAAAAAAAAAAAACGAAATTGTCATTTTACTATAACATACATTTGGTTCCGTTCTACTCGAAAAATCCTTTCATTTGATACCCATATAGTGAAAATCGCAAAAAAAATGTCAGTCGCCATGTTGGATTGGCGGCCATATTGAAATTTTCAAAACCTTACTTAAGTCGTCGTGTTTTACTCGTCAAGGCCTTTCATTTGATACCCATGAAGCATGGGTTGGAAAACAAAAGCGGTCCGTCATTTTGAGAGCGGCGGCCATTTTGATTTTTTTTTTCATTGTCTCAATCAATGTCAATTGGGGAAAACTTGTCTTCACTTATTTCACATGAAACTACAAAACCGTATACGGTTGCAAAAACACTAAGAAGCTCACGGTGAGTCTGGTCGCTTGAGTGCCGCGAGGTGCACGCACCTCGCGGTTGTGGTCCTCGTATTGAAAAGTGAAAAATTGGCCGTCGGCCAAAAATTGGTGAAAATTTGTCTCCATTTAAGTCAAAACAAACTGAAATACCTTGTGCAGTTGAAAATACACTAAGAAGCTTAAGGCGCTGGTGGTCACCTGAGTGCCGCGAGGTGCGCGCACCTCGCGGTGGAGTGGTCTATTCCGGTATTGTAAAATGAAAATTTGGCTATCGGTCTAAAACAGGTGAAAAATTGTCACCATTTATGTCGCAAGAAACTAAAAAACTGTGTGACGTTGTAAACACACTAAGAAGCTCACTGTAAGTGTGGTCGCGTGAGTGCCGCGAGGTGCGCGCACCTCGCGGTGGCACGGCTCACTATTGCGTTTATCAAATAAAATCTTGTACAGTTGCAAAGCGGCACAAAAGCATATCGAGGTAAGTAAAAAAAAAAAAACAAGAAATTGTCATTTTACTATACCGCACATTTGGGTCCGTTCTACTCTTAAAATCCTTTTATTTGATACCCATATAGCGAAAATCGCAAAAAAAATTCAGTCGCCATGTTGGATCGGCGGCCATATTGACATTTTGGAAACGTCATTAATGGCGTCGTGTTCTACTCGTCAAGACCTTTCATTTGATACCCATGTCGCATGGTTTGAAAACAAAAGCGGTCCGCCATTTTGAGAGCGGCGGCCATTTTTTGACTTTTTTTCAATGTCTTTTATCGTGGCTGTATTTGACACTTAAAACCCTTTCATTTGATACCCATGAAGCATGGGATGGAAAACTAAACCGGTCCGCCATTTTGAGAGCGGCGGCCATTTTGAATTTTTTTCAATGTCTCTAACGTGGCTGTATTAGACACTCAAAACCCTTTCATTTGATACCCATATTGTAGGGATTACAATACAAATGATACTGGGCCGTTTTGGACCGGCGGCCATATTGTTTTTTCAACGTTGCCACCAATTGGCTTCGATAGTGCTGAAAAAATAATTTCATTCGATACTCATATCGCCGTATCGGGATTGAAAACCGCGAGAATATAGCGAAAAGAGAATATTTACCATTACAAAATGGCCGCCAGCGCCGCCGCCATCTTGAAAATGTCAAATGTCATTTTTTTCCAGTATAGAAGACTAAACTCCTTATCGATTGGCGGTAACTGCAGGCGCGCAACTGTCATCGGCTCGCGTCAAAAAATTCGCAAAGTCGCCGAAACCGAAATCTGCCACAGCGCCCAGTGTTGCCATATATCTGGCCCAAAATGGTGGTAAAAATGATCAGCGAGGCCCGGTGGACCCGGCCATGTGAAAAAAAATTGAAAAACACGCGATTTACGTTCTCCCCAAAATCGGGGAAAGTACCCCAAAATCGGGGTAAATTACCCCACCGTTCGATGCGGCTCACCGAGCACTACAAAAGGTTACCCGGGGTTGTCAGTCGAAAAACGGCGGCAACCCCGCGAAAACCGCGATTTAATTTTTTCCAACTTGCAACTTTTTACAAAATGGCCGCCGGCGGCGCCGCCATCTTGAAATGTCCGAGTTTCGGATTTTTCCCAATATCTGCGCCATATACGGGGTGGGATGACGTTTGTCCCGCGTCTGCAGCTCACCCCGATCTGGGAGATCAATTCGGGTCAAATTCGGTCTGCGAAAAGTTTCCAACCTCCGTGGAGGCCAGTGTTGCCAGTGTAGAAAAATGAAAATACCAGAAAGTCATAGAGGCCCCGCCGGCCTATAGGCGGGTGGTGTTGAAAAATTCCAAAAGTCGTTATTTCGATTTTTCGCCTTTCGGGGCCCCTAGGGGGAAAACTACCAAAAACGGTAGAAATTTTTCCCACCTGGCAACACTGCGCGCCGAGTTCCACCACCGCCCGGAACATTTTACCCCGGTCGGAGGCCGCCATCTTGGCGAAAATCCGGTCCGAAAATAGCGTCAAAATTGGCGATCCAAGATGGCCGCCGGCGCCGCCGCCATATTGTTTATCGCCGCGCGCCGCAAATTTCCCGAAAGTCGAGGACAGTCCCGACCACGAGAAAAAAGAAAATCCAGAAAAAAACAAAAACCGCGCCGGTCGACGGTCGCAAACACGGGTCGAAACGGGTTTTTCAGTCAAGATGGCGGCGGCGCCATTTTGTTTTTTCGCAGTTTGACAGGCGCACCGCATCCCCCGCTACAGAGTAGTGAACACCCCCACCAAAACGCCGTTAAAAACGAAGGCGATTTGGAAAAGTTGACATTTC